>WWNC01000130.1:0-600000 GCA_011125475.1 Melanerpes aurifrons
ATGCAACTGAGCAGAGCCTGTCCCCTGCCTTTATTTTTAGAATACAATAAACCTTTATGTTTTTAGAACAAACCAAACCAAGTTGGAAGAGACCTTCAAGATCATCATATCCAACCCATCAACCAATCCAACCCACCCAAACAACTAACCGATGGCACCAAGCACCCCATCAAGTCTCCTCCTGAAAACCTCCAATGACGGCGAAGCCACCACCTCCTTGGGCAGCCCATGCCAATGGACAATCACTCTTTCTGTATAGAATTTCTTCCTAACATCCAACCTGAACCCCCCCTGGTGCAGCCTGAGACTGTGTCCTCTTGTTCTGGTACTGGATGCCTGGGAGAAGAGACCATCATCTGCCTGTCTACAACCTCCCTTCAGGTAGTCGTAGAGAGTGATAAGGTCACCCCTGAGTCTCCTCTTCTCCAGGCTAAGCAATCCCAGCTCCCTCAGTCTCTCCTCATAGGGCTTGTGTTCCAAACCCCTCACCAACTTCGTTGTCCTTCTCTGGACTCGTTCCAGCAACATCCTTCCTAAACTGAGGGGCCCAGAACTGGACACAGTACTCGAGGTGTGGCCTAACCAGTGCAGTGTACAGGGGCAGAATGACCTCCCTGCTCCTGCTGGCCACACTGTTCCTGATGCAGGCCAGGATGCCATTGGCCCTCTTGGCTGCCTGGGCACACTGCAGGCTCATGTTCAGCCTACCATTGACCAGCACCCCCAGGTCCCTCTCCACCTGGTTGCTCTCCAACCACTCTGACCCCAGCCTGTAGCACTGCATGGGGTTGTTGTGACCAATGTGCAGAACCCGGCACTTGGATGTGTTAAATCTCATGCCGTTGGATTCTGCCCATCTGTCCAGCCTGTCGAGGTCCCTCTGCAGAGCCTCTCTACCCTCCAGCAGATCAACTCCTGCCCTCAGCTTGGTGTCATCAGCAAATTTACTGATGATGGACTCAATGCCCTCATCCAGATCATCAATAAAGATGTTAAAGAGGATGGGGCCCAGCACTGATCCCTGGGGCACTCCACTAGTGACTGGCTGCCAGCTGGATGTGGCAACATTCACCACCACTCTCTGGGCTCGGCCATCCAGCCAGTTCCTAACTCAATGCAGTGTGCTCCCGTCCAAGCCATGGGCTGACAGCTTGGCCAGGAGTTTGCTGTGGGGGACGGTGTCAAAGGCCTTGCTGAGGTCCAGGTAGACTACATCCACAGGCCTCCCCACATCCACCAGGCGGGTCACCTGATCACAGAAGGAGATTAGGTTGGTCAAGCACGACCTACCCTTCCTAAATCCATGCTGGCTGGGCCTGATCCCTTGTCCATCCTGTAAGTGCTGTGTTATTGCACTCAGGATGACCTGTTCCATAATCTTGCCTGGCACTGTGGTCAGGCTGACAGGCCTATAATTCCCTGGCTCATCCAACCGCCCTTTCTTGTGGATGGACACCACGTTGGCCAGCTTCCAGTCCTCTGGGACCTCTCCAGTGAGCCAGGACTGCTGGAAAATTATGGAGAGTGGCTTGGCCAACTCCTCTGGCAGCTCTCTCAGCACCCTAGGATGGATCCCATCTGGTCCCATGGACTTGTGGGGATCCAAGCTGCTGAGGAGAGTTCCAACCACCTCCTCATGGAACATAGGGAAACTGTGCGGCTCCCTGGCTCCTTCTGCCAGCTCTGCAGGCCAACTGTCTGGAAGATGTTCTGTCCTTCTAGTAAAAATTGAGGCAAAGAAGGTGTTAAGTATCTCTGCCTTTTCCTCATCCTTTCTTACAACGTTCCCCTCCGTGTCCACCAAGGAGTGGAGGTTGTCCTTGCCCTTCCTCTTGCTGTTAATGTATTTATAGAAGGATTTTTTGTTGTCCTTCACAGCAGAGGTCAGTCTAAGCTCCAAATGTGCTTTTGCCTCCCCAATTTTCTTCCTACAACACCTAGCAACATCCTTAAAGATTCCGTGGGTTGCCTCCCCTTTCTTCCAAAGGTGATACACCCTCTTTTTTTCCCTTAGTTCTGCCCTGGCGGCTCATCTTCCGGCACATTGGCACACCCTGTCCCTGCGCCTTCAACAATTCTTCCTTGAAGCAGGTCCAGCCCTCCTGGACCCCTTTATTATTAAGGGCTTTATCCCAAGGAACCCTCTGATTTAGTTCCTTGAGTAACCTGAAGTCTGTCCTCCGGAAGTTCTGAGTGGAGGTCTTCTTGCTACCCCCCTTAGTTTGACCAAAAACCGAAAATTCAATTATCTCATGGTCACTGGCCCCTAAACACCCTCCGACCACCACATCACCCACCAGCCCTTCTCCATTGGTGAAGAGAAGGTCAAGCATAGCCTTGTCCCTGGCAGGGTCTCGCAGCACCTGGGATAAGAAACTGTCCTCCATGAACTCTAAGAACCTCCTAGACGGTCTCCTCTCTGATGTCTTGAGATCCCAGCAAATGTCAGGCAGGTTCAAGTCGCCCATGAGAACAAGGTCAGGAGATCTTGAGACAGCCTCTAGCTGCTTATAGAATGCTTCATCAGCATCTTCCTCCTGGTTGGGTGGTCTATAACAGACTCCAACCAGGGTGTCTGCCCTGCTGGTCTTCCCTCTAATTCTTACCCACAAGCACTCAACCTGATCATCCCTAATCTCCGTCTCAATGGCATCTTGCGCCTCCGCGATGTACAGGGCCACCCCTCCACCCCTTCTTCCTTGCCTGTCTCTCCTGAAGAACCTGCAGCCGTCAATTGGAGCGCTCCAGTCATGTGAGTCATCCCACCACATCTCTGTGATGGCAACTACATCATAACTTTCCTGCTGCAGCAAGGCTTCCAGCTCCTCTTGTTTGTTACCCATGCTTCGTGCATTAGTGTACATGCACTTCAGCTGGGCTGCTGGTTTCACCTCTGACTCTAGCTTATCGCCCCCAGACTCTTGCCTGAGGGGACTAGTTTCAGCCCCTTCCCCCTTCGAAACTAGTTTAAAGTCCTGTCGATGAGACCTGCCAATTCCCTTCCCAGGATCTTTTTACCTTTGGGGGACAGGCCGTTCTCCTATACTGTGACCTTTCCCCTTCTCTGGGACAGATGTACTCCATCTGTTGCCAGGTGACCTGGTTCAGTAGAAAGTTTCCCAAGATCAAAAAAAACAAAATTCTTTTGACTGCACCAGCCTCTAAGCCACTTGTTGACTGCAGCTGCTGACCTGTTTGTTATGGTATTCCGTCCTGCAACTAAGGGTATTGATGAAAAATTTATTTGTGCACCTGACCCCTCAACCTGGTCTCCCAGGGCCCTGAAGTCATTTTTGATAGCCCTGGGAGTTCTGGTTGCAACATCATCATTCCCTAACTGCATAACTAGTAAGGGATAATAGTCAGAGTGTGGCAATGCCAGTGACGAGCAGTGTGAGCAATCTGGCAGTGCAGGCCTAGAGCCTGACATGGTGGTAGGCCATGTTCATCATAGATGCAGAGCCAGCTAGGAGTGTAGCAAAACAATGCTGTGCCTGCAGCATGTAACTAAAACAAGGCAATGGTAGCTATAAACATGGAAATTTGTCTTGGGAGAACAGGACATGCACCTGCATCAACAAACCTTGCGTGTCATTAATAGTTGGACCAATAATCTGTAATAGTGCAATGGGAACCAATGAAGCCATGCCAACAAGGCACTCCGAGTTTATATAAGTTGTAGCAGTTCACTTGCTAAGCACTTCTGCCTTTCCTGTCTCTTCTTCTTCTACACTTTAGTTTACTGTGCTATACCTGCACTACAGGCCTGCACTATAGGCCTGTACCTCAGGCCTGCACCATAGGCCTGCAACACTGGAACAATAAAGGAACAATACTCGATCATATTGGCCAGCTGTATTGATTCCAATCTCCGTTGCCCCCATAGTCTGGCTGCACCAGGCTGCACCAGGCTAGGCAGCCTTCTGGTAACATCATTAACTTGGGCTCCTGGCAGACAACAGAGTTCCCTATGAGATGGGTCTGGCTGACATATAGGGCCCTCCGTTCCCCTCAGAAGGGAATCACCAATAACAATTACCCTCCTCTTTTTTTTGAGGGAACAGGTCCTGATGCCAGAGGAAGGCTGTTTAACCTTAGGCTGCTTTGCCTTAGGCTGTTTAACCTTAGGCCTGTTTAACCTCAGGGAGAACCCCAGATGGTGTGTCCTCCGGCATCAGGACCACCTCACCCTTGATCTCCAGTGCTCCATACCTGTTTTCCAAGAGCAGTGGGGAAGGTGAGGGGAGGCAAGGAGGTTTTAGTTTGTGTCTTTTGAGAGGAACCTGCATCCATTCCCCTCTGCTTTTTGAATAACCAGCCTCTGCTGGGGGAGCCTGCAGAGCCTACTTACTTTGATTCAACTCTTTCCTCCTCTGGTTCATCTCTTTCCTACATTCCCTTACATTTCTAAGGCTAGCGACCTCATCCTTCAGTCTGGACACCAGATTAAGCAGATAGTCAATCTGCTCACACCTTATACAAGAGTTGTCCCCCCTACCCTGCTTCTCAAGAGCCAGGCTCCAGCATTCTCTACAGCCACATACCTGGACAGCTACCTGCGTGTGTTCTACATCAGTCTGGGTAGACACTGATTTTTTTAGGGAGATTTTGCTGCGAGTTACAACCATGCCTGTCCCTGGCCACAGCACCTACTGCACCAAAAAAAAAAAAAAATTAGAAAAAGTGCGGCGGCGCGTGAGAGCATGAGAGAGTACAAGAGAATATGGGCTACCCAATGAACAGAACCCCCACAAGTTGTGGCAAACCCTTTTAAATTCAGCCGCTCCTGCCACTGGGATCACGAGTCTGACCATGTGAAAGGACGGCTGCTCCTTCCTCACGGCAAACCTGTCACGATCCGGAGACATTAGATGTCTCGGTCCGGAGACACAGTTCTTTTAAATATTCCCGTGTTGTGAAATTAAAGGCACAAACGAGGCCAAAGTATCAACAGCTAGACTATTTATTACATAAATAAAGTGGACATAAGAAGGGAGAGGGAGAAAAGAGAGAGAGAGAGAGAGAGAGAGAGATAGATAAGAAAGGGAGAGGGAGAAAATAAAGAGGGAGAGAGAGAGAGGGAGAAGAGGAAAGGAATCATATTACAACACCCCTCATCCCCCCCAAGACAGTTAAAGTCTGTGGAGGAAAGGTGCTGCAGGAGATGTTGGGTTTGTAGAGAAACCGTGGTGAGGCTTTTGCTGGAGAACAGCTGTGGTCCTCTGGGGAGATGTTGGGTTGATACAGGAACGGTGCTGAGGCTCCTCTGGGCAGCCTGGGTCTGTAGAGAAAGGGTGCTGAGGATTTGGCTGGAGCTGTGGTCCTCCGGGCAGCTTCTTTTCTCCGGAGCAGCATTGTCCCGGCTTCTCAGCGGCCTGGCCCGTCTCCTGTGTTTTCCTTCATCTCCGTTTTTCTCCCTGTTTTTCTCCTCTGTTTCTCTCCTCTGTTTCTCTCTACAAACCAGTAGTTGCTCAAGTCTTTTATACAGTTTTTTAGTCCTCAGGCAGGTGTTGGTATGTCAGGTATTCCAGAGGCAAGGAAATAATCCAGGTATCTGTTCCCCTGGAAATCTTTCTGTGTATTGCTGTGTATGTGGGCAAGATTTTTGGATGGAGGTGAGGGGGGCCTCCGTCCCCCCCTCCATTCAGACAAGTCCTCCCACATTCCTTTACACAGGTGGTGGAAACCACCATATCACCCTGCCCAAGGTACTTGATGGGCGGAAACCACCCTGCCCAGAAAGCGTGATGGCTGGGTCCTTGGGTCCATTGTTGTAGTCCCGTGTTATCACGATGCAATCACAAGCTGATTTGCATCCAGGATTGGTGGACAGGATTCTTTCCACCTTCTTTCCAGTGGCTCTGCTATCATTTTATCTTTGTTGACTCACATAGAGAGAGACAAACTTATTAGACTCTCACAAAACCTCCGCAGTATTGGTGATTCCCGCAGCCCGAAAAGGAGAGCAGCGGCTGGTCCCCAGCGGCTGCTAGTCTTGGTGCTGTCCCGAGAGGCTGCCCAACAAACCTCTTGACCCCTTAGATATTTACAAATATTAAACACCCTCTCAGTCATCTCTTCTCCAGACTAAAAAGCCCCAGGTCTCTCAGCCTCTCCTCATAGGGCATGTGCTTAGAATAGAATAGAATAGAATAGAATAGAATAGACCAGGTTGGAAAAGACCTTCAAGATCATCGCGTCCAACCTATCATCCAACACCACCCAACAGACTAAACCATGCAACCAAGCACCCTGTCAAGTCTCCTCCTGAACACTTCCAGTGATGGCGACTCCACCACCTCCCTGGGCAGCATATTCCAATGGGCACTCTCTCTGTGTAAAACTTCCTCCTGACCTCCAGCCTGAACCTCCCCTGGTGCAACCTGAGACAGTGTCCTCGTGTTCTGGTACTGGCTGCCTGGGAGAAGAGACCATCATCCGCCTGTCTACAACCCCCCTTCAGGTAGTTGTAGACAGCAATAAGGTCACCCCTGAGTCTCCTCCCCTCCAGGATAAGCAGCCCCAGCTCTCTCAGCCTTTCCTCATAGGGCTTGTGTTCCAAGCCCCTCACCAATTTTGTTGCCCTTCTCTGGACATGCTCCAGCAAGTCAACATCCTTCCTAAACTGAGGGGCCCAGAACTGGACACAGGACTCAAGATGCAGCCTAACCAGTGCAGTGTACAGGGGCAGAATGACCTCCCTGCTCCTGCTGGCCACACTATTCCTGATGCAGACCAGGATGCCATTGGCCCTCCTGGCTGCCTGGGCACACTGCAGGCTCATGTTCAGCCTACCATCAACCAGCACCCCCAGGTCCCTCTCTGCCTGGCCGCTCTCCAGCCACTCTGACCCTAGCCTGTAGCACTTCATGGGGTTGTTGTGGCCAATGTGCAGAACCGGGCACTTGGATGTGCTAAATCTCATGTTGTTGGATTCTGCCCATCTGTCCAGCCTGTCGAGGTCCCTCTGCAGAGCCTCTCTACCCTCCAGCAGATCAACTCCTGCCCTCAGCTTGGTGTCATCAGCAAATTTACTGATGATGGACTCAATGCCCTCATGCAGATCATCTATAAAGACATAAAAGAGCACAGGGCCCAGCACTGATCCCTGGGGCACTCCACTACTGATTGGCTGCCAGCTGGATGTGGCACCATTCACCACCACTCTCTCGGTTCGGCCCTCCAGCCAGTTCCTAACCCAATGCAGTGTGCTCCCGTCCAAGCATTGGCTGACAGCTTGGCCAGGAGTTTGCTGTGGGGGACAGTCTCAAAGGCCTTGCTGAAGTCCAGGTAGGCTACATCCACAGGCCTCCCCACATCCATCAGGCGGGTCACCTGATCATAGAACGAGACCAGGTTGGTCAGGCAGGACCTGCCCTTCCTAAATCCATGCTGGCTAGGCCTGATCCCTTGTCCATCCTGTAAGTGCTGTGTTATTGCACTCAGGATGACCTGTTCCATGATCTTGCCTGGCACTGAGGTCAGGCTGACAGGCCTATAATTCCCTGGCTCATCCAACCGGCCCTTCTTGTGGATGGGCACCACGTTGTCCAGCTTCCAGTCCTCTGGGACCTGGCAGCCAGTCAGTAGTGGAGTCCCTGTGAGAGACTAATAAGTTTGTCTCTCTTGGTGTACTCAACAAAGATAAAATCACTTGCTGTTTGTCCAGACAATATGTATTGGGCAGAGCCACTAAGGACTCTTGGAAGGTGCAAAGATAACAATGCTCACTGGGCCACAGCTGGCCTGCAACAATGACCCAACCATTCACGCCTTAAGAGCAAGATAATCTCCACCCATCAACTACCCTGGGCAGGGTGACACAATGGTTTTTACCACCTGTTCCCAGATGTGGAAGGAATGTGGGGGGCTTGTCTGGATGGAGATGGGGGAGATGGAGATTCCCTCCCCCATCCAAAATCTTGCCCAAACACACAGCAATACACAGAAAGATTTCCAGGGAAACGTCCTAAGGATTATTTCCTGCCCGTGGAATTCCTGAGGGACAACATTTGAATGCATACCTAAGGACTAAAAACTGTATAAAAGACTGGAGCAACTACTGGTTTGGAGAGAGAAACAGGGGAGAAAAACGGAGATGAAGGACAACACAGGAGACGGACCATGCCGCTGAGAAGGGAAAACCGGGACAATGCTGATCCGGAGAAAAGAAGCTGCCCAGAGGACCACAGCTCTTCTCCGGCCAAAGCCTCAGCACCCTTTCTCTACAGACCCAGGCTGCCCAGAGGAGCCTCAGCACCGTTCCTGTACCAACCCAACATCTCCCCATAGGACCACAACTCTTCTCCAGCAAAAGCTTCAACCCCATAGTATCATAGTATCATTCAGCGTTGGAAGGGACCACAAGGATCATCTAGTTCCAACCCCCCTGCCATGGGCAGGGACACCCCACACTAGATCAGGCTGGACAGAGCCTCATCCAGCCTGCTCTTAAACACCCCCAGGGATGGGGCCTCGATCACCTCCCTGGACAACCCATTCTGCCCCTGTACACTGCACTTGTTAGGCCACACCTCGAGTACTGTGTGCAGTTCTGGGCCCCTCAGTTTAGGAAGGATGTTGACTTGCTGGAACGTGTCCAGAGAAGGGCAACAAAGTTGGTGAGGGGCTTGGAACACAAGCCCTCTATGAGGAGAGGCTGAGGGAGCTGGGGCTGCTTAGCCTGGAGAAGAGGAGACTCAGGGGTGACCTTATTGCTGTCTACAACTACCTGAAGGGGGGTTGTAGACAGGCAGAGGTTGGTCTCTTCTCCCAGGCAGCCAGCACCAGAACAAGAGGACACAGTCTCAGGTTGCACCAGGGGAGGTTCAGGCTGGTGGTCAGGAGGAAGTTTTAAACAGAGACAGTGATTGCCCATTGGAATGGACTGCCTGGGGAGGTGGTGGAGTCGCCATCACTGGAGGTGTTCAGGAGGAGGCTTGACAGGGTGCTTGGTTGCATGGGTTAGTTGATTAGGTGGTGTTGGATGATAGGTTGGATGCGATGATCTTGAAGGTCTCTTCCAACCTGGTCTATTCTATTCTATTCTCTCCAGTGAGCCAGGACTGCTGGAAAATGATGGAGAGCGGCTTGGCCAGCTCCTCTGGCAGCTCTCTCAGCACCCTAAGATGGATCCCATCTGGTCCCATGGACTTGTGGGGAACCAAACTGCTGAGGAGAGTTCCAACCACCTGCTCAGGGAGCATAGGGAAACTGTGCAGCTCCCTGGCTCCTTCTGCCAGCTCTGCAGGCCAGCTGTCTGGAAGATGTTCTGTCCTGCTAGTAAAAATTGAGGCAAAGAAGGTGTTAAGTATCTCTGCCTTTTCCTCATCCATTGATACAACATTTCCCTCCATGTCAACCAAGTAGTGGAGGTTGTCCTTGCCCTTCCTCTTACTATTAATGTATTTATAGAAGGACTTTTTGTTGTCCTTCACAGCAGAGGCCAGTCTAAGCTCCAAATGTGCTTTTGCCCCCCTAATTTTCTTCCTACAATACCTAGCAACATCCTTAAATTTTTCATGGTTTGCCTCACCTTTCTTCCAAAGATGATACACCCTCTTTTTTTCCCTTAGTTCTATTAAAAGTTCATTACCCATCCAGGCTGGCCCTCTGCCCCGGCGGCTGATCTTCCGGCACACTGGCACAGCCTGTCCCTGCGCCTTCAACAATTCTTCCTTGAAGTAATTCCAGCTTTCCTGGACCCCTTTGTTTTTAAGGGCTTTATCCCAAGGAACCCTCTGAATTAGTTCCTTGAGTAGCCTGAAGTCCGTCCTCTGGAAGTCCAGAGTGGATGTCTTCTTGCTACCCCTCTTAGCTTGACCAAATACTGAAAATTCAATTATCTCATGGTCACTGGCCCCTGAGCACCCTCCAACCACCACATTGCGCACCAGCCCTTCCCTGTTGGTGAAGAGGAGGTCAAGCATAGCCTTGCCCCTGGTAGGCTCTTGCAGCACCTGTTATAAGAAGCTGTCTTCCATGCATTCTAAGAACCTCCTAGATTGCCTCCTCTCTGCTATGTTAAGATCCCAGCAGATATCAGGCAAGTTGAAGTTGCCCATGAGAACAAGGTCAGGTGATCTTGAGGTAGCCTTAAGCTGCCTATAGAATGACTCATCAACATCCTCCTCCTGGTTGGGTGGTCTATAACAGGCTCCAACCAGGATGTCAGCCCTTTTGGCCTTCCCTCTAATTCCCACCCACAGGCACTCAACCTGATGGTCCCTGATCTCCGTCTCAATGGCATCTAGTGCCTCCATGATGTAAAGGGCCACCCCTCCACCCCTTCTTCCTTGCCTGTCTCTCCTGAAGAGCCTGCAGCCTTCAATTGCAGCGCTCCAGTCATGTGAGTCATCCCACCACGTCTCTGTGATGGCAGCTACATCATAACTTTCCTGCCGCAGCAAGGCTTCCAGCTCCTCTTGTTTGTTGCCCATGCTTCGTGCATTAGTGTACATGCACTTCAGCCGGGCTGCTGGTTTCACCTCTGGCTCTGGCTTATCACCCCCAGACTCCTGCCTGGGGGGACTGGTTTC
Source organism: Melanerpes aurifrons (assembly GCA_011125475.1). Taxonomy (NCBI): domain Eukaryota; kingdom Metazoa; phylum Chordata; class Aves; order Piciformes; family Picidae; genus Melanerpes; species Melanerpes aurifrons. The sequence continues at coordinate 10,539 of WWNC01000130.1, forward strand.
AGCCCCTTCCCCCCTTCAAAACTAGTTTAAAGCCCTATCTATGAGACCTGCCAATTCCCTTCCTAGAATCTTTTTCCCTTTGAGGGATAGGCCATTCTCGTACACTCTGATCTTACCCCTCTTCTAGGACAGATGTACTCCATCTGTTGCCAGCTGGCCTGGTGCAGTAGAAAGTTTTTCACGATCGAAAAACCCAAAATTCTTTTCCCTGCACCAGCCTCTAAGCCACTTGTTGACTTCAGCTGCTGACCTGTTCCTTATGGTATTCCCTCCTGCAACTAAGAGTATAGACGAAAAAATTATTTGTGCACCTGACCCTTGCTTCCTGACCAGAGGAATGATTCCCATATCTACAAAAGTATCATTTGCTTCTTATCTCATCTGTGTGGTAAATAACACTTGAACCTGGCCAGCAACAAATGTCTTGTGCAAATTTAATTTGCTGCCTAGATGCTTCCTGGAAAATGAACACAACAATGGTAGAAGACAATTCATGCTGAAATCTGAACAAGCATCAGTGGGAAATCCTTTTCTTTCTCTCTTTTCCCTCTTCCCCATCTCAGTCTGAACAAAACAAGTGAGTCTTTCAAGGGATTAAATGGGACACTAATTTGCAGAAGAGTAAACTGCACTTTATGGAAGAATAAATAGCACAGGATTAGTTTTGTGGTTAAGCCATTGCCTCAGACCCTGAGGAAAGAAGCATTCTGAGAGGGCTTCCTAAATTGATTAATAAAGGGATAGATATGGAGAACTGGATGAAATGCAGGAGGCTTTGGGAAAGCAGGCTAGCTCCTCTCCCCATTCTGTGGTCAGGTCAAACAGTCCATCCTCTTGTCAGTAGTGACCAGTGAGGTTGTGGAGATTCCTTCTCTTGAGAGATTCCAATAGAATAGAAATAGAAATATAGAAATAGAAATTAGAATAGAATAGAAAAGAAAATAGAATAGAATAGAATAGAATAGAATAGAATAGAGTAGAATAGAATAGAATAACGGGATGTCATTCAACAAGTCCAAGTGCCGGGTATTGCACTTTGGCCACGGCAACCCCATGCAGAGCTACAGGCTGGGGTCAAAGTGGCTGGAGAGCTGCCAAACGGAGAGGGACCTGGGGGTGCTGATTGACAGCCACCTGAATATGAGCCAGCAGTGTGCCCAGGTGGCCAGGAGGGCCAATAGCATCCTGGCCTGCATTAGCAATAGTGTAGCCAGCAGGAGCAGGGAGGTCATTGTGCCTCTGTACTCTGCATTGGTTAGGCCACACCTTGAGTACTGTGTCCAGTTCTGAGCCCCTCAGTTTAAGAAGGACATCGAGACACTTGAACGTGTCCAGAGAAGGGCAACAAGGCTGGTGAGAGGCCTTGAACACAAGCCCTATGAGGAGAGGCTGAGGGAGCTGGGATTGTTTAGCCTGGAGAAGAGGAGGCTCAGGGGTGACCTCATTGCCCTCTACAACTACCTGAAGGGTGGTTGTAGCCAGGAGGGGGTTGGCCTCTTCTCCCAGGCAACCAGCACCAGAACGAGGGGACACAGTCTCAAGCTGCGCCAGGGGAGGTTCAGACTCGAGGTGAGGAGGAAGTTCTTCACCGAGCGAGTCATTCGGCATTGGAACGGGTTGCCCAGGGAGGTGGTTGAGTCATCGACCCTGGAGGCGTTCAAGGGGAGATTGGACGTGGCACTTGGTGCCATGGTCTAGTCATGGGGTCTGTGTTGATAGTTTGGACTCGATGATCCCCGAGGTCCTTTCCAACCTAAGTGATACTGTGATACTATTTTTCTCCCACATGTTATGTTGATTTCTGCTTTTCCAGGTGGCAGTGGACAAGGAAACCAATTGTTTGTCCTCATCCCTAACAGCCTGCACTGGAGTTCCTAGATGCTTTTCATTTCTGGACCAAACAAATCCAGTTCCTTCAAGCTCTTCCTCAGACTGCTTGATCCCTGATTTCCCTAAGTGCATTTGACTGATATGGCTATGTCTTGTCCATCTCTGAGACAGGGAACACTTAGCTTCTTTCATCACAATAAATGGGGTCCAGAACAAAATTGGTCCTTCTGAACCAGCTTTTTACTAGAGGTTATTTCATTAGTTAGTTTTTAGCTCTGCTCCTTCCACCTTTTTTACTCTCTCCTGGTGCTGGTGCCTTCTGGTTATTCCTAGATTCCCTATATGTGATGTTTCCCAGGTTTAGGTCTTACCCTGCTGCTTGCTATCTCATCTGTTTCAGGTTATTTTTCCCACTCCAAAGTGATTGGCTGAGTTTTGATCCTGCCTTTCACACTGCTTGCAGCCCTTCTGCACATCAACAGATGGTTTGCTCCAAACCAGGTTGTTCACAGAGTACCACCAAGACACATAGTGTACCCATGCTATGAGCAAGTTGTCTGGAATGCAAGTCTGCATGTGGCATGGTGGTGAAAGTCCTTTTAAAGTCTTTTTATCCCTAGGGATGCTCACCCTGGGGGTCTTTGAGTTGCAGATAGTCTGTAGAAAGGCCAAGAGCAAATCCCATACGGTGACTTTGTTGCATGATTTGCAGCAAGCTGGGGCTGTTGCAGAGGACTCTGTTGCCCAAGTCCTTGGCTGTAGGAAGATATCAGTTGCTAGGATCTGACACCTCCATGACACCCTGGGACCTCATCACACATCTGGGACCTCAGCCTGGACCCACCCCACCACTGGGCCAGGGAACCATAAGGATCTCCAGTCCTCTGCCCTATGTAGATGAGTCCCAGATTTCCCCATATCCTCAGCACTGAGGTTGGTTTGTTGAGAATTGTTCCCAGTGAGTCATTTAGGTGGGTTTTCATCACTCTGTTGTCCTCCAGTGGCCAAATATTGGACCAATTATGTAAGAACTTCTGCAGTGTTTTCCCAGGGACTGGAGTAAAAGTAACTCATCCATGATTACCTCATCCTAGCACTGTCCACCTTCTCCAAAGATAATGAGCAGTGATTCAAAGCCTGCTCCCTGACATTTCTCAGCATCTCCAGGTTGAGCTTTACCCAAGTTACAAACCTCCAAGCAGACATGTCAGCCCATAGGGGAAGACTAAAACAAGAAACATGCGAATCCTTCAGTCTCCTGACAGTGCATCTTAAGGGCTTGTTACTGTCTCATCTATGCTAAGAATCAGCCCACAGCAGCCTGTTTGCCTCTTGCCACTCCTGCAATGTATTTATAAAGCCTTTATTTGCTGACAATTACACTCCTGGCCTGCTGATTTTGTTTGTAGCTAGTGGTTTCTGAGAGCACATCTGTGAAAAGATTCTTGGCCACTCTTATATCATGTCTTGGTTTATGGCACCCTGCCCATGGGGGCAATATAAGATTCTACAATCATAGAATAGTTCAAGTTGGAAGACATCTTTAAGATCACTGCATCCAAGTGTTAACCCATCACTGCCAGGTCACCACTAAACCATGTCCCTCAGCACCACAGCTACATGGCTTTTAAATCCCTCCAGGGAAGGGAACTCCACTACTTCCCTGGGCATCCTGGGCCAGGGCTTGAGAACTCTTTTTGGGGAAGAAATTTTTGCTAATGTCCAACCTAGACCTCCGGCGGCACAACTTGAGGCTGTTTCTCCTTGTCCTAATGTTTGTTACTTGGGAGAAGAGATTGACCCTCACCTCACTACAACCTCCTTTCAGGGACATGTAGAGAGCAAGAAGGTCTCCTCTGAACTTCCTTTGCTCCAAGCTAAACAACCCCAGTTCCCTCAGTTGCTCCACTTATAACCTGTGCTCTAGATCCTTCACCAGCTTTGCTGCTCTTATTTGGACACAATCCAGCACTTCAACGTCCTTCTTGGAGTGAAAGGCCCAAAACTGAACCAAACATTTAAGGTTGTGGCCTTGCCAGTGCCAAGTACAGGAGCACAATCACTGCCCTAATCCTGCTGGCCACACTATTGCTGATTAAAAAAACCCTCACCCTGGGTCCTCCTATCTCTTTTAAATCAGCATGCCCAGGAAAGAGTCCAACAGAGAAATACAAAGATGTTGAGGGGACTGAAGCATCTTTCTTATGAGGAAATGCTGAGAGACGTGGGGCTGTTCAGTTTGGAGAAAAGAATGCTGAGAGGGCATTGAGCCGATCATCAGTAAATTTGCGGACGACACCAAGCTGGGGGCAGGAGTTGATCTGCTGGAGGGTAGAGAGGCTCTGCAGAGAGACCTCGACAGGCTGGACAGATGGGCAGAATCCAACAGCATGAGATTGAAAACATCCAAGTGCCGGGTTCTGCACATCGACCACAACAACCCTATGCAGTACTATAGGCTAGGATCAGAGTGGCTGGAGAGCGGCCAGGCAGAGAGGGACCTGTGGGTGCTAGCTGATGGTGGGCTGAACACGAGCCTGCAGTGTGCCCAGGCAGCCAGGAGGGCCAATGGCATCCTGGCCAGTATCAGGAACAGTGTGGCCAGCAGGAGCAGGGAGGTCATTCTGCCCCTGTACACTGCCCTGGTTAGGCCACACCTTGAGTCCTGTGTCCAGTTCTGGGCCACTCAGTTTAGGTAGGATGTTGACTTGCTGGAGCGTGTCCAGAGAAGGGCAACAGAGTTGGTGAGGGGCTTGGAACACAAGCCCTGTGAGGAGAGGCTGAGGGAGCTGGGGCTGCTTAGCCTGGAGAAGAGGAGACTCAGGGGAGACCTTATTGCAGTCTACAACTACCAGAAGGGGGGGTTGTAGACAGGCAGAGGTTGGTCTCTTCTCCCAGGCAGCCAGCACCAGAACAAGAGGACACAGTCTCAGGCTGCACCAGGGGAGGTTCAGGCTGGAGGTCAGGAGGAAGTTTTACACAGAGCGAGTGATTGCCCATTGGAATGGGCTGCCCGGGGAGGTGGTGGGGTCGCCATCACTGGAGGTGTTCAGGAGGAGAACTGACAGGGTGCTTGGTTGCATGGTTTAGTTGGTTGGGTGGTGTTGGATAATAGGTTGGACGTGATGATCTTGAAGGTCACTTCCAACCTGGTTTATTCTATTCTATTCTATTCTATTCATAGTTTCATAGTTTCATAGTTTCATTCAGGGTTGGAAGGGACCACAAGGATCATCTAGTTCCAACCCCCCTGCCATGGGCAGGGACACCCTACACTAGATCAGGCTGCCCAGAGCCTCATCCAGCCTGCTCTTAAACACCTCCAGGGACGGGGCCTCGACCACCTCCCTGGACAACACATTCCAGGGTCTCACCACTCTCATGGTGAAGAATCTCCTCCTCACATCTAGCCTGAATCTCCCCACCTCCAGCTTAATTCCATTCCCCCTAGTCCTATCACTACCTGAGATCCTGAGAAGTCCTTCCCCAGCCTTCCTATAGGCCCCCTTCAGATACTGGAAGGCCACAATTCGGTCACCTCGGAGCCTTCTCTTCTGCAGACTGAACAGCCCCAACTCCTTCAGTCTGTCCTCATTGGAGAGGTGCTCCACCCCTCTGATCATCCTTGTGACCCATATTCAAAAAAGGCAAGAAGGAGGAATCAGGGAACTACAGGCCAGTCAGTCTCACCTCTGTGCTTGGAAAGATCATGCAGCAGGTCCTCCTGGAGTCACTACTCGCTCAAAAGAATAGTGAAGAGGTGATTTGGAACAGTCAGCATGGCTTTGCCAAGGGCAAATCCTGCCTGACCAACCTGGTGGCCTTCTATGAGCAGGTGACAAAATTAATAGATGAGGGGCGAGCAACTGATGTCATTTACCTGGACCTGAGCAAAGCTTTCGACACTGTCCCGCACCACATCCTGGTCTCCAAACTGGTGACACATGGGTTTGATTGGTGGACCACTAGATGGATAAGGAACTGGCTGGATGGCCGCACCCAAAGAGTGGCTGTCAATGGGTCCATGTCCCAGTGGAGGCCAGTGACAAGCGGAGTCCCTCAGGGATCAGTCCTGGGACCTGTCTTCTTCAACATCTTTGTGGGTGCCATGGACAGTGGCATTGAGTGCACCTTCAGCAAGTTTGCTGATGACACCAAGCTGTGTGGTGCAGCAGACACGCTGGAGAGACCTTGACAGGCTGGAGAGGTGGGCACAAGCCAACCTCATGAAGTTCAATAAGAGCAAGTGCAGGGTCCTGCATCTGGGTCAAGGCAATCCCAGGCACAAACACAGGCTGGGCAGTAACTGGCTGGAAAGCAGCCCTGAGGAGAGAGGCTTGGGGGTGCTGGTGGACAAAAAGCTCAACATGAGCTCTCAGTGTGCACTTGCAGCCAGCAAAGCCAATCAGATCCTGGGCTGCATCAGGAGAAGCGTGGCTAGCAGGTCGAGGGAGGTGATCCTCCCCCTCTACTCAGCCCTGGTGAGACCCCACCTGGAGTACTGTGTCCAGTTAGAATAAACCTTTATTAGAATAAACCAAACCAGGTTGGAAGAGACCTTCAAGATCATCGTGTCCAACCCATCAACCAATCCAACCCACCCAAACAGCTAACCCATGGCACCAAGCAACCCATCAAGTCTCCTCCTGAACACCTTCAATGACGGCGACTCCACCACCTCCCTGGGCAGCCCATTCCAATGGGCAATCACTCTCTCTGTATAGAACTTTTTCCTAACATCCAACCTGAACCTCCCCTGGCGCAGCCTGAGACTGTGTCCTCTTGTTCTGGTACTGGGTGCCTGGGAGAAGAGACCATCATCCACCTGTCTACAACCTCCCTTCAGGTAGTTGTAGAGAGTGATAAGGTCACCCCTGAGTCTCCTCTTCTCCAGGCTGAGCAACCCCAGCTCCCTCAGTCTTTCCTCATAGGGCTTGTGTTCCAAACCCCTCACCAACTTTGTTTCATAGTTTCATAGTTTCATTCAGGGTTGGAAGGGACCACAAGGATCATCTAGTTCCAACCCCCCTGCCATGGGCAGGGAAACCCCACACTAGATCAGGCTGGACAGAGCCTCATCCAGCCTGCTCTTAAACACCCCCAGGGACGGGGCCTCGACCACCTCCCTGGACAACCCATTCCAGGGTCTCACCACTCTCATGGTGAAGAACCTCCTCCTCACATCCAGCCTGAATCTCCCCACCTCCAGCTTCATTCCATTCCCCCTAGTCCTATCACTACCTGACATCCTGAGAAGTCCCTCCCCAGCCTTCCTGTAGGCCCCCTTCAGATACTGGAAGGCCACAATTAGGTCACCTCGGAGCCTTCTCTTCTCCAGACTGAACAGCCCCAACTCCTTCAGTCTGCTCTCATAGGAGAGGTGCTCCAGCCCTCTGATCATCCTTGTGGCCCTTCTCTGGACACGTTCCAGCACCTCCACATCCCTCTTGTAATAGGGGCTCCAGAACTGGACACAGTACTCCAGGTGGGGTCTCACCAGGGCTGAGTAGAGGGGGAGGATCACCTCCCTCGACCTGCTAGCCACACTTCTCCTGATGCAGCCCAGGATCTGATTGGCCTTGCGGGCTGCAAGTGCACATTGGGAGCTCATGTTGAGCTTTTTGTCCACCAGCACCCCCAAGCCTCTCTCCTCAGGGCTACTTTCCAGCCAGTCACTGCCCAGCCTGTATTTGTGCCTGGGATTGCCTCGACCCAGATGCAGGACCCTGCACTTGCTCTTATTGAACTTCATGAGGTTGGCTTGTGCCCACCTCTCCAGCCTGTCAAGGTCCCTCTGGATGGCCTCCCTTCCCTCCAGCGTGTCTGCTGCACCACACAGCTTGGTGTCATCAGCAAACTTGCTGAGGGTGCACTCAATGCCACTGTCCATGTCACCCACAAAGATGTTGAACAAGACAGGTCCCAGGACTGATCCTTGTTGCTCTTTTCTGGACTCGTTCCAGCAAGTCAACATCCTTCCTAAACTGAGGGGCCCAGAACTGGACACAGTACTCGAGGTGCGGCCTAACCAGGGCAGTATACAGGGGCACTATGACCTCCCTGCTCCTGCTGGCCACACTGTTCCTGATGCAGGCCAGGATGCCATTGGCCCTCTTGGCTGCCTGGGCACACTGCAGGCTCATGTTCAGCCTACCATCGACCAGTACCCCCAGGTCCCTCTCTGCCTGGCTGCTCTCCAGCCACTCTGACCCCAGCCTGTAGCACGGCATGGGGTTGTTGTGGCCAATGTGCAGAACCCGGCACTTGGATGTGCTAAATCTCATGTTGTTGGATTCTGCCCATCTGTCCAGCCTGTCGAGGTCCCTCTGCAGAGCCTCTCTACCCTCCAGCAGATCAACTCCTGCCCTCAGCTTGGTGTCGTCAGCAAATTTACTGATGATGGACTCAATGCCCTCATCCAGATCATCAATAAAGATGTTAAAGAGCACAGGGCCCTACACTGATCCTTGGGGCACACCACTAGTGACTGGCCGCCAGCTGGATGTGGCACCATTCACCACCACTCTCTGGGCTCGGCCATCCAGCCAGTTCCTAACCCATCGCAGTGTGCTCCCATCCAAGCCATGGGCTAACAGCTTGGCCAGGAGTTTGCTATGGGGTACAGTGTCAAAGGCCTTGCTGAGGTCCAGGAAGACTACATCAACCGGCCTCCCCACATCTACCAGGCGGGTCACCTGATCATAGAAGGAGATCAGGTTGGTCAGGCAGGACCTGCCCTTCCTAAATCCATGCTGGCTAGGCCTGATCCCTTGGCCATCCTCTAAGTGCTGTGTTATTGCACTCAGGATGACCTGTTCCATGATCTTGCCTGGTACTGAGGTCAGGCTGACAGGCCTGTAATTCCCTGGTTCATCCAACTGGCCCTTCTTATGGATGGGCACCACGTTGGCCAGCTTCCAGTCCTCTGGGACCTCGCCAGTGAGCCAGGACTGCTGGAAAATGATGGAGAGTGGCTTGGCCAGCTCGTCTGCCAGCTCTCTCAGCACCCTAGGATGAATCCCATCTGGTCCCATGGACTTGTGGGGATCCAAGCTGCTAAGGAGAGTTCCAACCACCTCCTCATGGAACATAGGGAAACTGTGCAGCTCCCTGGTTCCTTCTGCCAGCTCTGCAGGCCAGCTGTCAGGAAGACGTTCTGTCCTTCTCGCAAAAATTGAGGCAAAGAAGGTGTTAAGTATCTCTGCCTTTTCCTCATCCTTTGTTACAATGTTCCCCTCCGTGTCCACCAAGGAGTGGAGGTTGTCCTTTCCTTCCTCTTACTATTAATGTATTTATAGAAGGACTTTTGTTGTCCTTCACAGTAGAGGCCAGTTTAAGCTCCAAGTGTGCTTTTGCCTCCTAATTTTCTTCCTACAAGACCTAGCAACATCCTTAAACATTCTGTGGGTTGCCTCCCTCTCTTCAAAGGTGATACACCCTCTTTTTTTCCCTCAGTTCCATTAAAAGTTCATGAACCATCCAGGCTGGCCGTCTGCCCCGGCGGCTCATCTTCCGGCACATTGGCACAGCCTGTCCCTGAGTTCTGGAGCCCCTATTACAAGAGGGGTGTGGAGGTGCTGGAACGTGTCCAGAGAAGGGCCACAAGGGTGATCAGAGGGCTGGAGCACCTCTCCTATGAGGACAGACTGAAGGAGTTGGGGCTGTTCAGTCTGCAGAAGAGAAGGCTCCGAGGTGACCTAATTGTGGCCTTCCAGTATCTGAAGGGGGCCTATAGGAAGGCTGGGGAAGGACTTCTCAGGATCTCAGGTAGTGATAGGACTAGGGGGAATGAAATGAAGCTGGAGGTGGGGAGATCCAGGCTGGATGTGAGGAGGAGGTTCTTCACCATGAGAGTGGTGAAACCCTGGAATGTGTTGTCCAGGGAGGTGGTCGAGGCCCCGTCCCTGGAGGTGTTTAAGAGCAGGCTGGATGAGGCTCTGTCCAGCCTGATCTAGTGTGGGGTGTCCCTGCCCATGGCAGGGGGGTTGGAACTAGATGATCCTTGTGGTCCCTTCCAACCCTGAATGAAACTACGAAACTATGAAACTACGTTCCAGCACCTCCACATCCCTCTTGTAATAGGGGCTCCAGAACTGGACACAGTACTCCAGGTGGGGTTTCACCAGGGCTGAGTAGAGGGGGAGGATCACCTCCCTCGACCTGCTAGCCACACTTCTCCTGATGCAGCCCAGGATCTGATTGGCTTTGTGGGCTGCAAGTGCTCATTGAGAACTCATGTTGAGCTTTTTGTCCACCAGCACCCCCAAGCCTCTCTCCTCAGGGCTACTTTACAGCCAGTCACTGCCCAGCCTGTATTTGTGCCTGGGATTGCCTCGACCCAGATGCAGGACCCTGCACTTGCTCTTATTGAACTTCATGAGGTTGGCTTGTGTCCACCTCTCCAGCCTGTCAAGGTCCCTCTGGATGGCCTCCCTTCCCTCCAACGTGTCTGCTGCACCACACAGCTTGGTGTCATCAGCAAACTTGCTGAGGGTGCACTCAATGCCACTGTCCATGACACCCACAAAGATGTTGAAGAAGACAGGTCCCAGGACTGATCCCTGAGGGACTCCGCTTGTCACTGGCCTCCCCTGGGACATGGACCCATTGACAGCCACTCTTTGGGTGCGGCCATCAAGCCAGTTCCTTATCCATCTAGTGGTCCACCCATCAAACCCATGTGTCACCAGTTTGGAGACCAGGATGTGGTGTGGGACAGTGTCGAAGGCTTTGCTCAGGTCCAGGTAAATGACATCAGTTGCTCGCCCCTCATCTATTAATTTTGTCACCTGCTCATAGAAGGCCACCAGGTTGGTCAGGCAGGATTTGCCCTTGGCAAAGCCATGCTGACTGTTCCCAATCACCTCTTCACTATTCTTCTGAGCCAGTAGTGACTCCAGGAGGATCTGCTCCATGATCTTTCCAGGCACAGAGGTGAGACTGACTGGCCTGTAGTTCCCTGGTTCCTCCTTCTTGCCATTTTTGAAGATGGGGGTAATGTTTCCCCTTTTCCAGTCTGTGGGGACTTTTCCAGTCTGTGCCATGACTTTTGAAATATAATAGAGAGGGGTTTAGCAACCTCATCTGGCAGTTCTCTCAGTACCCGTGGGTGTATCCCGTCGGGTCCCATGGACTTGAACACTTTCAGGTTCTTCAGGTGATCAGGAACCTGATCTGCACTTACAATGGGCAGTTCTTCCTCCCCGTCCCTGGCATTGTCTTTCATAACATCAGGAGTGTGGCTTAGAGGCCCTTGCAGTGAAGACTGAGGTAAAGAAGTTATTAAGTACCTCAGCCTTTTCCTCATCACTTGTGACCATGTCACCATTTTCCTTTCTGAGGGGGCCCACACCTTCCCTAGTCTTCTTCCCATTAATATACCTGTAGAAGTTCTCAGTGTTCCCTTTAACTTCCCTGGCTAGATTCAATTCGAACTCTGCTTTGGCTTTCCTAACCAGGACTCTTGCTGCTCGGGCAGCTTCCTTATATACCCCCTGTTCTACCTGTCCTTCTCTCCACTTCCTGTAGAGTTTCCTTTTAAGTAATAGTGTGTCCAGTAACTCCTTGCCCATCCAGGCAGGCCTCCTAGCGTTCTTGCCTGCTTTTCTCTTTGTTGGTATACAGAGCTCCTGGACACAGAGGAGGTGGTCCTTGAATACTGACCAGCTGTCCTGGGTCCCTCTTCCCTCCAGGGCTTTGTCCCAGGACACTTTGGCTATCAGATCCCTGAAGCGATCAAAATCTGCACGCCTAAAGTGTATTCTATTCTATTCTATCATGGTCACAGTATCACAGTATCACAGTGTGGTGGGTGGAGGGGTAAAGCCAAGAAGCCTCCTCCCTTCCCCCTTGTAAGGTAAAAGGGAAAAGAAAAATTGAAGGGAAAGGAAAAAAAAACTCACAAGCTGAATTAGCAAAGCAGTGGAGCTATATTTACAAAGCAGTGTAGGGTTTGCAGGGGAATATTTACAAATTTACAATATCTACAATATATACAAAGATATACAACAGAGTAACACAGAAATGAGAGTAACTCCCCTCGGCCGAGGGGGTTCCCCACCTCCGCTCTCCCCTCTCTTCCCCCCTTTCCCCAGAGTAGGTTGGAAAAAGGGAGAAAGAAGAAAGAAAGAAGTTAAAAGCAGTTTTGTGTTAATTGGAAGGGAGTTAATACTGGACTCCTATCAAGTCTTCAAGGCCGAAGTCTTGGCAGAAAGCCCAGCAAAGAGTTGCTGCCCAAAGGAAAGGCGGAATCAAGACTGACCAAGAAGTTCCCGGAGTGCCCAGGATATCTCCCAGTTCAGAGGGTGCTTCCTCCCACTTAACCAATGAAATTGTTTAGACTATTCCTTCCATTTACCAACTTCCGTCCACCATATTCCCTTTCTTAAGGGGACAACGTCAACCGGCCACAGTCCACCCCTTCTAAACAATTCCATTGGCTGTTCACACTGTCCATCCAATCTAAAATGATATTTACAGTTCGTGAGTAAAGTTCATAGTCCATTCCGGGTATGCTCAGATGGAGATGATTCAAAAGTTCAAGAAAATCAGAAAGTGAGAAAAATGGAAAACAGTTCATTTTCTTCGCCGACGAAGCAAAGAAAAAGGGAAACAGGGATTCTCAGGGTCTCTTAGTCGACTCAGGGCTCTCAGAGATCTCAGGGTTCGTGCACCGTAGATTCCTCGTTGATTCTTCTTTTGGGTGCGATGTAGCTGTACAACAGTTTGAAGTTAACCTCTTTCAGCTAAAGTCAAATTTCTTTGTGGAATACACTGAATTTCACCATTCTCTTGCATTACCCAATAAGTGTGACCCGGACCTTCAGCTGAAACCACCCCTCGGACAGGTTTAGCCTCTCCTGAGGGTGAAAATACCCAAACAGTTTTACCTAACACATTCTTTTCTTTAACAACAGGAACTCTATCACCTTCTACTTTCCGTAGCAGATGTGAATGTGCAGGTCCAGCTCGGTTCACTGAACCTCTACTATTTACCAGCCAGGTTGCTTGTGCTAAATGTTTTTCCCAGTTTTTCAAAGATCCACCCCCCATGGCTTTAAGAGTGGTCTTCAACAAACCGTTGTAGCGTTCAATCTTCCCTGAAGCTGGTGCATAGTAGGGAATGTGGAATATCCACTCAATACCGTGCTCTTTTGCCCAGTTCTTTACAAGGTTGTTCTTGAAATGAGTTCCGTTGTCTGACTCAATCCTCTCTGGAGTTCCGTGTCTCCACAGGATTTGTCTCTCCAGACCAAGAATGGTGTTGCGTGCAGTTGCATGTGGAACTGGATAAGTTTCCAACCATCCAGTGTTTGCCTCTACCATAGTAAGCACGTACTGCTTACCATAACGAGAACGTGGTAGAGTGATATAGTCAATCTGCCAAGCTTCACCATACTTGTACTTGGACCATCTGTCACCATACCACAAGGGCTTAAGTCGTTTTGCCTGCTTAATAGCAGCACAAATGTCACAGTCATGGATGACTTGCGTGATAGCATCCATGGAAATGTCTATGGATCTGTCACGAGCCCATTGGTATGTTGCATCTCTGCCTTGATGTCCTGACGAATCGTGAGCCCACCGAGCTAAGAATATCTCACCTCGGTGTTTCCAGTCGAGATCAAGATTAGAGTCCATGTCTACTTGAGAAACTCTTGCAGCTAGATCTGCCTGATGGTTGTGTTGCTGTTCCTCAGTAGCTTTGCTCTTAGGAATGTGAGCATCAATGTGTCTCACTTTCACTGGAATTCTCTCGATTCGATCAGCAATGTCCTGCCACAGGTTGGCTGCCCAAATGGGTTTTCCTTTCCTCTGCCAACCACTCTTCTTCCAGTTCTTTAGCCAACCCCATAGAGCATTGGCTACCATCCAGGAGTCGGTGTAGAGATAAAGCTTTGGCCATCTCTCACGTTCAGCTACGTCGAGAGCTAGCTGGACAGCTTTTACCTCTGCAAACTGACTGGATTCTCCTTCTCCATCTTTTGCCTCTGCAACTCGGCGTGTTGGACTCCACACTGCAGACTTCCACCTTCGCTTGTTTCCAACAAGACGACAGGAACCGTCTGTGAACAAAGCATATTTCTTTTCATCATCAGACAGGTCATTGTAAGGAGGAGCTTCCTCAGCACGAGTTACTTTCTCCTCTGGAGGTTTAGCACAGTTGATGCCTTCAGGCCAACTTGAGATCACCTCCACTAGACCAGGTCTTTCAAGATTTCCCATTCGAGCTCTCTGTGTTATCAGAGCCATCCACTTAGACCATGTGGAGTCTGTAGCATGATGTGGTGTGGAACCTTTGCCTTTGAACATCCAATTCAAAACTGGTAATCTGGGAGCTAGAAGAAGTTGTGATTCAGTTCCAATCACTTCAGAAGATGCTTTCACTCTTTCATAGGCAGCTAAGATTTCTTTCTCTGTTGGAGTATAATTAGCCTCTGAACCTCTGTAACCTTGACTCCAGAAATCACGAGGTTGTCCACGTGTCTCACCTGGAGCTTTTAGCCACAAGCACCAGGTTGGACCATTGTCACTTGCAGCCGTGTACAAAATGTTCTTAATGTCTGGACCTTCTCAGACAGGTCCCAGACCCATTGCTTGAACTACCTCTTGCTTTATCTGGTCAAAGGCTGCTTGTTGTTCAGGTCCCCAGTGGAAATGGTTTCTCTTTCGAGTCACATCATACAGAGGTTTCACAATCTGACTGTATCCAGGAATGTGCAGTCTCCAAAATCCCACTATCCCCAAGAAACGTAGGGTTTCTTGCTTGTTTGTGGGATTTGCCATGGTAGAGACTCTATTTACCACATCCACTGGAATTTGTCGACGTCCATCCTGCCACCGCACTCCCAGAAACTGAATTTCTGTGGTAGGTCCTTTCACCTTGTCTCGTTTGATGGTAAAACCAGCATTCAGAAGAATGTCAATGATTTTGTTACCTTTCTCGAAGACTTCCTCAGCAGTTTTCCCCCAGACAATGATATCATCGATGAACTGGATGTGTTCTGGAGCACCGCCTTTCTCCAGAGCATCGTGGATCACTGCATGACAGATGCTTGAGCTGTGGATCCAGCCCATTGGCAGCCTGTTGAAAGTGTACTGGATTCCTCTCCAGGTGAAAGCAAACTGAGGCCTGCATTCCTCTGCTATGGGAATAGAGAAAAATGCATTAGCAATGTCTATGGTAGCATACCATTTGGCCTCTTTGGATTCCAGCTCAAATTGCAGCTCCATCATGTTGGCACTGCTGCACTCATAGGTGGTGTCACTTCATTCAGGGCTCGGTAGTCCACTGTCAGACGCCGGTCTCCATTCTGCTTCCGCACAGGCCACACTGGACTGTTGAAAGGTGAATGAGTTTTGCTGACGACTTTCTGACTCTCCAACTGACGAATCAGATTCTGAATGGGCAACAAAGAGTCACGGTTGGTTCTGTATTGTCTGTGATGCACAGTCTGAGAAGCAACCGGCAGT
The DNA here is from genome assembly GCA_011125475.1 of Melanerpes aurifrons. NCBI lineage: Eukaryota > Metazoa > Chordata > Aves > Piciformes > Picidae > Melanerpes > Melanerpes aurifrons. The sequence continues at coordinate 25,842 of WWNC01000130.1, forward strand.
TTAATGTCCTGTATCTTGTGTTGTCCCACAACTGCAGATTCATCAGAAAGCTCAGGTCTAACAGATAGCTTCAGTTTTTGTCCATCAATTTCTACAGAAGCTACTCCAAAAGCCCATTTGTAACCTCTAGGGTCTTTGAAACGCCCTTCTCTCAGAAAATCAATTCCCAAAATACAAGGTGCGTCAGGTCCGGTCACAACCTTATGCTTCCTCCATTGTTTACCAGTTAAACTTATATTAACCTCCACCTTACTTAACTCTTGAGATCCACCAGTGACTCCCAGAATAGTTATAGACTCTGATCCCTGATAATTTGATGGCATTATGGTGCACTGAGCTCCTGTGTCAACCAAGGCCCTGTACTTCCGAAATTGTGAAGTGCCAGGCCACTGGATGTACACATCCCAATAGATTCTATTATCTCTGTTATCCCTATCCTCCCCCTGGCGGGAGCAGAGCACCCCTACTTATGGGGAATATGCCCACATTTGCATTGCGCACAGTGTGCAGTGTTAGAACTGGAGCCATTGTTGGAGCTATTATAGTTTTTCTGGGGAACTGTGGAAGTAACAGCTACCCTTCTGGTATTGCTACCTCGGGTTCTGCCACTTTGCAGTTCCCTCAGTCTCCTGAAAAGATTAGAAGTTGGTTGGCCATCCCAGCGGTTCATGTTCTCACCAAACTGATCACGCAGAGATGTTCAAAGAGTCCTACGTGACTGCCTTGGTGGTCTGTTTTGGTTTGATCTGTTTTGGAATGACCTCCTTGGAGGACGTCTGTTCCTCACAGATGAAACTTGTATCCACATGGAGGAAGAATTGGAATTATCTCTTTGTGCCGATTGGTATATGGAATCTTTCAGCTCTTTCATGCAATTCTCAATTTTTCCAGGCAGAGTTTCAATGGCTGAAACCAAAGAAACATGTGTCATGCTATCCTCCAATTGTCTCATTTGATCAGTGAATTGACCAACCGTAGGAGGAGCTCCACCATAATTTCTTGACACAATTCTGCTTGCCAGAATGTTTGCATAATTAGAAGGAGCAAGCTTGATGAGCTTTTAGCAAGAGCAGTTCCCACAGGAATGTCATCAGGATTCAGAGTTTCATGTTCACCATAGAGTATCTCTCCAACAGCAAATTCTCTCAGGTGCTTAATTCCCTCATCTATGGTAGTCCAGGGTTTAGGATTCCATGGAAGATCATCTCGGGAAGGGTATCTCAGGGCAACCACCATTAAAAGGCATATCCACAGATTAACCTTACCGAGAATCTTGGCTAGATGTCTATCTATTCCATTATTCTTCTAGAGAATTCCTAACTGAGCTGCTGACTTGTCTCCAACCATTAGAGCTGGAGCACCTGTATCATAACATCTACTAAGCCAAGCTAGAACTTGCTCCTTATCTGCTCTGGTGTAATCTTTACGGACATTTCTTAACTCTTCCCGTGGTGAAGAACATCCCTGAAGGTCGTCTTCTTCCCCATCTATCACGTTTTCCTGAACATGTTGTCCCCATAATACTGCTGTCACTCTCCTAAGGATCTCTTTAAGCTGAGAAGCACTACTGCTAGCTGCTGTCCTAGCTGCATCTCCATCCTGTGTTGATCTCAATAACTCCTCTAGATCTTTAAAACAAACCTTCTCTTCCTCCTCAACAGGATCTTTTCTAGCAGAGGTTCCCTCACCAGAATCTGTATCCGGCTATTCTTCTCCCCCATCAGCTCCCGGATCAACTTTGGCTTTTCCTCTTCTTGTTTTTAAAACTGCCACTTGCTTAATTGGAGCTGTGTTTGAATTTACAGCCGCCTTCACAGAAGCTGACAGGTTTTGAGACAGATCAGCTGCTTTGGAGGGCGCTTCCGGTCCTGCCGTCGGAGAAGGAAATGACTTTGCCTCGTTAATAGCTGCTGCTGAGGACGGGGGAGCTGTCATGTTGGGAGCTGCCGCCGCCCCTGCCTGCTTGCCAGAATCAGCAACAGTACCGTTCAAAGCAGTTTTTCCAATAGACTTTTTAGCTTTATCTTTATGTGATACAGATTCTCCACTCTCCTCATCACTAGAAGTCTCTGGAGCAGAACCAGAGGTATGCTGCCTTTTCTTTGATCTATGCTTAATAATGAATCAGGCCTTAGATACTTTTTTCTCCCAGCTTAAAGTATATAACAAATACGCAATCACTATCATCATCAGCAGATTCACGCACATCAAATAAATCACCTTTGGATCCTAGCCATCACTTATAATTACTCTTTCACCTACTGGAATCTTAAACTCCCTTATCTCAATTGTCAGAGTGGTCGAAGTTATATTTCCATATGTACTAAGTCGAAAGAACCCCAGACAGTGGTCATACAGAAGCTGAATTTTATACTTAAACCATAAATAAAATTTATGCAATATATATTTACCTATTTGATCGAGAAGTAAACCCAAACAATATTTGTAGATCAGGACAGAACATATTGAAAATACTAGACGCTCTAAAATCCAAAACACTTTCATGTTTGCTACTCCGACTCAAGCAAGCAATAAATTAAGCTAAATATTCTAGGGCCGCACGTTGGGACCGCCAATTAAATGTAGTGGGTTGAGAGAGAAGGTCTAGCTCTCCCTCTCCCACAACAGAAAGAAACCACAGCTAGCTCAGTCGGAGAAGCAAAGGAATGCTATATTTATAAGCAATGTGAAGTGCAGGTTATAAATACACAATATATACAGTATTTACAATATATATACAAAAATATACAGGGCAGGAAAAAAAATACAGGAACAAAATTCCCTCCTCCAGACAGAGGAGGGTTTGCCCCCTGTACCCCCCTCTCTCCTCCTACCTCCCTTTTTTCCCAAAAAGGGTTAGAGAGAGAAAAGGCAGTTATTAAGGAACAGAGTTCTTATTAGGCTGTGACCGTTTGAGGCTGTCCCTTTAAGAAAGGGGACATTGTGGTTGAATGTTTGTAAACAAAAGACCGATCTAAACTAATTTCATTGGTAGATTGGGAGAAAGCACCTTTTGAACTGGGAGTACAGCAGTTTTCTGGTCAGTCCTGCGCTTTCCTTCTTCCCCTTTGCAGCTCGCAGCTTTCTGGGCTTTCGGCCAGACTTGACCTTGAAGCTGATAAAAAGTGTGAGGCCTCTACTAACAAATTCTGCTTAAATTAACAGTTTCTCTTTTTCTCTCTTTCTAACCCTCTCTGGGGAAAGGGGGAAAGAAGGGGGAGCAGGGGTGGGGAACCCCCCTCAGCAGAGGAGGGAACCCTCATTTCTGTGTGACTTTGTTGTATATTTCTGTATATATTGTAAATACTGTAAATTCTGTATATATTTCCCTGTGTTCCCTAAAGTGCTTTGTAAATATACAGCACACACTCCTTTGCTAATCCGGTTGTGTGGTTTTTTTTTCCCTTTCAATTTTTTTTTCTTCCCTTTACTTACAGGGCGAGGAGAATGCCCGGTCTTTCCCCCAACCCTATGACATAGGCCTCCAAGCACGTGCAGGATTAATGCTTATCTGGTATTCAAGGTCAGAACTCCGGCTCATTGCCCAGAAGCAGACAAGCTGGAAAGGGAGAACAGAGAGGAACTGAACAAGATTCCAACTTCACTAAAACTTAAAGCTGTATTCTACCAGTCTACCAATGAAATTCGTTTAGACCTATCTTTGTTTACAAAATATTCAGCCAGAGTATCCCAGCACTGTCCCTTTCTTAAAGGCACAGCCTTAAACAGTCTCTCCTCTCCTCTCCTCTCCTCTCCTCTCCTCTCCTCTCCTCTCCTCTCCTCTCCTCTCCTCTCCTCTCCTCTCCTCTCCTCTCCTCTCCTCTCCTCTCCTCATAAAATTATAGAATGTTTGGGGTTGGAGGGGACCTTTAAATGTCATCTTATCCAACCTCCTCAGAGTGAGACGGGACAGATTCCAATAGATCATGCTGATCAGTGTCCCATCCAACCTGACCTGGAATGATTCCAGTGATAGGGCATCTACCACCTCTGTGGGCAACCTGGGTTAGTGTCTCAGCACAGTGAGTGTAAAAGATGTCTTCTATCTACACTAAATCTATTCTTATTGATGAGGCATTTCAATAGGACAAAGGGAGAAAAATGAGTGTTCTGACTGCTGCTGATTCTTCTCCATTTGAACTGGTGAAGATGTGTTCAGATCTAGATACTTCTTGATGGCATCTTGCCTTAGGTGACCTCAATTCCACCTCACTGGTGTCTCCCCATCAGCCTCAGAGAGTTTATAATATCTTTATGGATCAATAAATCATAGGATTGTAGAATAGTTTGGGTTGGAAGGAACTTTAAAGGTCATCTAGTTCCAAACCCCCCTGCCATGGGCAGGGACACCTTACCCTAGACCACGTTGCTCAAAGGCCCATCCAGATTGGCTGTGAATATGTGCACAGCATCCACAACATCGCTTGGCAGCCTGTGTCAGTGCTCACTGCCCTCACAGGAATGGCTTTCTTACATCTAATCTAAATCTACACTCTTTTAGTTTAAATCCATTACCACTTGTCTTATCACTAAATGCCTTTGTAAAAAGTTCCTTTCTAGCTGTCTTATATGCCCCCTCTAAGTACTGAAAAGCCACAATAACAATCTCCTCAGAGCCTCCACTTCTTAAGGCTGAAAACCCCAACTCACTCAGCCTGTCCCTGTAGGAGAGGTTTTTCGGCCCTTGGATCACTTTTGTGGCCCTCCTTTGGACCCACTCCAACAGCTCCATGTCTTTCCTGTGCTGAGGACTCCAGACTGGACACAGAACTGCAAGTGGGGTCTCAGCAGAGTGGAGCAGAGGGGCAGAATCACTTCCCTCAACCTGCTGGTCATGCTCCTCTGTATCATGCAGCCCAGGATACAGCTTGTTTCTAGGCTGCAATTGCACATTGCTGGCTCACATTGATCTTCTCAACCACCAATGTGGTTTAGTGTGGTGGGATGAGAGAGAAGGCCTAGCTTTCTCTCCCCCACAAAGAGGAAAAAAAAACCACAGCTAACTCAGCCGGAGAAGCAGAAGGGATGCTATATTTTACAAGCAATGTGGAAAATGCAAGATATACAATATATACAGTATTTACAATATTTATACAGAAACATACAGCAAGAAAAAAAAACAAGAATACAGGAACAAAATTCCCTCCTCTGGACAGAGGAGGGTTCCCCTCCTGTACCCCCTTCTCTCCCCCTACCTCCCTTTTTTCCCAAAAAGGGCTAGAGAGAAAGAAAAGGTAATTAATAAGGATGAAATTTTGGTTAGGCCTTAAAAGCACATGCACTGTTAGTGATTAGTGCTTATCTGGTGTCCAAGGTTGTTCTGGCTAGGAGCCCAGAAGCAGACAAGCTGGAAGGGAGAAGGAAAGGAACGAACTGAGAAAAATTCCAACTGAACTCAAAACTTAAAGTTGCATTCTACCAATCTACCAATGAAATTCGTTTAGACCTGTCTTTTGTTCACAAAACATTCAGCCAGAGTGTCCCAGCACTGTCCCTTTCTTAAAGGCACAGCCTCAAATGGCCACATTTAGAATGCTATGAAAGATGTGCAGTCAGAGCAGCTAGTTTAGTAGGAACTGAATACAAACTAATTAAAACAAAAATAAAATCAACAGGCTATTTGTAAGTTTATAGATTTGCCAAGAACAAGCCCCATTGCACCAATCTAACTGTTGACTGACAGAATGAGTCTTACAGAGGGAAATACAAGGTTTTAGTTTATGCTTTCTTTATCTATACAGCCTTTAGAAAGTAGGGAAATGCAATCTAAATGCAAATAGGGAAATGTAATCTAAATTGAAAAGCAAGGCAGCAAAGCAGTTTGGAAAGCTGATCTGGGGGAGCTCTAATCCAGTTGTCATCCAAATGGAAGGATGGATCTAGAGAGAGTAGTGGGCCATCTGCTCTGATCCTGTTAGGACTCAATACTTCTGTCAATGACCTAAGCCAAGGTAGAGAGAAAACTTAGGACACTGGACCCTGGGGACGAGATAGCAGAGACAGCAGAGGTCTGCATTTCAGAACCCCAGAATGAAATGGAAGGACAGGCCTCTCAAATTAAGAAAGACATTGAGACACTTGAACGTGTCCAGAGAAGGGCAACAATGCTGGGGAGAGGCCTCAAGCACAAACCCTGCCAGGAGAGGCTGAGGGAGCTGGGATTGTTTAGCCTGGAGAAGAGGAGGCTCAGGGGAGACCTTATTGCTGTCTACAACTACCTGGAGGGAGGTTGTAGCCAGGAGGGGGTTGGTCTCTTCTCCAAGGCAAATAGCACCAGAACAAGAGGACACAGTCTCAAGCTGCACCGGGGGAAGTTTAGGCTCGAGGTGAGGAGAAAGCTCTTCCCAAAAAGAGTTGTTTGCCATTGGAATGTGCTGCCCAGGGATGTGGTGGAGTCACTGTCCCTGGAGGTGTTCAAGAGGGGACTGGATGTGGCACTTGGTGCCATGGTCTAGTAGTCATGAGGCGCTGGGTGACAGGTTGGACTTGATGATCTTTGAGTTCTTTTCCAACCTTGTTGATTCTATGATTCTATGAAGTAAGTTGAGTCAGTATGGGCAAAAGACAGGATGAACACACTCCACAAATACAATACAAAACCTCCACGTAGCACTATGTGGTCGCTGTGCCCAAGATGGTCTCCAGGCTTTGTATCACCCACAAGTCCTTCTCTGAGCACAAACAGCAGATCCAGCATGGTACCTTCCCTAGTCAGCTCCACCACGAGCTGTCAGGAAGTTATCTTCCTCACACTCTAGGAACCTCCAAGATTGCTTCGTCTCTTCTCTGCTGTGTTCTATTTCCATCAGATGTCAGGGAAGTTGAAGTCCCTCACTAGAACAAGGGCTAGTGATCATGAGACTTCTCCCAGGTGCCTAAAGAATATTTTGCCTCTTCATCCTGCTTGGGTAGTCTCTAATAGCCTCCCACAAGGACACCTACAGGATGTCAGTCAGGGGTTGGAAGGGACCCTGTGACCGTTTGAAGCTGTGTCTTTAAGAAAAGGACAGTACTAGGGCACTATGGCTGAATGTTTTGGAATACTTGCGAAAACAACTAGATATTCTAAACTAATTTTATTGGTGGATTGGTAAAAAGGAAGTTTTAAGCTTAGGTGCTGCTGGGACTTCAACCACCCGGACATCTGCTGGAGGGACAACACAGCAAGGCACCAGCAATCCAGGATGTTCCTGGACTGCATAGAAGACAACTTCCTCCTTCAAATGGCAGAGGAACCAACAAGAAATGGTGCTATGCTGGACCTTGTTCTCACCAACAGGGAAGGGCTGGTAAGCAATGTGAGGCTCAGAGACAGCCTTGGCTGCAGTGACCATGAAGCACTTGAATTTAACATCCTCAGGGCAATCAGGAGGAAGTATTCCAAGCTCACGACCCTAGACTTTAGGCGTGCAGATTTTGATCGCTTCAGGGATCTGATAGCCAAAGTGTCCTGGGACAAAGCCCTGGAGGGAAGAGGGACCCAGGACAGCTGGTCAGTATTCAAGGACCACCTCCTCTGTGTCCAGGAGCTCTGTATACCAACAAAGAGAAAAGCAGGTAAGAACGCTAGGAGGCCTGCCTGGATGAGCAAGGAGCTACTGGACACACTATTGCTTAAAAGGAAACTCTACAGGAAGAGGTGAGAAGGACAGGTAGAACAGGGGGTATATAAGGAAGCTGCCCGAGCAGCAAGAGTCCTGGTTAGGAAAGCCAAAGCAGAGTTCGAATTGAATCTAGCCAGGGAAGTTAAAGGGAACACTGAGAACTTCTACAGGTATATTAATGGGAAGAAGAAGACTAGGGAAGGTGTGGGCCCCCTCAGAAAGGAAAATGGTGACATGGTTACAAGTGATGAGGAAAAGGCTGAGGTACTTAATAACTTCTTTACCTCAGTCTTCACTGCAAGGGCCTCTAAGCCACACTCCTGATGTTATGGAAGACAATGCCAGTGACGGGGAGGAAGAACTGCCCATTGTAAGTGCAGATCAGGTTCATGATCACCTGAAGAACCTGAAAGTGTTCAAGTCCATGGGACCCGAAGGGATACACCCACGGGTACTGAGAGAACTGGCAGATGAGGTTGCTAAACCCCTCTCTATTATATTTCAAAAGTCATGGCACAGACTGGAAAAGTCCCCACAGACTGGAAAAGGGGAAACATTACCCCCATCTTCAAAAATGGCAAGAAGGAGGAACCAGGGAACTACAGGCCAGTCAGTCTCACCTCTGTGCCTGGAAAGATCATGGAGCAGATCCTCCTGGAGTCACTACTGGCTCAGAAGAATAGTGAAGAGGTGATTGGGAACAGTCAGCATGGCTTTGCCAAGGGCAAATCCTGCCTGACCAACCTGGTGGCCTTCTATGAGCAGGTGACAAAATTAATAGATGAGGGGCGAGCAACTGATGTCATTTACCTGGACCTGAGCAAAGCCTTCGACACTGTCCCACACCACATCCTGGTCTCCAAACTGGTGACACATGGGTTTGATGGGTGGACCACTAGATGGATAAGGAACTGGCTTGATGGCCGCACCCAAAGAGTGGCTGTCAATGGGTCCATGTCCCAGTGGAGGCCAGTGACAAGCGGAGTCCCTCAGGGATCAGTCCTGGGACCTGTCTTCTTCAACATCTTTGTGGGTGCCATGGACAGTGGCATTGAGTGCACCCTCAGCAAGTTTGCTGATGACACCAAGCTGTGTGGTGCAGCAGACACGCTGGAGGGAAGGGAGGCCATCCAGAGGGACCTTGACAGGCTGGAGAGGTGGGCACAAGCCAACCTCATGAAGTTCAATAAGAGCAAGTGCAGGGTCCTGCATCTGGGTCGAGGCAATCCCAGGCACAAATACAGGCTGGGCAGTGACTGGCTGGAAAGCAGCCCTGAGGAGAGAGACTTGGGGGTGCTGGTGGACAAAAAGCTCAACATGAGCTCTCAGTGTGCACTTGCAGCCCACAAAGCCAATCAGATCCTGGGCTGCATCAGGAGAAGTGTGGCTAGCAGGTCGAGGGAGGTGATTCTCCCCCTCTACTCAGCCCTGGTGAGACCCCACCTGGAGTACTGTGTCCAGTCCTGATGGAGAGGGGTGGGAGCGTGCTGGGGAATATATGAATATCTACATTTTAATATATGAATATGTATGTTTGCCGCCTATGTAAGTTCAACTCGTGTTGTTAGGGTGCGCCTCTAGCAAACTCGCTATGCGCCCAGCGCTGTGTTGCCTTTATTTTATAATAAACTGGTTATAAATTTCAGCAGTGAGTTCGTTTCTCAAAATTTGGAGACCCCGACGTGATTACCCTGCCTGCGGACTTCACGGACCCTTCGGAAGGGGTCCTGGAAGCCTCTCGGAACACGGTGTAGTGGATATGCCCTCAGGAATGAACGGCAGATCCATCAATGAAAATGTAAGTTTATTTCTATATATATGTACAAACTCTGTAACGGGGTATTTACAGTCACCCTTCACAGGTATCAATATTCGGTTAGTGGAACTATCTTTACAGAATGTTATGTATGGGCATTTAAATCAAAATGATTCACAGAACTTATAATTGAAACTGAGTCAGAGAGTGGCGGGGGAGGGGTTGGTCAGTGACCGGCAACCCTCCACCCGGAGCAATATAAACGCTATCCTAACTGAGGCTCTGTAAAGAAGGGCTTGGCTTACTCACAAGCTGAGAACTTCGTGGAGTCTTTCCTTAATAATGTTTATAGTCCAGACAACGTGGCACGGATGTGCCATAATAAGGAGACAGGAAATGGCGCTGGCCGCTGAGTATATGCTATACCCAGGGAAACAAACATATAGCCTGCCTCTTGTACTACAGGGGTGAGACCACGCCCAGGTAGGCTGTTTACCTGGACTCAGTGGCGCCAGGATCCCCCCTGCTGCCTCCAGAAAGGAGGGGGAACAAAGGAGGGTTAACACACAGAGAAATATATCCTACACAAATGTTCAGGGAACAATCCTGACCATAAGCATCCTTCACTACACACGGGTAGGCAATCTAGCCAACGTTATAAGATAAAGGCAAGGGAAGGAGCTCCCAATTGTCGCGACTGCCTGTAATTCTTGTGCACAAAGTCCCGGGCAAGAAAAGCGCTTTAAGTATTGTCCGGTTGGGCGGGTATTGAGGTCAGTGATGTCAAGGTCCAGAGACATTAAATGTCTCGGTCCAGAGAGGGAAAGAGACTCAACTTCTTTTAGAACATTCCTGTGATGTGAAATTAGAGGCACAAACGAGGCCAAAGTATCAACAGCTAGACTATTTATTACATAAATAAAGTGGACATAAGAAGGGGAGAGGGAGAAAATAGAGAGCGAGAGAGAGAAGAGAGAGAGAAGAGGAAAGGAATTATATTACCACACCCCTCATCCCCCCCAAGACAGTTTGAGTCTGTGGAGGAAACGTGCTGCAGGAGATGTTGGGTCTGTAGAGAAACGGTGTTGAGGCTTTTGCTGGAGAAGAGTTGTGGTCCTCTGGGGAGATGTTGGGTTGGTACAGGAACGGTGCTGAGGCTCCTCTGGGCAGCCCGGGTCTGTAGAGAAAGGGTGCTGAGGCTTTGGCTGGAGAAGAGCTGTGGTCCTCCGGGCAGCTTCTTTTCTCCGGAGCAGCATTTTCCCGGCTTTCCCTTCTCAGCGGCCTGGCCCGTCTCCTGTGTTGTCCTTCATCTCCATTTTTCTCCTCTGTTTCTCTCTACAAACCAGTAGTTTCTCAAGTCTTTTATACAGTTTTTAGTCCTTAGGTATGCATTCAAACGTTGTCCCTCAGGAATTCCAGGGGCAGGAAATAATCCTTAGGTAAATATCCAGGTATCGTTTCCCCAGAAATCTTTCTGTGTATTGCTGTGTGTTTGGGCAAGATTTTGGATGGAGGGGGGAATCTCCATCTCCCCTGTCTCCATCCAGACAAGCCCCTCACATTCCTTACACATCAGGAAACAGGTGGTAAAAACCATTGTGTCACCCTGCCCAGGGTACTTGATGGGTGGAGATTATCTTGCCCTAAAGGCGTGATGGCTGGGTCCTTTGGTCCATTGTTGTAGTCCCGTGTTATCACGATGCAATCACAAGCTGATTTGCATCCAGGATTGGTAGACAGGATTCTTTCCACCTTCTTTCCAGTGGCTCTGCTATCAGTTTATCTTTGTTGACTCACACCAAGAGAGACAAACTTTTGGTCTCTCACAGTGAGAGTGTGTGCGTGCGTGAGACGTGGGCTGGATGGTCCGGATCCATGAAGTGAGTGCGGAGTCCTTCTAACTACGTTTCCAATATCCTGCGAGGGACTTGGCCAGTGAAAGGACGAAGTGGTTGGTGACGGAAAGCTTAGACCTCGGGAAATGGGGCAGGGGTCGGGTAAACAGACCAGAGCTGGGAAAAATGGGAGCAAAAGGGTACCCAGGGATATACCCCCGGACAGCCCTCTGGCGTGCCGCAGCAGTTTCAAAGCCCGCGGCAGCTCGCGGCAGCTTCCATTTCAGCGGTGAGCTCCATCGGGGGCACACATTGACCAGAAGCCTCGGAAAAGCACGGACTGCTGCTGTTTTTGACCAGAAGGACCCGCACACAGCCTCTGCGCTCGGCAGGAATCGGCTTTCACTGATTCTCCACGTGTTCGGGATCGTTCGGGTCCCTGTGTGCCGCGGCAGTTTCAAAGCCCGCGGCAGCTCGTGGGCGGTTCCATTTCAGCCCCTCTTCTCGCTCGGACGTGCGCGCCGCCACACTTTTTTAAGAAAAAACCACATTCTCCAGTAGGTTCCGTGGGCAGGGCTGGCCATGGTGGTAACTCGCCGCAATAACTCCTTTAAAAAGTCAGTCTCGACCCAGACTGAGGGGGAATATAAGCAGATAAGCAGGTGTCATAAGCAAGAGGTAGGTGTCCAGGCATCTAGCTGCAGACAGTGCTGGAACCTGGCACTTGAGATGCAGGGTAGAGGGGACGGCTCCTGCTTTAGGTGTGAGCAGATTGACTGTCTGCTTAGCCTGGTGGCTGGACTGAAGGATAAGGTTGCTAGATTTAGACATGTATGCAATTGCAGAAGGGTAATGAACCTGAGTAACCAGGCTCTGCAGGCCCCCCCAGCAGAGGCCAGTTATCCAAAAAGAAGAGGGGAATGGATGCAGGTTCCTATCAAAAGATGCAAGGTTAAACCTCCTTGCCCCCCCTCACCCCCCCCACTGCCCTTGGAAAACAAGTACGGGGCATTGGAGGTTGAGGGTGAGGTGATTCTGATATCAGAGGGCACGCCATCTGGGGTTTTCCCTGTGGCAAAACAGCCTAAGGTGAAACGACCTAAGGTGAAACTGCCTAAGCTTAAACAGCCTTCCCCCGGCATCAGGACTTGCTCCCTTAAAAAAAAGAGGAGGGTAATTGTCATTGGTGATTCCCTCCTGAGGGGAACAGAGGGCCCCATATGTCGGCCAGACCCTACTCACAGGGAGGTTTGTTCCCTTCCAGGAGCCATGGTTGGAGATGTTACCAGAAGACTGCCTGGTATGGTGCAGCCCTCTGACTATTATCCCTTGATAGTTATGCAGTTAGGGAATGATGATGTTGCAACCAGAACTCCCAGGGCTATCAAAGATGACTTCAGGTCCCTGGGAGATCTGGTTGAGGGATCAGGGGCACAAATAATTTTTTCGTCTATACCCTTAGTTGCAGGTGGGAATACCATAAGGAACAGGTCAGCAGCTGAAGTCAACAAGTGGCTTAGAGGCTGGTGCAGGGAAAAGAATTTTGGGTTTTTTGATCTTGAAAAACTTTCTGCTGCACCAGGCCAGCTGGCAACAGATGGAGCACATCTGTCCCAGCGGAGGGGTAAGATCAGAGTGTATGAGAATGGCCTATCCCTCAAAGGGAAAAAGATTCTGGGGAGGGAATTGGCAGGTCTCATAGATAGGGCTTTAAACTAATTTCGAAGGGGGAAGGGGCTGAAACCAGTCCCCCCAGGCAGGGGTCTGGGGGTGATAAGCCAGAGCAAGAGGTGAAACCAGCAGCCCGGCTGAAGTGCATGTACACTAATGCACGAAGCATGGGCAACAAACAAGAGGAGCTGGAAGCCTTGCTGCGGCAGGAAAGTTATGATGTAGCTGCCATCACAGAGACGTGGTGGGATGACTCACATGACTGGAGCGCTGCAATTGATGGCTGCAGGCTCTTCAGGAGAGACAGGCAAGGAAGAAGGGGTGGAGGGGTGGCCCTGTACGTCAGGGAGGCACTAGATGCCATTGAGACGGAGATTAGGGACGATTGGGTTGAGTGCCTGTGGGTAAGAATTAGAGGGAAGGCCAAAAGGGCTGACATCCTGGTTGGAACCTGTTATAGACCACCCAACCAGGAGGAGGATGTTGATGACTCATTCTATAGGCAGCTTAAGGCTGTCTCAAGATCGTCTGACATTGTTCTCATGGGCGACTTCAACTTGCCTGATATCTGCTGGGATCTTAACATAGCAGAGAAGTGGCAGTCTAGGAGGTTCTTAGAATGCATGGAGGACAGCTTCTTATCCCAGGTGCTGCGAGAGCCTACCAGGGGCAAGGCTATGCTTGACCTCCTCTTCACCAATAGGGAAGGGTTGGTGGGTGATGTGGTGGTCGGAGGGTGCTTAGGGGCCAGTGACCATGAGATAATTGAATTCTCATTATTTGGTCAAGCTAAGAGGGGTAGCAAGAAGACCTTCACTCTGGATTTCCAGAGGGCGGACTTCAGGCTACTCAAGGAACTAATTCAGAGGGTTCCTTGGGATAAAGCCCTTAAAAACAAAGGGGTCCAGGAGAGCTGGTCCTACTTCAAGGAAGAACTGTTGAAGGCTCAGGGACAGGCTGTGCCAATGTGCCGGAAGATGAGCCGCCGGGGCAGATGGCCAGCCTGGATGGTTAAAGAACTTTTAATGGAACTAAGGGAAAAAAAGAGGGTGTATCACCTTTGGAAGAGAGGAGGCAACCCGTGAAAAAAATTTAAGGATGTTGCTAGGTCTTGCAGGAAGAAAATTAGGGAGGCAAAAGCGCATTTGGAGCTTAGTCTGGTCTCTGTTGTGAAGGACAACAAAAAGTCCTTCTATAAATACATTAATAGTAAGAGGAAGGGAAAGGACAACCGCCACTCCTTGGTGGACACGGAGGGGAACATTGTATCAAGGGATGAGGAAAAGGCAGAGATACTTAACACCTTCTTTGCCTCAATTTTTACTAGCAGGACAGAATGTCTTCCAGACAGTTGGCCTCCAGAGCTGGCAGAAGGAGCCAGGGAGCAGCATAGTTTTCCACTGTTCCAAAATGGGGTAGTTGGTGATCTGCTCAGCCGCCTGGATCCCCACAAGTCCATGGGACCAGATGGGATCCATCCTAGGGTGCTGAGGGAGCTGTCAGAGGAGCTGGCCAAACCGCTCTCCATCATTTTTCAGCAGTCCTGGCTCACTGGAGAGGTCCCAGAGGACTGGAAGCTGGCCAACGTGGTGCCCATCCATAAGAAGGGCCGGTTGGATGAGCCAGGGAATTACAGGCCTGTCAGCCTGACCTCAGTGCCAGGCAAGATCATGGAACAGGTCATCCTGAGTGCATTAACACAGCACTTAGAGGATGGCCAAGGGATCAGGCTCAGCCAACATGGATTTAGGAAGGGCAGGTCCTGCCTGACCAACCTGATCTCCTTCTATGATCAGGTGACCCGCCTGGTGGATGTGGGGAGGCCTGTGGATGTAGTTTACCTGGACCTCAGCAAGGCCTTTGACACCGTCCCCCATAGCAAACTCCTGGCCAAGCTGTCAGCCCATGGCTTGGACAGCAGCACTCTGAGCTGGGTTAGGAACTGGCAGGATGGCCGAACCCAGAGAGTGGTGGTGAATGGTGTCACATCCGGCTGGCGGCCAGTCAGAAGTGGAGTCCCCCAGGGATCAGTGCTGGGCCCCATCCTCTCTAACATCTTTGTTGATGATCTGGATGAGGGCATTGAGTCCATCATCAGTAAATTTGCTGATGACACCAAGCTGGGGACAGGAGTTGATCTGCTAGAGGGTAGAGAGGCTTTGCAGAGAGACCTCGACAGGCTGGACAGATGGGCAGAGTCCAACGGCATGAAATTTAATGCATCCAAGTGCCGGGTTCTGCACATTGGCCACAACAACCCCATGCAGTGCTACAGGCTGGGGTCAGAGTGGCTGGAGAGCAGCCAGGCAGAGAGGGACCTGGGAGTGCTGGTCGATGGTAGGCTGAACATGAGCCTGCAGTGTGCCCCGGCAGCCAAGAGGGCCAATGGCATCCTGGCCTGCATTAAGAACAGTGTGGCCAGCAGGAGCAGGGAGGTCATTCTGCCCCTGTACACTGCACTGGTTAGGCCGCACCTCGAGTACTGTGTCCAGTTCTGGGCCCCTCAGTTTAGGAAGGATGTTGACTTGCTGGAACGAGTCCAGAGAAGGGCAACGAAGTTAGTGAGGGGCTTGGAACACAAGCCCTATGAGGAGAGGCTGAGGGAGCTGGGGCTGCTTAGCCTGGAGGGGAGGAGACTCAGGGGTGACCTCATTACTCTCTACAACTACCTGAAGGGGGGTTGTAAACATGCAGAGGTTGGTCTCTTCTCCCAGGCAGCCAGCACCAGAACAAGAGGACACAGTCTCAGGCTGCGCCAGGGGAAGTTCAGGCTGGAGGTCAGGAGGAAGTTTTACACGGAGAGAGTGATTGCCCATTGGAATGGGCTGCCTGGGGAGGTGGTGGAGTCGCCGTCACTGGAGGTGTTCAGGAGGAGACTTGACAGGGTGCTTGGTTACATGGGTTAGTTGATTAGGTGGTGTTGGGTGATAGGTTGGACGTGATGATCTTGAAGGTCTCTTCCAACCTGGTTTATTCTATTCTATTCTATTCTGGGGTTATAAGTAGCGTATTGGGAAGAGAATCCTAATAGGCGGGATAAAGATAAGGGAACAATGATATATTATTGTATGGAGAAATGGGCTAGAGAGAAGATCAGATCAGACAATTTATTTTGGCCCCAATATGGGTCCTCGTAAGGATGGATCTGTCAGGCTCTCAACCTTTTTGTTAACAGTAAGGAGCCTTTCAATCAGGAGGAGAGTGAATATGCCACTTGATGGAAAGGCAATGTCTGGTCAGCAGCGACAGTAACAGTTTTTAAGGTGGAGGAAGAGGAAGAGCCAGAACCTGAAAAGTGGGAACCACTGAATCACTTACCCCCACCTTATAACCCTGCAGTACCAGCAGCCCCCATCCTCCCTACATCCCCCGTCCTCCCTGCAGCCCCCGTCCCCTTGGCAGCAGTGGCCCCCGCCCCCCCTGCAGAGGGACACACTAGCCTAACCCCTAGTCCTCCCCCGTCTAAATCCACCCGCCAAAGGAGAGGAGGTAGGCAAACTAGAAGACAGGCAAATGTCATAGTTTTAGAGGAAGAGTCTACTGACTCAGACAATCCACATAAAGGAGTGCCATTATATCCTTTGAGAGAGGTGTCCCAGGGGGGAACAAATGGGGGAATTGGATATGTAAATGCCCCTCTCACTTCTATTGAGGTGAGAAACTTTAAGGAGGAATTAAAAGGTCTCCTGGAAGACCCAATTGGAGTAGCAGAACAATTTGATCAATTCTTGGGGCCGAATATTTACACGTGGGAAGAAATGCAATCAATCATGGGAATCCTTTTTACTTCAGAGGAAAGACAGATGATTAGGACAGCTGGAATGAGAATTTGGGAAAGGGAAAATCAGCAGGGACCTCCAGGTGATCAAAAGATGCCCCTAGCTTCTCCTAATTGGAACCATAATGATGATAGGGGCAGACAAAACATGAATGAATATTGAACCTTGGTTATTAGAGGCATAAAGGAAGCAATACCCAGGGGGCAAAATACAAAAAAAGCATTTGATAGTCAACAGGGAAGGGAGGAAACCCCTACTGATTGGCTTGAGAGGTTACGGAAAAATATACAGCAATATTCAAGAATAGATCCCAGCAGTCAGGACGGCCAGATATTGTTAAAGGTAAATTTTGTCATTCATTCCTGGCCAGATATTAGAAAGAAATTGGAAAAAATAGAAGATTGGCAAGATAGAGGACTTCAAGAATTATTGAGGGAAGCACAGAAGGTGTATGTGCGTAGAGATGAGGAAAAAGCAAAAGCTAAGGCCAAAATTATGGTAGCCAGCATGAGGGAAGCAGGTCAGGTGGGGAAACCTGAGAAGGAAACACAATTCTCCCACCCTCCAACTCCTCAACCTATGAGGGATAAAACCCCCAGGCCTCACTGGGACCCGGGGAATGCTCAAACTGGAAGTAAGGGTACTGAATGTTATTATTGTGGGAAAATTGGGCATTTTAAACAAGATTGTCAAATGAGGAAGAAAGATCTTAAAGTTTTTGAGGAAGATCAGCAATAGGGGTGTCAGGGGCTCTTTTACCTGGGGCAAAAATACCAACAGGAGCCCTTGATAAAATTAAAAGTAGGACCCCAGGAAGAAATTTTAGAATTTTTAGTAGATACATGAGCTGAACGCACTTGTGTTACCAAGGTTCCTGAAGGGTGTGTGGAGAGTAAAAATACTGTAAAGGTTTTAGGGGCAAAGGGGGAAGGGTTTAAAGTCCCTGTAATTAAGGATGTTAAATTAGAAACTGAGGTTAGAATTGGGGTAGGAGATATTTTGGTAGTGCCAAGCGCAGGATGTAATTTACTAGGGAGAGATTTACAAGTTCAATTGGGCATAGGGGTAGTTCCAGAAGAGGGGCAGATGAGGGTCAGAATATTGCAATTAAACACTGAGGATGAGGCAGGGATTAACCCAGAAGTCTGGGCCAGTGAAGAAAATAGAGGGAGCTTAGATATTGAACCTATACAAGTAACTATAGAGCAACCAGAACGTCCTATCAGAGCAAAACAGTATCCCATACCTAAAGAAGGGAGAGAGAGATTAAAGCCAGTTATAGACCACCTCCTTAAAGAGAGAACCTTGGAACCTTGTATGTCCCCGCATAACACCCCCATACTACCAGTAAAGAAAGAGGATGGAACTTGCAGGTTGGTGCAAGACCTGCGGGAGGTGAATAAGAGAACTGTGACTCAGTTTCCTGTAGTTTCTAATCCTTACACATTGTTGAGTCACATACCTCCAAATCATAAATGGTATAGTGTAATAGATCTTAAAGATGCCTTCTGGGCCTGCCCATTAGCTGAAAACAGTAGAGATATCTTTGCCTTTGAATGGAAAGATCCAGTCACCAGGAGAAAGCAACAATTGAGGTGGACCAGATTTGGTCAAAACCTGGAAAAATTGTTATTTCCACGGGAAAAGGATGTTTTAATCGCACAATATGTAGATGATTTATTGATTTCAGGAGAAGGGGCAGTTGAAGTTAGAAGGACCACCATGAACCTCTTGAATTTCCTGGGAAATTTGAGATTAAGGGTATCAAAAAGCAAATTACAATTTGTGGAACCTGAAGTTAAATATTTAGGACTATGGTTAAGTAATGGAGCCAGGAAGATAGATCCTGAAAGAGTAGAAGGGATTATATCTATCCAAGCCCCTAAAACAAAGAGACAATCAGAAGATTATTAGGGTTACTAGGATATTGTAGATTATGGATTGAGAGATATAGTCAGTTAGCCAAGTTTTTATATGAAAAATTAGTAGGAGATGATAACTTTGTTTCGACAGGGGAAGACGAGAAGAAATTTGAAACAATTAAAAAGGCTTTGACTACTACTCCAGTTTTGAGCCTCCCTTCCCTGGATATGCCATTCCAACTCTTTGTTAATGTGGAGGGAGGGGTGGTTTATGGAGTTCTGACTCAAGAATGGGGAGGGTCATGTAAGCCAGTAGCATACTTATCAAAGTTATTAGATCCTATAAGCCAAGGTTGGCCGGCATGCATTCAAGCAGTGGCAGCCACAGCACTCATGGTGGAAGAAAGTAGAAAATTAACGCTAAGAGGAAAATTGGAAGTATATACTCCCCATTCAGTGAGAAATAGAATAGAATAGAATAGAATAGAATAGAATAGAATAGAATAGAATAGAATAGAATAGACCAGGTTGGAAGAGACCTTCAAGATCATCGCGTCCAACCTATCATCCAACACCACCTAATCAATTAACCCATGTAACCAAGCACCCTGTCAAGTCTCCTCCTGAACACCTCCAGTGACGGCGACTCCACCACCTCCCCAGGCAGCCCATTCCAATGGGCAATCACTCTCTCTGTGTAAAACTTCCTCCTGACCTCCAGCCTGAACTTCCCCTGGTGCAGCCTGAGACTGTGTCCTCTTGTTCTAGTGCTGGCTGCCTGGGAGAAGAGACCAACCTCTGCCTGTTTACAACCCCCCTTCAGGTAGTTGTAGACAGCAATAAGGTCACCCCTGAGTCTCCTCCTCTCCAGGCTAAGCAGCCCCAGCTCCCTCAGCCTCTCCTCATAGGGCTTGTGTTCCAAGCCCCTCATCAACTTTGTTGCCCTTCTCTGGACATGCTCCAGCAAGTCAACATCCTTCCTAAACTGAGGGGCCCAGAACTGGACACAGTACTAGAGGTGTGGCCTAACCAGGGCAGTGTACAGGGGCAGAATGACCTCCCTGCTCCTGCTGGCCTCACTGTTCTTAATGCAGTGTGCACCTGGGCACACTGAAGGCTCATGTTCAGCCTACCATCAACCAGCACCCCCAGGTCCCTCTCTGCCTGGCTGCTCTCCAGCCACTCTGACCCCAGCCTGTAGCACTGCATGGGGTTGTTGTGGCCAATGTGCAGAACCTGGCACTTGGATGTGTTAAATCTCATGCCGTTGGACCCTGCCATCTGTCCAGCCTGTCGAGGTCTCTCTGCAAAGCCTCTCTACCCTCTAGCAGATCAACTCCTGCCCCCAGCTTGGTGTCATCAGCAAATTTACTGATGATAGACTCAATACCCTCATCCAGATCATCAATAAAGATGTTAAAGAGGATGGGGCCCAGCACTGATCCCTGGGGGACTCCACTAGTGACTGGCCGCCAGCTGGATGTGACACCATTCACCACCACTCTCTGGGCTCGACCATCCAGCCAGTTCCTAACCCAGCCAAAAAGCAGAAAAATGGCTAACTGATTGTAGGATTTTAAAATATGAAGCAATCTTGATTGATGGTCCAGATCTAACAATCTCCACTAGCCAAAGCCTAAATCCAGCTCAATTTTTGTACGGGTAGCCTACTGAAGCTTTAGTACACGACTGTCTGGAGGTTATTCAATACCAGACTAAAATAAGGGAAGATTTATTTGAACAGGAATTACCAGAAGGGGAGAAATATTTTGTGGATGGGTCCTCTCGGTGTGTAAATGGGAAACGCTTGTCAGGATATGCAGTGGTTGATGGACTAAGATTGGAAACGATTGAAAAAGGGAAATTACCCTCTCATTGGTCAGCTCAGACCTGTGAGTTATATGCACTGAATCGGGCTTTGAACCTTTTAATGAATAAAGTGGGAACCATTTATACAGACTCTAAGTATGCTTTTGGAATAGTTCATACATTTGGAAAAATTTGGGAAGAAAGGGGGATGTTAAATTCAAAAGGGAAAAATTTGATTCATGAAGCCCTTCTCAGGGAAGTCTTAGAGGCATTGAAACTACCAGAAGAAATAGCGGTGGTTCATGTAAAAGGACATCAGAAGGGAACTTCGTTAATCATCAGAGGGAACAACTTAGCTGACAGTGAAGCTAAGCAAGTAGCAGAAGAAGGAGAGGAGCGGGTCCTCCATATACAGGTAACAGCATCAGATGAACAGGAGGAATCACCAGTATTCACTCCTACAGAGGAACAGGCACTTGAAAAGATAGGGGGAAGGAAAGATGAAAAAGGGATCTGGAAAAAGAAGGAGTGGCTCAGTTGGTAGCGCATTGGACCCTTAATGGGAAGGTCGTGAGTTCAAGCCTGCAGTGGGCAGTAGTGTTCTCCCTACTCTAGTCATGAGGTCTGTGGTGACAGGTTGGACTTGGTGATCTTCGAGGTCTCTTCCAACCTTAGGAATACTAATTAAATTGGAGGATGGGAGACAACTGATTTCAAAAGCCTTAGCCCAAAAAATCCTTGAGCGATTACACCTTAACACCCATTGGGGAATAAGAACTCTGTGTGATCATTTCCTACGGGATTATGGTTGTATTGGAGTTTATGAGATAGCTAGGCAGGTAACCAGCAAATGCCTAGTATGTCAAAAAGTAAACAAGAAAGTCATGAGGCAGGTTCCATCTGGGGGACGTACCATATCCTTACGCCCCATCCAAGCTATTCAAGTAGATTTTACTGAACTACCTCAGATTAACAGATGGAAATACCTCCTAGTTCTAGTGGATCATTTGACACATTGGGTAGAAGCTGTGTCGGTCTCCAGAGCAACCGCCACTGTAGTAACTAAAGTGATATTGGAAGACGTAATTCCCAGGTATGGGTTGGTACACTGGATAGATTCTGATCGAGGCACTCATTTTACATCAAAGGTGGTCCAAAAATTAATGGACAGTTGGGGCATACTTCATACCCCCTGGCACCCACAGAGCTCAGGGAGAGTAGAAAGAATGAACCAAACACTGAAACAAACCCTTACCAGATTAATGATTGAGATCCAGATGACATGGGTTAAGTGCCTACCCTTGGCCCTGCTCCGGATCAGGACACAGCTGAGATCTGATGTTGGTGTATCACCTTATGAAATGATGTTTGGGCTACCTGATTTACAAGGTGGGAGGGAAATTGCTAATTATTAATTGGGGGACAAAAACATTAGAAATTACGTGATGGTAATTGGGAGAACATTACAACATTTACGGGCTCAAGGGATGTTATCTCAGTATGTTCCTTTAGATTTCCAAATCCACAAATTTAAACCAGGAGATTGGGTTATGATAAAAAGGTGGAAAGAACAAACACTTACACCTCAGTGGGAAGGACCCTTTCAGGTTTTGCTTACTACAGAGACTGCAGTGCGGACAGCTGAGAGAGGATGGACACACGCAACAAGAGTTAAAGGACCTGTGGATCCACCCACCAAATGGACTGTGGTACCCCAAATGGAGGACCTAAGGATGGTCATTAGACGAGTTCCAGTATCAGAGCAGGAGTGGTAATGGTCCTTGCCTGAAAACATAAAACCTCCCTGGGCACGGGGATATAATCTAAGCAGAGTATCGGTGGGATTGTAGGAGGCAAGACTGGGTAGACCTCTGTAATTGCCACGAAGAAGATCTAGAACCATGGCTGTGGGCAGCAACCCCATAGGCCATGTGAGTAGAGTTGCAAGACAAACCGGACTCCTAATTCCCAGGATTAGCCACTCGGAGGAAGAAAGTTGTCACCCAGATATTGGTATATATACCATACCCACTCACTGTGTATGGTGCCTATTAAAGTAGAAGAGGAAATATTTTCAGGCAAGGAACATCAGTTGTTATTCCATTCCTTTTACCGGGAAGTTTAAATTGGAACCCTTTTGCTTGTTGTAGAATTGTTGCCAAGTTAGGTTATTAAGGCTCAAGCCAAATGTAGTAGAAAGAAGGGGAGGGATTGTGAGAAAGTGGTTATAATATTTGGCTTTCGCAAGGGGAATTACTGGGGACCATTGGGTTCGATCGTTGGGCTGATTAGTTGGTTATGTTCTGTATTGTGTGGGGTATTGGGAGAGAAAGGTGAGGTGCCAACAGGTCTAAAGACTGGCCAGGTCAAAAGTGCAGGTTTTGTCTCAGTCCTGATGGAGAGGGGTGGAAGCGTGTTGGGGAATATATGAATATGTATGTTTGAATATATTAATACGTATGTTTGCCATCTATATAAGTTCACTTCGTGTTGTTAGGGTGCACCTCTAGCAAACTTGCTATGCGCCCAGCGCTGTGTTGCCTTTATTTTATAATAAATTGGTTATAAATTTCAGCAGTGAGTTCGTTTCTCACAACGCTTATCCTGTATCCATAGGGAAACGCACGAGAGTAGTCAATATACAAAATAACACGTCTTTTGATATCTTTAGCACAAGTTTCAGAGCTTTAGTACGATTTTAGGCTATTTCCAACGCCCATTTCCACTTGGGTGTCCACTGCGCTCGCCTGCTTCAAGACATTTCTTTCCCGTTTAAGGCATTTCTTTCCTGTTTCAGGCATTTCTTCGACGCGTCTTTCTGAACCTGAGATGACAAAAGTCCTCTCGCCCAGGTAGGGCCCGGCGGTGTCTCTTGGCGTGCGCCACAGAGAGAGGAAGATCCCCAAGATGGCAATGCTGGCGGAGTGTGAGTGCAGATCCCCGTGGGGAGGGTCCGCGCAGGTGGGGCTAGGGGCAATGCCCCCGAGAGCAGGCTGCAGTCGAGGAAAGAGCTGCTCTCCCGGGAGGTGGCTCCAAGCCCTCCCCGCCACTCTTGCTGTTGTGGCATGGGCCGCGCTCTCCGTCCCGAGCGTGGTGGGCTGGATGCTGGTGGGTCCCCTGAGTCCTCGCGGTGGCTGGGGACGGGCTTGTGGGGCTCTGTCACTTCCTGGCTTAGGTGTACAAAGTCAGCGGGGATGTCTTGTAAAGGCCTTTGGAGCCGGCATTTCCTTTCAGCGCCTCAATGAGACAGTATATTACAGGAGAAGTGCCCTCAATACTTAGGGCTGGGTCAGTGTGCCAGTCAGGCAGGACTCGGCGGAGCCCTGTGTGTGTAGGCATCAGTCTTTTGATGGAGCTGGCATTTGGACTTGGCTTACCCTCTTGTCTGTACAGGTCCTTTCAATACTGAAAGGAGGTTTGTAAGAAATGGAGAAACTGGTTGTGGTGGGTTGGAAGAGTAAGGCCAAGAAGCCTCTTCCCTCCCCCCTGTAAAGTAAAGGGAAAAAAAAAATTGAAGGGAAAGGAAAAAAAACCTCACAAGCTGAATTAGCAAAGCAGTGGAGCTTTATATTTACAAAGCAATGTAGGATTTGCAGGGGAATATATACAAATTTACAATATTTACAATATATACAAAGATATACAATAAAGTAACACAGAAATGAGAGTAACCCCCCTCTGCAGAGGGGATTCCCCACCTCCGCTCTCCCCTCTCTCCCCCTTTCCCCAGAGCAGGTTAGAAAAGAGAGAGAGAGAGGAAAAAAAGTTAAAAGCAGTTTTGTGTTAATTGGAAGCAGTTAATACAGGCCTTATCAGGTTTGTCAGTTTGAAGGCCGAAGCCTTGGCAGAAAGCCCAGCACAGAGAGAGCTGCTGCACGAAGAAGAGGCAGAAGCAAGACTGAAGATAAAGTTCCGGAGTGCCCAGGATACTTTCTCCTGCACTCCCAGTTCAGAAGGTGCTTCCTCCCACTTCACCAATGAAATTAGTTTAGATTATTCTTTCCGTTTACCAACTTCCGTCCACCATATTCCCTTTCTTAAGGGGGCAACGTCAACTGGTCACACTGGTTATAAAATTTGGCTTTCGCAAGGGGAATTACTGGGGACTGTGGGGTTCGATCATTGGGCTGGATCGTTGGGCTGATGGTCTGTATTGTGTGGGGTATTGGGAAAGAAAGGTGAGGTGCCAACAGGTCTAAAGACTGGCCAGGTCAAAAGTGCAGGTTTTGTCTCAGTCCTGATGGAGAGGGGTGGGAGCGTGCTGGGGAATATATGAATATGTACGTTTTAATATATGAATATGCATGTTTGCCATCTATATAAGTTCAACTCGTGTTGTTAGGGTGCGCCTCTAGCAAACTCGCTATGTGCCCAGCACTGTGTTGCCTTTATTTTATAATAAACTGGTTATAAATTTTCAGCAGTGAGTTAGTTTCTCACAATTTGGTGACCCGTATGTGATTACCCTGCCTGCAACGGCTTTCAGGACCCTTCAGAAGGGGGGGCACCCCCGCCAATTTCGGCGGCCTGGAAGGAGGACCCTGGAAGCCTCTCAGAACACAGGTAGATCCAGCCAATGTTATAAGATAAAGGCAAGGGAAGGAGCTGCCGGAACTAGCCTGTAATTCTAGTGCACAAAGACCCGGGCAAGAAAAGGACTGTAAGTATTGTCTGGTTGGGCAGGTATTGAGGTCAGTGAGAGCGTGTGCGTGTGTGGGATGTGGGCTGGACAGTCTGGATCCACGAAACGAGTGCGGAGTCCTTCTAACTGCGTTTCCAATATCCTGTGAGGGACTTGGCCAGTGAAGGGACAAAGTGGTTGGTGATGGAAAGCGTGGGCCTCGGGAAATGGGGCAAGGGTGAGGTGTAGAGCAGCCCCGGGAAACATGGGAGCAACAAGGGTACCCAGGGATATACCCCTGGACAGTCCTCTGGGGTTGCGTGTTGGAGGCACAATACGCAGGATAAGGATAAGGCAAAAAGGATAATGGAGGAAGGGCCTAGAGAGAAAAGTAGACTGTGGGAAGGTTGTGCATTTGAAACGAGAGTGCCCAAGGAGAAGAGAGGTCTTAATGGGTTTTTTTAAGCTTAGTTGGATTGGCTCCGGGCGGGCCTGGAGCCGGGGCCATTATGATAGGAGCTGCACGTAGAGCAGCCGGAGCTGCAAGGCCAGTGTCAGTGTTTGCATCAGCACCTGTGGTAGTGCGGCAGGCGGAGCAGGAGCTGTTGTGGGGAGAACTGCAGTGGCTTGTTATAAAGGATTCACGGAGGCCAATTCAGAGTTGATTTGGTTTAATACAAATTAAGTAAGGCAATGAACAATAAAGCAAAAACAGCGCTGGGCGACAGGGAGTCTCCGCTCCACCAACTGCCGCATCTTCCTGACAGTTCGTTGATCTTTTATGTGGTAGCTGTTCCGCGTCAGTGTCCTTCCACATTCCGAGGTACGCATCCCCAAGTTGTTGTTAGGGGGGTCATCCTCCATCCCTCGGTAGTTGATGAGGCTGAAGCAAGCAATCATTTATCACCAGTCTTCCTCTATGTCCTATCCTTCACCTCTCGTCATACATCACCAATCCTCCTTAGTCAACCTTCCCTTCACCTCTCGCCATACATCACCAATCCTCCTTAGTCAACCTTTCCTTCACCTCTCGTCATACATCACCACATATGGACAGTTTCTGACTCCAGCTAACATCTTCAAGGCTACCCGATATCTTTATGTTCCTTTGTGCAAGCTCTTTAGCTAGCTTAATTACAATACTGTGATTCAACATTTGATAACATAGTAAATTCCTGCATACAATAAGCCTATAACAAACATTTCCTTCTACCCTTTTTAACAATTCCCCCCTTCTTCTTGTTACTTTTAAATGTTTGTTCTTCAATTTAATCATATACCTTCCTCGTGATACATTTGACAATCTTGTCTTTCATTTTGTGACATGGTTATAAGCAACAGCTTTGTGGTTTCAAACCTCTTTTCTACAAATTGTATGAGTCTCCCTATTATACATGGTCCTAACATTAATCCTAAAAATATTAAAATTATCGGGCCAGCCACAGCAGATAACAGAGTAGTTAACCAAGGTGATACATT
This sequence comes from Melanerpes aurifrons, assembly GCA_011125475.1. NCBI lineage: Eukaryota > Metazoa > Chordata > Aves > Piciformes > Picidae > Melanerpes > Melanerpes aurifrons. Next base: position 52,258 of record WWNC01000130.1, read on the forward strand.
AAACCATTTTTCATACCATATGCCCCCTGACTCCCTCTCCCTTTTACGTTGTTCTAATCTTTTCGTAACTCAGCCATGGAATCCCTCACTATCCCCGTGTAATCTAAGAAAGAACAACACTCTTCTTGTAGGGCTACACATAATCCTCCTTTTTCCAATAATAATAAATCCAGACCCCTTCTATTTTGCAAGGCTACCTCTGATAACGACTTAACTGAGGCAGCTAAATTATCAATTGATTGTTCAATTCTACTTAAGTCCTCATTTACTGCCTTTTGCAAGGTTTGTACTTCCTTATTTTTGACTAGTGATGCTATTCCTGTCCCAGCACCTACCCCTCCGACAGCTAATAGCATGGCTATAGTTATCGCTGTAACTGGCTCCCGTTTAGATCGAGTCCAATCGTGTTCATATTGATGTATCACATCCTCCATTGGATGATATATTAATCGAGGGATTATCGTCACCTGGACACAAAACTCAGAAACATTAAAAACTTTTAAGGATAGACATGGTGTCAGACCAATATCTGAACACAACCATTTGGTACCCGGAGTCGGAATTATCCATTGAATTGTTTCACTTTGCCCTTTGTGTATCCTTTGTGGAGATATTGTACTATTACAGAGTTTATTATAATGCTTTGGAACAGTCCCAATACATTTTCCAGAACCGGAAACATATTGCATAGTAATTCCTTGAGTGATGTTTTGATGCCATGGGCACTCAAGTGGATTAGTCCCGCTTACCCACTTCACCTTCCCCAATTGTGCAATAGCTTCATAATAAGGAGGTCTCATATTATAACATAGCCAACATTCAGTGGTTAAATTAGGATGGGTCTTATTCAAAGTAATATAAGCTGCATACATAATATTTAACAACGGGTCGCTCATTTCAGATGGATCGCTTCCTTGATCTTCCTCTGATATTTCAGGATAAACATTAGTTCGGGCTATCTCCATACTGCCAACTAAATCAGGAGTGGCAGAAAATGTTGAGCTAAAGATAGATAGCATTGGTCTAGGAGAACTCAGCAACGGTACCTCTTGTTTCACACTCTGCAAGGTTAATACCTTATTAGGGCCAATTGCTACAGGAGGATCATATGGCATGTACTTGCGCCGTATTTGAAAAGTGCTACCCCTATCAGTGCCTTGCTCCCAATACCTTATTCCCCAGGTACGCCCAGTTTCCCAAGAAGGATCCCCGGGGTTCTTTATTTTGATCTCTATTTGGTGACATTTTCCAGGTCCACATTTATCTATTGGTTGTCCTACTTGGTTATGCTTGAGTGCCTTACAACCCGGAGGTCCCAATCTCACATCAATATAAGGATCACCTCTTGTTTTCCAACTTGACGCTATTGTTTCACACCCCCAATATGCACAATAATGCCCAGGCGAGTGACAATAACCTTTCCTGGGTTTGAAGCTGGACACATATAAAAAGCTTTACAACGTGCTTCTGACCTTATTCTCTTTTCACACTCAGGGCTATTCGGGTTACACCAATAATAAAAGGGATTTAAGGAAAATAGTTCAACAAAGAATTCCAATTATTCCCTACTTCTGCATATTTAGCTACTACCTTTGATTCTTCTACATTAATCAATTCCCAAATTAATGGCCGGTGTGGATTATAGGTTTCAGACGCCCAGACCACTAGCGGTTGTTTGAGAAAACAACATATTGTAAGCCACCATGTCAATTGGTGCCACCGAACACTCCTTACAAGGTCTCCTCTGCCTTGCTCGTCAACTTGGTTGCAGCAAGCTACGAGATGCATTTTTCTTCTCGGCAGCAGGTTTCCCATTACAGGCAGTGTTCAATAGGACTCATACAGTGGTTTGTTTTCAGTCGTTACAGATCCCTTTTCCACACTTTAAGATTCTCCACAGCCAATAAATTAGAATAAACCTTTATTAGAATAAACCTTTATTAGAATAAACCAAACCAGGTTGGAAGAGACCTTCAAGATCATCGTGTCCAACCCATCAACCAATCCAACCCACCCAAACAGCTAACCCATGGCACTAAGCAACCCATCAAGTCTCCTCCTGAACACCTTCAATGACGGCGACTCCACCACCTCCCTGGGCAGCCCATTCCAATGGGCAATCACTCTCTCTGTATAGAACTTTTCCTAACATCCAACCTGAACCTCCCTGGCGCAGCCTGAGACTGTGTCCTCTTGTTCTGGTACTGGGTGCCTGGGAGAAGAGACCATCACCCACCTGTCTACAACCTCCATTCAGGTAGTTGTAGAGAGTGATAAGGTCACCCCTGAGTCTCCTCTTCTCCAGGCTGAGCAACCCCAGCTCCCTCAGTCTTTCCTCATAGGGCTTGTGTTCCAAACCCCTCACCAACTTTGTTGCTCTTTTCTGGACTCGTTCCAGCAAGTCAACATCCTTCCTAAACTGAGGGGCCCAGAACTGGACACAGTACTCGAGGTGCGGCCTAACCAGTACAGTATACAGGGGCAGTATGACCTCCCTACTCCTGCTGGCCACACTGTTCCTGATGCAGGCCAGGATGCCATTGGCCCTCTTGGCTGCCTGGGCACACTGCAGGCTCATGTTCAGCCTACCATCGACCAGTACCCCCAGGTCCCTCTCTGCCTGGCTGCTCTCCAGCCACTCTGACCCCAGCCTGTAGCACTGCATGGGGTTGTTGTGGCCAATGTGCAGAACCCGGCACTTGGATGTGTTAAATCTCATGCCATTGGATTCTGCCCATCTGTCCAGCCTGTCGAGGTCCCTCTGCAGAGCCTCTCTACCCTCCAGTAGATCAACTCTTGCCCCAGCTTGGTGTCGTCAGCAAATTTACTGATGATGGACTCAATGCCCTCATCCAGATCGTCAATAAAGATGTTAAAGAGCACAGGGCCCAACACTGATCCTTGGGGCACACCACTACTGACTGGCCGCCAGCTGGATGTGGCACCATTCACCACCACTCTCTGGGCTCGGCCATCCAGCCAGTTCCTAACCCATCGCAGTGTGCTCCCGTCCAAGCCATGGGCTGACAGCTTGGCCAGCAGTTTGCTATGGGGTACAGTGTCAAAGGCCTTGCTGAGGTCCAGGAAGACTACAAAAAAAATGATTGATGATCCAATAATTGCTACGATAAATCCTATAATACACTGTACAACAAGGGGTAATTGCTCAAACCAAACCCAATTCATGTAGAAAACCCAGCTTTTTATCCAAACAGATACGTCTTCTTATCTAAAAAGAAACATCAGATTTTAAGGCTAGTTGAAAATTTTTTACATATAGCATCCCAGTTTTTAGATGAAACTTGCAACACATGATGCAAAGGCACCTGCAGACCACAAATTGATTGTAAAATTTTTGTCTTACGATCAGCAAATGCAAGTCTAACAGCTTGATTCAGCCTCCAATACAATAACCTAAGTTCAAGATCTTCTTGATTTTTTATTAATTCCTTCGCTCTTTGATAGTCCATCTCTCCTGTTTCTTCAGAAAGAGCATCATGATAACTTGGCATGTCTAACTCATATGAACATGTTCTACATTTGTGACCCAAAACAAAATGATGTTGATACACCCAACAATTATCCCCACACCCCCCACAGATTATTTCAACCCAGGCTAAATGGAAGTGTGACCCACAACACAGACAGGCAGGATTCCTAGTCGGATAGTTTACAAATTTTCTGCGAATCCGTGGAGTAATGAATTCAAGATCTTCTTTATGTCTCACAGTAATTTTTATTCCAAATACCAGTTCTAGGTTATACCGCAGTGGGGCGATCTTGCGCTGTAGCCTCCGAATTTGTCTCTGCAAGGGACTATTTTCACCGTCTTGGTCAATCTTTAAGGAGTCTCCCTCGGCCTCCGGGCTAGTTTTAGCTTCATATCCCCTTCGGGGCTGATAACCCTCCATTTTTTTGTTATCTATGGGTCCTTTAACTCTATTGGCGTGCGTCCAACCCTTCTCTGCAGTTCTGACAGATGTGTTTGTAGTAAGGAGGACCAAATAAGGACCCTCCCAGCGGGGCTGCAGAGTGGATTCTTTCCAGGATCGTATCAGGACCCAATCACCAGGCTTTATCTGATGTTTTTCAGCTTGTTGTAATACATTTTGGATATTATGTGGAGAGAATACCTTAATGTTGCTGCTAAAGGTAATTTTCCGTGCCTCTCCAACCAATTGAGCACACCCTACTACTGCTTGTGGACAGGTAGGCCAGCCCCTACTTACAGGGTCTAGTATTTTTGAAAAATATCCTACCGGTTTCTTTTTCCCAGCCCATTCTTGGGTCAGAACATCATATGCAGTACCATCCTCAATATTTACAAAAAGAATAAACTGTCTTTTTAAATCTGGTAGGCTCAAAACTGGAGCATTGACTAAGTTCTCCCGTAAAATCTGCCATTTCCTCTCATCCTCCTCATTCCATGTCACAACCCCGTCCAGGGTAAGCTTTTGGTACAAAAACTTCACCTTATTGCTATAATTCTCTATCCATTGTCTACAGTACCCTACCAATCCCAAAATTTGGCGTATCTGTCTCTTGTTCCTGGGTGTTGGTAATGCAAGTATTCCGTTAACACGCTCAGGATCTATCCTTTTCTCCCCTTTGCTAATATAATGGCCCAAATACCTTACTTCTTCTTCTACAAATTGTAACTTCTTTTTTTGAAACTTTAAGGCCTTTCAAGCCCAGAAAATTCAAAAGTCTGATGCTCTCTGCCCTAACTTCCTCTTCGTTTTCCCCAGCAACCAATAGATTGTCCACATATTGCAAGAGAGTAACCCCAGGGGTTGGTTGATATTCTTGTAATATTTGCTCTAAAGCCTGTCCAAATAAATTGGGAGATTCTGTAAACCCTTGGGGTAAAACTGTCCACCTCAGCTGCTGTCTTCTTCCAGTATCCGGGTCCTCCCATTTAAAGGCAAAATAGTCCCTACAGGATTCATCTAACGGACAGGCCCAAAATGCATCTTTCAAATCAATCACACTATACCACAAATTTTCGGGGCTCAATTTACTTAACAGGGTATATGAGTTAGTTACTACAGGAAAGCGAGGCACTGTCCTCTTGTTTATTGCTCTTAAATCATGCACCAATCTGTAAGTCCCATCTGCCTTTTTACTGGCAATATTGGAGTGTTAAAGTTGACATACAGGGTTTTAAAAGTCCCTGCTTAATTAATCTATCTATTTCAGGTTTTAATCCTCTCCGCCCTTCGAGTGAAATGGGGTATTGTTTAATTGTGATTGGTCTCTCAGGATTTTGAATTGTAACAGTAAATGGTGCTATCTGTAAACGTCCAACACTATCAGGGGTATACCAAACCTCGGGGTTTATTTTCTCTTTGTCCTCAACTCGCAGTGGACAGAGTTTAATTTGAATAGCTTTATTTTTTTACTTCTAAAGAAATTCCTAATTCTATAATCAAGTCTCGGCCCAATAAATTAAATTCTGCTTCAGGCACTACCAGAAGGTCCCCTAAACTTATTTTTGATTCTGTTTCTATTTTCACATTCTTTACTATTCCTACTTTAAAGGGTTCACCTTTTGCCCCTACCACCGTTGTGGTATCTGAAGATAATTTACATCCTTTGGGCAAACGCTGGATAGTAGATCTTTCAGCGCCTGAATCTACCAAAAACTGGAAATTTTCCTGTAGGGGACCTATTTTTAGAGTTATCAAGGGCTCATGATGTTTCCGGGTCCCTAATAGATAGAGCCCCTGACCCCCCCTAATCTTCCTTAAACATTTTCTCATCCTGAATCCTGTTTCTGCAAGTCCGCTTCAAATGTCCCTTCTTCCCACAATAAAAACAAGTTCTTTCTTCCCTTTTGACTCCCGTGTTTACCCTCCGGTTGTCCAAGAATCGGGGTGGAGGCTTATTTTTCTTTTTCCTATTCCTTGGCTTTCTCTGACTGCTGCCACCATCATCCAAACTCGTTTCTTATGATTTTCATCATCCCTTCTTACATATACTTTCTGAGCTTCTCTTAATAATTCATCTAACCCTCTATCCTGCCAATTCTCAATCTTTTCCAACTTTTTCTGATATCTTCCCAAGATTTTGCAACAAATTGTGTTTTAAGTAACACTTGCCCAAGGGGGGCTTCGGTATCCAAGCCTGAATACATTTGCATACTTTTTCGTAGCCTTTCGAGCCAATCATTTGGAGATTCATCTTTTCCTTGTCTTTCATTAAAAGCTCTATTAATATTCTGTCCCCGTGGGACGGCATCACAAATCCCTTGAATAATTATATTCCGTAAGTCCTGCATATGGACCCGGTGGCTATTATTCTGATGGTCCCATTGAGGTCTTTGTAATGGCCATTTTACATCAGCCTGTGGACCTTGTGCATGCTGGGCGTCCCAAGCTCGCATGCCAGCTGTTCTTATCATATTTTTCTCTTCTGTTGTAAAAAGAATGCCTAAAATAGATTGCAATTCATCCCAAGCGTATATGCTAGGGGTACCGATATAAATCCCATTTGGGGGTTTGGTTCCCCCATGGGGACTTCTCTTAATGGGAACTACCCTGTCCCATCTTCCAGAGGGGTTTGGTTCCCCCATGGGGACTTCTCTTAATGGGAACTACCCTGTCCATCTTCCAGAGGGGTTTGGTTCCCCCATGGGAACTTCTCTTAATGGGAACTACCCTGTCCCATCTTCCAGAGTGTTCACACACAACCTTTGTCCACTCGCTTCCCCTTGTTCGTGGCTCACGCTTGGGATAGCAGTGAGAACCGCACTACTTAAGGGTCCACACTCGCTTGGGTTAGTCCGAGCTACCGGCCCCCTCTCATGCACACACCACACAGTCCACTCTGGGAAACCCGACCCCGACCGAACGGAACCTTGCGCAAAAAGGCAGATACTTACGTGTCCCGTGTCTTCATCCGGACTTTTGTGCACAAAATTTATGGGGTCAACCGGTTATTCCTTTGCTTTATTGTTCAAAATTTCGGATCGTCGGTAAGGATTGGTAGAAATGAGAACAGCGAAGCCGCTGGTGACAGCGGGGCGCCTCTCCGTTGTTCTTATTCCACTCCCTATTCCTTATCCGAGTCACGGCACCAAAATTGTTATAAAGGATTCACGGAGGCCAATTCAGAGTTGATTTGGTTTAATACAAATTAAGTAAGGCAATGAACAATAAAGCAAAAACAGCGCTGGGCGACAGGGAGTCTCCGCTCCACCAACTGCCGCATCTTCCTGACAGTTCGTTGATCTTTTATGTGGTAGCTGTTCCGCGTCAGTGTCCTTCCACATTCCGAGGTACGCATCCCCAAGTTGTTGTTAGGGGGGTCATCCTCCATCCCTCGGTAGTTGATGAGGCTGAAGCAAGCAATCATTTATCACCAGTCTTCCTCTATGTCCTATCCTTCACCTCTCGTCATACATCACCAATCCTCCTTAGTCAACCTTCCTTCACCTCTCGCCATACATCACCAATCCTCCTTAGTCAACCTTTCCTTCACCTCTCGTCATACATCACCACATATGGACAGTTTCTGACTCCAGCTAACATCTTCAAGGCTACCCGATATCTTTATGTTCCTTTGTGCAAGCTCTTTAGCTAGCTTAATTACAATACTGTGATTCAACATTTGATAACATAGTAAATTCCTGCATACAATAAGCCTATAACAAACATTTCCTTCTACCCTTTTTAACAGGCTGAGCCGTGCCCACCAGGGACTGGTAAAGGATCAGGCCCAGGAGGTGGCCAGGCTCAGGTCGGAGAAGGAGGGTTAGGGTTACTCTTGTTACCAAGGTTCCTAGAGGGGATGTGGAGAGTGAGTTTTAGGGGCAAAAGGGGAAAGGTTTAAAGTCCTGGTAGCTAAGGATGTTAAATTGGAGACTGAAGCTAGAATTGGGCTAGGGTATATCTTAGTGTAGTACTAAGTGCAAGACGTAACTTTACTAGGGAGAGATAGTTCAGTTGGACATAAGGGTAGTTCTGGAAGAGGGGCAGATGACGGTCAGAAGAAAATAGAGGGGGGTTAGGTGTAGATAACCTGTTGATCTCGGGAGAAGGGGCAATTGGGGTTGGAAGGAGGATCGTGTCTCTTCAAGCCCCAAGACAAGGATTGTTTGGATTGTGGATAGTCGTTTTTTTACTGAAGAATTGGTGGGTGTGATGTATGGAGTAATAATTCGTGTCAATCAGGATGCATAGGATCCAGGCCGTTCGGTGAGTTTTGCCTGGGTAGGGGTCCTGGCTCCGGGGTCCCGGAATTTCACTGTGGGTGATGATTCCAGGATTCTGGATGGTAGTCAGGTGGTCTTCACAGCCCTGGAGAATTCGGGCTGTGAAGGGGCAGCATTGTTTCTACGGTCTAGGGGCTGTGGAGACTGGTCGTCCGTAGGGATCGGGCGACCAGTGCTGCGTCCCGGTTTTCGGCGTCCCGGTGGTGAAGGGCCCGGTTTTGGTATCTTGCGGTCTGGTTTCTGGAGGGGCCTGGGGCCGTGGGGGCCCGCGTCGCGGTGGCGGTCGCGGGTTTGACGTCCTGGTTTCCGGTGTGCCGGCGGTGGGTGACCCGGGTTCAGGAGTTTTTCGTATCCTGCGATCGGTTCCTTAGAGGGGCTTGAACTGTGGGGGCCCGTGGCGCGGTCACGCTATCGGGTCTGACGTCCCAGTTTCTAGGGAGGGACCTCGGTTTGAGGGACCTGCTTCGGGAAGTTGTTTTTTTTTTCCGTGGTTTCAGGCTTCCGCAGGAAGGCAGGGACCTGGGCTACGGCGTGTGAGGGTTTGGTTTTTTTTGCAGTTTGACTTTGCAGGGGATCGGCACAGTGAGGAGGGGTCGGTTGTTCGCAGGGAGCGGGCTAGTGGCTCGGAGCTGGCGTTTCAACTGCCGCCGCTCGGTTTTGACCCCCGGGCAGTGATTAGTGATCAGGAGAATGGGACAAAAGCAAGTCATCAGAACTCCCTCCCATTCCCATCTCAGAGAGCGCCTTAGGGATCATATTACAGTATTGGAATGATGAGTTGAGAAAAGGAAAATCAAAGAAAAAATGGTTTATCTTTTGATGATTGGATTTGCCAAACTTTGAAAAAGTGTTTTAGTAGGGAAGAAGCTGACTATGCTGCTGTTTGGATTAGGGCTTCAAGCCCTACCCCTGTTCCCATATTTAAGGACAAAGACAAGGAAAAGGCAGACAGGCTGGCATGAGAATATGGGAAAGGTAAAATCAGAGACAAGGAATTGAAGAAGCTGTGCCCAGAAATTTTTATAAAGCCTTTAGTGTGAGCATCAGAGGAAGCCTCCTATGGAGTGGATGGTAAGATTAAAGAGAAGTTTGCAGCTCTAATCTGGAATAGATCCCAGTTCTGCAGCTGGGGTGATACTTCTCAGGATGCAGTTTGTGGCAAAACCGCGGGCAGATATCAGAAATTGGAAAAGATCGAGGATTGGTAAGACAGAGGTTTAGAGGAATTACTATGTGAAGCTCAGAAGGTGTTTTTAAGGAGGGATGAAGAGAAACAGAAGGCAAAAGCTAGAATGTTGGTAACTGCTGTAAGGGTACTGTTGATTATGGATAGAGAGGAAAAAAAAAAGAGGTAAAATTCTTATATGATAAATTAGCCCTCAATAGTAATATTAAATGGAGTCCAGAAGATGATGAGTGATTGGATCTTTTTGTACATCTATATGGGGTGTTGACCCAGGACGGGACTGGAAGTAAAAATCCTGTAGGGCATTGTTCCAAGTTATTAGATTCTGTAAGTAGGTGAGGGCCAATTTGCTTATCAGAGGCCTTTATTAGTAGAGGAGGCCCAGAAAGCGGCTTTTTTTTTTGTTCTGGTCTCAGATCCCACCTTTGGGATTCCTGATGTATATGGGATTGAAGCTGGGGGTAAAGTGTTAATAACAACTTGGAAAGGAGAGTCACTAATTTCCCCCTGGGAAGGATCTTTTCCGGGATCTGTTAACAACAGATCCCCCTGTCCGTACTGCAAAACAAGGGTGGACACATGCTTCATGAGTAAAAGGAGCACTTCAGGAATGTGCCTCTGAACCTGACTGCCTTGCACCTGTAACACCTCTGGTCTGAAGGCTCTGGAATTAGCGAGACAAACCCACCTTTAGAAACATCTGACATTGTGTGACATCGAATCTGCATTGCAAGAAAATACCAAGGATTTCATTCTGTGTAAAAAAGATCCTGGGACTTGATGTCATTGGGGATGGGTAAAGTGTAATAGTAATGCTAAACTGGTTATTTAGAAAAGTGATGGTAAATTTTTCTGCTGCACTATAATGATGTGCTGAGAGTGTGTGTGGTTATAAATGTATGCTGTTGTAGTTATGTAATTAGGTTTCCTGTGGGTTCCAAAACTTTTTGGCTTGTTGGAACAATTGTAACATTGCTCTATGTGGTTATAATTTGAAGTGATTAGGACAGAGGATTCATATATGTTCTGTGTGTTAAAAGTACCGAAAACTGTGTTCGGCTAGTGGGACAACAGAGATGGCAATACAGACAGCCAACAAAGGACTGGTGGATCCATCCACTGAATGGACTGTGGTACCCCAAAGGGAGGACATGAGGATGAGTTCCAGTATCAGAATGGGAGTGGTAATGGTCCTTGCATGAAAACATCACAAACTAGAAACAGGTTGGGGTTCGAAATTGGTACAACCTCCCTGGACAAGAGAAGGAGACATGGTCTGTGCAGAGCACTGGTGGGGATTGTAGGAGGCAAGACCGGGTAGACCTCTGTAATTGCCATGAAGAAGATCTAGAACCATGGCTGTGGGCAGCAATCCCATAGGCCATGTGAGTAGAGTTGCAAGTCAAACCGGACTCCTAATTCCCAGGATTAACCACTTGGAGGGAGAAAGTTGTCACCCAGATATTGGCATATATAGCATACCCACTCACTGTGTATGGATCTATTAAAGTAAAAGAGGAAATATTTTCAGGCATGGAACATCAGTTGTTATTATCCTTTTGCTTGTTGTAGAATTATTGCCAAGTTAGGTTATTATGGCTCAAGCCAAATGTAGTAGAAAGAAGGGGAGGGATTGTGAGAAACTGGTTATAATATTTGGCTTTCAAAAGGGGAATTACTGGGGACCATGGGACTCGATCATTGGGCTGGATCGTTGGGCTGATGGTCTGTATTGTGTGGGGTATTGGGAAAGAAAGGTGAAGTGCCAACAGGTCTAAAGACTGGCCAGGTCAAAAGTGCAGGTTTTGTCTCAGTCCTGATGGAGAGGGGTGGGAGCGTGTTGGGGAATATATGAATATGTACGTTTTAATATATGAATATGTATGTTTACTGTCTATATAAGTTCAACTCGTGTTGTTAGGGTGCGCCTCTAGCAAACTCGCTATGTGTCCAGCACTGTGTTGCCTTTATTTTATAATAAACTGGTTATAAATTTTCAGCAGTGAGTTAGTTTCTCGCAGAAAGATGTGGACAGTCTTTTTAGCAGTCTGCTGCAACTGGTGTCCTGTTTTTTTACCTGAAGGGAGGGTATAACCAGGCGGGGGTTGGTCTCTTCTCCCAGGCAACCAGCGCCAGAACAAGAGGATACAGTCTCAAGCTGCACCAGGGGAGGTTTAGGCTGGATGTTAGGAAGAAGTTAGGAACTGGCTGGAGGGCCATGCCCAGAGAGTGGTGGTGAATGGTGCCACATCCAGCTGGAGGCCAGTCAATAGTGGTATCCCCCAGGGATCAGTTCTGGGCCCTATCCAGTTCAATATCTTTATTGATGATCTGGATGATTGGATTGAGTAAATTTGCAGATGACACCAAGTTGGGAGCAGGAGTTGATCTGTTGGAGGGTAGGAGAGCTCTCAAGAGGGACCTTGACAGGCTGGACAGATGGGCGGAGTCCAATGGAATGGCATTTAACAAGTCCAAGTGCTGGGTGCTGCATTTTGGCCACAGCAATCCCATGCAGTGCTGCAGGCTGGGATCAGAGTGGCTGGAGAGCAGCCAGGCAGAAAGGGACCTGGGGGTACTGACTGACAGCTACCTCAACATAAGCCAGCAGTGTGCCCAGGTGGCCAAGAAGGCCAATGGCATCCTGGCCTGCATCAGGAATAGTGTGGCCAGCAGGAGCAGGGAGGTCATTGTGCCCCTCTACTCAGTACTGGTTAGGCCACAACTTGAATCCTATGTCCAGTTCTGGGGTCCTCAGTTTAAGAAGGACATTGAGACTCTTGAATGTGTCCAGAGAAGGGCAACGAGGCTGGGGAGAGGCCTCGAGCACAGCCCTATGAGGAGAGGCTGAGGGAGCAGGGGTTGCTTAGCATGGAGAGGAGAAGGCTCAGGGGTGACTTCATTGTTGTCTACAACTACCTGAAGGGAGGTTGTAGCCAGGAGAGGGTTGGTCTCTTCTCTCAGGCAACTAGCAGCAGAACAAGAGGACACAGTCTCAAGCTGTGCCAGGGAGGTTTAGGCTCGAGGTGAGGAGAAAGTTCTTCCTAAAGAGTAATTGGCCATTGGAATGTACTGCCCAGGGAGGTGGTGGAGTCACCATCCCTAGAGGTGTTCAAAAAGGGATTGTACGTGGCACTGGGTGCCATAGTTTAGTTGGTCATTAGGTGTTGGGTGATAGGTTGGACTTGATGATCTCTTTTCCAACCTTATTGATTCTATGGGTTTCATAGCTTCAGTTAGAAATGAAATCCCTTCTGTGGGCAATATGATTTTTCTGTTTACTGGAGAAATGTTATCTGTTTGTTATCTTTCTGTGTTGCATGGATCACGCAGCAGGAATTTAGGTTGGAACTGATAGGGAACCTTCAGAAATGTTTAAATGTTTCATGTTAAAACACATGCTGCAGACAACAGGTTTGGTAAAAAGGTTGTAGTAATTGAGCTTTTTCAAATGAGAGTCCATGATCTGGAGAAATGAAACTTTTCTCCACTGGATGGTGCTGCTTGCTCAGAGTTGTGTTGTTATCTGCAGCATCATTTTATGAGCAGCCCAGAAGATAGTCTTAATTTCTGAGCTGATTTAGCTAGAAGATTGTGTGTTGTTCCCTTCAGTGAACAAACATATTTGATGAATTGTTGACTGAAGAGTCTATTTTTTTGATTGGTTGGGTTTTTTGTGGATTGTTTGGAAGAGGGAGATTTGGAGAGGGACTGTTTACAAAGGCCTGTGGTGACAGGACGAGGGGCAATGGTTTGAAGTTAGAGATGAGAGAATGATGAAAACCTAAACTCAGAGAACAATCCAGATTGTCTGATTGTTTATTGCTGCTTTGATTGTACCTTTCAGCCAAGTCACAAAATTACATCTGTAGATAAGGGGAGATTTAGCCTGGATGTTAGGAACAAGTTGTTTACCATGAGGGTGGTGGAACACTGGAACAGGTTGTCCAGGGAGGTAGTTGAAATGTCATACCTTGAGATATTCCAGGTCAGGCTCAAAGAGGGTCTGAGCAGCCTGATTTAGTGGTGGATGTCCCTACAGAGGGGGTTTGGACAAGATGACCTTTGGAGGTCCCTTACAACCCAAACCATTCTATGATTTTATGTTTTCTGTATGTGGTATGAAGTTACTCCTCTCCAAAAAAGGACCATGAGGATGATCAGAGGGCTGGAGCCACATCTCCTATGGAGACAGACTGAGAGAGTTGGGGCTTTTCAGTCTGGAGAAGAGAAGGCTCCGAGGTGACCTAATTGTGGCCTTCCAGTACTTGAAGGGGGCCTACAAGAAGGCTGGGGAGGGACTTCTCAGGATATCAGGCAGTGATAGGACTAGGGGGAATGGAATGAAGCTGGAGGTGGGGAGATTCAGGCTGGACATGCGGAAGAAGTTCTTCACCATGAGAGTGGTGAAGCCCTGGAATGGGTTGTCCAGGGAGGTGGTTGTGCTGGGTTGAGGCAGCCCCCTTACCCACCACTCGCAACAATAAACACTCAGACAAACGGATTGCAAAAGTGATGGAAAGTTTAAATAGAACAGTGAGTGCGTGCAGAGAACTAGAAGCACAGTGACAAGAAGAAACCCCAAAACAGACCCAGAGAGATCCCATCCACACCTGAGGGTGCACCCAAAACCCCCAGGGCTCCTCCTTCCCCCTCCCACTGCTAGGCTAGTCTCAGCTGGCCAGATCTGAGACTGCCCATCCCCCTGTGGCCTTGGGCCTAGCCAGGCCCATGGCCGGGAGATCTCTCCCCCAGTTACCAGGTGGCAGAGAGGAAGGAAAGAGGAAGTGCCAGACCCCGCCGTAAAACTTATAGTGGTGCAAGGGATCATGGTAGGAAATAACCTAATTTCCTGTGTCCACCCACTGGGCTGGACTTCTGGACACAGGAAACACCCCTGTAGCAGAGGGCACCCAGCCCAAACTACGACAGTGGTTGAGGCCCCGTCCCTGGGGGTGTTTAAGAGCAGGCTGGATGAGGCTCTGTCCAGCCTGATCTAGTGTGGGGTGTCCCTGCCCATGGCAGGGGGGTTGGAGCTAGATGATCCTTGTGGTCCCTTCCAGCCCTGACTAATACTATGATACTATGACTTTTTAGGATGTCAGGTAGTGATAAGACTAGGGGTAATGGAGCAAAACTAGAAATGGTTAGATTCACATTGGATGTTAGGAAGAAATTCTTCCCCATGAGGGTGGTAAGACACTGGCACAGGTTGCTCAGGGAGGTGGTAGCAGCCCCATCCCTGGAGGTTTTTAAAGCCAGACTGGATGTGGCTATGAGCAACCTGATCTAGTGTGAGGTGAGCCCATGGCAGGGGGGCTGCAACTAGATGATCCTTGAGATCCCTTCCAACCCTAACAATTCCTAATGATTCTATGATTTTAAAATAATTCTGTAAAGATGTAAGCAACTTTCTTTGTTTTCCTGCATCTACCTTAACATGTTTGAAGATAAGAATGTGTTAACTTGAGTGAAATGTGAGGATAAATCCCATAGCAGTAGTTAAGAGGTTTGAAACAGTTGGACTGCATGGTCTGGGAATGGGAAGGCCTCTGGAAATTTCAGGCTTGAGAAATCTCAGTATCAGGTGTCCTTATGTTTTGTTACCAGCATCCTCCTGGGAGTAAATCATCTTAGGGCTTCTCTACAGAGAAAAGGGAAAAGGGACCTGGGGATGCTGATTGACAGCCAGCTGAACATGAGCCAGCAGTGTGCCCAGGTGGTCAAGAAGGCCAGTGGCATCCTGGCCTGCATCAGAAATAGTGTGGCCAGCAGGAGCAGGGAAGTCATTGTGCCCCTGTACTCAGCACTGGTTAGGCCGCACCTTGAGTCCTGTGTCCAGTTCTGGGCCCCTCAGTTTAAGGACATTGAGACTCTTGAATGTGTCCAGAGAAGGGCAACGAGGCTGGGGAGAGGCCTTGAGCACAGCCCTGTGAGGAGAGGCTGAGGGAGCTGGAATTGTTTAGCCTGGAGAAGAGGAGGCTCAGGGGAGACCTTCTTGCTGTCTACAACTACCTGAAGGGAGGTTGTAGCCAGGTGGGGGTTGGTCTCTTCTCCCAGGAAACCAGCACCAAAACAAGAGGACACAGTCTCAAGCTGCACCAGGGGAAGTTTAGGCTTGAGGTGAGGAGAAAGTTCTTCACAGAGAGAGTTGTTAGTCATTGGAATGTGCTGCCCAGGGTGGTGGTGGAGTCACCATCCCTGGAGGTGTTCAAGAGGGGATTGGACGTGGCACTTGAAGCCATGGTTTAGTAGTCATGAGGTTTTGGGTGACAGGTTGGACTTGTTGATCTCTTCCAACCTTGGTGATTCTGTGATCCTGTGATTGAAGCCTGTACACCTAAGTGGTAACCCTTGCAGCCTTCCCTGCAGCCCATGCTTAGGGATGACAAATTCCATTGCAATTTTATTTTGGCATTTTTCACATTAGTAGTTGCAATTTTTACTGGACTTTAGTTTTGTGTGCACTATAAGGTTTAGTAGAATTAAACCCCCAAAACATTTTTTCTTTTCAATGAAGAGCTTTCCTTGAACTGATGAAATACCAAGAACACTGAATATGGCACCAGAGGCTGTTTGATACTGTTTTTTTCCTCCCCTACTCTAGCTCGTAGAAGGCAAAAGTGGTCTGTAGACCCCCAAAACAGTGCTTGGAGTAAAGATGAATCTAAATTTGGCCAGAAGATGCTGGAGAAGATGGGCTGGTCCAAAGGAAAGGTATTTATTAAAGGAGACTTATCTGGATGGAGGGCGAAAGACTGCTAAGGGACTCATGATCTCAGTATTTAAAACATCCTTGTTCTTTCTATTGATTTATTCTCTTAAGCTCACAGGAGATTTGGGCAGTGTTAGATCTCTGCAGTTTTTTACTCAGGTACTTACTTGTACCTGTCCTGCTTTCCAGTTTTTCTTCCTTTGACAAGGTGATGTCCCCAAGAGCAGGAGTTAGCACCTTAAATCAGGTGATAGCTGAAGGCTTTAAGTTGCCATTATGCCCTCAGCTCTTTCTGACTGGTAGAGTTTCAAGGAACTCCAGGACCTGCTTTAATCTTTTACCTGTTTTTGAAGGTTATTTCTGATCTGTTCTCTGAATGGCCAAAATGCAGCTTTGTGGGCTCTGTTCCTTCCCAGTTTCAGCCTGTATCTGTGGGGTAAGGTGACAGGTATCTGGTGCTAAGAATAATCTCTACATAAGTGCAGACATCTGCAGACTTTTCAGCTAGCCCTTTAAAGCAGTTTAATTTCCACAGAGGTGCCTCAGCCGTGCTGAGATTTGGGCCTGCACATTAATGAAGTGAAATGAATGCAAAACTCACATGATATTTATTTCATTCTTCTCCTAGATTTCCTCTCCCAACTTTCTTTTTTAAGGAAAGAAAATTAGGATCCTTTTCAGAGGATCATGGAATGGTGGAGGTTGAAGGGACCTCTGGAGATCATCTAGTCCAATCCCTCTGCTAAATCTGGTTCACTCAGAGCAGGTTGCCCAGGATTGTGGTAAAGGTGGTGTGCCCGGTTGACGTTGCCCCCTTAAGAAAGGGAGTATGGTGGACGGAAGTTGGTAAACGGAAGGAATAGTCTAAACTAATTTTCATTGGTCAGGTGGGAGGAAGCACCTTCTGAACGGGAGTGGAAATGGGCATTTCCAGCACTTCTCGGTCAGTCTTGCTTCCGCCTTTTCTCCGTGCAGCATCTCTTCCTCTGCTGGGCTTTCTGCCAAGACTTCGGCCTTGACGACTTGATAACGGCCTGTATTAACTCCCTTCTAATTAACACAAACTGCTTTTAACTTCTTTCTTTTCTCTTTCTCCCTCTTTTCCGAACTATTCTGGGGAAAGGGGGGGAAGAGAGGGGAGAGCGGAGGTGGGGAACCCCCTCGGCCGAGGGGAGTTACTCTCATTTCTGTGTTACTCTGTTGTATATCTTTGTATATATTGTAGATATTGTAAATTTGTAAATATTCCCCTGCAAAACCCTACACTGCTTTGTAAATATAGCTCCACTGCTTTGCTAATTCAGCTGGTGAGTTTTTTTTTCCTTTCCCTTCAATTTTTTTTCCCTTTTACCTTACAAGGGGGAAGGGAAGAGGCTTCTTAACCTTACCCTTTCACCCACCACATTTTTTTATTGGCGCCCAACGTGGGGCACGAACCCTGAGATCCCTGAGAGCCCTGAGTCAACTAAGAGACCCTGAAATTTCCCTGTTTCCCTTTTCACATGATATTTATTTCATTCTTCTCCTAGATTTCCTCTCCCAACTTTCTTTTTTAAGGAAAGAAAATTAGGATCCTTTTCAGAGGATCATGGAATGGTAGAGGTTGAAGGGACCTCTGGAGATCATCTAGTCCAATCCCTCTGCTAAATCTGGTTCACTCAGAGCAGGTTGCCCAGGATTGTGGTAAAGGTGGATTTGTAATCTCTCCAGAGGAGGAGACTTCACAACCTCTTTGGGCAGCCTGTTCCAATGCTCTGGCAACCTCACAGGAAAGAACGTTTTCCTCATGCTTAGGAGGAACCTGCTGTGTTCTAGTGTGGGCCTGCTGCCCCTTTTCCTATCACTGGACACCACTGAAAAGATTCTGGCCCCCTCCTCTTGACTTCTGCCCTTTAAATATTGGTGGCCATTGATAAGATCCCCTCTCAGTCTGCTCTTCTTCAGGCTAAACAGCTCTGGGTCTCTCAGTATTTATCACAGACACTCCATGTCAGGATTTGTAATGGGTTTGGGCAAACCCCTCCCCACCGCAGGGCAGAAACAACGACTCAGACAAAGGGATTGCAAAAGTGATGGAAAGTTTAAATAGAAAAACAATTTAAAAACAAACCACAATGAAAGCTTTACAGAGAACCACAAGCACCGTGACAAAGAGAGAGATCCCAGAACATGCCCAAGAATATCCCATCCCCACCTGGGGGTACACCCAAATCCCCCCAGGGCTCTTTCCTCCCCCCCAACCCAGCCTTGGGCCTGGGCAGGCCCAAGGGAGGCGGCTCATGCCATTTTACCTAGGCTGCAGCTGGGGACGAAAGAGGAAGTGAAGACCCCACATGGACATTTTATAGGGGAGCAGGGCATTATGGGATTGAAATACGTGCCCGTGACCACCCCGCTGGGCTGGGCCCACCCCTTGGGACCTCCCAGGTGTGGTCTATGCAGTGGCATCCAGGCCAGCACCCAGCCTAAACCACCACAGGATTCTATCCTCAAAAAAGCACAAACATGAACATTCAAATCTAGGAAGTAATATTTAGGCCCAGTATTATCTTTCCTCATTGTACAATCCCCAGGGGAGGAGGGGGAAAGCAGTTGGTTTAAAGCTTTACTTTTTGTACCTGGCCATTTTTTACCTGATGTGTCAGCAATAACATATCATCAGCTGAGTGTGTGGCTATCATAAATACATTTGTGGTGGAGTAGTGGAGAGAAGCCCTGTGGACAGATCCTGGGCATATGTGGCATTCAAAGCAATAAGGCATATTTGAAATCCAGGTATTAGAAATCCAGCACAGTTTATTTGGTCAGTGAGATGAAAAATTCACCTCCTGCTAACCAAAAAAAGTATGAAAGCAAGCAGGACACTTGGCCTGCCTGTCCTGACCCAATTCCAATACAACTAATAACAGTACTAGTGTAAGCTGCTTAATTTCACTGCACAGATGGGCAAAAGCTCATTAATTTGATCAAGCTAAAGTTCCATTTCTCTGGGTTTGTAGTGGAATGGGGACATAAATCTTTCCTCTAGAGCTATAACTGTGGCAAAGGAAGATCTGGTAGCTCAAGCAGGAAACTTACTGTCATGAAGAAGATGAGAGGAAGAGTAAGGACAGACAGAAAGCAACATGAGGCCTTCCTTTTACACTCTGACACAAACAGTGGTCTGACAGCAAAGTTGTTATCTGGAGTCTTGTGGCTCCCCAGTGGGGAGCTTTGGCTTCCCATTGCAAGAGAGACAAGGAACTACTGGAGAAAGTCCAGTGAAGGTTCCAAAGATGCTGAGGGGACTTGAGTGTCTCTCTGACAAGGAAAGGCTGGAAAATCTGGAACTGATAACCTGGAGAAGACTGAGAGGGGACCTTCTCAATACTCATCAATATCTAAAGGGTAAAAATAAAGAGGATGAGGACAGTCTTATTTCTGTGGTTCCCAGCAACAAGACAAGGGACAATGGCACACACTGGGACACAGGAAATTCCATCTGTGATGAAGAACTTTCCTGTGAGGGTGCCAGAGCTGTGGAACAGGCTGCTTGGAGATGTTATGGTGTTTCCTCCTCTGAAGAGATTCCAAACTTGCCTGGACATAATCCTGTGCGACCTGCTGTAGATGACCCTGGTTTTGCAAGAGTATTGGGCTAGGTCTTATAGAATCATAGAATTGTTAGGGTTGGAAGGGACCTCAAGGATCATCCAGTTCCAACCCCCCTACCATGGCCAGGGACACCTCACACTATAGCAGGTTGCTCACAGCCACATCCAGCCTGGCCTTCAAAACCTCCAGGGATGAGGCTTCTACCACCTCCCTGGGCAACCTGTGCCAGTCTCTCACCACCCTCATGGTGAAGAACTTCTTCCTAACATCTAATCTGAATCTATCCATTTCTAGTTTTGTTCCATTCCCCCCCAGTCCTTTCACTCCCTGACACCCTAAAAAATCCCTCCCTAGCTTTCTTGTAGCCCCCTTCAGATAACTGGAAGGTCACAATTAGGTCACCTCAGAGCCTTCCCTTCTCCAGACTGAACAGCTCCAACTCCCTCAGTCTGTCCTCATAGGAGAGGTGCTCCATCCCTCTAATCATCCTCATGGCCCTTCTCTGGACACCTTCCAGCACCTCCAGATCCTTCCTGTACTAGGGGCTCCAGAACTGGAAGCAATACTCCAGGTGGGGTCTCACCAAAGCAGTCGAGTCTTCTCTGAACCTCCACCACTCTGTGTGTGTGATATTTGTTTACTCCAGTATCTTCATCAGCTTATCAGTGTGAATTAGATGGCAGAAGTTCCTTATGTCCTGCTAGCTCCAGTCTGAGCCTTCTTTTTCCCACTTTCCCCACATATAGCTTCAGTGTGTGTTGTGTGTGGCTTCTGTCTCAGAGCCGTTACACAGCTGCCTTGCCAGTGACAGAGGTATTTTTGATGAAAGGCACCTTCTTTTTATCTAGTGTCTTGGTTTGAAATTTGTAAACACTTTTGACTTGCCTTGGAATGTCAGATGGCTTCCTGATTAACCACCCAAGTGCTTAAGGTTATTGCTATTTTAGTGTTTATAATGCTTTGCTGGAGGCTTAAGTGGTAAATGAAAAAAGAAAAGAAAACCCCAACACTTAATATCTCATGTTTCATAGTTTCATAGTTTAATTCAGGGTTGGAAGGGACCACAAGGATCATCTAGTTCCAACCCCCCTGCCATGGGCAGGGACACCCCACACTAGATCAGGCTGGACAGAGCCTCATCCAGCCTGCTCTTAAACACCCCCAGGGACGGGGCCTCGACCACCTCCCTGGACAACACATTCCAGGGTTTCACCACTCTCATGGTGAAGAACCTCCTCCTCACATCTAGCCTGAATCTCCCCACCTCCAGCTTCATTCCATTCCCCCTAGTTCTATCACTACCTGAGATCCTGAGAAGTCCTTCCCCAGCCTTCCTGTAGGCCCCCTTCAGATACTGGAAGGCCACAATTAGGTCACCTCGAAGCCTTCTTTTCTCCAGACTGAACAGCCCCAACTCCTTCAGTCTGTCCTCATAGGAGAAGCGCTCCAGCCCTCTGATCATCCTTGTGGCCCTTCTCTAGACACGTTCCAGCTAATGCCTGAACACATTCAGTTACAGGGAAGCAAATAAAGTTGTGATTAATTGTTGTATTTCATTGCAAACTGCCTGACAGTCCAATGTTCTAATTTTTTTCTCATTCACTGCTGTAAAATCCTTACATTTTTTACTCTTAAACCCTCCACAGGGTCTTGGGGCTCAGGAACAAGGAAATACAGAACATATCAAGGTTCGGGTGAAAAACGACACGCTGGGGTTAGGAGCTAACATCAGTCATGAGGTGAGCACTAGACCCAGGTAAGGAGAAGGCTCCCCTTTTGGCTAAAGTACTCTCTTTATCATAGAATCATAGAATCAATAATGTTGGAAAAGACCTCAAAGACCATCAAGTCCAACCTGTCACCCAAGACCTCATGACTACTAAACCATGGCTAATGCACGAAGCATGGGTAACAAACAAGAGGAGCTGGAAGCCTTGATGCAGCAGGAAAGTTATGATATAGTTGCCATCACAGAGACGTGGTGGGATGACTCACATGACTGGAGTGCTGCAATTGACGGCTGCAGGCTCTTCAGGAGAGACAGGCAAGGAAGAAGGGGTGGAGGGGTGGCCCTGTACATCAGGGAGGCACTAGATGCCATTGACACGGAGATCAGGGACAATCGGGTTGAGTTCTTGTGGGTAAGAATTAGAGGGAAGACCAGCAGGGCAGACACCCTGGTTGGAGTCTGTTATAGACCACCCAACCAGGATGTTGATGAAGTATTCTATAAGCAGCTTAGGGCTGTCTCAAGATCGCCTCACCTTGTTCTCATGGGCGACTTCAACCTGCCTGACATTTGCTGGGATCTCAACACAGCAGAGAGGAGACAGTCTAGGAGGTTCTTAGAGTGCATGGAGGACAGCTTCTTATCCCAGGTGCTGCGTGAGCCTACCAGGGGCAAGGCTATGCTTGACCTCCTCTTCACCAATAGGGAAGGGCTGGTGGGTGATGTGGTGGTCGGAGGGTGTTTAGGAGCCAGTGACCACGAGATAATTGAATTTTTTGTTTTTGGTCAAGCTACGAGGGGTAGCAAGACAACCTCCACTCTGGACATCCAGAGGGCAGACTTCAGGTTACTCAAGGAACTAATTCAGAGGGTTCCTTGGGATAAAGCCCATAAAAACAAAGGGGTCCAGGAGGGCTGGACCTACTTCAAGGAAGAATTGTTGAAGGCGCAGGGACAGGCTGTGCCAGTGTGCCGGAAGATGAGCCGCCAGGGCAGACGGCCAGCCTGGATGGTTAATGAACTTTTAATGGAACTAAGGGAAAAAAAGAGGGTGTATCACCTTTGGAAGAGAGGGGAGGTAACCCACGGAATGTTTAAGGATGTTGCCAAATCATGCAGGAAGAAAATTAGGGAGGCCAAAGCACATTTGGAACTTAAATTGGCCTCTGCTGTGAGGGACAACAAAAAGTCCTTCTATAAATATATTAATAGCAAGAGGAAGGGCAAGGACAACCTCCACTCCTTGGTTGACATGGAGGGAAATGTTGTAATAAAGGATGAGGGAAAGGCAGAGATACTTAACACCTTCTTTGCCTCAATTTTTCCAAGCAGGATAGAACGTCTTCCAGACAGCTGACCTGCAGAGCTGGCAGAAGGAGCCAGGGAACCGCACAGTTTCCCTGTGTTCCATGAGGAGGTTGGAACTCTCCTCAGCAGCTTGGATCCCCACAAGTCCATGGGACCAGATGGGATCCATCCTAGGGTGCTGAGAGAGCTGCCAGAGGAGTTGGCCAAGCCACTTTCCATCATTTTCCAGCAGTCCTGGCTCACTGGAGAGGTCCCAGAGGACTGGAAGCTGGCCAACGTGGTGCCCATCCACAAGAAGGGCCGGTTGGATGAGCCAGGGAATTATAGGCCTGTCAGCCTGACCTCAGTGCCAGGCAAGATCATGGAACAGGTCATCCTGAGTGCAATCACACAGCACTTAGAGGATGGCCAAGGGATCAGACCTAGCCAGCATGGATTTAGGAAGGGCAGGTCCTGCCTGACCAACCTGGTCTCCTTCTGTGATCAGGTGACCCGCCTGGTGGATGTGGGGAGGCCTGTGGATGTAGTCTACCTGGACCTCAGCAAGGCCTTTGACACCGTCCCCCATAGCAAACTGCTGGCCAAGCTGTCAGCCCATGGCTTGGACGGGAGCACACTGCATTGGATTAGGAACTGGCTGGAGGACCAAGCCCAGAGAGTGGTGGTGAATGTTGCCACATCCAGCTGGCAGCCAGTCACTAGTGGTGTGCCCCAAGGATCAGTGCTGGGCCCTGTGCTCTTTAACATCTTCATTCATTATCTGGATGAGGGCATTGAGTCCATCATCAGGAAATTTGCTGACGACACCAAGCTGGGGGCAGGAGTTGATCTGCTGGAGGGTAGAGAGGCTCTGCAGAGGGACCTCGACAGGCTGGACAGATGGGCAGAGTCCAACGGCATGAGATTTAACACATCCAAGTGCTGGGTTCTGCACATTGGCCGCAACAATCCCATGCAGAGCTACAGGCTGGGATCAGAGTGGCTGGAGAGCAGCCAGGTAGAGAGGGACCTGAGGGTACTGGTCGATGGTAGGCTGAACATGAGCCTTCAGTGTGCCCAGGCAGCCAAGAGGGCCAATGGCATCCTGGCCTGCATCAGGAACAGTGTGGCCAGCAGGAGCAGGGAGGTCATTCTGCCCCTGTACGCTGCACTGGTTAGGCCACACCTCGAGTACTGTGTCCAGTTCTGGGCCCTCAGTTTAGGAAGGATGTTGACTTGCTGGAACGAGTCCAGGGAAGGGCAACGAAGTTGGTGAGGGCTTGGAACACAAGCCCTATGAGGAGAGACTGAGGGAGCTGGGGCTGCTTAGCCTGGAGAGGAGGAGACTCAGGGGTGACCTTATTACTCTCTACAACTACCTGAAGGGAGGTTGTAGACAGGCAGAGGTTGGTCTCTTCTCCTAGGCAGCCAGCACCAGAACAAGAGGACACAGTCTCAGGCTGTGCCAGGGGAGGTTTAGTTTGGATGTTAGGAAGAAGTTCTATACAGAGAGAGTGAGTGTCCATTGGAATGGGCTGCCTGGGGAGGTGGTGGAGTCGCCGTCATTGGAGGTGTTCAGGAGGAGACTTGATGGGGTGTTTGGTGCCATGGGTTAGTTGTTTAGGTGGGTTGGATTGGTTGATGGGTTGGACGTGATGATCTTGAAGGTCTCTTCCAACCTGGTTTGGTTTATTCTATTCTATGGTTTATTTTATTTATTCTATTCAGTAGTGAAATTCCTCCTTGAAAACACAAGGAGGTGCTGCTGCCCCTTTCACTGTATAATAAGCAGAGAAGGAAGCAGCCCTGTGGGTGTCCTTTGCTGTGTAATGTTCTCTTCTATACATGCAGGTCAGGGAGTAGACTCCAAGCACCTCATCTCTGCTCTGGCTGTTTTAGTTGTGGTGCTTTCTTTAACCTTTTCTTTTTAGGATTTTCAAGTTAACTGCAAATTCTTACACTAGGCCAGCTAGTCGTCCTTCTCATTAGGGCTTGGTGTGTAAATGGAAGAGTAGGTCTCAGGCTGCCTTCTGGTAGTCAGGCAGCAGATTTCATTATTAGGTCACTGACTCTCTCATCAGGTGTCATTGTCTATTAAACAGCAAAGTGCTGTAGTTCCAGTGTCAGAAAAGCTTAGTCTGCAGATCGTTCAGGGGTGGGATCATCTGAAAAGTGACTCAGCTTGGCCCTCAGGGTGTGAGTTGATTTCCTTACCCATCCCAGTTGCCACTGGAAGGGAAAAACGTCAGAGTAGCATTTTCCAGAGTTACAGAGCAGAGAATCCTGTGGTACCTGCTTCTTGTCTGGACTGGACTAATAAAGTAGCTATTAAGCAGACGGCAGGTTGCCTTCTTTGGAGAATTTGTTGTTTTGTGAGAGCAAAGAGTGCATCTGGAGCAGTGAAGTAACCTGTGACAGCACAGGAACTCGATACCTCTGTGGTGGAATGCTTAGACTAATCCTTCACATGGTTTTAACCTGCACAAGCTAAACGTTCTCCCAAGCAACTCCTTAATGAATCTGGGACTTAGCCAACCTCAGAGACCATTCCCAGCAGACAGTTTAGAGGAAACTCCTCTTCTGGAAGCAGGGAGAATTAAACAACATGGATGTGGCAATTTATTGTGCCTGGCCTCACCGGCAGGGATGCTCTGCCACTGTTTAATTTCCTTACACAGATGTGTCAGACTCTGCCCAGGTAGAGGCACTTAGTGTAGTGGTAGAAGTGGAGAGCCTCTCTAGGTGATTTTTTTTTTCTTTCTTTATTATAACTTTCTTACTTTATTTTTTCTCATTTTTCCTCCTACCACTATTTGTTTTTATACTGTTTCTAACATCTTTCTCAGACTCTGGCACTGGAGATCTTTGATAACAAACAGCACACTAATCCATGACCTACTAGTATTCTTTTTCTCACTGTAGAAATGGTGGTAAATTAGACTTTTGACTTGGCATACCTGTATCTGCCTTTTCAAATTACTTTAGATTGGAAATGGAAAGGGAGGGGGATGTGGCAAAAGACATCAAGCATGTCTGGATCACAACTTAACCATCTTTTCTTATTTGTTGAGATAGGTTGTTGAGGCTTGGTTTTGAAAGTGAAAGTTAAATAGACTAATGTTTAAATTTGGAGCTTAAGATTACCTTGAGCAGGGTTGGAACCTGTTTGTTTGAGGGGTTTGTGCTTTGTTTTGTAGAGTCCTCAGTGAACAATCAAAAGAAGAAATTCAGTCTGGAAGAAAAATCCAAATATTCCAAGAAACGTGTCCACTACATGAAGTTTGCAAAAGGTAAGAGGAGTTTTGTTCTTTCATAAGCTCTGACCAAGATTAGGAAAAAATAACATGTGACTAGGGTGATCTGTTATCTTCTGGGGTCTAAATTTGGCAAGTAAAACCTTGGTATAGAAATACCCCCTGCAGCAACTTACTGACAGCTTACTATGTGCTGCCCCTCTTTATTTTGGACAATTTCAGATGGCTTTGGGTTGAATACTGTTGGGTAAAACAGTTGGTATCTGAAGGAACCACCTGCTGGATAAAGGAACAGTGAATACCCTGAGTGTTCTGTGTGTGGGCAGGGAATGGGAGGGGGAGGCAAAGGTGATAACAGTTCCTTGGGCATCTGCATGGCACTATCCCCTGCAATCTCCAGTAACCCCTGCTAAGAGATCACGTGGATAAGATCAGTGATCAGATTAAACCTGAATGCAGGAAGAGGAAAGCCCTCTTACATCTACCAGGTACTTTATTGGATAAATGAGGACAGTGGTTGGTGGCCAGAAAAACTCTTATCAAGAACTCGTGGAGCTTAGGGATTTCTTTCCTTCTTAGAGTGATGACATTATGTCAACCATACCTTGTTTTACATCTTGCCAGTTGTTCAATCTCTTGCTGTGTTTTTTCTGCTGCTCATGTTCCCCATTCACACACCCTGGGCAGATGATGTGTGTGTGTACATGTTCCAGTGCATGGATGGGATTGGTTTCCACTAATGGCTGACTTATTAAGCTTAAAGCTCTGTGTAATGTTTTCTGATAGGAAATGCCTCTGCTAAAACAGAGGTCTGAATGGAGGCCAAATTCTGATATTGGGATTTGTGATTTTTGGATTGATTGATTGATTGATTTGGCCTTGAAGTCAAACATGTTAACATGACTGTGCCACTGTGATGTTAAACAATTAAACTGATTCAGGGAGCTGGGGTTGTGTAGCCTGGAGAGGAGGAGGCTCAGGGGAGACCTTATTGCTGTCTACAACTACCTGAAGGGAGGTTGTAGCCAGGTGGGGGTTGGTCTCTTCTCCCAGGCAACCAGCACCAGAGCAAGCGGACACAGTCTCAAGCTGTGCCAGGGGAGGTTTAGGCTGGATATTGGGAAGAAGATCCTCACAGAAAGAGAGATTGGCCATTGGAATGTGCTGCCCAGGGAGGTGGTGGAGTCACCATCACTGGAGGTGTTTAGGAAGAGACTGGATGGGGTGCTTGGTGCCATGGTTTAGTTGATTAGATGGTGGTGGGTGATGGGTTGGACTTGATGATCCAAAGGTCTTTTCCAACCTGGTTAATTCTGTATCCTTGCAAGTGCAGGGGCCTGTTGTAGATGGTAGAAAAGAGTATTTAACCTTTTTCTGAAAACAATGGAAAAATAGGTGTCTTGTGAGCATGCAAAATGTGAAGCAAAGCTTTTATATTAAGGCTATCCCTCATTTGTATGGCTGCAGTGTTCCTGTAAGGTAGGCCCCTGTTTGATTGTTCTCTCTGTGATCTAAAAAAACAGGGAAATTGTCCTTTTTCAAGGAAAGAGAAAAAGTTACTTGAGAAAGGCTGATGTTGTCGTGGCCCTTGTTGTTCAAGTCCAATCCTGCTTCCTTTTAGACTAAACAAGAGGAGCTCACACAAAAGCGGGAGAATGGAGCAGCAGCAGTAGAAAAGGCAGCTTCCGTTTCTGGTGCTGTTTTGTAGCCTCACTGCTGGAGGAAGATAGATACCACATGTAGACTTGCATCTGGGAAATACACACCAATATGAGATTCAGACAGTGATTTCAATTCCTTTTCTAGTAACTGCTCCCCTCTGATGCTGCAAAGGATTTGGCCTGTCAGCTATTTTGATTTTTTTGAAACAGAGAATGCAGGAAAAGTGAGGGATACTCTTCAGAGGGAGGGGAGAAAAAATGCATGGAAAGAAAGTGTAGAGTGAGAGGAAGAGCAGCAGGATTGCAAATGTCATGTTACAAGCCTTGGCAAAGATAAAGTTGAAAACAGCCACGAGTGACATCCAGCTTGCTTGGATAAAGGCATCTGGAGGCTGCCCAGTGAGACACTAGGAAGCTGGGTGATGTCTGCTCCTCTAGGTTCATGTGTCTGCTCAACCTCTGTGGGCAGTTAAGGATCCTGAGAAGAAGAAACAGGTGGAGTAGTCAGATTAGTTTGGTGGGTTTTGTCTATTGCAGGTGTTTAGATTCATTTGGAGGTCAGTGATTCTGGAATCAGAAAATCAAGTGGAGTAGGACCCCAGCAGACTCCTGATAAATTGGTTTATCTGTGCTAATTCTGTTTCTTGAACTTTTGCTGACTCCTTTTTAAAGATAATTTTCTGACATAGGCTGTGGATGACTCAGCAGGTGTCTGCCTGTGGAATTGGCTAAACTTCTGCTGATATCTCAGTTTATTACTTCACACACTATTACTTCCCCCTCCTTGCTCCATTTCTGATATTCAGGTAGCCACCCAGCAGTCAGATGGGAATAATGGTCCTCCTGATACTTAGAGTAATCTCTCCTTAACCCTTACAATTGTTTTAAATTGGGATAATCTGGTGTGTTGCAGAGGTGGAGGATTTTCCTTTCAGAAGCCATTTCAAGAATCAAGGAAAAGTCTCAGCTGACTTAATATGGGTATTGATTTGTTTTTTTCACTGTAAGGAGGAGCTGTGACTCCTTAACTGTCAGAGATGGGAAATTCTTATGAGAATCCAAAGATGTGCTTTTTCTTCTTGAAATTTTTCTGCATGTAGGAATTTATAGCTCTTTCCCCATCTTCCTATACCAACTGTGGTAGCACAAACTACTGTTCCCTGCTTCCCTGTGGGCATACACGAACAGGCCGTGGTTGTCTCCTCACCAACCTTTCCTCCCTACACACACACATACACATTTCCTTCTGTCTGGAAGTCATGGCCAGCCTTCATTGAATGTCTTTGGCATTCTCCTGCTGATTTTTGTTCACCTCTGAAAAACAGCTGTGAAGGTTGTGGATGTTCTTTTGTTTTCCCTCTCCTTTCAGGCAAGGATCTCTCTTCACGCAGTGATGATCTGTCCTGCATATTTGGGAAGCGACACAAAAGCATCAAGACACAGGTAAACAAGAGGCTTCATCTTGTTCTTGCTCCTTTGCATATTTTCCCTTGTAACAAACCCATATTTAAATGTCTTTTTCCTGCTAGTGAGATTGCCACGTGCTCATCAAAAAGCGAGGGCCCTGCAAAATTACTGTTGGTTGGTTTTGTGTGAGTGCTGCAGGTGGGTGGCTGTTCTCTGAACCATTGGGCAATAAGAGTGAATCTAATACATACTTTTGTGAGCCACAAGAGTGATGAAGGGTGTAGAACATCTGCCTTTTGAGGAAAGGCTGAAAGAGCTGTGTCTGTTTAGCTTGGAGGAGAGGAGACTGAGGGATGACCTCATTCATGTTTATAAAGATGTGAAGGGTGAGTATTTGGAGGATGGACCCGGGCTGTGCTCAGTGATGCCCAAGGGGCATTGGGTGCAAGCTGGAGCATAGGAGTTCCATGTGAACATAAGGAAAATCTTTTTCACTGTAAGGGTGATAGAGCCCTGGAACAGGCTGCTCAGAGAGGTTTTGGAGTCTCTTTTTCTGGAGACATTCAAAACCCGCTTGGATGCATTCCTTCATGACCTACTGTAGGGGATCCTGCTCGGGCAGGGAGGTTGGACTAGATGATCCTTTAGGGTCCCTTCCAAACCCCTAACATTCTGTGATTCTGTGTAATTATTGTGTAATCCAACTTCTTTGGAGTTAGGGATCTTCATTATTTTAATTCTATACTTGTTAGGTAATGTACATCACAAAGCAGAACAATCTTGCTTGATCTGAAAGTTGCATAAATAACCAAAATAAAACTGGACGTTCTCTTTTCACAAGAACTGGGAAAGGCTGAGCAGCTGCTAAGTCTTGCTCATTTTAGAATCAGGGAATCATAGAATTGTTTTGGTTCAAAGAGACCTGTCCAGTCCAACTGTTAATACCTCAACATCACATCTATGTGTCATTTAAATACCTCCAGGAATGGGGACTCCAACACAGGTTTCAAGGATGGATTGAACACTGATAAATAAGCAACGAGAAGACTTTCCTCAACTTTGTGTAATGAGATCAAGATTTATACTAGCATGTATTTTCACAGAAACACAGAATGTTAAGGGCTGGAAGGGATCTCAAAAGATCATCTAGAAAAACCCCTCCTGCCAGAGCAAGATCACCTAGTGTAGGTCACACAGGAATGCATGCAGGTGGGTTTTGAATGTCCCCATAGAAGGAGATTCCAAAACCTCTCTGGGCAGCCCATTTCAGTGTTTTGTCACTCTCATAGTGAAAAAGAACCTTTCCTTATGTTCACATGGAACCTCCTACGTTCCTATGCTGTTTTGTTTTCTTCTTGCATTCAATAGTATCTTTCAGAGAATAAATTTCATGGATCAGCATATAAAATAACAGACTTACACTGTAACAGGGCTAATACAGCCAGAAAAATTCTTTGGAAAATAGAATATCTGGAAAAGCACAAATGAATATGTTGTAAGAATTGCCCTCTTGCTTCAGACACCTCTGAAATCTCTTGTCTAGAAGGAAAGATGGAGCCTGAAA
Source organism: Melanerpes aurifrons (assembly GCA_011125475.1). Lineage (NCBI taxonomy): Eukaryota > Metazoa > Chordata > Aves > Piciformes > Picidae > Melanerpes > Melanerpes aurifrons. Next base: position 82,870 of record WWNC01000130.1, read on the forward strand.
CAGAGTGGAAATTTCTGGAATAATGTGTGTATGGTTGACACCTGGTTCTGTAAGCTCACTGTAGGTCATTGGACTTTGATGAAGAGGAATGAGGTGAAGAATCTGCTCTGAGATGCTGACTAGTAGTGAGGATCTTAGAGGTCTTTTCCAACTAAACAACTAACCAATTAAATTCCCCATGCAGTGCTACAGGCTGGGGTCAGAGTGGCTGGAGAGCGGCCAGGCAGAGAGGGACCTGGGGGTACTGGTTGATAGTAGGCTGAACATGAGCCAGCAGTGTGCCCAGGCAGCCAAGAGGGCCAATGGCCTCCTGGCCTGTATCAGGAACAGTGTGGCCAGCAGGAGTGCCCCTGTACACTGCACTGGTTAGGCCGCATCTTGAGTACTGTGTCCAGTTCTGGGCCTCTCAGTTCAGGAAGGATGTTGACTTGCTGGAGCGTGTCCAGAGAAGGGCAACAAAGTTGGTGAAGGGTTTGGAGCACAGCCCTGTGAGGAGAAGCTGAGGGAGCTGGGGTTGCTTAGCCTGGAGAAGAGGAGGCTCGGAGAAGAGGAGGCTCAGAGAAGACCTTATCACTCTCTACAACTACCTGAAGGGAGGTTGTAGCCAGGTGGGGGTTGGTCTCTTCTCCCAGGCAAGCAGCACTAGAACAAGAGGACACAGTCTCAAGCTACACCAGGGAAGGTTCAGACTGGATGTTAGGAGGAAATTCTACACAGAGAGAGTGATTGGCCATTGGAATGGGCTGCCTGGGGAGGTGGTGGAGTCACCATCACTGGAGGTGTTTAGGAGGAGGCTGGATGTGGTGCTTGGTTGCATGGTTTAGTTGATGAGATGGTGTTGGATGATAGGTTGGACACAATGATCTCAAAGGTGTCTTCCAACCTTGTTCATTCCATTCCATTCCATTCCATTCCATTCCATTCCATTCCATTCCATTCCAATTATTCTAAGGTCACCTAGCTACAGACAAGGGAGCTTGTGAAGAGCAATCTTCATCAGAAAACACTCTTACAATAAGAAAGAATTCTTCAGTGGGGTGTCTTGAATTGAACAGTTGGAAGGATTTAGGCTTTCTTTTTTATCCCATATCATGTCATCATTTTAGTGATTGTGCTGCTGGTTCTGAAGTTACTGGTAGGACAAATTAAAATGTCTGTTCTCTAGACTATAAAAATGCAGTTACAGTTAATTAATCTGGGAGGTTAGAAGAAATTTAGACAAATTAAGAACTGTCCTGTCTTGTCTGCCACTCTGAGAAACAGTATGAACCTTTGTTACAAATCACATGGTTTGGCTTGAAAGGTAGGAGCTTGAGAAGAGGCCATCAGCCACAACAGAACCCATCTGAACTTTTTATAGTCTTGGAAGAAGTGTTTGGGGACTCCACCTCCATGAGGGAGATCTCAAATTCTGTAGGTAAACTTGCAGCATCAGAACCCCTTTGATTAACACTTCTGATCACCTAAACGTGCTATGGATCTACTTAGCATCCTTGCTGTTAGATCAATATGAAGCAAGGCAGACTAGGATTTAATGCAAACCAACAGTGCTTTGATTAAGAGAGTAGATTTTGCCTACTTGTGAGGTTTTTTGAATAGTTGCTTGTTCTCTCTGTTGCCCTGCAACTTTAGAAACTAAAGGTAAGTTTGGAAAATGCTGTTGCTTCTTCTGGGACTTAATCCTGCAGACCATTTGTTCTTTTGTTGGTAGACACTGCAGATCATGTGCATTTATGGCTGCTTCTGAAGGGTTTAGAAGTTTGTGTCTGCTTTTGCTGATTCCTTGACCAATGCAGTGGTTGGCAGATGACTGCTGTGTAGATTTTCACACACACCCCACCCCCCCACCCCTCACTGAACCCTGAGCTAATGGGTCAAAGCTCTGGTAAAAAGCCACAGACTGTTCCCTATTAAGCACCCAGATATACACATGCAAATACATGCAGGAGGTAATGTAATTTGGAGCTGCATTGTTGTCTTCTGGCTAGCCTGTGCTGCTGAGCAGCCACAGGGAGAGAAAGTCAGAGCCAGTACAATTGCCCTTTTTTTATGTTGTTCCCTTTTGTTCTAATCCCCCTTCTCCCTTTCTTCATGGATCAGAGATCTGTGGAGTTTGCACAGAACAAAAATGCATTGCTCAGGCCCTCCAGCTCTGAGCAATTTCATTTCATTGCACCCATAAACTCTCATGATCCCTTTCCATCATGTTCCAGAGCCTGGTCCTTAAGGTGGCACAAATGGGACTGCCTTGTGAGAATTTGCAGTACTGTTCCCTCTGTGTGATTGCATTCTATTTTGAAATCTCTAGGCTCTGGGCATCTCCCTGATGTGGCAGAGAGCTCACTACAGGACCAGGAAAGTGCTGTCATTGGCCTGAACTGAGTTGTTCATATCTGTTCCTATGTAGAGATAATGTAGGAAGAGTGCTGCTGTCCATCAGAGCCCTGGGGTATGTCTTCAGGATGTGGCAAGCTGCAATCCCTTCTAATTGAAGCTCCTGCAACCTTGAGTAATGGTTGTATGCTGCTGTCCCTGCTCAAAGTAGATGAGGACAGCTTCCATACTTGCATAGGTGCCAAAGCTGCTACTATCAATTGGTCTGATTGCAGGTTCACAGCTGTTACTGCAGCTGAGATGACACCTGGAAGCACCTTGATCCTGCAGCTTGAAGTTTGGCCTTTAGGGCACTTCCAAAGGTATCAGATGCTGCTTCTTTTTTTCAGAGGTGCATTTTGAAAAGCATTCAGTACAGATTTAATGTAGACTGGGTGACCTCTTCTCAAGTTGTCATTCCATTCTTGATCTTTTAACAAAGATGCTCAGCATAGTTTTTTTTCCCCGCTGTTTCTAATTGTTTCAGTCCAGGATCAGAAACATCTTGGGTATGACTTCATGGCAAGAGGCAGGAACTGCTTTTCATGTAATCACAGAATTACTGAGATTGCAGGAGACCTGGAGGTCTCTAGATCAGTTGCATAAGGCAGGGTCAGCTCAAGCCTAAGTGACATGGTCTCTGGACCAGCAAGATAACCCTGGCTCTTCTGAAGTGCTTGTCAAAAATGTCACCTCTGAACTGCTATTGTGAATAATGATGTCTCAACAAATCAGAGATGTCACAGATACACTGTTCCAATCAGCTGTGTTCAGTGTTTTCTATCTGGTCATTAGGAATCATTTTATGATCTTGACCTGTGGAACAGTCTTTGACATGAGGTGTTTTATTGTGGCTTAATCTGACCTGTCTTAACTGTAGAGCTCATCTCAAACTCATTTGTTAACTGTCCCCATAGCCTAGGACAGATCTGATTGATGGATTTTTTCTCCTGTTTCACACTGACACTACTGCAGTTAGTTGAGATGTTGAAATTTGGATTATCTACCTTATCAAAGGAAGAGGGATTTGACTAGAGGATTGTAAAGATTGCAAAAGAGTAGAATTGCAAAGGATGTGGAAGGAAATTCTGTTTGCCCTGAAGAGTTGAAAGGAGTTTCTCTAGAAGCAGTAAGACTGAGGTGCTAGTTTATGCCTTTGTTTTGAAGGTTCTGGGATATTTGTTACTAAGATGTTGAGGTAGAAACCCCATCCCTGGAAGTTTTTAAAGCCAGGCTGGATGTGGCTCTGAGCAACCTGATGTAGTGTGAAGCGTCCCTGCCCATGGCAGGGGGGTTGCAACTGCATGATCCTTGAGGTCCCTTCTAACCCTGACAATTCAGCACTTAGAGAATGGCCAAGGGATCAGGCCCAGCCAGCATGGATTTAGGAAGAGGAGATCCTGCCTGACCAACCTGATCTCCTTCTATGATCAGATGACCTGCCTGGTGGATGTGGGGAGGCCTATGGATGTAGTCTACCTGGACTTCAGCAAGGCCTTTGACACTGTCCCCCACAGCAAACTCCTGGCCAAGCTGTCAGCCCATGGCTTGGATGGGAGCACACTGCATTGGGTTAGGAACTGGCTGGAGGGCCGAGCCCAGAGAGTGGTGGTGAATGGTGCCACATCCAGCTGGCGGCCAGTCAGTAGTGGAGTCCCCCAGGGATCAGTGCTGGGCCCTGTGCTCTTCAACATCTTTATTGATGATCTGGATGAGGGCATTGAGTCCATCATCAGTAAATTTGCTGATGACACCAAGCTTGGGGCAGGAGATGATCTGCTGGAGGGTACAGAGGCTCTGCAGAGGGACCTTGACAGGCTGGACAGATGGGCAGAGTCCAACGGCTTGAGATTTAACACATCCAAGTGCCAGGTTCTGCACATTGGCCACAACAACCCTATGCAGTGCTACAGTCTGGGGTCATGTGGAGGGCTAGAGAGAAAGGCTCAGCCTTCTTCCCCCACAAAGAGAAGAAAAAGAAAATCACCACAGCTAGCAAGCCAGGGGAGCAAAAGGGAAATGCTATATTTACAAGCAATTTTTAGGGAATGCAGGATATATATACAAAATTTACAGTATTTACAATATATACACAGAAATATACAGCAAAGTAAAAAGAAAAATGATAATACAGGAACGAAATTCCCTCCTCTGCTGAGGAGGGTTCCCCCCCGTACCCCCTTCTCTCCCTTTTTTCCCCAACGAGGGTTAGAAAGAGAGAAAAAAGAAATTGTTAATAAAAGCAGTTATAAATTAAAGCAAAGTTTTAGTAGGCCACACGCTTATCTGTCCAAGGTCAGTCTGGCAGAGAGCCTAGAAGCAGATGAGCTGGAAAGGGAGGAGGGAAGAGTGAACTGAGGAAAGTCTCAGCTGCACTCAAAACTTAAAGTTGCATTCTACCTATCTACCAATGAAATTCGTTTAGACCTGTCTTTTGTTCACAAAACATTCAGCCAGAGTGTCCCAGCACTGTCTCTTTCTTAAAGGCACAGCCTCAAACGGTCACAGTCCACCCCTTCTAAACAATTTAATTGGCTGTTCATACTGTCCATCCAATCCAAGACAATATTTACAGTCTGTAAGTAAAGTTCATAGTCCATTCCGGCTATACTCAGATGTAGATGATTCAAAAGTCCAAGAAAATCAGGAAATGAGAAAAAATGGAAAACCGTTTTTCTGTTCGCCGACAAAGCGAATAAAAGGGAAACAGGGATTCCAGGGTCTCTTAGTTGACTCAGGGCTCTCAGGGTTCTCAGGGTTCGTGCACCATAGATTCCTTGTAGATTCTTCCTTTGGATGCAATGTAACTGTACAACAGTTTCAAATTAAGCTCTTTCAGCTAAAGTTAAATTTCTTTGTGGAATACACTGAATTTCACCATTCTCTTGCATTACCCAATAAGTGTGACCCAGACCTTCAGCTGAAACCACCACTGGGACAGGTTTAGCCTCTCCTGAGGGAGTGTCACCGTTTGAGGCTGTGCCTTTAAGAAAGGGAATATGGTGGACGGAAGTTGCTGAATGAAAAGAACAATCTAAACTAATTTCATTGGTAAAGTGGGAGGAAGCACCTTCTGAACTGGGAGTGCAGGAGGGTATACTGGGAATTCCAGTACTTTGTCTTCAGTCTTGCTTCGGCTCCTCCACAGGGCAGCAGCTTTCTGTGCTGGGCTTTCTGCCAAGGCTTCGGCCTTGAAACTGATAAAGGCCTGTATTAACTGCTTTCCAATTAACACAATCTGCTTCTAACCTTTTTTTCTCTTTCTCTCTCTTTTCTAACCCAGTCTGGGGAAAAGGTGGAGAGAGGGGGAGAGCGGAGGTGGGGAACCCCCTCAGGAGGGGGGGGGAACTCTCATTTCTGTGCTACTTTATTGTATATCTTTGTATATATTGTAAATATTGTAAATTTGTATATATTCCCCTGCATATCCTACATTGCTTTGTAAATATACAGCTCCACTGCTTTACTAATTCACCTGTGAGTTTTTTTTTCCTTTTCCCTTCAATTTTCTTTCCCTTTACTTTACAGGGGGGACGGAGGAGGCTTCTTGGCCTTACCCTTCCAACCCTACGACATTTTTTTTTTTCTTGGTGCCCAACATGGGGCGGATAATTAGTTTAATTTATTACTTGATTGATTTAGTGTTTTCTAGCTGAATTAGCAAACATGAAGGTGGTGTGGTTTGTGGAGCGGTTATTATTTTCAATTTTTGGGGCTCTGGTTTACAGATATTGTTTGGGTTTGATTTTGGATTACCTGGGTAAATATTTGGTGCGGACAATTTATATGTGGGTTATGTATTGAGTTAGATTATGGTACGGAAAATGCATGGATTTCTTATGGCCAGCGAGATACAGGATTGTTACCTCCACCACTCTCCCAATTGAGATAAAGGGTTTTATGATTCCGCCTGAGGAGAGAGTAACTTTAGGTGAAGCCTGGGATCCAAAAGTGATTTATTTCATGTGTATAATTCTGCTGCTGGTGATAATTATTGTGTATCTCCTGATTTCTTTACGGCGAGATAGAAAGGTGTCCAGAGCTTGTTTTGTTATTAAAACTAGATCAAAAAGAAAACGCCGTGGCTCTGGATCAGTCCCAGAGTCATCTAGTGACGAGGAATGTGCAGAATCCGTGTCAGTTAAAAAGAGGGCTAAAAAGTTAATTGGTAAAGCAGCTCTAAATGATTTTGCTGCTGATTCCGGCAAGCTGCCAAGGGCGTCGACTGGTATCAACATGGCGCCTACTCCTTCTCCTACTCCTTTTCCTCCTTCTTCTTCTCCGTCGGCCATTAAGGGAACAACGTCATTTTCGCCCACTCCCTTGGTGGGACCGGAAGTCACTGCCCCAGCAGCTGATTTATCTCAGGACCTGTCAGCTTCTATTAAGGTGGCTGTAAATTCAAACACAGCTCCAGTTAAGGTGGCTGTTTTAAAGACTAGAGGTGGAAAGGCCAAAGATGGAGAAGAAGAGCTGGAGACTGATCCTGGTGAGGGGCCCTCTACTCTAAGGAATCCTGCTGAGGAGGAAGAGAAGGTTTGTTTTAAAGATCTAGCTAACCTAGTGAGATCAAAGCAGGATGGAGATGAACTTAGGAAAGCAGCTGGCAAAGGTGGTTCTCAGCTTAAAGAGATCCTTAGGAGAATGATAGCAGGATTATATGGACAAAAAGTTCAGGGAGAGGAAGAGGAAGATGATATTTTAGAATGTTCGTCACCCCGCGAGGAATTGCGAAATGTCAGTAAAGATTTCACCAGGGCAGAGAAGGAGCCAGTTCTAGCTTGGCTTAGTAGGTGTTATGATACAGGTGCTCCAGCTCTGACACTTGGAGACAAGTCAGCAGCTCAGTTAGAAACTCTCTCAAGGGATAATGGAATAGATAGACATCTAGGCAGAGCTCTCGGTAAGGTTAATCTCTGGATACGCCTTTTAATGGTGGTTGCCCTGAGGTACCCTTCCCGAGATGATCTCCCATGGAATCCCAAACCCTGGACTACCATAGACGAGGGAATTAAGCGCTTGAGAGAATTTGCTGTTAGAGAGCTACTCTATGGTGAACATGAAACTCTGAATCCTGATGACATTCCTGTGGGTATTGGTCTTGCTAAAAAGATCATCAAACTTGCTCCTTCTAATTATGCAAACATTCTGGCAAGCAGAATTGTGTCAAGAAGTTATGGTGGAGCTTCTCCCACGGTTGGCCAATTCAGTGATCAAATGAGACAATTGGAGGATAGCATGACACATGTTTCTTTGGTTTCGGCCATTAAAACTATGTCTGGTGATATACAGAATTGCATAAGAGAGTTAAAAGATGAATTTAGAAATTCCATATCCCAATTGGCACAAAGGGATAATTCCAAATCTTTCTTCAGGTGGGTACAAGTTTCATCTGTGAGGAATACATGTCCTTCAAGGAGATCATTCCAAAACAGGTCATTCCAAAACAGACCACCAAGGCAATCACATAGAACTATTTGGATAACTCTGCGTGATCAGTTTGGTGAGAACATGAACCGCTGGGATGGCCAACCAATTTCTAATCTTTTCAGGAGACTGAGGGAACTGCAAAGTGGCAGAACCCGAGGTAGCAACACCTGAAGGGTAGCTGTTACTTCCACAGTTCCCCAGAACAACCCTAGTATCTCCAACAGTGGCTCCAGTTATAACATGCAAAGTTATAAACCTGCAAACTATGTGCAATGCACATGTGCGCATGTTCCCCATAACTAGGGGTGCCCTGCCTCCTGCCAGGGGGAGGATAGGGATAACAGAGATAATAGAATCTATTGGGATGTGTACATCCAGTGGCCTGGCACTTCACAATTTCGGAAGTACAGGGCCTTGGTTGACACAGGAGCTCAGTGCACCATAATGCCATCAAATTATCAGGGATCAGAGTCTATAACTATTCTGGGAGTCACTGGTGGATCTCAAGAGTTAAGTAAGGTGGAGGTTAATATAAGTTTAACTGGTAAACAATGGAGGAAGCATACAGTTGTGACCGGACCTGATGCACCTTGAATTTTGGGAATTGATTTTCTAAGAGAAGGGCGTTTCAAAGACCCTAGAGGTTACAAATGGGCTTTTGGAGTAGCTTCAGTAGAAATTGATGGACAAAAACTGAAGCTGTCTGTCAGACCTGAGCTTTCTGATGAATCTGCAGTTGTGGGACAACATAAGATACAGGACATTAAATTGCCCATTGCTTCTCAGACTGTGCATCACAGACAATACAGAACCAACCGCGACTCTTTGTTGCCCATTCAGAATCTGATTCGTCAGTTGGAGAGTCAGAAAGTCGTCAGCAAAAGTCATTCACCTTTCAACAGTCCAGTGTGGCCTGTGCGGAAGCAGAATGGAGACTGGCGTCTGACAGTAGACTACCGAGCCCTAAATGAAGTAACACCACCTATGAGTGCAGCAGTACCAGACATGATGGAGCTACAGTATGAGCTGGAATCCAAAGAGGCCAAATGGTGTGCTACCATAGACATTGCTAATGCATTTTTCTCTATTCCCATAGCAGAGGAATGCAGGCCTCAGTTTACTTTCACCTGGAGAGGAATCCAGTACACTTTCAACAGATTGCAAATGGGCTGGATCCACAGCTCAAGGATCTGTCATGCAGTGATCCACGATGCTCTGGAGGAAGGCGGTGCTCCAGAACAGGGAGAAAATACCCAAACCGTTTTACTTAACAGATTCTTTTCCCTAACAACCGGAACTCGATCACGTTCTTCTTTCTGTAGCAGATCTGAATGTACTAGTCCAGCTCGGTTCACTGAACCTCTACTATTTACCAGCCAGGTTGCTTGTCCTAAACGATTCTCCCAGTTTTTCAAAGATCCAACCCCCATGGCTTTGAGAGTGGTCTTCAACAAACCGTTGTAGCGTTCAATCTTCACTGAAGCTGGTGCATAGTAAGGAACATGGAAAATCCACTCAATACTGTGCTCTTTTGCCCAGTTCTTTACAAGGTTGTTTTTGAAATGAGTTCCGTTGTCTGACTCAATCCTCTCTGGAGTTCCGTGTCTCCACAGGATCTGTCTCTCCAGACCGAGAATGGTGTTGCGTGCAGTTGCATGTGGAACTGGATAAGTTTCCAACCATCCAGTGTTTGCCTCTACCATCGTAAGCACGTATTGCTTACCAGAACGAGAACGTGGTAGAGTGATGTAGTCAATCTGCCAAGCTTCACCATACTTGTACTTGGACCATCTGTCACCATACCACAAGGGCTTAATTCGTTTTGCCTGCTTCATAGCAGCACAAATGTCACAGTCATGGATGACTTGTGTGATAGCATCCATGGAAATGTCTATGGATCTGTCACGAGCCCATTGGTATGGTGCATCTCTGCCTTGATGTCCTGATGAATCATGAGCCCACCGAGCTAAGAATATCTCACCTCGGTGTTTCCAGTCAATATCAATATTAGAGTCCATGTCTACTTGAGAAACTCTTGCAGCTAGATCTGCCTGATGGTTGTGTTGCTGTTCCTCAGTAGCTTTGCTCTTAGGAATGTGACCATCGATGTTTCTCACCTTCACTGGAATTCTCTCGCCTCGATCAGCAATGTCCTGCCGCAGTTCGGCTGCCCAAATGGGTTTTCCTTTCCTCTGCCAACCCCTCTTCTTCCAGTTCTTTAGCCAACCCCATAGAGCATTGGCTACCATCCAGGAGTCGGTGTAGAGATAAAGCTTTGGCCATCTCTCACATTCAGCTACGTCGAGAACTAACTGGACAGCTTTTACCTCTGCGAACTGACTGGATTCTCCTTCTTCATCCTTTGCCTCTGCAACTCGGCGTGTTGGTCTCCACACTGCAGACTTCCACCTTCGCTTGTTTCCAACAAGACGACAGGAACCGTCTGTGAACAAAGCATATTTCTTTTCATCATCAGAAAGGTCATTGTAAGGAGGAGCTTCCTCAGCACGAGTTACTTTCTCCTCTGGAGGTTTAGTACAGTTGGTACCTTCAGACCAACTTGAGATCACCTCCACTAGACCAGGTCTTTCAAGATTTCCCATTCGAGCTCTCTGTGTTATCAGAGCCATCCACTTAGACCATGTTGAGTCTGTGGCATGATGTGGTGTGGAGCCTTATCCCATTCAAAACTGGCAATCTGGGAGCTAAGAGAAGTTGTGATTCAGTTCCAATTACTTCTGAAGATGCTTTTACTCCTTCATAGGCAGCAAAAATCTCTTTTTCTGCTGGAGTATAATTAGCCTCTGAACCTCTGTAACCTTGACTCCAGAAACCAAGAGGTCATCCATGTGTCTCACCTGGAGCTTTTTGCCACAAGCACCAGGTTGGACCATTGTCACTTGCAGCCGTGTACAAAATGTTCTTAATGTCTGGACCATCTCGGACAGCTCCCAGACCCACTGCTGGAACTACCTCTTGCTTTATCTGGTCAAAGGCTGCTTGTTGTTCAGGTCCCCAGTGGAAATGGTTTCTCTTTCGAGTCACATCATACAGAGGTCTCACAATCTGACTGTATCCAGGAATGTGCAGTCTCCAAAATCCCACTATCCCCAAGAAACGTAGGGTTTCTTGCTTGTTTGTGGGATTTGCCATGGTAGAGACTCTATTTACCACATCCACTGGAATGTGTCGGCGTCCATCCTGCCACCGCACTCCCAGAAACTGAATCTCTGTGGTAGGTCCTTTCACCTTGTCTCGCTTAATGGCAAAACATGCATTCAGAAGAATGTAAATTATTTTGTTACCTTTCTCAAAGACTTCCTCAGCAGTTTTACCCCAGACGATGATATCATCGATGAACTGGATGTGTTCTGGAGCACCGCCTTTCTCCAGAGCATCCTGGATCACTGCATGACAGATGCTTGAGCTGTGGATCCAGCCCATTGGCAATCTGTTGAAAGTGTACTGGATTCCTCTCCAGGTGAAAGTAAACTGAGGCCTGCATTCCTCTGCTATGGGAATAGAGAAAAATGCATTAGCAATGTCTATGGTAGCATACCATTTGGCCTCTTTGGATTCCAGCTCATACTGTAGCTCCATCATGTCTGGTACTGCTGCACTCATAGGTGGTCTTACTTCATTCAGGGCTCGGTAGTCGACTGTCAGACGCCAGTCTCCATTCTGCTTCCGCACAGGCCACACTGGACTGTTGAAAGGTGAATGAGTTTTGCTGATGACCTTCTGACTCTCCAACTGACGAATCAGATTCTGAATGGGCAACAAAGAGTGACGGTTGGTTCTGTATTGTCTGTGATGCACAGTCTGAAAACCAATGAGCAATTTAATGTCCTGTATCTTATGTTGTCCCACAACTGCAGATTCATCAGAAAGCTCAGGTCTAGCAGACAGCTTTAGTTTTTGTCCATCAATTTCTACTGAAGCTACTCCAAAAGCCCATTTGTAACCTCTAGGGTCTTTGAAACGCCCTTCTCTTAGAAAATCAATTCCCAAAATTCAAGGTGCATCAGGTCCGGTCACAACTGTATGCTTCCTCCATTGTTTACCAGTTAAACTTATATTAACCTCCACCTTACTTAACTCTTGAGATCCACCAGTGACTCCCAGAATAGTTATAGACTCTGATCCCTGATAATTTGATGGCATTATGGTGCACTGAGCTCCTGTGTCAACCAAGGCCCTGTACTTCCGAAATTGTGAAGTGCCAGGCCACTGGATGTACACATCCCAATAGATTCTATTATCTCTGTTATCCCTATCCTCCCCCTGGCAGGAGACAGGGCACCCCTAGTTATGGGGAACATGCCCACATGCGCACTGAGCACAGTGTGCAGTGTTATAACTGGAGCCACTGTTGGAGCTATTAGAGATGTTCTGGGGAACTGTGGAAGTAACAGCTACCCTTCTGGTATTGCTACCTTGGGTACTGCCACTCTGCAGTTCCCTCAGTCTCCTGAATAGATTCGAAGTTGGTTTGCCATCCCAGCGGTTCATGTTCTCACCAAACTGATCACGCAGAGTTATCCAAATAGTACTACGTGACTGCCTTGGTGGTCTGTTTTGGTTTGATCTGTTTTGGAATGACCTCCTTGGAGGACGTGTATTCCTCACAGATGAAACTTGTATCCACCTGGAGAAAGATTTGGAATTATCTCACTGTGCCAATTGGTATATGGAATCTTTCAGCTCTTTCATGCAATTCTCAATTTTTCCAGGCAGAGTTTCAATGGCTGAAACCAACGAAACACGTGTCATGCTATCCTCCAATTGTCTCATTTGATCACTGAATTGGCCAACCGTAGGAGGAGCTCCACCATAATTTCTTGACACAATTCTGCTTGCTAGAATGTTTGCATAATTAGAAGGAGCAAGTTTGATCATCTTTTTAGCAAGACCATTTCCCACAGGAATATCATCAGGATTCAGAGTTTCATGTTCACCATAGAGTATCTCTCTAACAGCAAATTCTCTCAGGCGCTTAATTCCCTCGTCTATGGTAGTCCAGGGTTTAGGATTCCATGGAAGATCATCTCGGAAAGGGTATCTCAGGGCAACTGCCATTAAAAGGTGTATCCACAGATTAACCTTACCGAGAATCTTGACTAGATGTCTATCTATTCCATTATCCCTTGTGGCCGGTTGACGGTGTCCCTTTAAGAAAGGGAATATGGTGGACGGAAGTTGGTAAACGGAAGGAATAGTCTAAACAATTTCATTGGTTAAGTGGGAGGAAGCACCCTCTGAACTGGGAGTGAAAATGGGCATTTCCAGCACTTCTCAGTCAGTCTTGCTTCCGCCTTTCCACAGTGCAGCAACTCTCTGGCTGTGCTGGGCTTTCTGCCAAGACTTCGGCCTTGGAGATAAGATAACCAGGCCTGTATTAACTGCTTCCAATTAACACAAACTGCTTTTAACTTCTTTCTTTCTTCTTTCTCCTTCTTTTCCGAACTATTCTGGGGAAAGGGGGGGAGACAGGGGAGAGCGGAGGTGGGGAACCCCTCTGCCGAGGGGGGGTTACTCTCATTTCTGTGTTATTCTGTTGTATATCTTTGTATATATTGTAGATATTGTAAATTTGTAAATATTCCCCTGCAAAATCCTACACTGCTTTGTAAATATAGCTCCACTGCTTTGCTAATTCAGCTGGTGAGTTTTTTTTCCTTTCCCTTCAATTTTTCTTTCCCTTTTACCTTACAGGGGGGAGGGAAGAGGCTTCTTAGCCTTACCCCTTCCACCCACCACATCCCTTGAGAGAGTTTCTAACTGAGCTGCTGACTTGTCTCCAAGTGTCAGAGCTGGAGCACCTGTATCATAACACCTACTAAGCCAAGCTAGAACTGGCTCCTTATCTGCTCTGGTGTAAACTGCTACGTACTTAATTGGAGCTGTGTTTGAATTTACAGCCATCTTGACAGAAGTTGACAGGTTTTGAAACAGGTCAGCTGCAGTGGGAGTGGCTTCCGGTCCCGCCGAGAAAGTGGGCAGAAGTGACTGTGCCTCGTAAATGGCTGAAGAAGAAGGAGGGGGAGCCACCATGTTGGCAGCTGCCGCTGCCCCTGGCAGCTTGCCAGAATCAACAACAGGGCCATTCAAAGCAGCTTTTCCAATAGACTTTCTAGCCTTCTCTTTAACTGATACAGATTCTCCACTCTCTTCATCACTGAACGTCTCTGGGGCTGACCCAGAGGAACGCCACTTCTTCTTTGATCTATGCTTAATAATAAAACACGCTCTGGACACCTTTTTCTCCCAACGCAGGGAAAATAGCAAATACACATTAATTATCACCGAGATTACACACATCAAATAAATCACCTCTGGATCCTAGCCATCACTTAAAGTTACTCTTTCCCCTACTGGGATCTTAAACTCCTTTATCTCAATCGGGAGAGTGCTAGAGGTCACATTCCTGTATCTCGCAGGCCAGATCCATACAGAAGCCTCATTTTGTACATAAACCACAAATAAATTTTCTGCATCAAATATTTACCCAGATGATCGATAAGGAGGCCCAGACAATACTTGTAGATCAGAACCGAAACCACTGAGAATAGCAATTGTTTAAAAATCCAAAGCAAATTCATGTTTGATAGTCCAGCTCGAGTAAGCAATAAATCAAGCTAATTATCCTGCCGCATGTTGGGAAGCCAAAAAATGTGGAGGGTTAGAAAGAGAGAAAAAGAGCAATTGTTAATAAAAGCAGTTATAAATTAAAGCAAAGTGTTAGTAGGCCACATGCTTATCTGTCCAAGGTCAGTCTGGCAGAGAGCCTAGAAGCAGACGAGCTGGCAAGGGAGGAGGGAAGAGTGAACTGAGGAAAGTATCAGCTGCACTCAAAACTTAAAGTTGCATTCTACCAACCTACCAATGAAATTCGTTTAGACCTGTCTTTTGTTTACAAAACATTCAGCCAGAGTGTCCCAGTACTGTCCTTTTTTTAAAGGCACAGCCTCAAGCGGTCACAGGTCAGAGTGGCTGGGGAGCGGCCAGGCAGAGAGGGACCTGGGGGTACTGGTTGATGGTAGGCTGAACATGAGCTTGCAGTGTGCCCAGGCAGCCAGGAAGGCCAATGGCATCCTGGCCTGCATCAGGATGAACCAGAGGAGGAAGGAGATGGACCAAAGGAGGAAAGAGGTGAACCGGAGGAGGAAAGAGTTGAATCAGAGTAAGCAGGCTCTGCAGGCTCCCCCAGCAGAGGCTGGTTATTCAAAAAGCACAGGGGAATGGACGCAGGTTGCTCTCAAAAGACGCAAAGTTAAATCTCCTTGCCTCCGCTCACCTTCCCTGCTGCTCTTGGAAAACAGATATGGAGCACTGGAGATCAAGGGTGAGGTGGTCCTGATGCCGGAGGATACACCATCTGGGGTTCTCCCTAAGGCTAAGCAGCCTAAGGTTAAACAGCCTAAGGCAAAGCAGCCTAAGGCTAAACAGCCTTCCGCTGGCATCAGGACCTGTTCCCTCAAAAAATAGAGGAGGGTAATTGTTATTGGTGATTCCCTTCTGAGGGGAATGGAGGGCCATATATGTTGGCCTGACCCATCTCAAAGGGAACTCTGTTGTCTGCCAGGAGCCCAAGTTAATGATGTTACCAGTAGGCTGCCTAGACTGGTGCAGGGCTCTGACTACTATTCTTTACTAGTTATGCAGTTAGGGAATGATGATGTTGCAACGAGAACTCCCAGGGCTATCAAAGATGACTTCAGGGCCCTGGGAGACCTGGTTGAGGGGTCGGGTGCACAAATAATTTTTTCATCAATACCCTTAACTGCAGGAGGGAATGCCATAAGGAACAGGACAGCAGCTATAGTTAACAAGTGGCTTAGAGGCTGGTGCAGTCAAAAGAATTTTGGGTTTTTTGATCTTGGAAAACTTTCTACTGCACCAGGCCATCTGGCAACAGATGGAGCACATCTGTCCCAGAGGAGGGGAAAGATCACAGTATATGAGAACGGCCTGTCCCCCAAAGGTAAAAAGATCCTGGGAAGGGAATTGGCAGGTCTCATCGACAGGGCTTTAAACTAGTTAGTTTCAAAGGGGGAAGGGGCTGAAACTAGTCCCCTCAGGCAAGAGTCTGGGGGCGACAAGCTAGAGTCAGAGGTGAAACCAGCAACCCAGCTGAAGTGCATGTACACAAATGCACAAAGCATGGGTAACAAACAAGAGGAGCTGGAGGCCTTGATGCAGCAGGAAAGTTATGATGTAGTTGCCATCACAGAGATGTGGCGGGACGACTCACATGACTGGAGCACTTCAACTGACGGCTGCAGGCTCTTCAGGAGGGACAGGTAAGGAAGAAGGGGTGGAGGGATGGCCCTGTACATCAGGAAGTCACTAGATGCCATTGAGATGGTGATTAGGGACGATCGGGTTGAATGCTTGTGGGTAAGAATTAGAGGGAAGACCGGCAGGGCAGACACCCTGGTTGGAGTCTGTTATAGACCACCCAACCAGGAGGAAGATGTTGATGAAGCATTCTATAGGCAGCTTAAGGCTGTCTCAAGATCTCCGGACCTTGTTCTCATGGGCGACTTCAACCTGACCAACATCTGCTGGGATCTCAACACAGCAGAGAGGAGACCGTCTAGGAGGTTCTTAGAATGCCTGGAAGACAGCTTCTTATTCCAGGTGCTGCGAGAGCCTACCAGGGGCAAGGCTATGCTTGACCTCCTCTTCACCAAGAGGGAAGGACTGGTGGGCGATGTGGTGGTTGGAGGGTGTTTGGGGTCCAGTGACCACGAGATAATTGAATTCTTGCTTTTTGGTCAAGATAAGAGGGGCAGCAAGAAGACCTCCACTCTGGACTTCCAGAGGGCAGACTTCAGGCTACTCAAGGAACTAATTCAGAGGGTTCCTTGGGATAAAGCCCTTAAAAACAAAGGGGTCCAGGAGAGCTGGACCTACTTCAAGGAAGAATTGTTGAAGGCTCAGGGACAGGCTGTGCCAATGTGCCGGAAGATGAGCTGCCGGGGCAGACGGCCAGCCTGGATGGTTAAAGAACTTTTAATGGAACTGAGGGAAAAAAAGAGGGTGTATCATCTTTGGAAGAGAGGGGAGGCAACTCACGGAATGTTTAAGGATGTTGCCAAATCATGCAGGAAGAAAATTAGGGAGGCAAAAGCACACGTGGGGCTTAAACTGGCCTCTATTGTGAAGGACAACAAAAAGTCCTTCTATAAATACATTAACAGCAAGAGGAAGGGAAAGGACAACCTTCACTCCTTGGTTGACATGGAGGGAAATGTTGTATCAAGGGATGAGGAAAAGACAGAGATACTTAACACCTTCTTTGCCTCAATTTTTCCAAGCAGGATAGAACGTCTTCCAGACAGCTGGCCTGCAGAGCTGGCAAAAGGAGCCCGGGAGCTGCACAGCTTCCCTATGTTCCATGAGGAGGTGGTTGGAACTCTCCTCAGCAGCTTGGATCCCCACAAGTCCATGGGACCAGATGGGATTCATCCTAGGGTGCTGAGAGAGCTGGCAGATGAGCTGGCCAAGCCACTCTCCATAATTTTCCAGCAGTCCTGGCTCACTGGAGAGGTCCCAGAGGACTGGAAGCTGGCCAATGTTGTGCCCATCCATAAGAAGGGCCGGTTGGATGAACCAGGGAATTATAGGCCTGTCAGCCTGACCTCAGTGCCAGGCAAGATCATGGAACAGGTCATCCTGAGTGCAATCACACAGCACTTAGAGGATGGCCAAGGGATCAGGCCTAGCCAGCATGGATTTAGGAAGGGCAGGTCCTGCCTGACCAACCTGATCTCCTTCTATCACAGTATCACAGTATCACAGTATCACTTAGGTTGGAAAGGACCTCGGGGATCATCGAGTCCAACCTATCAACACAGACCCCATGCCTAGACCATGGCACCAAGTGCCACGTCCAATCTCCCCTTGAACGCCTCCAGGGTCGATGACTCAACCACCTCCCTGGGCAACCCGTTCCAATGCCGAATGACTCGCTCGGTGAAGAACTTCCTCCTCACCTCGAGTCTGAACCTCCCCTGGCGCAACTTGAGACTGTGTCCCCTCGTTCTGGTGCTGGTTGCCTGGGAGAAGAGGCCAACCCCCTCCTGGCTACAACCACCCTTCAGGTAGTTGTGCTGGGGTGCTTGGTGCCATGGTTTAATTGATGAGATGATGTTGGGTGATAGGTTGGGCTTGATGATCTCGAAGGTCTCTTCCAACCTGGTTTATCCTATCCTATCCTATCCTATCCTATCCTATCCTATCCTATCCTATCCTATCCTATCCTATCCTATCCTATCCTATGATTCTATGGTTGGCAGTGCAAGGCCTTTACCCATGCCTTAGGAGCAACCAGAATGAATTGGTGACAGTAAGTCACAAAGAGGATAATATGACAATAAGAGCTAAATACTTCTTCAGTGTACACAAGTGGTACATGTAGAGCAAGTCTTCTGGCAGCAAAGATTAGCATGAAGTGGATCTAGAGCCCTGGTGCTTTGAGCTGGCATCTTGTAACACTTTAACAAGTCAGGAAAAAAACAATTAATTAGGCTCAAGATGTTAATGTGGGCCATATTTATTATACTTCCCCCTGTGGATAAGATTATTCCAGTAGCAGTTGTGAAAATTACTTTACCCAGCATGGTGTCTCAGTGGTGCTCCTGATAAAAGGAGAAAGAGCAAAGTATTGATATTTTGTTGCTTATTCTATAAGCACCTTGTTAATCAACTGAGGATAAATTATTGCTGTTGAGATATCAGCAGAGAAAGAGGGAAGAGGAGACATCTCCTGATCTGGAAGAAATGATGCTTTTTCTTCTGTCTTCATTGGGGAAGAGTCTTGCCTCTAGCATTAGTTCCTTGAGGGGTTTGTTAGCAGCAGAAACAAAACTGGGGGCAGCTCTTTTGATTTATCTTCTTTCCTTCCCTTTTGGTCACTTCGATAGGCTTAAAGAGCCGTGTGGGCTTTAATGTGTCACCATTAGAGACCATGCATTAGCTGGAGTAAACCATCATGCCTCACTGTGAAAAATATCCCTTTATTGGCTAATTAATCAGTCAAAGGGGAATGACATGGTCCTCGGCTTGAGGGACTCTGCTGCACAGATAAAGAGATAAATGGTTTACACACAAATTCATATATAAAAAAAACTTAGTCATTTTTTAACTACCCTTTGTGTGAAAGCTGCACTGCATTTTGGGAACTGTATTTTTGCTGTCCTTGCTTTTTGCATTGTGGGAGTTTGTAGGCTATGAATGTTTCCAAGAGGAAAAGCCCAAACAGAACTTTGTTACTTTGTTGTAATTCTTCTGTTTTCTGAATTGAAAAACCCAAAGAAACCCCAACAACAATAACAACAAAATAGAACAACAAAACCTTCTCAGAATTAAAGGAAAGAGGTGAGAAAAAAATGAAAGGGTGAGATTGAGTAGGTCTCTAATCATAATGGCTGATAGCTTTTTGTCATTTAAATGTAGTGAGACTTGGATCCTGTCCTCAGGCACTGCATGAACAAAGCTGACACCCATAAATGGGTAGAATAGAATAGAGTGGAATAGAATAGAGTAGAATAGAATAGAATAGACCAGACCAGGTTGGAAGAGACCTTCTACTGCTACTTGGGGCAAATACATGAAACCAGATGCATGTCCATGTTGGTAAAAGGCTTCATCTTACCTGAGTCAGTACTGGCTTTTGGCATCTAGTTGCTGAATGTTGTTGTCTGTGTGCTGTATAACACCTCATCCTGAAAGGGTGGTTCCTCAGTGGAATTCTTCACTGAGACTTTAAGTAAAAGACTACAAAGAAAAAGGAGGGAGAGGAGGGGACTTAATCTCTAAATTAAAGTGCATAAAAATGTGATCCAGAACCATTCTTGTACATGGGACATGTAAATAGGATTAAAGTAAGGAACCATCAAACAATAAAGTTTGGCATAGCTGCTTAACTGGGTACACAAAAATCCTAATTGTGCCTTTTTTCTCTTATTCTTTTTCAGACTTGGCTGCTAACGAATGAAGTTAACCTTTTTTTTTGGGTCATGCATAATCCCTTCCTCCCAAACAGCCCTCATCATGGAACTGAGCTTCTATAGGACAGCTTTGTTTTGTTTTTTTCCTTTTAAAAATATTTGTCTGATCAAAGAGGCTTCTTTAAAAAAAAAAGTGCAGTGGTTCAAAACAAGGAAAAGTACCTTTTTGTTGTTCCTATCATAACAGGATTTGTATATGGAAGTGTGAACTGAGCAGGTGGCTTCCTGTTGATGCTAAAGCCAGGTGGGCAAGTTCCTGACAGCAAGTTGGTCATTCATCCTGCTACCTGCCCTGGTGCAAGGGGCATGCTTCATGCTTTTTCCTTCTGCTGGTAGAATCACAGAATCAATAAGGTTGGAAAAGACCTCAAAGATCATCAAGTCCAACCTGTCACCCAACACCTCATTATTACTAAACCATGGGTTCAAGTGCCACGTCCAATCCCTTTTTGAACACCTCCAGGGATGGTGACTCTACCACCTCCCCAGGCAGCACATTCCAATGGCTAACAACTCTCTGGGAAGAACTTTCTCCTCACCTCCAGCCTAAACTTCCCCTGGTGCAGTTTGAGACTGTGTCCTCTTGTTCTGGTGCTGGTTGCCTGGGAGAAGAGACCAACCCCCACCTTGCTACAACCTCCCTTCAGGTAGTTGTAGAGAGCAAGAAGGTCTCCTCTGAGCCTCCTCTTCTCTAGGCTAAGCAACCCCATCTCCCCTAAGGGCCAGCGAACAGGCATGCCAGGTAGGAGGGCACATGCCACACTAGCATTATTCAGACCACAGGGTCTGGTGTAGCACAGAGCCAAGTTGGTGGTCCTTAGCACCAAGGAGCTTGTTCCTCTGTGCTTGAGGAGTAGGGGTAGTGTGAGATGGCATTTGTGATTGATACCTTGTGTGAATGAGAGCAAAAGAGCACCAAGTCTCTCAGAAATCAGGGAATAGAGTATGTCATATTACCCTTTAAGGCAGCTTCTGGATCCACCCAAATAGCCTGCAGAGTCTTATTTTTGCTGACTTGTACTTATTAAAGGGTGTGTAACCCCTTGTGTAGTCTTCTGATTTTGGTTCATTACACTGTTTATGAAACTTCTGCTTCACTCATCTGAATGAAGCAGACCAGAAGTTGGAGCAAAAGAATTGATTTAGTCTGAGAAAATTCTTAAAGACACAAACTTTTCCAATTCCAATCCAGTATTTTGATTTCTCTACAGAAGTGTTCCTCCTTCAGCCGTGAGCACTTCTGTTCTTTGCTCTCCAATCTGGAGAAACATTTAGTGTTGGAATATGACTTAATGGTAAACTTTCCCCCTCAGAATAAGCTTGAGAGTTGGATGAGGTACTTGCCCCCTCTCTCTGACCTCACTTCAGCTGCCTGCCATGTTTGAAAAAGTTTGACAATTTGAAGTTAATTTGGGCTAGTTTGACTTTTCTCACAGTAATAAGGTCAAGAAATCCATTGTCTGTTTTCCCCCACATCTACAGCCTCACTCTGCAGACTGCCATCAATCATGGTGTGTTTCTTTGGAATAATTGTGGTGGTGCCAGATAAATGTGACCTGCTGCCTAGGTCATTAACTTGCTCATCTGCTAATAACTGCATGGATCCCATGATTAGGAAAAGAGGAAGAGTATGATCACTCAGTTTTGTAGTAGATACCTTCTGTGCTCTACTTTAAAATCATTGTACAGGGCTGTGAAGATGATGAGGGGACTGGAATCTCTCTTAGAGGAAAGACAGAGAGCTGGGTCTGAGAAGACCAAAAAGGGATCTTCTCCATGCTGATGAATATCTAAAGGGCAGAGGTCAAGAGGATGGGGCCAGACTCTTTTCAGCAGTGCCCAGCAACAGGACAAGGGTCAGTAGGCAGAAACTGGAACCCAGAAAGTTCTGTCTGATCTTCTTTCCTTTGAGGGTAACACAGCAGTGGAAAAGAGTGCCCAGAGAGGTTGTGGAGCCTCATCTGGAGAGATTCCAAACCTGCCTTGACACAAACCTGGACAATTTGCTCTGGGTGACCCTGATTTAGCAAGGGGATTGAATAGATCTCCAGAGGTCCCTTTCAACCCCTGCCATTCTGTGATTTAAAGGATGTCTACAAAGATGATAGAGACTCCCTTTCTACAAGAAGTCACATAGAGGAGATGAAGGGTTATGGCTACAATGCTGGGGAGATTCCAATTAGACACTAGAGGCAAATGCAAGAACAATGAGCCACTGGAATAATCTCCCTGGGGAAGTGGTGGAGTGCTCAACTTTAGACACTATTCAGAACCAGTTGGACAGAGTGCTGAGCCATCTCGTCCCTACCTTGCTTTTCCCAAGAAAGATTGGACCAGATGACCCTTGAGGTCCTGTCCAGCCTGGTATTCTGGAATTCTTTACAGTATAGAATAGAACAGAATAGAATAGAATAGACCAAGTTGGAAGAGACCTTCAAGATCATTGTGTCCAACCCATCAACCAATCCAACTCACCTAAAAACTATACCATGGCACCAAGCACCCCATCAAGTTTCCTCCTGAACACCTCCAATGATGGTGACTCCACCACCTCCCCAGGCAGCCCATTCCAATGGGCAATCACTCTTTCTGTATAGAACTTCTTCCTAACATCCAAACTAAACCTCCCCTGGTGCAGCCTGAGACTGTGTCCTCTTGTTCTGGTGCTGGCTGCCTGGGAGAAGAGACCAACCTCTGCCTGTCTACAACCCCCTTCAGGTAGTTGTAGACAGCAATAAGGTCACCCCTGAGTCTCCTCCTCTCCAGGCTAAGCAACCCCGACTCCCTCAGCCTCTCCTCATAGGTTTTGTGTTCCAAACCCCTCACCAACTTCGTTGCCCTTCTCTGGACACGCTCCAGCAAGTCAACATCCTTCCTAAACTGAGGGGCCCAGAACTGGACACAGGACTCGAGGTGTGGCCTAACCAGTGCAGTGTACAGGGGCAGAATGACCTCCCTTCTCCTGCTGGCCACACTGTTCCTGATGCAGGCCAGGATGCCATTGGCCCTCTTGGCTACCTGGGCACACTACAGGCTCATGTTCAGCCTACCATCAACCAGCACCCCCAGGTCCCTCTCTACCTGGCTACTCTCCAGCCACTCTGATCCCAGCCTGTAGCTCTGCATGGGGTTGCTGTGGCTGATGTGCAGAACCCGGCACTTGGATGCGTTAAATCTCATGCTGTTGGATTCTGCCCATCTGTCCAGCCTGTCGAGGTCCCTCTGCAAAGCCTCTCTACCCTCCAGCAGATCAACTCCTGCACCCAGGATCTGTGATCTTTAAAATGAGAGGTTAGTTACCAGGATCTTGATCTTGATGGCTTACTGTTACTCAGAATACTTTGAGGGTAGGTCAGCAGATTTAGCATTAAGGATCAATATTGCCCAGTTTTGATTGCTGAGCCAGTGTGTTGTTGAAAGCAGCAGAATTGAACCCAGTTCAGGCTTAAGTAGATCCTGTGTCACCTGTGTGTTTGTAATGGGTTGGGGCAAACCCCCTCCCCACCACGCGCAGAAATAACAACTCAGACAAACAGATTGCAAAGGTAATGGAAAGTTTAAATAGAAAACAGTGAGTGTGTGCAGAGAATTAGAAACACAGTGACAAGAAGAAACCCCAAAACAGACCCAGAGAGATCCCATCCACACCTGAGGGTGCACCCAAATCCCCAGGGCTCCTCCTTCCCCCCCCACTGCTAGGCTAGTCTCAGCTGGCCAGATCTGAGACTACCCATCCCCCCGTGGCCTTGGGCCTAACCTGGCCCATGGCCGGGAGATCTCTCCCCCAGTTACCAGGTGGCAAAGAGGAAGGAAAGAGGAAGTGCCAGACCCCGCCGTGAAATTTATAGTGGTGCAAGGGATCATGGTAGGAAATAACCTAATTTCCTGTGTCCACCCACTGGGCTGGACTTCTGGACACAGGAAACACCCCTGTAGCAGAGGGCACCCAGCCCAAACTACGACAGGAACCACCCCTTATTTCATACCATAATCCCTGCACCCAAGCACATCATCAAATCAGAAAACTTCTGATGACATGTCTGGCAAAGTCCATGTCTTCATCTGGGCGTCCACCCAAACAGTCTCTCATTCAGGCTCAAGTGTCTATCCATTCCAGTTCTTCTTCCTTCATCCAATGGAACCTCCCAGCAATGCAGAGCTCATTCTCCTGCAGTGCAAGTTCTCCATGGATTCATTGGACATCCTGGTCACCTGGAAAAGCCTCACAACTTCTCAGCCAAGCCTTTATTCTCACCTATGTTCATTCGGCGGCATATTCTCCACCCCTGGGGCAGGCCAGTCGAAACAATCCAACTCCACGGCTGCCTTTTTCAGTCCATCCAGGGTGCCACAACCAACCGCTTCCAACTGCGGTCCAAAACTACACGGATGCATGTCCGAGGTACTCCGCCCCCCCACTAGGCGTACCCGTACCGAGGCATGACAGCATCCAGCTGCACACCCCCCCCCCCCCCGGAAAGGGAGGGGCTGCACCACAGCTCACTGAGAAGAAGGGAGGTAAAACCAGGCGCTCGGCGCCATTTTCGGAACTCATCCGAAAAAAATCGGGGAAAGAGATCGGAGCCGGCCCTACTGCAGCCCAAGCACATGGCCGGGCCCGCCGCCGCCACTTGGCACACAGCAGGGCTCCGCCCACCTCTACTGCCGCAGCACAGAATCAAAATCACCTCCACCCCTCGGGCACTCAAATGGCTTCTCCAGCGAAAGCCATACATGCGTTCTCAGAGCCCTTGAAAATGGCTTTCCAGCTGGAGTCCCCGTCGGCCCCCCAGGGTTTCGGGAGCTGGCTCGCCAGCTCGCAGCAGCTGGCTCTATCCCCGCAGCGAGAATGGACCTGACTCTTATCTGCTCGCCACTGCCCCTCCCCCACTTTGCTCCCTGCCGCGGAGGAAGGGCAGGTTCTGTGTTCTCAAGCGGCACCCCGATGCTGATGGTCGAGAACCACCCCTGCTTGAAATAGCAGGAGAAGGTCCGTGCCACCGGCAGCACACCTGTTATCCCCCCATGTTGCAGTTTGAGCTGGGTGCCCCCCTGCAATGTTTACTTCCTGTGTCCAGAAGTCCAGCCCAGAGGGGTGGACACAGGAAATTATGTAGTATTTCCTACCACAATCCTTTGCACCACTATAAGATCCAGTGCGGAGTCTAGCACTATCTCTTTTCTTCCTCCTCCATCAGCCGGTAACTGGGGAGATGTCTCCTGGCTTTGGGCCTGGCTAGGCCCAAGGCCACGGGGGGATGGGCAGTCTCAGATCTGGCCAGCTGAGACTAGCCTAGCAGTGGGAGGGGGATGTCACCGGCTGAGGCTGTCCCCTTAAGAAAGGGAATATGGTGGACGGAAGTTGGTAAACGGAAAGAATAATCTAAACTAATTTCATTGGTGAAGTGGGAGGAAGCACCTTCTGAACTGGGAGTGCAGGAGGACTATCCTGGGCACTCCGGCACTCTATCTTTAGTCTTGCTTCTGCCTCTTCTTCGTGCAGCAGCTCTCTCTGTGCTGGGCTTTCTGCCAAGGCTTCGGCCTTGAAGTCCTGATAAAAGGCCGGTATTAACTCCCTTCCAATTAACACAAACTGCTTCTTTTTTTTCCTCTTTCTCTTTTCTTTCTCTTTCTATCCCACTCTGGGGAAAGGGGGAGAGAGGGGAGAGCGGAGGTGGGAAACCCCCCCTCAGCAGAGGGGGGAACCCTCATTTCTGTGTTACTTTATTGTATATCTTTGTATATATTGTAAATATTGTAAATTTGTATACATTCCCCTGCAAATCCTACATTGCTTTGTAAATATAAAGCTCCACTGCTTTGCTAATTCAGCTTGTGAGTTTTTTTTCCTTTCCCTTCAATTTTTCTTTTCCCTTTACTTTACAAGGGGGAAGGGAGGAGGCTTCTTGGCCTTACCCTTCCAAACCCACCACAGGGGAAGAAGGAGCCCTGGGGGTCTCGGGTGTACCCTCAGGTGGGGATGGGATCTCTCTGGGTCTGCTTTGGGATTTTTCTTTGTCACTGTGCTTTTGGCTTTTCTGTAAAAGTTCACAGCTTTCTATTTAAACTTTCCATCACTTTTGCAATCCGTTTGTCTGAGTGTTTATTGTTGCCAGGGGTGGGGAAGGGGGCTGCCTCAACCCAGCACACCCCACAATCCACAAGAACTTACACGGTCACCCCGGCAAGATCACTTGAGCCCCCAACTGCCAAACCCAAACCGACGCCCAGAACTAAATTTAAACTCTCCATATTTTGCAATCAATCTGCAGAGTGGGCACAACAGCCAGCCCCACGTTGGGCACCAAGAAAAAATGTTGTAGGGTTGGGGGAAAGGCCAGGTCCTTTCCCCCCCCGTGAGTAGAGGGAAGAAAATTGAAGGGAAAAAAAACGCACAGCCGGATTAGCAAAGGAGTGGGTGCTGTATATTTACAAAGCAATTTAGGGAATGCAGGGAAATATATACAGAATTTACAGTATTTACAATATATACAGAAATATACAACAAAGTAACACAGAAATGAGAGTTCCCTCCTCTACTGAGGGGGGTTCCCCACCCCTGCTCCCCCTTCTCTCCCCCTTTCCCCAAAAGAGGGTTAGAAAGAGAGAAAAAGAGAAACTGTTAATTAAAAAGCAGTTATGTGTTAGAATGTTAGAAGAGGCCTCACGCTCTTATCGGCTTCAAGGTCAAGTCTGGCCGAAAGCCCAGAAATTGCGAGCTGCAAGCCACCGAAGGAGGGGAAGAAAGACTGAGACAGAAAGCTGCTGTACTCCCAGTTCAAAAGGTGCTTCCTCCCAATCTACCAATGAAATTAGTTTAGATCCGTCTTTCGTTTACAAACATTCAGCCATACTATCCCTTTGTTAAAGGCACCGCCTCAAATGGTCACAGTGTTACAGGTTGTTTTTTAACAAATGAAGAGAAGATCAAAAATGTTGTCTGCCCTAAAATCCTGTTTTCCAGAATCTTGAAGAATTTGCATGTGTGCATGTGTGCTTCAATACTTGAAAGAAAATTATTTACTCTCAGTGCTGTCTTACAAAGAAATTTCTATAAGCTCGGGGAGGAGAAGAAAGTTCCTGTAGTACAGTGAGTTAGTCAAAGGCTAATGCTAATTAAGAAATGCTTTCTGTTTCACAGAAAACACAGCAAATTTTCTGTGGAAAATTTCTTTTAAGGAAAAAACAAATCACTCTCAAGTAGTCAACCTCTGTGTTTTGCAATGAATATTCGCAGCTAAGAAGGAATCCTCACAAAAGTCGTGTGGTCAAGTGAAAGCTTGCAGATGCTTTATTGTAATTATCCATTAGGCCACTGGATATCATAATGAAGTAAAAAGATGAGTCAAAAAATCATCCAATTTTAGTTCTTTCAGGTCCCTATCTGTGGATATGATGTAATCCTTTGTATATTGTACATAATCCTTTGTGTGTTTGTTTGATGTTTTATTAATATGACTGTGGTTCATGAGTGTCTTGGAGAAAAAGGGGGAACAGTGTAAGTAATTAAGCAGTGGTATTTTGTTGATCCCCCTCATGATTCATCTGTTCTTTTAAATCTTGACTGTATTCAAAAAGTACCTTAATCTGGACCAAACACACTTCCTAGGTTTAATTATTATTCAGTAAAATAACTGTAGGGTCCTCAGGATAGCAGTTGATGTGGAATGGTTTGGGTTATAAGGGACTTTTAAAGCTTATCTAGTCCAAGTCCCCTGCAGTGAGCAGGAACATCTCCCACTAGATCACATTGCTCAGATCCCGCTCCAACCTGACCTGGAATATTTCCAGGGATAGGGCTTCTACCACACCACATCTCTGAGCAACCTATGCCAACGTCCAACCACCATCATATTAAAATACATCTTCCTTCTATCTACTCTAAATTTACTCTCCTTTAGTTTAAGACCATCACCCCTTATCCTGTTACAACAGACCCTGCTAAAAAGATTGTCCCCATCTTTCTTACAGGCTCTCTTTTAAGTACTGAAATGCTGTAATAAAGTCACAGTATCACAGTATCACATTATAACTTAGGTTGGAAAGGACCTCGAAGATCATCGAGTCCAACCTATCAACACAGACCCCATGACTAGACCATGGCACCAAGTGCCACGTCCAACCTCCTCTTGAGCGCCTCCAGGGATGGTGACTCAACCACCTCCCTGGGCAACCCGTTCCAATGACAAATGACTCGCTCGGTGAAGAACTTCCTCCTCACCTCGAGTCTAAACCTCCCCTGGCGCAGCTTGAGACTGTGTCCCCTTGTTCTGGTGCTGGTTGCCTGGGAGAAGAGACAGTATCACAGTATCACAGTATCACAGTATCACTTAGGTTGGAAAGGACCTCGGGGATCATCGAGTCCAACCTATCAACACAGACCCCATGACTAGACCATGGCACCAAGTGCCACATCCAATCTCCCCTTGAACGCCTCCAGGGTCGATGACTCAACCACCTCCCTGGGCAACCCGTTCCAATGCCGAATGACTCGCTCGGTGAAGAACTTCCTCCTCACCTCGAGTCTGAGCCTCCCCTGGCGCAACTTGAGACTGTGTCCCCTCGTTCTGGTGCTGGTTGCCTGGGAGAAGAGGCCAACCCCCTCCTGGCTACAACCACCCTTCAGGTAGTTGTAGAGGGCAATGAGGTCACCCCTGAGCCTCCTCTTCTCCAGGCTAAACAATCCCAGCTCCCTCAGCCTCTCCTCATAGGGCTTGTGTTCAAGGCCTCTCACCAGCCTTGTTGCCCTTCTCTGGACACGTTCAAGTGTCTCAATGTCCTTCTTAAACTGAGGGGCCCAGAACTGGACACAGCACTCAAGGTGCGGCCTAACCAAAACAGAGTACAGGGGCACTATGACCTCCCTGCTCCTGCTGGCCACACTATTCCTAATGCAGGCCAGGATGCTATTGGCCCTCCTGGCCACCTGGGCACACTGCTGGCTCATATTCAGGTGGCTGTCGATCAGCACCCCCAGGTCCCTCTCTGTTTGGGAGCTCTCCAGCCACTCCAACCCCAGCCTATAGTTCTGCATGGGATTGCCGTAGCCAAAGTGCAGCACTCGGCACTTGGACTTGTTGAATGCCATCCCATTGGACTCTGCCCATCTGTCCAGTCGGTCGAGGTCCCTCTGCAGAGCCTTTCCACCCTCTAACTGACTAACATCTGCCCCTAACTTGGTGTCATCTGCAAACTTGCTGATGACTGACTCTACCCCTTCATCCAGATCATCAACAAATATGTTGAAGAGGACAGGGCCCAGCACTGATCCCTGGGGGACACCACTGGTGACTGGCCGCCAGCTGGATGTGGCACCATTCACTACCACTCTCTGGGCCCGGCCCTCCAGCCAGTTCCTAACCCAGCACAGAGTGTAATGGTCCAATCCACGGGCTGACAGCTTAGCCAGCAGTTTGCTGTGGGGGACGGTGTCAAAGGCCTTGCTGAAGTCTAGGTAGACCACATCCACAGGCCTCCCCACATCCACCAGGCGGGTCACCTGATCATAGAAGGAGATCAGGTTGGAGAGGCAGGATCTGCCCTTCCTGAATCCATGTTGGCTGGACCTGAGCCCTTGGCCATCCTTCAGGTGCGCAGTTATTGCCGCCAGGATAATCTGCTCCATCACTTTCCCTGGCACTGAGGTCAGGCTGACCGGCCTGTAGTTACCAGGTTCCTCCATCCGACCCTTCTTGTGGATGGGGACCACGTTGGCCAGTTTCCAGTCATCTGGGACCTCACCGGTGAGCCCGGACTGGAGGAAAATGATGGAGAGTGGCCTAGCTAGCACATCTGCCAACTCTCTCAGCACCCTAGGATGGATCCCATCCGGTCCCATGGACTTGTGAATATCCAAGTGGCTCAGCAGGTCCCGAACTAACCCCTTCCCTCCGTAGAGCCTTCTCTTCTCTGGGCTGAGCATCCCCAACTCTCTCAGCTTGCCCTCATAGCAGAGGGGTTCCAGCCCTCTGATCATTATAGACCCACTCCAACAGGTCCATGTCTTTCCTGTGCTGATGACCCCCAGAGCTGGACACAGTACTCCAGGTGAGGTCTCACCAGAAATTTACTAAGACACTGAGAAATTTAGCATGAAAAGGGCCATAGCAAGCAGCAAAGAGAACTTCCCCAATTGCTTTGATGCACAACATACCAGAGGCTACCAACTATGTTCCTGCTGTCACAGTCAAACAAAAGCTGCTCCAACAAATCTCAAATTATCTTCAAGCTTCAAACCTTTATTTACTTGCCTGTCTCAGCTTGTCCCAGTGTCAGGTCCTCAGTCAGTTCGTAAACAACACATTTAGCCCAGTGGGCTCATTTGGATTCTATATATCATTCTTTCCTATATCCTCATTCTGTGCAGCAATGACATCAGTTCAAAACTCTGATTGTTTCATGAAACCCACTACAATCTTCTCCTTACATAAGCCTTTTGGTGCTACCCAGCTTGAACCTGAGGCATTGGTACAATGAACCAGATGACTGTTGGCTTCCAGTCCTTAAGTTTGCTTCTACCTATTAGCATTTCTTCTGCTGAAATGAAGAGTGCACATTCTATGGGGAGCGATTCAGTGTTGATCAAAGGGACCTAACTGCAGCCTCTTAATGTCTGTGACTCTGCTAATGCTGAAAGCCTTGGCATTCATTTACATAGCTGGTCAATATTCAAGGACCACCTCCTCTGTGTCCAGGAGCTCTGTGTACCAACAAAGAGAAAAGCAGGTAAGAATTCTAGGAGGCCTGCCTGGATGGGCAAGGAGCTACTGGACACACTATTACTTAAAAGGAAACTCTACAGGAAGTGGAGAGAAGGACAGGTAGAACAGGGGGAATATAAGGAAGCTGCCCGAGCAGCGAGAGTCCTGGTTAGGAAAGCCAAAGCAGAGTTTGAATTGAATCTAGCCAGGGAGATTAGAGGGAACACTAAGAACTTTTACAGTTATATTAATGGGAAGAAGAAGACTAGGGAAGGTGTGGGCCCCTCAGAAAGGAAAATGGTGACATGGTCACAAGGGATGAGGAAAAGGCTGAGGTACTTAATAACTTCTTTACCTCAGTCTTCACTGCAAGGGCCTCTAGCCACACTCCTGATGTTATGGAAGTCAAAGCCAGGGACGGGAGGAAGAACTGCCCATTGTAAGTGCAGATCAGGTTCGTGATCATCTGAAGAACCTGAAAGTGTTCAAGTCCATGGGACCCGACGGGATACACCCACGGGTACTAAGAGAAGTGGCAGATGAGGTTGCTAAACCCCTTTCTGTTATATTTCAAAAGTCATGGCAATCTGGTGAAGTCCCCACGGACTGGAAAAGGGAAACATTGCCCCCATCTTCAAAAAGGGTAAGAAGGAGGAACCAGGGAACTACAGGCCAGTCAGTCTCACCTCTGTGCCTGGAAAGATCATGGAGCAGATCCTCCTGGAGTCACTACTTGCTCAAAAGAATAGTGAAGAGGTAATTGGGAACAGCCAGCATGGCTTTGCCAAGGGCAAATCCTGCCTGACCAACCTGGTGGCCTTCTATGAGCAGGTGACAACATTAATAGATGAGGGGCGAGCAACTGATGTCATTTACCTGGACCTGAGCAAAGCCTTTGACACTGTCCGCACCACATCCTGGTCTCCAAACTGGTGACACATGGGTTTGATGGGTGGACCACTAGATGGATAAGGAACTGGCTTGATGGCCGCACCCAAAGAGTGGCTGTCAATGGGTCCATGTCCCAGTGGAGGCCAGTGACAAGCGGAGTCCCTCAGGGATCAGTCCTGGGACCTGTCTTGTTCAACATCTTTGTGGGTGACATGGACAGTGGCATTGAGTGCACCCTCAGCAAGTTTGCTGATGACACCAAGCTGTGTGGTGCAGCAGACACACTGGAGGAAGGGAGGCCATCCAGAGGGACCTTGACAGGCTGGAGAGGTGGGCACAAGCCAACCTCATGAAGTTCAATAAGAGCAAGTGCAGGGTCCTGCATCTGGGTCGAGGCAATCCCAGGCACAAATACAGGCTGGGCAGTGACTGGCTGGAAAGTAGCCCTGAGGAGAGAGACTTGGGGGTGCTGGTGGACAAAAGCTCAACATGAGCTCCCAATGTGCACTTGCAGCCCGCAAGGCCAATCAGATCCTGGGCTGCATCAGGAGAAGTGTGGCTAGCAGGTCGAGGGAGGTGATCCTCCTCTACTCAGCCCTGGTGAGACCCCACCTGGAGTACTGTGTCCAGTTCTGGAGCCCCTATTACAAGAGGGATGTGGAGGTGCTGGAACGTGTCCAGAGAAGGGCCACAAGGATGATCAGAGGGCTGGAGCACCTCTCCTATGAGAGCAGACTGAAGGAGTTGGGGCTGTTCAGTCTGGAGAAGAGAAGGCTCCGAGGTGACCTAATTGTGGCCTTCCAGTATCTGAAGGGGGCCTACAGGAAGGCTGGGGAGGGACTTCTCAGGATGTCAGGTAGTGATAGGACTAGGGGAATGGAATGAAGCTGGAGGTGGGGAGATTCAGGCTGGATGTGAGGAGGAGGTTCTTCACCATGAGAGTGGTGAGACCCTGGAATGGGTTGTCCAGGGAGGTGGTCGAGGCCCCGTCCCTGGGGGTGTTTAAGAGCAGGCTGGATGAGGCTCTGTCCAGCCTGATCTAGTGTGGGGTTTCCCTGCCCATGGCAGGGGGGTTGGAACTAGATGATCCTTGTGGTCCCTTCCAACCCTGAATGAAACTATGAAACTATGAAACTATGAAACTATTTCTTCTTAAAAGCAATGAGAAAGCTGGGCCAACCTTTGATGTGATGAGAGAAAATTGTGTAATCTTACACATCACCAAGCGACTGGAAGAGGAAGTTTTTTGTTGTAACTTGCACACTAAGAACTCAGAGGGCAAAATGTTTCTATTTTAACTTATGCCTCCTTCAACCTTTTTTTAATCACTGCAATTAAATTCCTCCCTCCCTACCCCCTTTGGATCTGAGCATGTGATTTGCCTGTAGAGGACATGACCCTGCAGTGGATCACAGAAAGTGGCTCAGGTGAAACACAGCCAGCCTACAGTCAGGGCTCTTTGGTTTGTTTTCACTGCTGTCCTGGTTGCACACTGTGCAGCTTTGGGTCAGGTTTCTTTGCTACATCCCAATTTCACAATCACTAAGTCTGGGATGATTCACATACCCTATGTGGAGGTGATGATAACCTAATCTGTTAAGTGTGTGGTTCTTTATGAAGTGCATTGAAATATTTAGATGATCTGAGGATGGTAAGCCTTGGAAGGGACCTCTGGAGATTATCTAGTCCAACTCCCCTGTTAGAGCAGGTTGCCCTGAATTGCATCTACATAGGTTTTGAAATTCTGCAGAGAGGACTCCACAACCTCTCTGGGCAGACTTTCCCAGTGCTCTGGCACCATCACAGAAGTTTTTCCTCATGGATTCCATTCTGTGTCCATTGCGTCTTATCTTGTCACAGGCCACTGCTGGTAAGAGTCAGGCCCTATCCCCTTGACACCTGCCCTGTAGATATAATCATTGGTAAGGCCCTCTCTGAGTCTTTTCTTCAAGCTAAACAGTGCCAGGCCTCTAAGCCTTTCCTCATTAGAGAGATGTTTCAGTCACCTTGTCTTCATAGCCTCTGCTGGACTCTCTCCAATAACCTCCTTGTCTCTCTTGGACTGGGGAGCCCAGAACTGTACCCAGTACTCCAAATGTGGCCTCACGAAAGCAGAGTAGAGAGGGAGGATAAGTGAGATACAAATAGGTGAGAATGTTGAATATGCAAAGCATGTAGTGCATGTTCAGTTTCTCTGACTATTTCTGGAGCACTGGAAAAGCTTTTGAAGTGTGCTGTGTGTGCTTACCTCTTTACCCCTTGAACTTTAAAGCCGCAGTGCCTATAAAAGCTGTGTTGTGGGTTTAGGACATTGTAACTTCATAAAACTGTGAGAGGTTCCTGAAGCATGACTGTCTCCAGCTTTTCTGAACTCCCTGCAGAAGCAAGGCTGTTTACATAAAATCCAAATGGGAGGGGAGTGTGTGCTCCAGTGCCCCAACTTAACTTTCACAGATGAGGTCCAGAGTGTGTAACCCTGCAAGATCTGTGAATCATGGAAAGTTGAGGTCAAGCACCAAGTATCTACCTGCAGGAGTATTTGTATAAATTGTTGCTTCTCGTCAAGTGAAGTAGCAGCCCTTGTTTTGACAGCTAGTACTTAATGGATCATTTGGGCTGCTGGTTCTGTGACATCCATTCATTACAGCAGACCTCCTCTGACCAGCTCTTGCCAACCAGAGCACTGCAGGGTTGTGAGGTGGGTTTTTTTTCCCCTTTCTATTAAACCTAGTGTTCCTCAGTTACCAAATGGCAAAGGAATGTTGTGTGTAGCAACTGCAGTGGATCACATCCAAAGACACAAAATATGTCCTGTTCCTTTTTCCTCCATTGTCATAGGGAAATGGATGTCTCCAAGAGAGGCCCATCAGTAGAGCCCTTGCTCTTCACCTGTAAAGCCTGGGTGTTCTGATTTTAACACTTCCTACTAGAAAACAGAAGTTTGTCACTCCTGGCAACTAGCTTTACAAAAACATTGATTACAATAAAGGGCTTCATGCCCAGTCCTGGCTTGTGCTTGCTTTCTGGAAATCATCCAGCGTACTGATGCTGCTGCCCCTCTGCTTTAACCCACACAGCTGTCTCTGATCTCAAAGGTCTTTTCCAACCTGGTTAAATCTGTTCTGTTCTGTTCTGTTCTGTTCTATTCTATTCTATTCTATTCTATTCTATTCTATTCTATTCTATTCTATTTCTATTTCTATTTCTATTTCTATTTCTATTTCTATTTCTATTCTGAGAGTGGTGAAACCCTGGAATGGGTTGTCCAGGGAGGTGGTTGGGGCCCCGTCCCTGGAGGTGTTTAAGACCAGGCTGGATGAGGCTCTGGCCAGCCTGATCTAGTGTGGGGTGTCCCTGCCCATGGCAGGGGGATTGGAACTAGATGATCCTTGTGGTCCCCTCCAACCCTGACTGATTCTATTCTATTCTATTCTATTCTATTCTATTCTAACTCACAACATGAGTTGTAGAGCCTGTCTGGTCCCAGGTGTTTTCTGTACCTCATAGCCTGGCACCTCCACAGGCTTCCTAATGTCTAAAGCCTTGCAAGGCTATTGCAGACTGTTCAAATCACAGAAGTAAAGTTCATGTAGTCTTGAAGTTTCTTCTTTATATTTTGTCCTGTATTAGCAGAATAAAATGTTCTTCACCTGGGCTTGGATAAATTTGTGGGGATGTAAGGTGTTTCTCTTCCCAGGAACCTTCTGTGCTGCAGGCATCTGGAGAAAACCAGGATTTAGATATCTCAGCCACTAGTATAGTGTGGCTTCTTGGCTTAACATATCAGCAAGGTGGCTTTGCACTAGGGGGATGCTCTTCAGTGCTGATTGTGCTATGCAGGGTTGATAACCTTCAACAAACAGATGTGCAGAGCTGTTTTTTGCTGACATCTTCAACTGCAAGGTTTGCCAGTGCTTGCCTGTCAAAGCTCTTGGACTAGCACTGAGCCCAGGCTGTTGTGGGGCAAACTGAAAAAATACAAGTGGTATTCTTGAAAGAAAGAGCATGGGGACGTCGCAAAGATGGCTGAAGGGATGGCAGCTCTCAGAGGAAGCCTGTAAGGTTGGTAAGTAGGAAGTTTTGCTTTCATGGTTAAAAGCTTTGAACTGGCTCCAGAAAAATTGGTTACTCATTAGGAGAAAAGAGTTATTGTAGCTTTCACTTTAAGCTGATGGGAGAATTCTCTGTCTTCCTGGGCCTGAATTCCTTGAAAGAAAATGAGATTGCTTTCAAGGGAAGAGTCATGGGGTTTGGTGCCACTTAAGGGCCTTGACAGACAGGATGTCATGGAGAATGTACCCACTTAGCTTTCTTGGCTGTGTTGTTTTGTTTTTTTTCCTTCAGGGTATCTCATTGATGTGGAGTTTTGCTGACAATGTGGATTCAAGACAGTATTTTCCTGTTGTTTCAGAGTTAAGCTTGATGCCTAAAGTAGAGGGAGATTAATTCTAGCTGAGAGGTTAAATATAGTGATGTAACACCTAAGAAGCAGGGGAAGGGAAAAGCACTAGAGAAGAGCCATTTAACACACTTAAGGTATAACCTATGTGTTTGAGGGTCACCTCTCTCCCTTGAATATGATGATTTTGGCCTCCAGATTTAAAGCTTCCTCTGGATGTAAATATTTGGAATGGTTTAAGTTAGCTACATATTGCAACTCCATGAAAAGCTTTATATTTTCCTTTCCATCTGGATGCTTAGGTCAGGCAGTATATTTATGATGATTTCTATCTTACAGGTTTGGTGCTACTAAAATGATTCAGTAGGCAAAATATGGATAGGAGGACCTTAAGGAACCTTGGGAGGGACCACATCTATACCGTTATTTCATAAATTTATGCCATTTCCTAACTTTGCTGTAGACAAATGATCCTTCTCTCCCCTTTTCTGACTCACTTTCCTTAACTTCTGCAAATAAAAATAACTTTATGTATAGAGATCCAGCACAAAGCATTCTTAAGGCAGTAGCTTTATATGTCCAGCAATTTATAGGCACCTTTTCCCCAGTGTGCATCTCTGAATCAGTACCTGGCTCTTATTTAGGAGGGTATATTATTCACTTTAACATTTGGGAAAGCAGGACATGCTGCTCATTTCAAAATCATCCCCAGCTTCTTT
The DNA here is from genome assembly GCA_011125475.1 of Melanerpes aurifrons. Lineage (NCBI taxonomy): Eukaryota > Metazoa > Chordata > Aves > Piciformes > Picidae > Melanerpes > Melanerpes aurifrons. The sequence goes on from WWNC01000130.1 coordinate 119,399, forward strand.
ATCACTGCCAGTCACAGTCAGCAACGCTGCATTCCCTGCTTGACACGAAGGAGGAGGTTTGCCCTGAATAAATATAGTAGATAAATGGTCTTTCTGTTCCACAGAAGAATTTGGGCCATTTCTCAAAGCTGGTGCTAGAAGTACAGTAGCATGGTTCAAGTTAATTGCACTCAGATTTTAGTTAAAAGTCTTAACTAGCTTGTCAGCTTTGAATTTATATTTTCACAGTTCACTAGGGAGTGATAATAGGGAGGCTTTGATGTAGCTTGCTGGGTTTTGCTTTGTACCAAATACTCCAAAGTTTAGTAAATAAACTTTTCTTGGGGAGGGGTGGGCCTGAATGGCAGCTCAAAGCCAGCCAGAAGAGCCACCAGGTCCCCTCACCGAGGGGCAGCAGGGGCATTGTAGCTTCATGGCTGCTGTGTTAAAGAAGATTTACGTGGAGGACCAGTGCTGAGCTCTCTAAGAAACAGCTCATCAGAGATTTGTTAATTAGGTGTTACGTGAGACTTGCTGAAACAGTGAAGCAAGTGTACAAAGCATGACCTAATTAACTCTTTAATAGCCCTGCTAGTTCTCTCCACTCAAGGAGGCTGAGGCATGCTGTTTTAATTGCCTGGGCTTCCCAAGGCTGTCCTGAACAGCAAGTCTCTAAGAGAATATTGATGTGAGACTGATTCAGAGCTCATAACATGAGGCTGTGGCTTCTAAACCAAGAAAAGCACAGACTGCTGCTGTTTTTGACCTGAAGGACCCGCACACAGCCTCTGCGCCCGGCAGGAGTCGGCTCTCACCGATTCTCCACGTGTTCGGGATCGTTCGGGTCCCTGCGTGCCGCAGCAGTTTAAAAGCCCGCGGCAGCTCGCGGCAGCTTCCGTTTCAGCGGTAAGCTCCATCGGGGACACACATCGAGACCAGAAGCCTCGGAAAAGCACGGACTGCTGCTGTTTTTGACCTGAAGGACCCGCACACAGCCTCTGCGCCCGGCAGGAGTCGGCTCTCACCGATTCTCCACGTGTTCGGGATCGTTCGGGTCCCTGCGTGCCGCGGCAGTTTAAAAGCCCGCGGCAGCTTCCGTTTCAGCCCATCTTCTCGCTCGGATGCGCGCACCGCCACACTTTTTTAAAAAAAAAAAACATTCTCCAGTAGGTTCCGTGGGGCAGGGCTAGCCATGGTGGTAACTCGCCGCAATAACTCCTTTAAAAAGTCAGTCTCGACTCAGACTGAGGGGGAATATAAGCAGATAGGTAGGTGTCATAAGCAAGAGGTAGGTGTCCAGGCATCTAGCTGCAGACATTGCTGGAACCTGGCACTTGAGATGCAGGGTAGAGGGGACGGCTCCTGCTTTAGGTGTGAGCAGATTGACTGTCTGCTTAGCCTGGTGGCTGGACTGAAGGATAAGGTTGCTAGATTTAGACATGTATGCAATTGCAGAAGGGTGACGAACCTGAGTAACCAGGCTCTGCAGGCCCCCAGCAGAGGCCAGTTATCCAAAAGAAGAGGGGAATGGATGCAGGTTCCTATCAAAGATGCAAGGTTAAACCTCCTTGCCCCCTCACCCCCACTGCCCTTGGAAAACAAGTACGGGGCATTGGAGGTTGAGGGTGAGGTGATTCTGATATCGGAGGGCACGCCATCTGGGGTTTTCCCTGTGGCAAAACAGCCTAAGGTGAAACGACCTAAGGTGAAACAGACTAAGCTTAAACAGCCTTCCCCGGCATCAGGACTTGCTCCCTTAAAAAAAAAAGAGGAGGGTAATTGTTATTGGCGATTCCCTCCTGAGGGGAACAGAGGGCCCCATATGTTGGCCAGACCCTACTCACAGGGAGGTTTGTTCCCTTCCAGGAGCCATGGTTGGAGATGTTACCAGAAGACTGCCTGGTATGGTGCAGCCCTCTGACTATTATCCCTTGATAGTTATGCAGTTAGGGAAGGATGATGTTGCAACCAGAACTCCCAGGGCTATCAAAGATGACTTCAGGGCCCTGGGAAATCTGGTTGAGGGATCAGGGGCAAAATAATTTTTTCGTCTATACCCTTAGTTGCAGGTGGGAATACCATAAGGAACAGGTCAGCAGCTGAAGTCAACAAGTGGCTTAAAGGCTGGTGCAGGGAAAAGAATTTTGGGTTTTTTGATCTTGAAAAACTTTCTGCTGCACCAGGCCAGCTGGCAACAGATGGAGCACATCTGTCCCAGAGAAGGGGTAAGATCAGAGTGTACGAGAATGGTCTGTCCCTCAAAGGGAAAAAGATTCTGGGGAGGGAATTGGCAGGTCTCATAGATAGGGCTTTAAACTAGTTTCGAAGGGGAAGGGGTTGAAACCAGTCCCCCAGGCTGGGGTCTGGGGGTGATAAGCCAGAGCCAGAGGTGAAACCAGCAGCCCGGCTGAAGTGCATGTACACTAATGCACGAAGCATGGGCAACAAACAAGAGGAGCTGGAAGCCTTGCTGCAGCAGGAAAGTTATGATGTAGTTGCCATCACAGAGACGTGGTGGGATGACTCACATGACTGGAGCGCTGCAATTGATGGCTGCAGGCTCTTCAGGAGAGACAGGCAAGGAAGAAGGGGTGGAGGGGTGGCCCTGTACGTCAGGGAGGCACTAGATGCCATTGAGACGGAGATTAGGGACGATCGGGTTGAGTGCCTGTGGGTAAGAATTAGAGGGAAGGCCAACAGGGCTGACATCCTGGTTGGAGCCTGTTATAGACCACCCAACCAGGAGGAGGATGTTGATGAGTCATTCTATAGGCAGCTTAAGGCTGTCTCAAGATCGCCTGACCTTGTTCTCATGGGTGACTTCAACTTGCCTGATATCTGCTGGGATCTTAACATAGCAGAGAAGTGGCAATCTAGGAGGTTCTTAGAATGCATGGAAGACAGCTTCTTATCCCAGGTGCTGCGAGAGCCTACCAGGGGCAAGGCTATGCTTGACCTCCTCTTCACCAATAGGGAAGGGTTGGTGGGTGATGTGGTGGTTGGAGGGTGCTTAGGGGCCAGTGACCACGAGATAATTGAATTCTTGCTTTTTGGTCAAGCTAAGAGGGGTAGCAAGAAGACTTCCACTCTGGATTTCCAGAGGGCGGACTTCAGGCTACTCAAGGAACTAATTCAGAGGGTTCCTTGGGATAAAGCCCTTAAAAACAAAGGGGTCCAGGAGAGCTGGTCCTACTTCAAGGAAGAACTGTTGAAGGCTCAGGGACAGGCTGTGCCAATGTGCCGGAAGATGAACCGCCGGGGAAGACGGCCAGCCTGGATGGTTAAAGAACTTTTAATGGAACTAAGGGAAAAAAAGAGGGTGTATCACCTTTGGAAGAGAGGGGAGGCAACCCGTGAAAAATTTAAGGATGTTGCTAGGTCTTGCAGGAAGAAAATTAGGGAGGCAAAAGCGCATTTGGAGCTTAGTCTGGCCTCTGCTGTGAAGGACAACAAAAAGTCCTTCTATAAATACATTAATAGCAAGAGGAAGGGCAGAGACAACCTCCACTCCTTGATGGACACGGAGGGGAACGCTGTGATAAGGGATGAGGAAAAGGCAGAGATACTTAACACCTTCTTTGCCTCAATTTTTACTAGCAGGACAGAATGTCTTCCAGACAGTTGGCCTCCAGAGCTGGCAGAAGGAGCCAGGGAGCAGCATAGTTTTCCACTGTTCCAAAATGGGGTAGTTGGTGATCTGCTCAGCCGCCTGGATCCCCACACGTCCATGGGACCAGATGGGATCCATCCTAGGGTTCTGAGGGAGCTGTCAGAGGAGCTGGCCGAGCCGCTCTCCATCATTTTTCAGCAGTCCTGGCTCACTGGAGAGGTCCCAGAGGACTGGAAGCTGGCCAACGTGGTGCCCATCCACAAGAAGGGCCGGTTGGATGAGCCAGGGAATTACAGGCCTGTCAGCCTGACCTCAGTGCCAGGCAAGATCATGGAACAGGTCATCCTGAGTGCATTAACACAGCACTTAGAGGATGGCCAAGGGATCAGGCTCAGCCAACATGGATTTAGGAAGGGCAGGTCCTGCCTGACCAATCTGATCTCCTTCTATGATCAGGTGACCCGCCTGGTGGATGTGGGGAGGCCTGTGGATGTAGTTTACCTGGACCTCAGCAAGGCCTTTGACACCGTCCCCCATAGCAAACTGCTGGCCAAGCTGTCAGCCCATGGCTTGGACAGCAGCACTCTGAGGTGGGTTAGGAACTGGCTGGATGGCCGAACCCAGAGAGTGGTGGTGAATGGTGTCACATCCAGCTGGCGGCCAGTCAGTAGTTGTGGTGGGTGGAAGGGGTAAGCCAAGAAGCCTCCTCCCTTCCCCCTTGTAAGGTAAAAGGGAAAAGAAAAATTGAAGGGAAAGGAAAAAAAACTCACCAGCTGAATTAGCAAAGCAGTGGAGCTATATTTACAAAGCAGTGTAGGATTTTGCAGGGGAATATTTACAAATTTACAATATCTACAATATATACAAAGATATACAACAGAGTAACACAGAAATGAGAGTAACACCCCTCGGCCGAGGGGAATCCCCACCTCCGCTCTCCCCTCTCTTCCCCCCTTTCCCCAGAATAGTTCGGAAAAGAGGGAGAAAGAGAAAGAAAGAAGTTAAAAGCAGTTTGTGTTAATTGGAAGCAGTTAATACAGGCCTGGTTATCTTATCCTCAAGGCCGAGGCCTTGGCAGAAAGTCCAGCACAGACAGAGAGCTGCTGCACTGTGGAAAGGCGGAAGCAAGAGTGACAGAGAAGTGCTGGAAATACCCATTTCACTCCAGTTCAGAAGGTGCTTCCTCCCACTCGTCCAATGAAAATTAGTTTAGACTATTCCTTCCGTTTACCAACTTCCGTCCACCATATTCCCTTTCTTAAGGGGACACCGTCAACCGGCCACAGTAGTGGAGTCCCCCAGGGATCAGTGCTGGGCCCCATCCTCTTTAACATCTTTATTGATGATCTGGATGAGGGCATTGAGTCTATCATCAGTAAATTTGCTGATGACACCAAGCTGGGGACAGGAGTTGATCTGCTAGAGGGTAGAGAGGCTTTGCAGAGAGACCTCGACAGGCTGGACAGATGGGCAGAGTCCAATGGCATGAGATTTAATGCATCCAAGTGCCGGGTTCTGCACATTGGCCACAACAACCCCATGCAGTGCTACAGGCTGGGGTCAGAGTGGCTGGAGAGCAGCCAGGCAGAGAGGGACCTGGGGGTGTTGGTTGATGGTAGGATGAACATGAGCCTGCAGTGTGCCCAGGCAGCCAAGAGGGCCAATGGCATCCTGGCCTGCATTAAGAACAGTGTGGCCAGCAGGAGCAGGGAGGTCATTCTGCCCCTGTACACTGCCCTGGTTAGGCCACACCTCGAGTACTGTGTCCAGTTCTGGGCCCCTCAGTTTAGGAAGGATGTTGACTTGCTGGAACAAGTCCAGAGAAGGGCAACGAAGTTAGTGAGGGGCTTGGAACACAAGCCCTATGAGGAGAGACTGAGGGAGCTGGGGCTGCTTAGCCTGGAGGGGAGGAGACTCAGGGGTGGCCTTATTGCTCTCTACAACTACCTGAAGGGGGGTTGTAAACAGGCAGAGGTTGGTCTCTTCTCCCAGGCGGCCAGCACCAGAACAAGAGGACACAGTCTCAGGCTGCGCCAGGGGAAGTTCAGGCTGGAGGTCAGGAGGAAGTTTTACACAGAGAGAGTGATTGCCCATTGGAATGGGCTGCCTGGGGAGGTGGTGGAGTCGCCGTCACTGGAGGTGTTCAGGAGGAGACTTGACAGGGTGCTTGGTTACATGGGTTAGTTGATTGGGTGGTGTTGGGTGATAGGTTGGACGTGATGATCTTGAAGGTCTCTTCCAACCTGGTTTATTCTATTCTATTCTAAAAGACTCTCTAAAGGAATTGTTCGGAACCAAAGCATCTTTTCCATACTACCTTTTTAATTGCTACAGAGCAAGGTTTGTGCTGAATAAAGCTGTGTAATGTTCCTCAATGCATAAGCAAACAGGCACATTTAAAAGCATTAGCTGGGTTTGGTAGATCTTATTCTAAATCTATAGGTTAAATTTCTCTTTAAGAGATGGATAGGGTTGATGCCTCCCAAGCATCTGTTCATAGAATTTTAGGGGTTGGAAGGGTCCTCTAGAGATTGAGTCCACCCCCCCCCGCCAAAGCAGGATCACCTAGGACAGGCTGTGCAGGAACAGATCCAGGTGGGTTTTGAACGTCTCCAGAGAAGGATACCCCACAACCTCTCTGGACAGCCTGTTCCAGGGCTCCAGCACCCCCACAGCAAAGAAGTTTCTCCTCATGTTGAGCTGGAACCCCTTGTGTTCCAGTTCATGCCTGTTGTTCCTTGTCCTATCACTGGGTGCCACTGGAAAGAGACTGGCACCTTCCATCTTGACACCTTCCATCTTGACACCCACCATCTTGACACCCACCACTCAAATATTTATAGACCTTAGTAAGTTTCCCTCTCAGCCTTCTCCAGACTAAACAGCCCAAGTTCCTTCAGTCTTTCTTCATAGGAGAGGTGTTCAAGTCCCCCAGTCATCCTCATAGCCCTGCATTGGACCCTCTCCAGTTCTTGGGTTGGAGGACAGATCAACATCCACAATCATAGTATCATAGTATCATTCAGGGTTGGAAAGGACCACAAGGATCATCTAGTTCCAACCCCCCTGCCATGGGCAGGGACACCCCACACTAGATGAGGCTGGCCAGAGCCTCATCCAGCCTGCTCTTAAACACCCCCAGGGATGGGGCCTCGACCACCTCCCTGGACAACCCATTCCAGGGCCTCACCACTCTCATGGTGAAGAACTTCCTCCTCACATCCAGACCTCTTCTTTTAGTTTGACCACCATGCTCATAATCACAATTTGTAGGGCTTCTCCTAATTCTTGTTAAAACCAATCTTGAACACTTCTAAAGCATTTCAATACAGTTTTCATTCTTTCTCATCAACTGAGAAGGAATAGCTTTCTCTCCTACTTTACCAGTTTTACCAATAAGCAAAGGTGCAAAGTGGTTTTCTTGCAGCTACAGCCAACATCAGGTTGCTCAGAGCCACATCCAGCCTGGCCTTAAAAACCTCCAGGGATGAGGCTTCTACTACCTCCCTCGGCAACCTGTTCCAGTGTCTCATCACTCTCATGGGGAAGAATTTCTTCCTAACATCCAATCTGAATCTACCCATTTCTGTATTTTTTCCATTCCCCCTAGACCTATCACTCCCTGACACTCTAAAGTCTCTCCCTAGCTTTCTTGTAGCCCCCTTACAGATACTGGAAGGCCACAATAAGGTCACCTCAGAGCCTTAGAATAGAACAGAATAGAATAAACCAGGTTGGAAGAGACCTTCAAGATCATCACGTCCAACCTATCACCCAACACCACCCAATCAACTAACCCATGTAACCAAGAACCCTGTCAAGTCTCCTCCTGAACACTTCCAGTGAGGGCGACTCCACCACCTCCCCAGGCAGCCCATTCCAATGGGCAATCACTCTCTCCGTGTAAAACTTCCTCCTGACCTCCAGCCTGAACTTCCCCTGGTGCAGCCTGAGACTGTGTCCTCTTGTTCTGGTGCTGGCCGCCTGGGAGAAGAGACCAACCTCTGCCTGTTTACAACCCCCCTTCAGGTAGTTGTAGAGAGCAATAAGGCCACCCCTGAGTCTCCTCCCCTCCAGGCTAAGCAGCCCCAGCTCCCTCAGTCTCTCCTCATAGGGCTTGTGTTCCAAGCCCCTCACTAACTTCGTTGCCCTTCTCTGGACTTGTTCCAGCAAGTCAACATCCTTCCTAAACTGAGGGGCCCAGAACTGGACACAGTACTCGAGGTGTGGCCTAACCAGGGCAGTGTACAGGGGCAGAATGACCTCCCTGCTCCTGCTGGCCACACTGTTCTTAATGCAGGCCAGGATGCCATTGGCCCTCTTGGCTGCCTGGGCACACTGCAGGCTCATGTTCATCCTACCATCAACCAGCACTCCCAGGTCCCTCTCTGCCTGGCTGCTCTCCAGCCACTCTGACCCCAGCCTGTAGCACTGCATGGGGTTGTTGTGGCCAATGTGCAGAACCCGGCACTTGGATGCATTAAATTTCATGCCGTTGGACTCTGCCCATCTGTCCAACCTGTCGAGGTCTCTCTGCAAAGCCTCTCTACCCTCTAGCAGATCAACTCCTGTCCCCAGCTTGGTGTCATCAGCAAATTTACTGATGATAGACTCAATGCCCTCATCCAGATCATCAACAAAGATGTTAAAGAGGATGGGGCCCAGCACTGATCCCTGGGGGACTCCACTACTGACTGGCCGCCAGCCGGATGTGACACCATTCACCCCCACTCTCTGGGTTCGGCCATCCAGCCAGTTCCTAACACAGCTCAGAGTGCTGCTGTCCAAACCATGGGCTGACAGCTTGGCCAGCAGTTTGCTATGGGGGACGGTGTCAAAGGCCTTGCTGAGGTCCAGGTAAACTACATCCACAGGCCTCCCCACATCCATCAGGCGGGTCACCTGATCATAGAGGGAGATCAGGTTGGTCAGGCAGGACCTGCCCTTCCTAAATCCATGTTGGCTGAGCCTGATCCCTTGGCCATCCTCTAAGTGCTGTGTTAATGCACTCAGGATGACCTGTTCCATGATCTTGCCTGGCACTGAGGTCAGGCTGACAGGCCTGTAATTCCCTGGCTCATCCAACCGGCCCTTCTTGTGGATGGGCACCACGTTGGCCAGCTTCCAGTCCTCTGGGACCTCTCCAGTGAGCCAGGACTGCTGAAAAATGATGGAGAGCGGCTCGGCCAGCTCCTCTGACAGCTCCCTCAGAACCCTAGGATGGATCCCATCTGGTCCCATGGACGTGTGGGGATCCAGGCGGCTGAGCAGATCACCAACTACCCCATTTTGGAATAGTGGAAAACTATGCTGCTCCCTGGCTCCTTCTGCCAGCTCTGGAGGCCAACTGTCTGGAAGACATTCTGTCCTGCTAGTAAAAATTGAGGCAAAGAAGGTGTTAAGTATCTCTGCCTTTTCCTCATCCCTTATCACAACGTTCCCCTCCGTGTCCACCAAGGAGTGGAGGTTGTCTCTGCCCTTCCTCTTACTATTAATGTATTTATAGAAGGACTTTTTGTTGTCCTTCACAGCAGAGGCCAGACTAAGCTCCAAATGCGCTTTTGCCTCCCTAATTTTCTTCCTGCAAGACCTAGCAACATCCTTAAATTTTTCACGGGTTGCCTCCCTCTCTTCCAAAGGTGATACACCCTCTTTTTTTCCCTTAGTTCCATTAAAAGTTCTTTAACCATCCAGGCTGGCCGTCTTCCCCGGCGGCTCATCTTCCGGCACACTGGCACAGCCTGTCCCTGAGCCTTCAACAGTTCTTCCTTGAAGTAGGACCAGCTCTCCTGGACCCCTTTGTTTTTAAGGGCTTTATCCCAAGGAACCCTCTGAATTAGTTCCTTGAGTAGCCTGAAGTCCGCCCTCTGGAAATCCAGAGTGGAGGTCTTCTTGCTGCCCCTCTTAGCTTGACCAAATAATGAGAATTCAATTATCTCGTGGTCACTGGCCCCTAAGCACCCTCCGACCACCACATCACCCACCAACCCTTCCCTATTGGTGAAGAGGAGGTCAAGCATAGCCTTGCCCCGGTAGGCTCTCGCAGCACCTGGGATAAGAAGCTGTCTTCCATGCATTCTAAGAACCTCCTAGATTGCCACTTCTCTGCTATGTTAAGATCCCAGCAGATATCAGGCAAGTTGAAGTCGCCCATGAGAACAAGGTCAGATGATCTTGAGACAGCCTTAAGCTGCCTATAGAATGACTCATCAACATCCTCCTCCTGGTTGGGTGGTCTATAACAGGTTCCAACCAGGATGTCAGCCCTGTTGGCCTTCCCTCTAATTCTTACCCACAGGCACTCGACCCGATCGTCCCTAATCTCCGTCTCAATGGCATCTAGTGCCTCCCTGACGTACAGGGCCACCCCTCCACCCCTTCTTCCTTGCCTGTCTCTCCTGAAGAGCCTGTAGCCATCAATTGCAGTGCTCCAGTCATGTGAGTCATCCCACCACGTCTCTGTGATGGCAACTACATCATAACTTTCCTGCCGCAGCAAGGTTTCCAGCTCCTCTTGTTTGTTGCCCATGCTTCGTGCATTACTGTACATGCACTTCAGCCGGGCTGCTGGTTTCACCTCTGGCTCTGGCTTATCACCCCCAGACCCCAGCCTGGGGGGACTGGTTTCAACCCCTTCCCCCTTCGAAACTAGTTTAAAGCCCTATCTATGAGACCTGCCAATTCCCTCCCCAGAATCTTTTTCCCTTTGAGGGATAGGCCATTCTCGTACACTCTGATCTTACCCCTCCTCTGGGACAGATGTGCTCCATCTGTTGCCAGCTGGTCTGGTGCAGCAGAAAGTTTTTCAAGATCAAAAAACCCAAAATTCTTTTCCCTGCACCAGCCTTTAAGCCACTTGTTGACTTCAGCTGCTGACCTGTTCCTTATGGTATTCCCACCTGCAACTAAGGGTATAGACGAAAAAATTATTTGTGCCCCTGATCCCTCAACCAGATCTCCCAGGGCCCTGAAGTCATCTTTGATAGCCCTGGGAGTTCTGGTTGCAACATCATCCTTCCCTAACTGCATAACTATCAAGGGATAATAGTCAGAGGGCTGCACCATACCAGGCAGTCTTCTGGTAACATCTCCAACCATGGCTCCTGGAAGGGAACAAACCTCCCTGTGAGTAGGGTCTGGCCAACATATGGGGCCCTCTGTTCCCCTCAGGAGGGAATCGCCAATAACAATTACCCTCCTCTTTTTTTTAAGGGAGCAAGTCCTGATGCCGGGGGAAGGCTGTTTAAGCTTAGGCTGTTTCACCTTAGGTCGTTTCACCTTAGGCTGTTTTGCCACAGGGAAAACCCCAGATGGCGTGCCCTCCGATATCAGAATCACCTCACCCTCAACCTCCAATGCCTTCTCTTCTCCAGACTGAGTAGCCCCAACTCTCTCAGTCTGTCCTCACAGGAGAGGTGCTCCAGCCCTCTGATCATCCTTGTGGCTCTTCTCTGGTCATTTGGGTGCAGCTGCCCCATTTGGTACACTGCAGTACAGATGATTTTAGGTTGAGAAACCTAAGACCTCAGCTTTTTTGCCTTTTTTTTTTGTTGTTGTTATCATAGAATTGTTTAGATTGATGGTCTTAAAAGTCTTTCCCAAGTCCAACTGTTCACCAAACAGTGCCAAGAATGTTCAATGTTGCTTCAAACCATAGAGCTGCTTATATTCACAGTACTGCTGCTCCTGACTTAAGAAAAGCCCTGAATATTTTTCAGGTTGAGGGTTTTGACAGATATTTACAAAAAGAAAAGCAGAAATGAAGGGCATGACTTCTTATCATAGAATCATAAAGTCATTAAGATCGGAAAAGACCTCAAAGTTCATCGAATCCAACTGTAACAACTCTCGTGACCAGTAAGCTGTATCCTGAAGTGCCACATCTACATGCTTCTTGAACACCTCCCAGGATGGTGACTTCACCACCTCCCTGGGCAGCCTACTCCAACACCTCACCACTTTCTCAGTAATGAAATTTTTCCTTATGTCCAATCTGAACCTTCCCTGGCACACCTTAAGCCCATTTCCTCTTGTCCTATCGCTAGTTACTTGGGAGAAGAGACCGACACCAGCCTCACTGCAACCTCCTTTCAGGTAGTTACAGAGAGCAGTAAGATTTCTCCTTGGCCTTCTCATCTCCAGATTAAACAACCCCAGATCCCTCAGCTGCTCCTAATATGACACCCTCCAAACCCCTCACCAGCCTTGCTGGACACTCCAGAAAACCTCGATGTCTTTCTTACACTGTTGTGCCCAGAACTGAACACAATACAGACTAGAATAGAATACAGAATAAATTAAGCAGATTGGAAAATACCTTCAAGATCATCAAGTCCAACCTATCACCCAACAGCATCTAATCAACTAAACCACGGCACCAAGTGCCTCATCCAGTCCCTTTTTAAACACTTCCAGTGATGGTGACTCCACCACCTCCCTGGGCAGCTCATCCCAATGGCCAATCTCTCCATGAAGAATTTCTTCCTAACATCCAGCCTTAGTGAAGCTGTGGCCTCACCAGAGCAAAGTACATCACTCCTCTACTCCTGCTGGACACACTGGTTTTGAAACAGGCCAGTGTGGTCTTTCTTTGGCCAAGGCCAGAGCAGCATTGATTTCTCAGATCAGCCTTCAGCTAACAAGACTCGTTTGTCTGCATTTTGCTGCACTTGAGGTGTGGTGCTGTAGAGTGTTGCCTCCTTCACTGCACATCTCTGGAGAGGTCTGTCCTGCTCACTACATGAGGAGAGCTCCTATGCAAGATATCACTCATAGATACACAGTTAAATTGAGAGCAGTATGCAAAAGAACAAAGGTGCTGAAAGAGTCAGACACCTAAATATTCATGTGGATCTGAGCCATAGCTTCCCTCCAGCACCCACAGACTTCTGTGACTGTTTAGCGTTTAGCTCTGAACATCATCCCTCTATGTAGTACAGCTTTTGAAACTCATGTTCACATACCTGGAGCTGAAAGATTTTAGCTTTTTTCTATTAGAACCTGGCAAGAATAACTCTGAAACACTAAAGATGAGAGGTTTTGGTGTCAGCCCTATTGCTTTGTTGTTCATTTATTATACATAGGACTGGGATGCTTTTCATCCCTCCCTACATTCCAGGATTAAAGAAATATGCACTGTTTCAGGTGATCTGATTTGTGACTGCACAGTGGGAAGTTATTGTTTTATTAGAGAGGCAAATTATGCCTCAGGGAATTAAGTTGGTCAAATCATCTTTCATTTAGAAGAGGCTATTCCATATCCAGCGTGTCTGCATACAAAAACAGACACCTTTGGAATTTCTCTTCCTGTTTGATTTCATATTTTCTGTTTGACGCGTTGACACTCTTGCCTTTTTTGGGTTACAGTTTCTTATCTAAGTAAAGTCAGCTCCCTCACAATGGGAGATGATATAAATACCTGGCTAGAAACTCATTCTCTGAAGTTGCTGTATTAATCCATGCCATCAGGGATGCTTCTTATGTATGTCACCTTGTGAGCGGTGCAGGTGAGAAAATGGAGCATGAGAGCTTTCCATTCAAAGAGTGTTTGCTGTTAAAACACCAGCTGATATTTTTAGATACCTTTGGGTATCTGACTCTTTATAAGTGATGGCCACAAGCCTGGTGCTTACCTGCTGTGGTGGGTTAATGCCTCTTTCTGAAAACAAAAGAAGAAAGCAGGGTGGAGGGCTTGCGGGTACTTTACACTCCCTGAAGGGCGTTTCCCCCCTGGGAAAGCTGAGTCTGTTCCACTTCCCCCTCCCTGCCCAGCTAGGGTATAAAAAGCAGGACATCATAGCAATTGAATCTCCTTTTTGGCTCCTGCCTCTGCTGGATGAGAGCTACTGCAGCTGCCCTCCTGCTCCTCAGCCACGTGGCTGGACCTGATCCTTTTCCCTGCTGCCTCTGCACCTCCTCAGAGAAAGACTGGTTTTGTATAATTTTTATTCTGTCCCACTCCCATCCATTCTTGTTCCTTGCCCTTGTGAACCTTGTTTTTCCCTGTTATTGTTATATATATATAATTTGAAGAAAAAAAAAAAATTATTTACCTCTCTACTTCCAATCTGACTCCAGATTGTTGCTTAGTGGATTTGCTCCTTACCTCTTTTTTTTTTTTCTCCTCTCCCTGTTTGGAGGGAGGAGGTGGGGGGGAGTGGGGAAGAGATTCTCAGCCTTTTCCCATTTGAGCTTTTAACTCTCAGCTAAGGCTCAAACCATTACATTTTGGCGCACCAACGTGGGGCTGGCTGCTGTGCCCACTCTGCACATCGATTGCAAAAGATGGAGAGTTTAAATTTAGTTCTGGGCGTCGGTTTGGGTTTGCAAGTTGGGGGCTCAAGTTTTGTTACCGGGGCGACTGTGTGAACTCTCCTGTGGACTGCAGAAGGAGTCCTGGTGGGTGGCTGATACCACGAAAGTCCCTCGTGTTGCTTGGGAACAGCGAGGGGTGCCTCTTTCTGTGACTTTCTGCCCAGGGCGGCTTAAGAATGCTCAACTAGCCTAAGAAGGCGAGACCTGCCTTCTCCTCCTCGTTCTCTGCGGAGCGACGAGCGGCAGGGAGCAGAGCGGAGGAGGGGGCAGCAGCAAACAGAGCAGGGTCGGCCCGCAACCGCTGCGGGGGACGGCCTCCCGCGGCGAGCGGGCAAGCGACGGCTTCCGAAACCCGAGGGGGTGGAGGTGACTTGGACTCTGCATCGCGGCGACAGAGACGGCGGGGGCCGAGCCGGGCTGCGTTCAAGTGGCGGCGGCGGCGGCACCGCCGAGCCAGGCTGCGTTCAAGCGGCGGCGGCAGCTGTAAAACTTTCCCTGGTGTTTTCGGACATGCTCCGAGAACGGCGCCAAGCACCTGGCTCCACCTCTTCTCTTCTCAGCTAGTTGTGCTGCAGCCACCCCCTCTGCCGGGGGAAGGCTGTGAATCGGATGCAGTGATGCCTCGGTACACGAACCCCCCGGGGGGGGCGATGTGCCGGCGATGTGCCTTTGTGTAGCTTCAGACCGCAGCTGGAAGTGGTCGGCTGAGGCTCCCTGGAGGGATGGAGAAAAGCGGTCGTTGCTCTGACCGGCTCGCCCCAGGGGTGGAAAAAAGCCGCTGATTAACTGTAAAAGCAAACAAAGGCTCGGCTGAGAAGTTGTGAGGTATTGCCAGGTGACCAGGATGTCCCAAGGAGTCCACAAGGAATTCACACTGCAGGAGAATGACTGTGTCGCTGGGAGGTTCCATCATATGAGGAAGAAGAACTGGAATGGACTGATACTTGAGCCTGAATGACAGACTGTGTGGAAGGACGCCCAGATGAAGACCTGGACTGTTACTAGACATGTCAGCAAAAGAGTTCTAATTTGATGATATGTTCTGGGTGCAGGGATTATGGTATGGAATAAGGGGTGGCGTGTGGTGGTTTAGGCTGGGTGCTGGCCCGGCTGCCACTGCAGAACACACCTGGGAGGTCCCTACGGGTGGGCCCAGCCCAGGGGGTGGTCACAGGCAGGTATTCCATTTCCCATAATGCCCTGCTCCCCTATAAAATGCCCATGCGGGGTCTTCACTTCCTCTTTCGTCCCCAGCTGCAGCCTAGGTAAAATGGTGTGAGCTGCCTCCCTTGGGCCTGCCCAGGCCCAAGGCTGGGTTGGGGGGGGGAAAGGGCCCTGGGGGGGGGTTTGGGTGTACCCCCAGGTGGGGATGGGATGTCCTTGGGTATGTTCTGGGATCTCTCTCTTTGTCACGGTGCTTGTGGTTCTCTGTAAAGCTTTCATTGTGGTTTGTTTTTAAATTGTTTTTCTATTTAAACTTTCCATCACTTTTGCAATCCCTTTGTCTGAGTCATTGTTTCTGCCCTGTGGTGGGGAGGGGGTTTGCCCCAACCCATTACACCTGCCCACCACATCTATGCCTGTATGTGCCTGGAAGTGATTGCCAGCACAAATAGACTGCATCTTGCTAGCATGGTTTATTAATTAGAACTAATTTATTGCACTCATTGGGAATTCCCTGTGAACACTTCAAAGCACTCAATGCAGATACTTGCTTGCTAGCATGTGATTCCTGGTGTGATAGTTACTGTCATGTGGCTTCTTGAATCTGCAAAGTTACCTCATTTGTGCTGAATAAAACTATACAGAGCCTGGAGTCTTCAGACAGCCATAGCTGATTGAGAACTGTGTTAACTGCTGTGTTACGCTGAGGAAGGCAGAGCTTCTCGAGCTCTTCATCAAAGGACCATAGCCCCTTAGAGAGAAGCATCCTCCAGACTCTCTCACCTCCAGGAGTTTGGCAGCTGGGGGTGAGAAAGGTACCAAAGCAGTTTATTTTGTAGTAAGCAAAAACATATTATCTTACAAACCCCTCATTTTGCTGTTTCAGTTAACTTTGTAATTAGGTACTGACTGCTGGGGAGAATCGGGTCTTGCCTGTGTCTGCCTGCATGCAGTGACTCCTCCGTGTCAGTTGAGTGTAAACTGATTGCATGGTAGGGGGGAGCAAGGGGTTGCAATCATCTCATGGCCCACCTTCTAGTGCCTTGTGTGCAGCCTGGCAGAGAGGGACCTGGGGGTACTAGTGGATAGTAGACTGAACATGAGCCAGCAGCGTGCCCAGGTGGCCAAGAAGGCCAATGGCATCCTGGCCTGCATCAGGAATAGTGTGGTCAGCAGGAGCAGGGAAGTCATTGTGCCCCTGTACTCAGCACTGGTTAGTACACCTTGAGTACTGTGTCCAGTTCGAGGCCTCTCAGTTTAGGAAAGATGTTGAGTTCAAGAGGGGATTGGATGTGGCACTTGGTGCCATGGTCTAGTCATGAGATCTGTGGTGACAGGTTGGACTCGGAGACCTTATTGCTGTTTACAACTACCTGAAGGGAGGTTGTAGCCAGGTGGGGGTTGGTCTTTTCACCCAGACAACCAGCATCAGAACAAGAGGACACAGTCTCAAGCTGTGCCAGGGGAGGTTTAGGCTGGATGTTAGGAAGAAGTTCTTCACAGGAAGAGATTGGCCATTGGAATGGGCTGCCCAGCGAGGTAGTGGAGTCACCATCACTGGAGGTGTTTAGGAAGAGACTGGATGGGGTGCTTGGTGCCATGGTTTAGTTGATTAGATGGTGTTGGGTGATAGGTTGGACTCAATGATCTCGAAGATCTTTTCCAACCTGGTTAATTTTATTGTATGCTAAATTCTTCACTGAAAAGATCTTGGTTACAGAGCAGATAAGAAGCCAAGCTCATCTTTTCATTCTGTTTTCATGGAAAGAGGAATATCATATGGTTGGGGAGGCAACAGCTTGGTAAACCTGGGTCACAGAGAGAAAAGTGGATACGTGTGTCTTTATATTCCAATATTAGAATATATTGGATAAGTGGTGTCTTTATATTCCAATTTACATGGCTGCAACCAAAACCTTTTCCCAGTTTCCTCTCCATGAGTCAAATGTTCCATCAGTCTGACTTATGCATTTAGTATAAAACCTGCCACATTTGTCTTCTAACAATAAAACACAGTTTAGACATCTCTGAAGTACCTCAAAATGCCCATGCTTGTGTATGTGGAAACCATTTATATATGACTACTGTAGAGTATTTAAAGAGTAACAGTAAGAAGAGTACTTACAGGTCAGGTGAAGACTGTAAAAGCATCAGTAGTATGTCAGTGCCTCTGTGTTACAAGCTGCTTCTCCATCAGGTCACATTCCTGTGACATACCTGATGCTTTCCTCCTCAACTTTTCTGCCTCTCCAGTCTGATTTCTCTTTCAGGGGTGGATCAGGGCAGAAAAGGAAAGCTTTGTGTTTCTTGGAGAGCTGTCAAAGTTAATCCTGGAGAGCCAGAAGCTGCTCTTCCCTTCAGAGTGTTTCAGGTATGTGTTATCACACATTAACTTACCTTGATTAATTCTGCAAAAGATACGGGAGCAGTTCCCTCGAGTTCTTGCGAAAATGAGAGGGACCTCCTATCTCACAATCATCCTTTCTTGGCGTCAGAGTGTCTGTCTGCTGGCATTACTTTAAGCCAAGGGAAATTGCTTGACATCACTGTCGTAGTTTGGGCTGGGTGCCCTCTGCTACAGGGGTGTTTCCTGTGTCCAGAAGTCCAGCCCAGTGGGTGGACACAGGAAGTTAGGTTATTCCCTACCATGATCCCTTGCACCACTAGAAGTTTCACGGCGGGGTCTGGCACTTCCTCTTTCCTTCCTCTTTGCCACCTGGTAACTGGGGGAGAGATCTCCCGGCCATGGGCCAGGTTAGGCCCAAGGCCACGGGGGGATGGGTAGTCTCAGATCTGACCAGCTGAGACTAGCCTAGCAGTGGGGAGGGGAAGGAGGAGCCCTGGGGGTTTTGGGTGCACCCTCAGGTGTGGATGGGATCTTTCTGGGTCTGTTTTGGGGTTCTTCTTGTCACTGTGTTTCTAGTTCATTGCACGCACTCACTGTTCTCTATTTAAACTTTCCATCACTTTTGCAATCTGTTTGTCTGAGTTGTTATTTCTGCGCGTGGTGGGGATGGGGTTTGCCCCAACCCATTACAATCACTTAAATTTCTGAATATCTAGACAGGGGGAATTTGGCACTCTGAGGATGAATTGTGAAGCCAGTTTTATCCATTGGATGGTATAGATCATGTTGACACACATGCTTTTGCTAAATCCTCAAGGTAGACTTCCCCAGGTGAAGCAGCAGCAGTTTCAGGGCATGATATTAAACAAGTGTAGGAGGTTAGTCTTTTTCTGATGTTCCTTCATTACTTTTTTGGGGCAGAAATGGGTGGATGCCCCACTCCTTTCTTCATGCACACTGGTTTTGACCATAAATTTGTGGTTATGGTTAGTGTAAAAGAAGAGGTCCTGATGTTTCTCAAAGTCTGAGGGAAATTCTCTTATTTGCAATGCAAGCAAATTAATCTGTGCGATATAGAAAGTCCAAACAGTTTCCAACCCTGATTTCAGTCCACCAGTATGTGGTGGGTGAAAGGGTAAGGCCGAGAAGCCTCTTCCCTTCCCCCTTGTAAGGTAAAAGGGAAAAAAAAATTGAAGGGAAAGGAGAAAAAACTCACCAGCTGAATTAGCAAAGCAGTGGAGCTATATTTAGAAAGCAGTGAAGGGTTTTGCAGGGGAATATTTACAAATTTACAATATCTACAATATATACAAAGATATACAACAGAGTAACACAGAAATGAGAGTAACCCCCCTCGGCCGAGGGGTTTCCCCACCTCCGCTCTCCCCTCTCTTCCCCCCTTTCCCCAGAATAGTTCGGAAAAGAGGGAGAAAGAGAAAAGAAAGAAGTTAAAAGCAGTTTGTGTTAATTGAAAGCAGTTAATATAGACCTGGTTATCTTATCCTCAAGGCCGAGGCCTTGGCAGAAAGCCCAGCACAGAGAAGAGTTCCTGCACCCTGGAGAAGCGGAAGCAAGAGTGACAGAGAAGTGCTGGGAATGCCCACTTCACTCTCAGGCCAGATAGTGCTTCCTCCCACTTGACCAATGAAAATTAGTTTAGAGTATTCCTTCCGTTTACCAACTTCCGTCCACCATACTCCCTTTCTTAAGGGGACAGCGTCAACCGGGCACAATCCACCCCTTCTAAACAATTTTCATTGGCTGTTTATACTGTCCATCCAATCCAAGATGCTATTTACAGTTCGTGAATAGAGTTCATAGTCCATTCCGGCTATGCTCAGATGTAGATGATTCAAAAGTCCAAGAAAATCAGAAAATGAGAAAAATGGAAAACAGTTCATTTTCTTTGCTGACGAAGCAAAGAAAAAGGGAAACAGGGAAATCTCAGGGTCTCTTAGTTGACTCAGGGCTCTCAGGGTTCTCAGGGTTCGTGCACCGTAGATTCCTCGTTGATTCTTCTTTTGGGCGCGATGTAGCTGTACAGCAGTTCGAAGTTAACCTCTTTCAGCTAAAGTTAAATTTCTTTGTGGAATACACTGAATTTCACCATTCTCTTGCATTACCCAATAAGTGTGACCCGGACCTTCAGCTGAAACCACCCCTCGGACAGGTTTAGCCTCTCCGGAGGGTGAAAATACCCAAACAGTTTTACCTAACAGATTCTTTTCTATAACAACAGGAACTCTATCACCTTCCACTTTCCGTAGCAAATCTGAATGTGCAGGTCCAGTTCGGTTCACTGAACCTCTACTATTTACCAGCCAGGTTGCTTGTGCTAAATGTTTTCCCAGTTTTTCAAAGATCCACCCCCATGGCTTTAGAGTGGTCTTCAACAAACCGTTGTAGCGTTCAATCTTCCTGAAGCTGGTGCATAGTAGGGAATGTGGAATATCCACTCAATACCGTGCTCTTTTGCCCAGTTCTTTACAAGGTTGTTCTTGAAATGAGTTCCATTGTCTGACTCAATCCTCTCTGGAGTTCCGTGTCTCCACAGGATCTGTCTCTCCAGACCGAGAATGGTGTTGCGTGCAGTTGCATGTGGAACTGGATAAGTTTCCAACCATCCAGTGTTTGCCTCTACCATAGTAAGCACGTATTGCTTACCAGAACGAGAACGTGGTAGAGTGATGTAGTCAATCTGCCAAGCTTCACCATACTTGTACTTGGACCATCGGTCACCATACCACAAGGGCTTAAGTCGTTTTGCCTGCTTAATAGCAGCACAAATGTCACAGTCATGGATGACTTGTGTAATAGCATCCATGGAAATGTCTATGGATCTGTCACGAGCCCATTGGTATGTTGCATCTCTGCCTTGATGTCCTGACGATCGTGAGCCCACCGAGCTAAGAATATCTCACCTCGGTGTTTCCAGTCGAGATCAAGATTAGAGTCCATGTCTACTTGAGAAACTCTTGCAGCTAGATCTGCCTGATGGTTGTGTTGCTGTTCCTCAGTAGCTTTGCTCTTAGGAATGTGAGCATCGATGTGCCTCACTTTCATTGGAATTCTCTCGATTCGATCAGCAATGTCCTGCCATAGGTTGGCTGCCCAAATGGGTTTTCCTTTTCTCTGCCAACCACTCTTCTTCCAGTTCTTTAGCCAACCCCATAGAGCATTGGCTACCATCCATGAGTCGGTGTAGAGATAAAGCTTTGGCCATCTCTCACGTTCAGCCACGTCGAGAGCTAGCTGGACAGCTTTTACCTCTGCGAACTGACTGGATTCTCCTTCTCCGTCTTTCGCCTTTGCAACTCGGCGTGTTGGACTCCACACTGCAGACTTCCACCTTTGCTTGTTTCCAACAAGACGACAGGAACCGTCTGTGAACAAAGCATATTTCTTCTCATCATCAGAAAGGTCATTGTAAGGAGGAGCTTCCTCAGCACGAGTTACTTTCTCCTCTGGAGGTTTAGCACAGTTGATGCCTTCAGGCCAACTTGAGATCACCTCCACTAGACCAGGTCTTTCAAGATTTCCCATTCGAGC
The DNA here is from genome assembly GCA_011125475.1 of Melanerpes aurifrons. Taxonomy (NCBI): domain Eukaryota; kingdom Metazoa; phylum Chordata; class Aves; order Piciformes; family Picidae; genus Melanerpes; species Melanerpes aurifrons. The sequence goes on from WWNC01000130.1 coordinate 140,362, forward strand.
TCTCTGTGTTATCAGAGCCATCCACTTAGACCATGTTGAGTCTGTGGCATGATGTGGTGTGGAACCTTTGCCTTTGAACATCCAATTCAAAACTGGTAATCTGGGAGCTAAGAGAAGTTGTGATTCAGTTCCAATCACTTCAGAGGATGCTTTTACTCCTTCATAGGCAGCTAAGATTTCTTTCTCTGTTGGAGTGTAATTAGCCTCTGAACCTCTGTAACCTCGACTCCAGAAACCAAGAGGTCGTCCACGTGTCTCACCTGGAGCTTTTTGCCACAAGCACCAGGTTGGACCATTGTCACTTGCAGCCGTGTACAAAATGTTCTTAATGTCTGGACCATCTCGGACAGGTCCCAGACCCATTGCTTGAATCACCTCTTGCTTTATTTGGTCAAAGGCTGCTTGTTGTTCAGGTCCCCAGTGGAAATGGTTTCTCTTTCGAGTCACATCATACAGAGGTTTCACAATCTGACTGTATCCAGGAATGTGCAGTCTCCAAAATCCCGCTATCCCCAAGAAACGTAAGGTCTCTTGCTTGTTTGTGGGACTTGCCATGGTAGAGACTCTATTTACCACATCCACTGGAATGTGTCGGCGTCCATCCTGCCATCGCACTCCCAGAAACTGAATTTCTGTGGTAGGTCCTTTCACCTTGTCTCGTTTGATGGCAAAACCTGCATTCAGAAGAATGTCAATGATTTTGTTACCTTTCTCGAAGACTTCCTCAGCAGTTTTACCCCAGACAATGATATCATCGATGAACTGGATGTGTTCTGGAGCACCGCCTTTCTCCAGAGCATCGTGGATTACTGCATGACAGATGCTTGAGCTGTGGATCCAGCCCATTGGCAGCCTGTTGAAAGTGTACTGGATTCCTCTCCAGGTGAAAGCAAACTGAGGCCTGCATTCCTCTGCTATGGGAATAGAGAAAAATGCATTAGCAATGTCTATGGTAGCATACCATTTGGCCTCTTTGGATTCCAGCTCATATTGTAGCTCCATCATGTCTGGTACTGCTGCACTCATAGGTGGTGTCACTTCATTTAGGGCTCGGTAGTCTACTGTCAGACGCCAGTCTCCATTCTGCTTCCGCACAGGCCACACTGGACTGTTGAAAGGTGAATGAGTTTTGCTGACGACTTTCTGACTCTCCAACTGACGAATCAGATTCTGAATGGGCAACAAAGAGTCACGGTTGGTTCTGTATTGTCTGTGATGCACAGTCTGAGAAGCAACCGGCAATTTAATGTCCTGTATCTTATGTTGTCCCACAACTGCAGATTCATCAGAAAGTTCAGGTCTGGCAGATAGCTTCAATTTTTGTCCATCAATTTCTATTGAAGCTACTCCAAAAGCCCATTTGTAACCTCTAGGGTCTTTGAAACGCCCTTCTCTCAGAAAATCAATTCCCAGAATACAAGGTGCATCAGGTCCGGTCACAACTGTATGCTTCTTCCATTGTTTACCAGTTAAACTAATATTAACCTCTACCTTACTTAACTCTTGAGATCCACCAGTGACTCCCAGAATAGTTATAGACTCTGATCCCTGATAATTTGATGGTATTATGGTGCATTGAGCTCCTGTGTCAACCAAGGCCCTGTACTTCCGAAATTGTGAAGTGCCAGGCCACTGGATGTACACATCCCAATAGATTCTATTATCTCTGTTATCCCTCTCCTCCCCCTGGCGGGAGGCAGGGCACCCCTAGTTATGGGGAACATGTCCACATGTGCATTGCACATAGTTTGCAGGGTTATAACTTTGCATGTTATAACTGGAGCCACTGTTGGAACCATAAGAGTCATTCTGGGGAACTGTGGATGTAACAGCTACCCTTCTGGTATTGCTACCTTGGGTTCTGCCACTTTGCAATTCCCTCAGTCTCCTGAAAAGATTAGAAGTTGGTTGGCCATCCCAGCGGTTCATGTTCTCACCAAACTGATCACGCAGAGTTATCCAAATAGTTCTACGTGATTGCCTTGGCGGTCTGTTTTGGAATGACCTGTTTTGGAATGTCCTGTTTTGGAATGACCTCCTTGGAGGACGTGTATTCCTCACAGATGAAACTTGTACCCACCTGGAGGAAGAATTGAAATTATCCCTTTGTGCCAATTGGGATATGGAATTTCTAAATTCATCTTTTAACTCTCTTATGCAATTCTGTATATCACCAGACATAGTTTTAATAGCCGAAACCAAAGAACCACGTGTCATGCTATCCTCCAATTGTCTCATTTGATCACTGAATTGGCCAACCGTGGGAGAAGCTCCACCATAACTTCTTGACACAATTCTGCTTGCCAGAATGTTTGCATAATTAGAAGGAGCAAGTTTGATGATCTTTTTAGCAAGGCCAATACCCACAGGAATATCATCAGGATTCAGAGTTTCATGTTCACCATAGAGTAGCTCTCTAACAGCAAATTCTCTCAAGCGCTTAATTCCCTCATCTATGGTAGTCCAGGGTTTAGGATTCCATGGAAGATCATCTCGGGAAGGATATCTCAGGGCAACCGCCATTAAAAGGCGTATCCACAGACTAACCTTACCGAGAGCTCTGCCTAGATGTCTATCTATCCCATTATCCCTTGAGAGAGTTCCTAACTGAGCTGCTGACTTGTCTCCAACTGTTAGAGCTGGAGCACCTGTATCATAACACCTACTAAGCCAAGCTAGAACCGGTTCCTTATCTGCCCTGGTGAAATCTTTACGGACATTACGCAATTCTTCCCGTGGAGAAGAACATTCCAAAATATCATCTTCCGCCTCATCTCCCTGAATTTTTTGTCCATATAATCCTGCTGTCATTCTCCTAAGGATCTCTTTAAGCTGAGAACCACCTTTGCCAGCTGCTTTCCTAGCTTCATCTGTATCCTGCTTTGATCTCACTAGGTTAGCTAGATCTTTAAAACAAACCACCTCTTCCTCCTGAGCAGGATCTCTTAGAGTAGAGGGCCCCTCACCAGGATCAGTCTCCAGCTCCTCTTCTTCTCCATCTTTGGCCTTTGCACCTCTAGTCTTTAAAGGAGCCACCTTAACTGGAGCTGTGTTTGAATTTACAGCCACCTTAATGGAAGTTGACAGATCCTGAGATAAATCAGCTGCTGGGGCAGTGACTTCCGGTCCCACCGAGGGAGTAGGTGGAAGTGACGTTGCTCCGTTAATGGCTGACGGAGAAGAAGAAGAAGGAGAAGGAGTGGGAGCCATGTTGATACCAGCCGATGCCCTTGGCTGCTTGCTAGAATCAGCAAAGTCATTTAGAGCTGCTTTACCAATTGACTTTTTAGCCTTCTTTTTAACTGACACAGATTCTGCACACTCTTCGTCACTAGATGACTCTGGGACTGATCGAGAGCCATGGCGTTTTCTTTTTGATCTAGTTTTAATAACAAAACAAGCTCTGGACACCTTTTTCTCCCGACGCCAGGAATATAGAGAATACACATTAGTTATCACCAGCAGCAGAATTATACACACCAAATAAATCACCTTTGGATCCCAGGCATCACTTAAAGTTACTCTCTCCTCAGTCGGAATCTTAAAACCCTTTATCTCAATTGGGAGAGTGGTGGAGGTAACATTCCTGTATCTCACTGGCCATAAGAAATTAATACATTTTCCATACCATAATTTAACTCTATACATAACCCACATATAAATTGTCCGCACCAAATATTTACCCAGGTAATCCAAAATCAAACCCAAACAATATCTGTAAACCAGAGCCCCAAAAATTGAAAAGAATAATCGCTCCACAAACCACAATACCTTCATGTTTGCTAATTCAGCTGGAAAACACTAAATCAATCAAGTAATAAATTAAACTAATTATCTGCCCCACATTGGGCGCCAATAAAAAAAAATGTGGTGGGTGAAAGGGTAAGGCCGAGAAGCCTCTTCCCTTCCCCTTGTAAGGTAAAAGGAAAAAAATTGAAGGGAAAGGAAAAAAAACTCACCAGCTGAATTAGCAAAGCAGTGGAGCTATATTTAGAAAGCAGTGTAGGGTTTTGCAGGGGAATATTTACAAATTTACAATATCTACAATATATACAAAGATATACAACAGAGTAACACAGAAATGAGAGTAACCCCCTCGGCCGAGGGGTTTCCCCACCTCCGCTCTCCCTCTCTTCCCCCTTTCCCCAGAATAGTTCGGAAAAGAGGGAGAAAGAGAAAAGAAAGAAGTTAAAAGCAGTTTGTGTTAATTGAAAGCAGTTAATATAGACCTGGTTATCTTATCCTCAAGGCCGAGGCCTTGGCAGAAAGCCCAGCACAGAGAAGAGTTCCTGCACCCTGGAGAAGCGGAAGCAACAGTGACAGAGAAGTGCTGGGAATGCCCACTTCACTCTCAGGCCAGATAGTGCTTCCTCCCACTTGACCAATGAAAATTAGTTTAGAGTATTCCTTCCGTTTACCAACTTCCGTCCACCATACTCCCTTTCTTAAGGGGACAGCGTCAACCGGGCACACAGTATCATACCCAGGGCATTGGTATAGGTCTATGTAAACTAAATGGCTTTACGACAGAGGTTATTAACATGTGTCACAGTATCACAAAGGTTGGAAGAGACCTCAAAGATCGAGTCCAACCTGTCACCAAAGACCTCATGACTAGACCATGGCACCAAGTGCCACGTCCAATCCCTCTTGAACACCTCCAGGGATGGTGACTCCACCACCTCCCTGGGCAGCACATTCCAATGATGAATGACTCGCTCGGTGAAGAACTTTCTCCTCATCTTGAGTCTAAACTTCCCCTGGCACATCTTGAGACTGTGTCCTCTTGTTCTGGAGCTGGTTGCCTGGGAGAAGAGACCAACCCCTTCCTGGATACAACCACCTTTCAGGTAGTTGTAGAGGGCAATGAGGTCACCCCTGAGCCTCCTCTTCTCCAGGCTAAACAATCCCAGCTCCCTCAGCCTCTCCTTATAGGGCTTGTGTTCAAGGCCTCTCACCAGCCTTGTTGCCCTTCTCTGGACACGTTCAAGTGTCTCGATGTCCTTCTTAAACTAAGGGGCCTTGAACTGGACACAGTCACCTTGGGCACATTTTATTTGATGGAAATCTTTTTTAATGAAAAACATAAAACACACCACCGAGCAACTTTCAAACAGCCTAGTTTCTGCTTGGGAAACTTCCTTCTGAATTGTGCATGGACTGTTTGGAGTTTGTTTTTTTGGTGTTGTATCACAGTATCACCAAGGTTGGAAGAGACCTCAAAGATCGAGTCCAACCTGACTATCTCCAACCAAAGATCTCATATTTCTGATTTTAGAGAACTGCTTTTTTTTTTTTTTTTGTAGAGGGAACCTTTCTCTTTTGGGGTGTTTTGTTAATGTGTGTGTAGCAAGTGCAATTCAGAAGGTGTTTTGTTTGGTTTAGATAATAATTAACAAAATGAGAAGGGAATTTGCAGGGATTCTTAGAGCTTCGTGAAGGCTCAGCTGGCTCTGTTTGTTGAGCAGTCTCACACATTCTGCTGCAGAGAGTCATTAGAATCACAGAATTAAGTTGGAAAATGGAATAGAATAATAGAATAATAAAGCAGGTTGGAAGAGACCTTCAAGATCATTGTGTCCAACCCATCAACCAATCCAACCCACCTAAACAACTAAACCATGGCACCAAGCACCCCATCAAGTCTCCTCCTGAACACCTCCAGTGACGGTGACTCCACCACCTCCCCGGGCAGCCCATTCTAATGGGCAATCACTCTCTCTGTATAGAACTTCTTCCTAACATCCAACCTAAACCTCCTCTGGCACAACCTGAGACTGTGTCCTCTTGTTGTTGTTGTTGTTTTCTCAGAAAATCTTTTTCAGATGTGTTCCAGAGGCTTGCTTTGATCAAGAAACAGGTTGCCAATCAGACTATTGAAATTTTCAAAAGGACCTCCACTGCTTTTTCAAAGGGGACAGAAATGAAAACTAAAAGTTTTAGGAAGTTCATTCCCAAGTTTTGTTTCTTCAGACACACGAGCTCAAAGGCAGGCTTTGAGGAACAGTTTCCTCCCTGAAATGGTGGTTGTCTGTTCTTCTTTCATTTCTTTTGCTTTTCATTTTTTTTGTTCTTTGACAAGACTATTTGAGTGATGTCAAAAAGGACCTCATGTAACCAAAACAGCAGCAGTTAACAATATCCAGCCTCTGATCAGTGTTTTCCTCCTGAGGCTTTTGTAAGTTTATTTTGCCATTCTTGAGAGGTGGTTGCTTTTACAGTCGACGCTGCCTTTGATATTACAGCTAAGTAAAGCTTCTAAATTTGTCCTGGCTGTGTTTTCTTTTTGAGCATACTCTGGACAAGTGTTTCAGCTCTTCCTTTCCTGTTCTGTCTGATATCTAGGGATAAACACATCCAGACATATGCACATTCACACACATAGAGGCTGTGCATGCTGCTGTGTCATTGCTTTCATGTGATTAAGGTCTTGAAGGGTTTTGAAGGAATATCTGATTTGCAGTAGATCTCATCTTGGATTGTTTCATCATCATTCTTGTCCATATTTTCATATTATTTCCAAGGATTTCAGTATGTTTTGGATGACAGGTTGGACTTGATGATCTGGAAGGGCTTTTCCAACCTAGTTTATTCTGTATTATTTCTCTTCATTGTAGCAGAGCTTAAAGAGAAATGGCAGAGTGACTAGGAGAAATGCTCATGTATCAACATCTTCCTTTTGAAAACTCTGCTCAATAACAGTAAGATTAACAAATTAAGTTCTGCTATTCCATGTATTTTTTTTTTTTTTTCACTTTGAGGATGCTGAGTCACATTTAAGGATAAAATATATGAGGAGCACATTAATACAACTACCTGAAGGGTGGTTTTAGCCGGGAAGGGATTGGTCTCTTCTCCCAGGCAACCAGCACCAGAACAAGGGGGGACAGTCTCAAGCTGCGCCAGGGGAGGTTTAGACTCGAGGTGAGGAGAAAGTTCTTCACCAAGCAAGTCGTTCGTCATTGGAATGGGCTGCCCAGGGAGGTGGTTGAGTCACCGTCCCTGGAGGCGTTCAAGAGGGGATTGGACGTGGTACTTGGTGCCATGGTCTAGTCATGAGGTCTGTGTTGATAGGTTGGAGATCCTCGAGGTCTCTTCCAACCTTAGTTATACTGTGATACTGTGATACTGTAATTTTAGAAGGAAGACTTCTTCACTTACCTAGCAGTTAAGTATCATAGTATCAGTCAGAGTTGGAAGGGACCACAAGGATCATCTAGTTCTAATCCCCCTGCCATGGGCAGGGACACCTCACACTAGGTCAGGCTGGCCAGAGCCTCATCCAGCCTTGTCTCAAACACCTCCCTGGACGGCGCCCCAGCCACCTCCCTGGACAACTCATTCCAGGGCTTCACCACTCTCATGGTGAAGAACTTCCTCCTCACATGCAGCCTGAATCTCCCCACCACCAGCTTCATTCCATTCCCCCTAGTCCTATCACTACCTGATATCCTGAGAAGTCCCTCCCCAGCCTTCTTGTAGGCCCACTTCAGATACTGGAAGGCCACAATTAGGTCACCTCGGAGCCTGCTTATATTGAAGAACCAAGACATGGATTATAGCTTCAGCGGCTTGTGTTCATTTTGGCTCTCCAGATGTTCTGCTGTGTAGATGTGTGGGGACATCTTTGCGTCACCTGGAAATCTGATAGGCTTGAGGATCTTGTTTACTTTTATAAATGAAATTTATTTATAACCTTCACCCAAAATACATTTTCCTAGAAGAAATTAGTAGCAGAGGCGAGTCTAGAATTCAGTAGTCTTGAACCGCTCAAGGGCTTTCCCGTGGAATGCTCTCCAGTGATACCTTTCACATCAATAAAGTTCTCCCCTCATTTTCATGGCACCCTGTAACTTCTGTGATGTGTAATAGCTGCTGCAATTAAATGTGGTGTGTTCTCTAAAATGGTTTAAATGTATAAAATAACCATGCTGGTTTGTTTCCTTTCTGTGGGCAACAATGGATTGAGTTTTGTTACTCCAGAAAGGCAATAACAGATGGTCAGCTGTCATAACTTCATAAAATCATAAAATGCTTCGGTTTCAAAGGGACCTTTCAATGTCATGTAGTCCCCACCCCCCTGCAGTGAACAGGGACTTCTTCAACTACATCAGGTTGCTCAGAGCCCTTTCCCACCTGACCTGGAGTGTTTCTAGGTGTGACCGTTTGAGGATGTCCCCTTAAGAAAGGGAATATGGTGGACGGAAGTTGGTAAACGAAAAGAAGGATCTAAACTAATTTCATTGGTAGAGTGGGAGGAAGCACCTTCTGAACTGGGAGTGCAGGAGGGTATCCTGGGCATTCCGGCACTTTTATCTTCAGCCTTTCTTCTGCTCCTCCGCCGAGCAACAGCTCTCTCTCTGCTGGGCTTTCGGCCAAGGCTTTGCCCTTGAAAATTGATAAGACTGCAAGGCCTGTATTAACTGCTTTCCAATTAACACATAACTGCTTCTAACTTTTTTTCTCTTTCTCTCTCTTTCTAACCCGCTTCTGGGGAAAGGGGGAGAGAGGGGGGAGCGGAGGTGGGGAACCCCCTCAGCAGAGGGGGGAACTCTCATTTCTGTGCTACTCTGTTGTATATCTTTGTATATATTGTAAATATTGTAAATTTGTATATATTCCCCTGCATATCCTACATTGCTTTGTAAATATACAGCACCCATTGCTTTGCTAATTCAGCTGTGAGGTTTTTTTCCCTTTCCCTTCAATTTTCTTTCCCTTTACTTTACAGGGGGGAGGGAGGAGGCTTCTTGGCCTTACCCTTCCAACCCTACGACACTAGGCATGGGGCTTCTACCACCTCTCTGGGCACCCTGTGACAATATTTCACCACCCTCAGGGTAAACAATGTGTTCCTTATATCTACTCTGAATCTCTGCTCCGATCCCTGGAGGTGAAACTGGTTGTGTCAATAGATGTCAACACCAGAATCATAGCATCAGTAAGGTTGGAAGAGACCTGTAAGATCATCAAGTCCAACCTGTCACCCAAGACCTCATGACTACTAAACCATGGCACCAAGTGCCATGTCCAATCCCCTCTTGAACACCTCCAGGGACGGTGACACCACCACCTCCCTGGGCAGCCCATTCCAATGGCTAAGCAGCATAACATACATACATGTATGATCCTGTCACTGCTGCTTATCCACCTGAACAGTATTTGAGGAGGATTTGAGTAGCACAGCCACATCTTCCACAAGATTACAAAGAACCCTGTAGCTCTTAGCCCAATAACTCTTTATTGGATTAATATGCAGCTGTAATGCTGAGTCCATCTCATGTGTGGAAGACAATGTTTTAAAAGTCTGGAAGTAACACCAGACTGAAGCAACCAGAATTAAATCTCATGTGGGAAGGCAAGGGAAAGACAGGAGATAAACCAAGGTCCTTGGAGCCTTTGTCTAGCCTGTCCTCAGCACGTGGAGAAATGGAGGTGGAAGGACGGAAGTACTGAAGAAGAGGGAGCAGCAGAGAGAGACTGAAAAGCAAAGGAAAAAGTTGTAATATATCAACATATTTCCATATGCAAGGCATGTCCTTTTACCAGCTAATTGGTTTTATTTGCATGGGGAATATTTCTGTCTTTCATGTAGTGAAGACTGATATTTAACTAGTGAGATGTGCTTTAAAATGTTAGCCATCCTGGTGTAGTGAAGGATGCTTATGGTCAGGATTGTGCCTCAAACATTTGTGTAGGATATATTTCTCTGTGTGTTAACCCTCCTTTGTTCCACCTCCTTTCTGGAGGCAGCAGGGGAAGATCCTAGTGCCACTGAGTCCAGGTAAACAACCTACCTGGGCGTGGTCTCACCCCTGTAGTATACAAGAGGCAGGCAATGTGTTTGTTTCCCTGGGTATATCATATACTTAGGCCATATTTGGTAGGTGTCAGTTCATTGCTTAATCTTTGCATTAGCAACAGATGCTTATTGGACCAGTATTCACTGGGGCAAATGGTAAATAGGGGTCGTTTGGTAAATGAGCCCCCCCACCTTGGTGTTGGAGCCTCTGTGTGTGTGTGTGTGCGTGCCAGTGCTTCAAGAGGCCTCGTGGTCCTTTTGCCACCGTCACCCAGCTGCGTGCGGTGCCGTGGACAGCTCTCCGTGGGATCAACCACTGCGTGATCCATTGTTGTAGGAGAAAACCTGGTAGACCGTGTGAACCAGCGTTGCTGACCTGCCACTGCCCCCCCCCCCGAGCGAGGAACCTTTTGTATCCTGGGAGAGAACAGCAGAGCCACGCGGTGCAGCCACGCGGCCGGCGCCATTTCCTGTCTCCTTATTACGGCACATCCGTGCCACATTCTCTGGACTATAAACATTATTAAGGAAAGACTTCACGAGGTTCTCAGCTTGTGAGTAAGCCAAGCCTTTCTTTATAAAGCTTCAGTTAGGGTAGCATTTAAATTGCTCTGGGTGGAGGGTTGCCGGTCACTGACCAACCCCTCCCCCACCACTCTCTGACTCAGTTTCCATTATAAGTTCTGTGAATCATTTTGATTTAAGTGCCCATACATAACATTCTGTAAAGATAGTTCCACTAACCAAATATTGATACCTGTGAAGGGTGATTGTAAATACCCCGTTACAGAGTTTGTACATATATATAAATAAACTTATATTTTCATTGATACATCTGCCGCTCATTTCTGAGGGCATATCCACTACACCTGGGTGTGTCAGAGGGGCTCAGTTTACAGTGATGATGCAGGAGAACTTTAGGTTGTTTTCAGTGCTCCCAAAAATTGTACCATGATTTTTTTTCCCTCAGACTTTAGCCTTTCAAATTACAGTTATGAGAAATATTTGAGCCATTTTTGTTTTGACTTGGTTTGTTGGGGCTTTTATTGTTGGTGTGGGGGGTTTTTTTGGTGTCCTTTTGCTTAAGCAAGTTTAATTTTTACTGCCAGTCTTGGTGGTGTCTGTTCTGGAGAGTAGCAGGAAAAGCTGATAAGGGCATAGGACAGAAATCTTTGTGCTTATCTCACTGCAGCACATGGAGCTGAGAGTGCATCCTTTTCCTGTCCTAGGACAGGAGACGTAAGCTGACCATCTCCTGACAGCAGTGACTTCAAACAGAGCCTCTAACATCTAAAGGGTATGAATCTTCTCTCAACTTCAGAGGCCAGCTAGGTGAAAGTGGGTCACTGGCTGTTTAGAAAGCTGGTTTTGTGCCATCAAGAAGAAAGAAATGAAAAAAAAAAAGAGCCAAAACACATTTCTGATAACTGCTGGGTCAATAGACACCTTGTAGTGTTTTGAGGGGTTTGTATGTTTTTTCCCCAAAGGGCATAATTTCAATGTGACTCTGAAATGCTTGCTTAGGCTTCTAGCAAAGGGTGAATTATGTTAAAAAAGAAATAAAATGGATTTAACTGCTTTTTTCTTTCCTAAAGAGAGATTTATAAAAATCAACATTGTGCTGTCAGATTTGGAGCAAAGGTCAAACAAAAATTGTCCTCACAGAAGGGGTTACATGGCCAGTAAGTGCCTTTATGGACAAGTATCAGAGGTTTTCTTTTATGTATTGTCTTTAAGTGACCTAGAAATGGAGGATCTAAGCCAAAGGGAAAGTGAATTGGAGCAAAGACAACCTTCCACCAGGATTGCCTAAGACTAGGTGTGACTGAACTTCTGGATCTTCGCCAGGGTCTGTGCTGTGACTCTAAGTTAGTAACTATAAACACAGTTATGAATTGAATATATCAGCTCATTTCTGTGACACTTAATAGATTTCATTCCTAATTTTTGCCATTAAGATAGCTACAAGAAGCCCCAAGCTTTCAGCTCTTCTTCTGGTCACATGTAGAAATAAATCTCAGTGTCCAAATCCCAGGAAGAGAAATCCAGGAACAAAAACAGGAGTCCCACATCAAATATTGTTGCTGTATAGTTTGGGGCAAACTGCTTCACTGCTTTCTGGGCCTTGGTGTCCCTGTGGGTAGAACAACCCAAGAACTCCATGATAATGCCAAGTTCAACATAGAAGATCACAGTGGGAAAGAGACTTGGGAAGTGCACAGTGTTTCTCTTCAAATTAACTACCCGCCTGGCAACCTAGCTCTTCATATAGTGGCTGTGCCCTGAAGTCCACCTTCAGGTAATTGTGACTCCAGATCTTCAGTTACCCAAGGACCCTGGGACTAATGCAGTTTGCCTGGGTTGGTGGCAATGTTGTGTGTTGCCACATCAGCTAAAGGTGTAGCTATGTTATTTGAGCATTGATTTTTTTGCTGTGACATTGGCATGCCTTGCTCATGCAAGTCTCCTCATCTCTTTCATATGTTAACTTTGAGACCTCACTGGGGCTGAAGAAATAAGTATGATCTCATCCTTTCCCTTTGTTTCAGGATGCAGAATGGTTCCTCCATATTGATTGATTTTTTTTTTTTTTTATTTAACAGTCACTTCTCGTAAATGTGAGAGCTGTATGAATTATGAGCATTAAATCTCAAAGCTTTCCAGCTCTAGTCTGGAATTTGAGGTTTACTACAGTCCTTAATCTCAGTTTGTGGTCACATAACTTTGGTACGGGCTGGCTTTAACTGGAAAACCAGCAAACCTTTATCTCTTTCCTCCTTCCAATCAGATATGTTTCTGCCCCAGCAAACCCCAAATAACTTCCTAAATGCAGCTAAGATACTACAAAGCAGCTCCAGGACCTTTCAGCAGTGAAACGAATGGGATCCCTAGAGTTGTATGATTAATCTCGTCATAATTTCAGATTTCTCAATCTCTTACAGTCCCCACTAATCAGATGCAAATTGTGTCCCTGGAGATGACCAATCTGTCATCTGCAGCAGACAGTCAGCTACCTGTCCAGACCTCTGGTATTTTAGAAAAATCTTCTTGGAGCCTTACACATTTTCTTTCTTGCATGGCTTTCAGCTCTCCAGGAGTCACATTATTTTCTGCTCTGCTTTAAAGGCAAAATCACAGCTGGTGGTGAAGGTTGCAAAATCTTTCCTTCAAGTGCTGTGAATCCCATAGCAGATTCAGTTTGCTTGAGACTAAGGTTTTTCATCTACCTTCAAACTAGTGGTGGACTGTAAGCATAAATGTTGACAGTTTCAGATTTGAAGTCCAACTACAGCATGCTGATGGTGATCTTCTGAGAAGCAGAACAGCTTGAGCTGGGAATTCAGCACCAAGCTTACACCCACATTATCTTTTCTTCAAGGCAGGGAAACTGGAAACTGGTCTGAGCAGTGGCTGGCAACATACTGCTCCTTGTACACAGCTCACCCTTCCCCTAGACTTTGCAAAATTAGATCAGCTTCCTCTCTCTGAATCAGTTTTACTTTCTGCACTAGCACAAAGTTGCACTGTGACTGGTTAGATGGCGTGCTATGAACTGGGGTATGAAATGCACAGCTGGGCATTTGGATGGTGACTCTACCCACTCTCTGCTATTCCTATCTTTGTTGCTTATATTTCTTTGCAAGATTCACTTCTTCACAGTGGTTTGGTCCTGTTTAGGTCTAATGATTGCAAAACATTTTGTAGCTTTCCTGTAGAGGGGATAGTCTTGACTGCTTGAGTTTTAACAGCTGGTCAGTAACTCTCATATAAGGAACCTTGCCATTTGCTTTTGAGTCTAAAGAAAAAAATCAAGCAGAGGTTCACAGATTCATAGAATGGTTTGGGTTGAGAGGGACTTTAAGGATCATTTAGTTCCAACCCCACTTCCATGGGCAGAGATGCCTTCCACTAGACCAGGTTGCTCAAGGCCTTGGGCACCTCCAAGGAGAAGGCATCCACGACCTCCCAGGACAATACATTCCAGTGTCTCACCAAGCTCACTCTAAAGAATTTCTTCCAAATACCCAGTTTAAATCTGCCCTCCTCAAGCTGCAGTCCATCCCCTCTCATCCTATTACAGCAATCCCTTGTAAAAAGTCCCTCCCCAGATTTCTTGTAAGCCCCCTTCAAGTACTGGAATGCCACTGTAAGGACTCCTCAGAGCCTTATTTTCTCTAGGCTGAACAGCCCCAGCCCTTGTAGCCTGTCCCCACAGAGGAGGTGCTCCAGCCCTCTGATCATCCTTGTGGACCCTCCTCTGGACCCACTCTAACAGTTCTGTGTCCTTCTTATGCTGAAGACAAAAGAACTGGATGCAGTACTCCGGGTCAGGTCTCACAAGAGCAGCATCGAGGGGCAGAGTTGGCTCCCTCATCCTGCTGGTCACACTGCTTTTGATGCAAGCCAGTTTTGGTTCTGCAGAATATTCTGTCCTCTCATGAAGGAAGGGAGGTTGTAGCCAGGAGGGGGTTAGTCTCTTCTCCCAGGCAACCAGCAACAGCACAAGAGGACACAGTCTCAAGCTGCACCAGGGGAAGTTTAGGCTCGAGGTGATGAGAAAGGTCTTCACAGAGAGAGTTGTTAGCCATTGGAATGTGCTGCCCAGGGAGGTGGTGGAGTCACCATCCCTGGAGGTGTTCAAGAGGGGATTGGACGTGGCACTTGGGGCCATGGTTTAATAGTTATGAGGTGCTAGGTGACAGGTTGGACTTGATTATCTTTGTGGTCTTTTCCAACATTATTGATTCTATGATTCTATGAGGAGCCTGACCTGCAGCTGTGATTTATCAGCCATCCTCCCCCTTACGTGGCCATGGTCCGAAAAGGCACATGGTCAAATTTGCGGCGGTTCCTGCCACATATGGCACAGTTCAGGGAGGCTGTCATTCATCTCTTAACCTCCATGGGCTTCTGAAGCATGGTAGGAACTGTTCTGCGAGTCTCATCAGCTTTTCCGTGCCTCGGGACATTTGGAAAGCTAACCCCAGCACCTTCCACAGATTTCATGACTGTCGGTAAATTCCTTAGTTCCTTGAGAAGCCGTTGCCATAGAAAATGTCCTTCTTGGCGTGTTTGTACCGGCTTGTCTTGGTGACTGTCAATAGCAGCATCTGACTGGGCAAAAAAACCCTGTCAGTATCTGCCTTCTGATGTTAGCATTGGCAGCAGCTTCTTGGAACTCTTGCAGGGAAGTAGCTCTGGTGGCCAAATTCTTTCAAAATTAGAGATATTACCTGTTTGAATATTTAACTCTTTCATGAGCTCTCTAAATTTCACCCTTCTGTCTTGCCAAGCTGCTATCAACCAGAGCTTCTCAGGACAAGATGCAAGGTGATCCAGAAGCATTTTTCACTTGCAGGATGCAGTTGTTAATTCCTGTGTTCTGTGTTGCTTTTCATAAAGGGGAGTTTAGGAACTGTGACCGTTTGAGGCGGTGCCTTTCACATTTTTCTTTCCCTTCACTTTACAGGGGAGGGGGAGAAGGCCTGGCCTTTCCCCTCAACCCTCGACAGAAAGGACCTTAGGGACTCATCAAATCACCTTTTGTCTAGGAGGGATCAATGCTCTTTGCATCATTCTTGATAGAATCACAGAATTATCAGGGTTGGAAGGGACCTCAAGGATCTTCTAGTTCCAGCACCCCTGCCATGGGCAGGGACACCTCACACTACAGCAGGTTGCTCACAGCCACATCCAGCCTGGCCTTAAAAACCTCCAGGGATGAGGCTTCTACCACCTCCCTGGGCAACCTGTGCCAGTGTCTCACCACCCTCATGGGGAAGAATTTCTTCCTAACATTCAATCTGAATCTACCCATTTCTGTTTTTTTTCCATTCCCCCTAGACCTATCACTCCCTGACACTCTAAAAAGTCCCTCCCCAGCTTTCTTGTAGCCCCCCTTAAGATACTGGAAGGCAACAATAAGGTCTCCTCAGAGCCTTCTCTTCTTCAGACTGAATAGCCTCAACTCTCTCAGTCTGTCCTCACAGGAGAGGTGCAACGAGGCTGGGGAGAGGCCTTGAGCACAGCCCTGTGAGGAGAGGCTGAGGGAGCTGGGGTTGCTTAGCCTGGAGAAGAGGAGGCTCAGGGGAGACCTTCTTGCTGTCTACAACTACCTGAAGGGAAGTGGTACTTGGTGCCATGGTTTAGTAGTCATGAGGTCTTGGGTGACACGTTGGACTTGATGATCTTTGAGGTCTCTTCCAACCTTATTGATTCTATGATTCTATTATCTTAAAGGTCTCTTCCAACCAAAATGATTCCATGAACTCCACAGGCCTGTTGTATGCTTGACTAAATATGGGAAGGCTTTTCCAGCTCTTAAAAAATTCATCTCTATTCTTTAAGACCATTTTTTCTTTACCACAGGGAGAGGAACATGGTGATAAGACCATTTTCTCTTCCAACTTTTGACATTAACATTGCTTTAGGTATTGTAAATTCCAACTCACGCATTCCTGCCTATAGCCTTGGTAGTAATTATAATAGCTTCTGGCATGCCAGACAAAGATTTGGCTGGTGTGTTTTCAGTTTTTTTTTTTTCAAATTTGAGTTTAAATTCCCATTTTTCTACTTACAGCAAATACAATTTGACTAGCCATAAGTGTGAGTTGGGGAAACCTCAAACTCTGAATGTGTAGTGTAACATCTTAACCAGTGCCATGATCCTAACCCAACATATTGTTGCTGTGTCTGGCCTTTGGGGGGAGTTAAACAATATTAAATGTTTTTCCTGGTGTAGAAAGTGTGGGGGGGAAGTGGGGGAAGATGCTGTGTTTTGTAGGGCAGGGTGAAAAGGAAGCTTCTTATGGCTTTGGATTGAGTTGTCTTGAGTTACCATGTATGCCTTTGCTGCTATAACTTGATCATCTTTTTCCCTCATGGGTCCTGGTGACTACTCATCCACATAAATTCCCTCCCAAACTCACTCTCAAACTCTCACCAAGACAAACCCCCTTTGCATTGAGAGCAGCATTGAGGAGAAGAACCTTGGGTGGTGGTGGAGGAAAAACTAGATATGAGCCAATAATGTGTACTTGCAGCCCAGAAGCCAGTCATAGCCTCAGCTGTATCCAAAGCAGCGTGGCAAGTAGGACAAGGGAGGAGATTCTGCCCTTCTGCTCCACTCTAATGAGACCACACTGTGGTGGGTTGGAAGGGGTAAGGCCAAGAAGCCTCTTCCCTCCCCCCTGTAAGTAAAGGGAAAGAAAAAATTGAAGGGAAAGGAAAAAAAAACTCACCAGCTGAATTAGCAAAGCAGTGGAGCTTATATTTACAAAGCAGTGTAGGATTTGCAGGGGAATATTTACAAATTTACAATATCTACAATATATACAAAGATATACAATAAGGTAGCACAGGAATGAGAGTAACCCCCCTCGGCCGAGGGGATTCCCCACCTCCGCTCTCCCCTCTCTCCCCCCCTTTCCCCAGAATAGGTTAGAAAGAGGGAGAAAGAAGAAAGAAAGAAGTTAAAAGCAGTTTTGTGTTAATTGGAAAGGAGTCAATACAGGCCTCCTATCTTATCGGTTTCAAGGCCGAAGTCTTGGCAGAAAGCCCAGCAGAGAAAGAGCTGCAGCACGAAGGAGAGGCGGAAGCAAGACTGACCGAGAAGTTCCCGGAGTGCCCAGGATATCTCCCAGTTCAGAAGGTGCTTCCTCCCACTTCACCAATTAAATTAGTTTAGACTATTCTTTCCGTTTACCAACTTCCGTCCACCATATTCCCTTTCTTAAGGGGGCAACGTCAACCGGTCACAGTCCACCCCTTCTAAACAATTTCATTGGCTGTTCATACTGTCCATCCAATCCAAAACGATATTTACAGTTCGTGAGTAAAGTTCATAGTCCATTCCGGCTATGCTCAGATGTAGACGATTCAAAAGTCCAAGAAAATCAGAAAATGAGAAAAATGGAAAACAGTTCATTTCTTCACCGACAAAGCGAAGAAAAGGGAAACAGGGAAATCTCAGGGTCTCTTAGTTGACTCAGGGCTCTCAGGGATCTCAGGGTTCGTGCACCGTAGATTCCTCGTTGATTCTTCTTTTGGGCGCGATGTAGCTGTACAACAGTTCAAAGTTAACCTCTTTCAGCTAAAGTTAAATTTCTTTGTGGAATACACTGAATTTCACCATTCTCTTGCATTCTCTTGCATTCTCTTTTCGTCAGGCAGCTCCTTAGGGACAGCACCCAGACCAGCAACCGCCGGGGACCAGCCTCTGCTCTCCTTTTCAGGCTGCGGGAATCGCCATCGCTGCCGAGTTTTGCCGCGGGGAAGGAGCAGCCGCTCTTTCACGTGGTCAGACTCGTGATCCCAGCGGCAGGGGGCTGAATTTAAAGGCTCTGCTGCGGCTCGGGTGGCTCTTTTCGTCGGGCAGCTCCTTAGGGACAGCACCCAGACCAGCAACCGCCGGGGACCAGCCGCTGCTCTCCTTTTCAGGCTGCGGGAATCGCCATCGCTGCCGAGTTTTGCCGCGGGAAGGAGCAGCCGCTCTTTCACGTGGTCAGACTCGTGATCCCAGCGGCGGGAGCGGCTGAATTTAAAAGGCTCTGCTGCGGCTCGGGGCTCTTTTCGTCAGGCAGCTCCTTAGGGACAGCACCCAGACCAGCAACCGCCGGGGACCAGCCGCTGCTCTCCTTTTCAGGCTGCAGGAATCGCCATCGCTGCCGAGTTTTGCCGCGGGGAAGGAGCAGCCGCTCTTTCACGTGGTCAGACTCGTGATCCCAGCGGCGGGAGCGGCTGAATTTAAAGGCTCTGCTGTGGCTCGGGGGCTCTTTTCGTCGGGCAGCTCCTTCAGGACAGCACCCAGACCAGCAACCGCCGGGGACCAGCCGCTGCTCTCCTTTTCAGGCTGCGGGAATCGCCATCGCTGCCGAGTTTTGCCGCGGGGAAGGAGCAGCCGCTTTTTCACGTGGTCAGACTCGTGATCCCAGCGGCGGGAGCGGCTGAATTTAAAGGCTCTGCTGCGGCTCGGGGGCTCTTTTCGTCAGGCAGCTCCTTCGGGACAGCACCCAGACCAGCAACCGCCGGGGACCAGCCGCTGCTCTCCTTTTCAGGCTGCAGGAATCGCCATCGCTGCCGAGTTTTGCCGCGGGGAAGGAGCAGCCGCTCTTTCACGTGGTCAGACTCGTGATCCCAGCGGCGGGAGCGGCTGAATTTAAAGAGCTCTGCTGCGGCTCGGGGGCTCTTTTCGTCGGGCAGCCCGTATTCTCTTGTACTCTCATGCGCTACCCATTTTTTTTTTTTTTTTTTTTTTTTTAAATTGGCAGTAGGTGCTGTGGCCAGGGACAGCCATGGTTGTAACTCAGCAAAATCTCCCTAAAAAAATCAGTGTCGACCCAGACCGAGGTAGAACAGAAGCAGGTAGCTGTCCAGGTATCTGGCTGTAGAGAATGCTGGAGCCTGGCACTTGAGATGCAGGGTAGTGGGGGCAACTCTTGTATAAGATGTGAGCAGGTTGACTATCTGCTTAATATGGTGGCCAGACTGAAGGATAAGTTTGCTAGCCTTAGAAGTGTAAGGAAATGTAGGAAAGAGATGAATCAGAGGAGGAAGGAGATGGGCCAAAGGAGGAAAGAGGTGAATCAGAAGAGGAAAGAGGTAAATCAGAGCAAGCAGGCTCTGCAGGCTCCCCCAGCAGAGGCTGGTTATTCAAAAAGCAGAGGGGAATGGACGCAAGTTCCTCTCAAAAGACACAAAGTTAAACCTCCTTGCCTCCCCTCACCTTCCCCGCTGCTCTTGGAAAACAGATATGGAGCACTGGAGATTGAGGGTGAGGTGGTCCTGATGCCGGAGGACACACCTTCTGGGGTTCTCCCTAAGGCTAAGCAGCATAAGGTTAAACAGCCTAAGGCAAAGCAGACAAAGGTAAAACAGTCTTCTGCTGGCATCAGGACCTGTTCCCTTAAAAAAAAAGAGGAGGGTAATTGTTATTGGTGATTCCCTTCTGAGAGGAATGGAGGGCCCTATATGTCGGCCTGACCCATCTCATAGGGAACTCTGTTGTCTGCCAGGAACCCAAATTAACGATGTTACCAGTAGGCTGCCTAAACTGGTGCAACCCTCTGACTACTACCCTTTACTAGTTATGCAGTTAGGCAATGATGATGTTGCAATCAGAACTCCCAGGGCTATCAAAGATGACTTCAGGGCTCTGGGAGACCTGGTTGAGGGTCAGGGCACAAATAATTTTTTCATCAATACCCTTAACTGCAGGCGGGAATACCATAAGGAACAGGTCAGCAGCTGAAGTCAACAAGTGGCTTAGAGGCTGGTGCAGTCAAAAGAATTTTGGTTTTTTTGATATTGGGAAACTTTCTACTGCACCAGGCCAGCTGGCAACAGATGGAGTACATCTGTCCCAGAGAAGGGAAAGGTCACTGTATATGAGAACGGACTGTCCCCCAAAGGTAAAAAGATCCTGGGTAGGGCATTGGCGGGTCTCATCGACAGGGCTTTAAACTAGTTTCGAGAAGGGGAAGGGGCTGAAAATAGTCCTCTCAGACAGGAGTCTGGGGGCGACAAGCTAGAGTCAGAGGTGAAACCAGCAGCCCAGCTGAAGTGCATGTACACTAATGCACGAAGCATGGGTAACAAACAGGAGGAGCTGGAAGCCTTGATGCAGCAGGAAAATTATGATGTAGTTGCCATCACAGAGACGTGGTGGGATGACTCACATGACTGGAGCGCTGCAATTGACGGTTACAAGCTCTTCAGGAGAGACAGGCAAGGAAGAAGGGGGTGGAGGGGGTGGCCCTGTACATCAGGAAGGCACTAGATGCCATTGAGATGGAGATTAGGGACGATCGGGTTGAATGCTTGTGGATAAGAATTAGAGGGAAGACCAGCAGGGCAGACACCTGGTTGGAGTCTGTTATAGACCACCCAACCAGGAGGAAGATGTTGATGAAGCATTCTATAGGCAGCTTAGGGCTGTCTCAAGATCTCCGGACCTTGTTCTCATGGGCGACTTCAACCTGCCTGACATCTGCAGGGAACTCAACACAGCAGAGAGGAGACAGTCAAGAAGGTTCTTAGAATGTATGGAGGACAGCTTCTTATCCCAGGTGCTGCGAGAGCCTACCAGGGGCAAAGCTATGCTTGACCTCCTCTTCACCAACAGGGAAGGACTGGTGGGCAATGTGGTGGTCGGAGGGTGTTTGGGGTCCAGTGACCACGAGATAATTGAATTTTCGGTTTTGGTCAAGCCAAGAGGTGCAGCAAGAAGACCTCCCTCTGGACTTCCAGAGGGCAGACTTCAGGTTACTCAAGGAACTAATTCAGAGAGTTCCTTGGGATAAAGCCCTTAAAAACAAAGGGTCCAGGAGAGCTGGACCTACTTCAATGAAGAATTGCTGAAGGCTCAGGGACAGGCTGTGCCAATGTGCGGAAGATGAGCCGCCGGGGCAGACGGCCAGCCTGGATGGTTCATGAACTTTTAATGGAACTGAGGGAAAAAAGAGGGTGTATCACCAATGGAAGAGAGGAGGCAACCCACAGAATGTTTAAGGATGTTGCTAGGTCTTGTAGGAAGAAAATTAGGAAGGCAAAAGCACACTTGGAGCTTAAACTGGCCTCTACTGTGAAGGACAACAAAAGTCCTTCTATAAATACATTAATAGTAAGAGGAAGGAAAGGACAACCTCCACTCCTTGGTGGACACGGAGGGGAACATTGTAACAAAGGATGAGGAAAAGGCAGAGATACTTAACACCTTCTTTGCCTCAATTTTTGCTAGAAGGACAGAACGTCTTCCTGACAGCTGGCCTGCAGAGCTGGCAGAAGGAACCAGGGAGCTGCACAGTTTCCCTATGTTCCATGAGGAGGTGGTTGGAACTCTCCTTAGCAGCTTGGATCCCCACAAGTCCATGGGACCAGATGGGATTCATCCTAGGGTGCTGAGAGAGCTGGCAGACGAGCTGGCCAAGCCACTCTCCATAATTTTCCAGCAGTCCTGGCTCACTGGCGAGGTCCCAGAGGACTGGAAGCTGGCCAACGTGGTGCCCATCCATAAGAAGGGCCGGTTGGATGAGC
Organism: Melanerpes aurifrons; assembly: GCA_011125475.1. Classification (NCBI taxonomy): domain Eukaryota; kingdom Metazoa; phylum Chordata; class Aves; order Piciformes; family Picidae; genus Melanerpes; species Melanerpes aurifrons. The sequence continues at coordinate 162,197 of WWNC01000130.1, forward strand.
CAGGGAATTACAGGCCTGTCAGTCTGACCTCAGTACCAGGCAAGATCATGGAACAGGTCATCCTGAGTGCAATAACACAGCACTTAGAGGATGGCCAAGGGGATCAGGCCTAGCCAACATGGATTTAGGAAGGGCAGGTCCTGCCTGACCAACCTGATCTCCTTCTATGATCAGGTGACCCGCCTGGTAGATGTGGGGAGGCCTGTTGATGTAGTCTTCCTGGACCTCAGCAAGGCCTTTGACACTGTACCCCATAGCAAACTCCTGGCCAAGCTGTCAGCCCATGGCTTGGACGGGAGCACACTGCGATGGGTTAGGAACTGGCTGGATGGCCGAGCCCAGAGAGTGGTGGTGAATGGTGCCACATCCAGCTGGCGGCCAGTCACTAGTGGTGTGCCCCAAGGATCAGTGTTGGGCCCTGTGCTCTTTAACATCTTTATTGACGATCTGGATGAGGGCATTGAGTCCATCATCAGTAAATTTGCTGACGACACCAAGCTGGGGGCAAGAGTTGATCTACTGGAGGGTAGAGAGGCTCTGCAGAGGGACCTCGACAGGCTGGACAGATGGGCAGAATCCAACGGCATGAGATTTAACACATCCAAGTGCCGGGTTCTGCACATTGGCCACAACAACCCCATGCAGTGCTACAGGCTGGGGTCAGAGTGGCTGGAGAGCAGCCAGGCAGAGAGGGACCTGGGGGTACTGGTCGATGGCAGGCTGAACATGATCCTGCAGTGTGCCCAGGCAGCCAAGAGGGCCAATGGCATCCTGGCCTGCATCAGGAACAGTGTGGCCAGCAGGAGTAGGGAGGTCATACTGCCCCTGTATACTGCACTGGTTAGGCCGCACCTCGAGTACTGTGTCCAGTTCTGGGCCCCTCAGTTTAGGAAGGATGTTGACTTGCTGGAACGAGTCCAGAAAAGAGCAACAAAGTTGGTGAGGGGTTTGGAACACAAGCCCTATGAGGAAAGACTGAGGGAGCTGGGGTTGCTCAGCCTGGAGAAGAGGAGACTCAGGGGTGACCTTACCACTCTCTACAACTACCTGAATGGAGGTTGTAGACAGGTGGGTGATGGTCTCTTCTCCCAGGCACCCAGTACCAGAACAAGAGGACACAGTCTCAGGCTGCGCCAGGGGAGGTTCAGGTTGGATGTTAGGAAAAAGTTCTATACAGAGAGAGTGATTGCCCATTGGAATGGGCTGCCCAGGGAGGTGGTGGAGTCGCTGTCATTGAAGGTGTTCAGGAGGAGACTTGATGGGTTGCTTAGTGCCATGGGTTAGCTGTTTGGGTGGGTTGGATTGGTTGATGGGTTGGACACGATGATCTTGAAGGTCTCTTCCAACCTGGTTTGGTTTATTCTAATAAAGGTTTATTCTAAAGTGTGACCCGGACCTTCAGCTGAAACCACCCCTCGGACAGGTTTAGCCTCTCCTGAGGGTGAAAATACCCAAACAGTTTTACCTAACAGATTCTTTTCTCTAACAACAGGAATTCTATCACCTTCTACTTTCCGTAGCAAATCTGAATGTGCAGGTCCAGCTCGGTTCACTGAACCTCTACTATTTACCAGCCAGGTTGCTTGTGCTAAATGTTTTTCCCAGTTTTTCAAAGATCCACCCCCCATGGCTTTAAGAGTGGTCTTCAACAAACCGTTGTAGCGTTCAATCTTCCCCGAAGCCGGTGCATAGTAGGGAATGTGGAATATCCACTCAATACCGTGCTCTTTGGCCCAGTTCTTTACAAGGTTGTTCTTGAAATGAGTTCCGTTGTCTGACTCAATCCTCTCTGGAGTTCCGTGTCTCCACAGGATCTGTCTCTCCAGACCGAGAATGGTGTTGCGTGCAGTTGCATGTGGAACTGGATAAGTTTCCAACCACCCGGTGTTTGCCTCTACCATAGTAAGCACATATTGCTTACCAGAACGAGAACGTGGTAGAGTGATGTAGTCAATCTGTCAGGCTTCACCATACTTGTACTTGGACCATCTGTCACCATACCACAAGGGCTTAAGTCGTTTTGCCTGCTTAATAGCAGCACAAATGTCACAGTCTTGGATGACTTGTGTGATAGCATCCATGGAAATGTCTATGGATCTGTCACGAGCCCATTGGTATGTTGCATCTCTGCCTTGATGTCCTGACGAATCATGAGCCCACCGAGCTAAGAATATCTCACCTCGGTGTTTCCAGTCGAGATCAAGATTAGAGTCCATGTCTACTTGAGAAACTCTTGCAGCTAGATCTGCCTGATGGTTATGTTGCTGTTCCTCAGTAGCTTTGCCCTTAGGAATGTGAGCATCGATGTGTCTCACTTTCACTGGAATTCTCTCGATTCGATCAGCAATATCCTGCCACAGGTTGGCTGCCCAAATGGGTTTTCCTTTTCTCTGCCAACCACTCTTCTTCCAGTTCTTTAGCCAACCCCATAGAGCATTGGCTACCATCCAGGAGTCGGTGTAGAGATAAAGCTTTGGCCATCTCTCACGTTCAGCTACGTCGAGAGCTAGCTGGACAGCTTTTACCTCTGCGAACTGACTGGATTCTCCTTCTCCATCTTTCGCCTCTGCAACTCGGCGTGTTGGACTCCACACTGCAGACTTCCACCTTCACTTGTTTCCAACAAGACGACAGGAACCGTCTGTGAACAAAGCATATTTCTTTTCATCATCAGAAAGGTCATTGTAAGGAGGAGCTTCCTCAGCACGAGTTACTTTCTCCTCTGGAGGTTTAGCACAGTTGATACCTTCAGGCCAACTTGAGATCACCTCCACTAGACCAGGTCTTTCAAGATTTCCCATTCGAGCTCTCTGTGTTATCAGAGCCATCCACTTAGACCATGTGGAGTCTGTGGCATGATGTGGTGTGGAGCCTTTGCCTTTGAACATCCAATTCAAAACTGGTAATCTGGGAGCTAGGAGAAGTTGTGATTCAGTTCCAATCACTTCAGAAGATGCTTTCACTCCTTCATAGGTAGTTAGAATTTCTTTCTCTGTTGGAGTATAATTAGCCTCTGAACCTCTGTAACCTCGACTCCAGAAATCACGAGGTCGTCCACGTGTCTCACCCGGAGCTTTTAGCCACAAGCACCAGGTTGGACCATTGTCACTTGCAGCCGTGTACAGAATGTTCTTAATGTCTGGACCATCTCGGACAGGTCCCAGACCCATTGCTTGAATTACCTCTTGCTTTATCTTGTCAAAGGCTGCTTGTTGTTCAGGTCCCCAGTGGAAATGGTTTCTCTTTCGAGTCACACCATACAGAGGTTTCACAATCTGACTGTATCCAGGAATGTGCAGTCTCCAAAATCCCACTATCCCCAAGAAACGTAGGGTCTCTTGCTTGTTTGTGGGATTTGCCATGGTAGAGACTCTATTTACCACATCCACTGGAATGTGTCGGCGTCCATCCTGCCATCGCACTCCCAGAAACTGAATCTCTGTGGTAGGTCCTTTCACCTTGTCTCGTTTGATGGCAAAACGTGCATTCAGAAGAATGTCAATGATTTTGTTACCTTTCTCAAAGACTTCCTCAGCAGTTTTACCCCAGATGATGATATCATCGATGAACTGGATGTGTTCTGGAGCACCGCCTTTCTCCAGAGCATCGTGGATTACGGCATGTCAGATGCTTGAGCTGTGGATCCAGCCCATTGGCAGCCTGTTGAAAGTGTACTGGATTCCTCTCCAGGTGAAAGCAAACTGAGGCCTGCATTCCTCTGCTATGGGAATAGAGAAAAATGCATTAGCAATGTCTATGGTAGCATACCATTTGGCCTCTTTGGATTCCAGCTCATACTGTAGTTCCATCATGTCTGGTACTGCTGCACTCATAGGTGGTCTTACTTCATTCAGGGCTCGGTAGTCTACTGTCAGACGCCAGTCTCCATTCTGCTTCCACACAGGCCACACTGGACTGTTGAAAGGCGAATGAGTTTGCTGACGACTTTCTGACTCTCCAACTGACGAATCAGATTCTGAATGGGCAACAAAGAGTCGCGGTTGGTTCTGTATTGTCTGTGATGCACAGTCTGAGAAGCAACCGGCAATTTAATGTCCTGTATCTTATGTTGTCCCACAACTGCAGATTCATCAGAAAGCTCAGGTCTGGCAGATAGCTTCAATTTTTGTCCATCAATTTCTATTGAAGCTACTGCACAAGCCCATTTGTAACCTCTAGGGTCCTTGAAACGCCCTTCTCTCAGAAAATCAATTCCCAAAATACAAGGTGCATCAGGTCCGGTCACAACTGAATGTTTCCTCCATTGTTTACCAGTTAAACTTATATTAACCTCTACCTTACTTAACTCTTGAGATCCACCAGTGACTCCCAGAATAGTTATAGACTCTGATCCCTGATAATTTGATGGTATTATGGTGCACTGAGCTCCTGTGTCAACCAAGGCCCTGTACTTCGAAATTGTGAAGTGCCAGGCCACTGGATGTACACATCCCAATAGATTCTATTATCTCTGTTATCCCTCTCCTCCCCCTGGCGGGAGGCAGGGCACCCCTAGTTATGGGGAACATGCGCACATGTGCATTGCACATAGTTCGCAGGGTTATAACTTTGCATGTTATAACCGGAGCCACTGGTGGAGCCATAAGAGTCGTTCTGGGGAACTGTGGAAATAACAGCTACCCTTCTGGTATTGCTACCTCGGGTTCTGCCACTTTGCAATTCCCTCAGTCTCCTGAAAAGATTAGAAGTTGGTTGGCCATCCCAGCGGTTCATGTTCTCACCAAACTGATCACGCAGAGTTATCCAAATAGTTCTACGTAATTGCCTTGGTAGTCTGTTTTGGAATGCCCTGTTTTGGAATGCCCTCCTTGGAGGACGTGTGTTCCTCACAGATGAAACTTGTATCCACCTGGAGGGAGAATTGAAATTATCCCTTTGTGCCAATTGGGATATGGAATTTCTAAATTCATCTTTTAACTCTCTTATGCAATTCTGAATATCTCCAGACATAGTTTTAATAGCCGAAACCAAAGAACCACGTGTCATGCTATCCTCCAATTGTCTCATTTGATCACTGAATTGGCCAACCGTGGGAGAAGCTCCACCATAACTTCTTGACACAATTCTGCTTGCCAGAATGTTTGCATAATTAGAAGGAGCAAGTTTGATGATCTTTTTAGCAAGACCAATACCCACAGGAATGTCATCAGGATTCAGAGTTTCATGTTCACCATAGAGTAGCTCTCTAACAGCAAATTCTCTCAAGCGCTTAATTCCCTCATCTATGGTAGTCCAGGGTTTAGGATTCCATGGAAGATCATCTCGGGAAGGGTATCTCAGGGCAACCGCCATTAAAAGGCGTATCCACAGATTAACCTTACCGAGAGCCCTGCCTAGATGTCTATCTATTCCATTGTCCCTTGAGAGAGTTCCTAACTGAGCTGCTGACTTGTCTCCAACTGTTAGAGCTGGAGCACCTGTATCATAACACCTACTAAGCCAAGTTAGAAGTGGCTCCTTATCTGCCCTGGTGAAATCTTTACGGACATAACGCAATTCCTGCCCTGGAGAAGAACATTCCAAAATATCATCTTCACCTTCGTCTCCCTGAACTTTTTGTCCATATAATCCTGCTGTCATTCTCCTAAGGATCTCTTTAAGCTGAGAACCACCTTTGCCAGCTGCTTTCCTAACTTCATTTCCATCCTCCTTTGATCTCACTAGGTTAGCTAGATCTTTAAAACAAACCACCTCTTCCTCCTCAGCAGGATCTCTTAGAGTAGAGGGCCCCTCACCAGGATCAGTCTCCAGCTCCTCTTCTTCATCTTTGGCCTTTCCACTTCTAGTCTTTAAAGTAGCCACCTTAACTGGAGCTGTGTTTGAATTTACAGCCACCTTAATGGAAGCTGACAGGTCCTGAGATAAATCAGCTGCTGGGGCAGTGACTTCCGGTCCCACCGAGGGAGTGGGTGGAAATGACGTTGCTCCGTCAATGGCCGACGGAGAAGAAGAAGGAGGAGAAGGAGTAGGAGAAGGAGTAGGCGCCATGTTGATACCAGCTGCTGCCTTTGGCAGCTTGCTGGAATCAGCAAAGTCATTTAGAGCTGCTTTACCAATTAACTTTTTAGCCTTCTTTTTAACTGACAGAGAGTCTCCACCTTCCTCATCACTAGATGACTCTGGGACTGATCTTGAGCCACGGCGTTTTCTTTTTGATCTAGTTTTAATAACAAAACAAGCTCTGGGTATCTTTCTCTCTCGCCGCAGAGAGAACAGCAAATATACAATCACCATCACCAGCAACAGATTTATACACATCACATAAATCACCTTTGGATCCCAGGCATCACCTAAAGTTACTCTCTCCTCAGGCGGAATCTTAAAACCCTTTATCTCAATTGGGAGAGTGGTGGAGGTAACATTCCTGTATCTCACTGGCCATAAGAAATTAATACATTTTCCATACCATAATTTAACTCTGTACATAACCCACATATAAATTGTCCGCACCAAATATTTACCCAGGTAATCCAAAATCAAACCCAAACAATATCTGTAAACCAGAGCCCCAAAAATTGAAAAGAATAATCGCTCCACAAACCACAACACCTTCATGTTTGCTAATTCAGCTGGAAAACACTAAATCAATCAAGTAATAAATTAAACTAATTATCTGCCCCACGTTGGGTGCCAATAAAAAAATGTGGTGGATTGGAAGGGGTAAGACCAAGAAGCCTCTTCCCTCCCCCCTGTAAGTAAAGGGAAAGAAAAAATTGAAGGGAAAGGAAAAAAAAACTCACCAGCTGAATTAGCAAAGCAGTGGAGATTATATTTACAAAGCAGTGTAGGATTTGCAGGGGAATATTTACAAATTTACAATATCTACAATATATACAAAGATATACAATAAGGTAGCACAGGAATGAGAGTAATCCCCCTCGGCCGAGGGGATTCCCCACCTCCGCTCTCCCCTCTCTCCCCCCCTTTCCCCAGAATAGGTTAGAAAGAGGGAGAAAGAAGAAAGAAAGAAGTTAAAAGCAGTTTTGTGTTAATTGGAAAGGAGTCAATACAGGCCTCCTATCTTATCGGTTTCAAGGCCGAAGTCTTGGCAGAAAGCCCAGCAGAGAAAGAGCTGCAGCACGAAGGAGAGGCAGAAGCAAGACTGACCGAGAAGTTCCCGGAGTGCCCAGGATATCTCCCAGTTCAGAAGGTGCTTCCTCCCACTTCACCAATTAAATTAGTTTAGACTATTCTTTCCGTTTACCAACTTCCGTCCACCATATTCCCTTTCTTAAGGGGGCAACGTCAACCGGTCACACCCACCTGCAGTGCTGTGTCCAGCTATGGAGTCCTTAGCACAGGAAAGACATGGAACTGTTGGAGCAGGTCCAGAGAAGGTCACAAAAATGTTCCAAAGGTTGGAATGCTTCTGCTGTGAGAACAGGCTGGGAGAGTTGGGGTTCTTCAGCCTGGAGAAGAGAAGGCTTCACGGAGGTCTTACTGTGGCCTTTCAGTTCTTAATGGGAGCCTGCAGGAAAGATAAGGAGGGACTGTTTGTCATGGTGTGTAGTGATAGTATAAGAGGTAATAGTTTCAAACTGAAAGAAGGTAGATTTAGATTGTATTAGGAAGAATTTCTTTACTGTGAAGATGGTGAGGCACTAACATAGGCTGCCCATAGAAGCTGGGGATGACCTCTGCCTGGAAGTGTTCCAAGATGAGGTTTGAGCAACCTCTTCAATTAGTTGGAACTAGGTGATCTTTAAGGTCCCTTCCAGCTCAAACCATTCTATGGTTGTATTATCTGAAGATAGTTTGTGACAGGGACCCTTCCTGTTTCCACCATATGGACAATGGCACATCTGCTTTCTTCCATCCTATATAGTCCTCCAGCACTGTTCCATCGGTCTTTAAACTCTTCAATGTCCCATTCAGAGAATGTGTAATGGGTACCCTCAATTTCATGGTGGGAAAGCAGTGATGCCAAAGGGCTACAGAGTCCTGGATGCACTTTCCAGCCTGAAAAAGACTGCTTCTGCAGCTTCACTGATTTAAAGATAACTTGAATACACATACACAGAAAGTGTACCAAGAATTCCTTTGGTGAACTCTTTCTGAACCAAAGCACAGAGATAACTCAGTTTGTGCTTTTTAACTACCAGAGATGTGCTGCACACCCAGGCAAGTCTGTTGTTGGAGAAAAGAGAATATGATCTCTCTCTATAGAGATGAATCTGTCCTTGTGACTCCAGGCATAACAGGATATACAAAAGGTTCTATTTTGCTGCTTTGTTTTGATGTTGATTTGTTTGTAGTCTGCCCAAGACACTAATTGGTGTTTTACAAGTATAAAGACAAAGGTACCTGCCCTGAAGAACTCAGTAACAAAAAAAACCCACCACTGGACTCTCTTAGTGCACAGTCAAATTTTCTGCCTAATGAACCAATCTTTTTGATAAAAATCCCTACCTCCAGGTGAATTCTCTGCTTTGATTTTCCCCTCGACTCCCATCTTCTTTTACACCTCACTTTGTATTCTTTTCCCCTCTGCTCTAAATTTTGGGGGCAGCTTGCACTTTAATCAACATTTTACAGCATAGCTCCTGGAAAGGAAGTGAATCACCTCTTTCATAAGGAACAAAGTTGGGCTTATGTTGCAATTCTGTGTGGGTATTTAAGATGAGGAATTGGAAGACCTTGGCATGACACGGGATTTTAAGAGGAACGGCGGTGCACTATCAGCTTTTAATCCCTTCAACACTCTGTGGCTGATAACAGGTTGTAACATGGATGTTAGTGCTTGCAGAAGAACAATTGAACAATTCCTCCACTTTAGTGATGTGTTGGCTTCTTATCACTTATGACTTAGCATGGATTTGGTGTGGGTTGTTTTTTTTCTTTTCCTTCAAGAGGTGTTGATTTTTGCAAAAATAGTCATGTTAATGGTTGCCACCTTCACCTTACCCTCAGCACTTCCATTTCTATGTTATTACTCCTTTTCCAGAGCTGATTTCTTCTGCAGCAGAGGTGGTAGAACAGACTCTGTGACTCCTTCTTGTCAGCATCAGCCAGAATCAGCCAGTTACTCTAAATCATCTGCAGTGGTAGTTTATGATGTCATTATTGTTCCCCTATTTCTCACTGAGCCTCACTTCCATTTTAAATTAACACCTACCTTTTAGCACCAATGAGGTTGGAAAGGAGGAATATCTACCCCAAAAGGGTTGTCAAGCCATGGAACAGGCTGCCCAGGAAAGTGGTGGTAGGATCCCTGGAGGGATTTAGAAGACATGTGGGTGTGCAGGGGAAGTTTAGTCTCAGGGTGAGGAGAAAGTTCTTCACCGAGAGAGTCATTAGCCATTGGAATATGCTGCCCAGGGAGGTGGTGTAGTCACCATCCCTGGGGGTGTTCAAGAGGGGTTTGGACATGGCACTTGGTGCCATGGTTTAGCCATGAGGTCTGTGGTGATGCGTTGGACTTGATCTTTGAGGTCTCTTCCAACCTTGGTGATTCTGTGATGCTGTGATGCTGAGGGATAGGGAGTGGTGGATTTGGCAGCACTGGGTTAGTTGTTTGGATCAGTGATCTTACAGGTCTCTTCCAAACGAATCAGTTCTGTGATAGGGCATTAAATTAGTTTCAAAGGGGGAAGGGGTTGAAACCAGTCCCCCCAGGCAGGAGTCTGGGGGCGATAAGCCAGAGCCAGAGGTGAAACCAGCAGCCCAGATGAAGTGCATGTACACTAATGCACGAAGCATGGGCAACAAACAAGAGGAGCTGGAAGCCTTGCTGCAGCAGGAAAGTTATGATGTAGTTGCCATCACAGAGACGTGGTGGGATGACTCACATGACTGGAGTGCTGCAATTGATGGCTACAGGCTCTTCAGTAGAGACAGGCAAGGCAGAAGGGGTGGAGGGGTGGCCCTTTACATCAGGGAGGCACTAGATGCCATTGAGCTGGAGATCAGGGACCATCAGGTTGAGTGCCTGTGGGTGGGAATTAGAGGGAAGACTGGCAGGGCAGACACCCTGGTTGGAGTCTGTTATAGACCACCCAACCAGGAGGAGGATGTTGATGACTCATTCTATAGGCAGCTTAAGGCTGTCTCAAGATCGTCTGACCTTGTTATCATGGGCGACTTCAACTTGCCTGATATCTGCTGGGATCTTAACATAGCAGAGAGGAGACAATCTAGGAGGTTCTTAGAATGCATGGAAGACAGCTTCTTATAACAGGTGCTGCGTGAGCCTACCAGGGGCAAGGCTATGCTTGACCTCCTCTTCACCAATAGGGAAGGGCTGGTGGGCTGTCGAGGGTTGAGGGGAAGGCCTCAAGCCTTCTTCCCCCCCCGTAAGTAAAGGGAAGAAAATTGAAAGAAAGAAAAAAAACCACAGACGGATTAGCAAGGGATATTTGTGCTGTATTTACAAGCGGTTTAGGAAATGCAGGTTTATATACAGAATTTACAATATTTACAATATTCATACAGAAATACACAAGAAAGTAACACAGGAATGAGATTCCCTCCTCTGCTGAGGAGGGTTCCCCAACCCTGTACCCCCTTCTCTCCCCCTTTTTCCCAGAGAGGGTTAGAAAGAGAGAAAAGGAATAATTATTAATTAAAAGCAGTTATAATTAGAGCAAAATGTGTTAGTAAGTTTAGTACAGGCCTTATCGGTTCAAAGGTCAGTCTGGCCGAAAGCCCAGAAGCTGTGAGCTGCAGAAGGAGGGGGAAAAAGTGCAAGACTGAGTGAGACCAGTCTCACTGGGAATCAAAACTTAAGGCAGTGCTCTGCTTCTCCACCAATGAAAGTAGTTTAGACCTGTCTTGTTTATAAAACATTCGGCCATGGTGTCCCTTTGTTAACAGCACCGCCTCAAACGGTCACATGGGCGATGTGGTGGTCGGAAGGTGTTTAGGGGCCAGTGACCACGAGATAATTGAATTTTCAGTATTTGGTCAAGCTAAGAGGGGTAGCAAGAAGACCTCCACTCTGGACTTCCGGAGGGCGGATTTCAGGCTACTCAAGGAAATAATTCAGAGGGTTCCTTGGGATAAAGCCCTTAAAAACAAAGGGGTCCAGGAGAGCTGGACCTCCTTCAAGGAAGAATTGTTGAAGGCGCAGGGACAGGCTGTGCCAATGTGCCGGAAGATGAGCTGCCGGGGCAGACGGCCAGCCTGGATGGTTAATGAACTTTTAATAGAACTAAGGGAAAAAAAGAGGGTGTATCATCTTTGGAAGAAAGGTGAGGCAACCCATGAAAAATTTAAGGATGTTGCCAAATCATGTAGGAAGAAAATTAGGGTGGCAATAGCACATTTGGAGCTTAGACTGGCCTCTGCTGTGAAGGACAACAAAAAGTCCTTCTATAAATACATTAATAGCAAGAGGAAGGGCAAGGACAACCTCCACTCCTTGGTGGACACGGAGGGGAACATTGTATCAAGGGATGAGGAAAAGGCAGAGATACTTAACACCTTCCTTGCCTCAATTTTTACTAGCAGGACAGAATGTCTTCCTGACAGCTGGCCTGCAGAGCTGGCAGAAGGAGCCAGGGAGCTGCATAGTTTTCCACTGTTCCAAAATGGGGTAGTTGGTGATCTGCTCAGCAGCTTGGATCCCCACAAGTCCATGGGACCAGATGGGATCCATCCTAGGGTGCTGAGAGAGCTGTCAGAGGAGCTGGCCAAGCCGCTCTCCATCATTTTCCATCAGTCCTAGCTCACTGGAGAGGTCCCAGAGGACTGGAAGCTGGCCAACGTGGTGCCCATCCACAAGAAGGGCCGGTTGGATGAGCCAGGGAATTATAGGCCTGTCAGCCTGACCTCAGTGCCAGGCAAGATCATGGAACAGGTCATCCTGAGTGCAATCACACAGCACTTACAGGATGGACAAGGGATCAGGCCCAGCCAGCATGGATTTAGGAAGGGTAGGTCCTGCCTGACCAACCTGATCTCCTTCTATGATCAGGTGACCCGCCTGGTGGATGTGGGGAGGCCTGTGGATGTGGTCTACCTGGACCTCAGCAAGGCCTTTGACACCGTCCCCCATAGCAAACTACTGGCCAAGCTGTCAGCCCATGACTTGGACGGGAGCACACTGCGATGGGTTAAGAACTGGCTGGAGGGCTGAGCCCAGAGAGTGGTGGTGAATGGTGCCACATCCAGCTGGTGGCCAGTCAGTAGTGGAGTCCCCCAGGGGTCAGTGCTGGGCCCTGTGCTCTTTAACATCTTTATTGATGATCTGGATGAGGGCATTGAGTCCATCATCAGTAAATTTGCTGATGACACCAAGCTGGGGGCAGGAGTTGATCTGCTGGAGGGTTAAGAGGCTCTGCAGAGGGACCTCGACAGGCTGGACAGATGGGCAGAGTCCAACGGTATGAGATTTAACACATCCAAGTGCCGGGTTCTGCACATCGGCCACAACAACCCCATGCAGTGCTACAGGCTGGGGTCAGAGTGGCTGGAGAGCGACCAGGCAGAGAGGGACCTGGGGGTGCTGGCTGATGGTAGGCTGAACATGAGCCTGCAGTGTGCCCAGGCAGCCAAGAGGGCCAATGGCATCCTGGCCTGCATCAGGAACAGTGTGGCCAGCAGGAGCAGGGAGGTCATTCTGCCCCTGTGCACTGGACTGGTTAGGCCGCACCTCGAGTACTGTGTCCAGTTCTGGGCCCCTCAGTTTAGGAAGGATGTTGACTTGCTGGAACGAGTCCAGAGAAGGGCAACGATGTTGGTGAGGGGCTTGGAACACAAGCCCTATGAGGAGAGGCTGAGGGAGTTGGGGCAGCTTAGCCTGGAGTAGAGGAGACTCAGGGGTGACCTTATTGCTGTCTACAACTACCTGAAGGGAGGTTGTAGACAGGCAGAGGTTGGTCTCTTCTCCCAGGCAGCCAGCACCAAAACAAGAGGACACAGTCTCAGGCTGCACCAGGGGAGGTTCAGGCTGGAGGTCAGGAGGAAGTTTTACACAGAGAGAGTGATTGCCCATTGGAATGGGCTGCCCAGGGAGGTGGTGGAGTCGCCATCATTGGAGGTGTTCAGGAGGAGACTTGACAGGGTGCTTGGTTGCATGGTTGGTTGGGTGGTGTTGGACAATAGGTTGGATGCGATGAACTTGAAGGTCTCTTCCAACCTGGTCTATCCTATCCTATCCTATCCTGTCCTATCCTATCCTATTCTATGTTTTCATGAAGGAGATATGTCTGAGAAAACAGTTTAAATGTAGTATGAATGTGCTTTACTGGTAAGCAGTGCTGGCACTCACAATTTCGCTGCTGTGTACTTTGGACTTCTTTAATCAATATTCCATGGATTGTCTTTTTAACCTCTGTCTATGCACTATGCTTGATTTAATGTTGTCCAGCTGCTAATGTATGCCACACTGAGATGTACAGACTATCAGTAGACTGCTGAAATAAGGTCTGGCTTCCTAATTTTTATACTACTTAATGCTAGGTTGTCTTTCACCCAAGTGCATTACTTTATCAACATTGAATTGCTTCTGCTGTCATTTCAATGATAGAACTGTTTAGGTTGGAAGAGGCTTCTAAGATCAAGTCCAGCCATTAAGCCAGCACTGCCAAGTCACCAATAAAGTCACCCTCAGGACCACATCTATTCTTGAAGTGCTACCTTATTTTTAGCCAGGTTTTTTTAGGTCAATTAAGCATATATGATTATTAGAGTCATCTATTCCATCATCTCACTGATTTCAAGCACATTACTTAGGCGAACAACAGCCTCACAAATATTAAGTTCCAATGCTCTGTGAAAATAAGTGGTTCTCTTAAACACAATTGTTTTCCCAGTTGGCTCAACTGTGTTCTTAGACATCAGGCAATCCACAGAGAGAAAAACTGTTATGAATGCTATAACCACAGGAACAGCCTCTATCAGAACCTGCACTTCCCTCGTGTCCAGAGAAGGGCCACAAGGATGATCAGAGGGCTGGAGCACCTCTCCTATGAGGACATACTGAAGGAGTTGGGGCTGTTCAGTCTGGAGAAGAGAAGGCTCCGAGGTGACCTAATTGTGGCCTTCCAGTATCTGAAGGGGGCCTACAGGAAGGCTGGGGAGGGACTTCTCAGGATCTCAGGTAGTGATCGGACTAGGGGGAATGGAATGAAGCTGGAGGTGGGGAGAATCAGGCTGCATGTGAGGAGGAAGTTCTTCACCATGAGAGTGGTGAAACCATGGAATGGGTTGTCCAGGGAGGTGGTTGGGGCGCCGTCCATGGAGGTGTTTGAGACAAGGCTGGATGAGGCTCTGGCCAGCCTGATCTAGTGTGAGGTGTCCCTGCCCATGGCAGGGGCTTTGGAACTACATGATCCTTGTGGTCCCTTCCAACCCTGACTGATACTATGATAACCACTAGATGCAAAGCCACAAGAAACCAAGTTGCTTTGTATAGACTTAACTACAACTATCCTTTTTTAAGTGCAAAATGTAGCTCAGATCCTGCAGTAGCTGTCACAGTTTCACAGTATAACTTAGGTTGGAAAGGACCTCGAGGATCATCGAGTCCAACCTATCAACACAGACCCCATGACTAGACCATGGCACCAAGTGCCACGTCCAATCTCCTCTTGAACTCCTCCAGAGTCGATGACTCAACCACCTCCCTGGGCAACCCATTCCAATGACAAATGACTTGGTGAAGAATTTCCTCCTCACCTCGAGTCTAAACCTCCCCTGGCACAGCTTGAGACTGTGTCCCCTCGTTCTGGTGCTGGTTGCCTGGGAGAAGAGGCCAACCCCTTCCTGGATACAATCACCTTGCAGGTGTAGAGGGCAATGAGGTCACCCCTGAGCCTCCTCTTCTCCAGGCTAAACAATCCCAGCTCCCTCAGCCTCTCCTCATAGGGCTTGTGTTCATGGCCTCTCACCAGCCTTGTTGCCCTTCTCTGGACACGTTCAAGTGTCTCAATGTCCTTCTTAAACTGAGGGGCCCAGAACTGGACACAGGACTCAAGGTGCGGCCTAACCAAAGCAGAGTACAGGGGCACTATGACCTCCCTGCTCCTCCTGACCACACTATTCCTAATGCAGGCCAGGATGCCATTGGCCCTCTTGGCCACCTGGGCACACTGCTGGCTCATATTCAGGTGGCTGTCGATCAGCACCCCCAGGTCCCTCTCTGTTTGGGAGCTCTCCAGCCACTCCGACCCCAGCCTGTAGCTCTGCATGGGATTGCCGTAGCCAAAGTGCAGCACTCGGCACTTGGACTTGTTGAATGCCATCCCATTGGACTCTGCCCATCTGTCCAGTCGGTCGAGGTCTCTCTGCAGAACCCCTCCACCCTCCAGCTGACCAACATCTGCCCCCAACTTGGTGTCATCTGCAAACTTGCTGATGACTGACTCGACCCCCTCATCCAGATCATCGATGAAGATGCTGAAGAGGACGGGGCCCAGCACTGATCCCTGGGGGACGCCACTATTGACTGGCCGCCAGCTGGATGTGGCACCGTTCACTACCACTCTCTGGGCCCGGCCCTCCAGCCAGTTCCTTAAGCCAGCACAGAGTGTAGTGGTCCAATCCACGGGCTGACAGCTTAGCCAGGAGTTTGCTGTGGGGGACGGTGTCAAAGGCCTTGCTGATGTCCAGGTAGACCACATCCACAGGCCTCCCCACATCCACCAGGCGGGTCACCTGATCATAGAAGGAGATCAGGTTGGAGAGGCACGACCCTAAATCCATGCTGGCTGGACCTGAGCCCTTGGCCATCCTTCAGGCGCGCAGTTATTGCCGCCAGGATAATCTGCTCCATCATTTTCCCTGGCACTGAGGTCAGGCTGACTGGCCTGTAGTTTCCAGGTTCCTCCATCCGACCTTTCTTATGGATGGGGACCACATTGGCCAGTTTCCAGTCATCTGGGACCTCACCTGTGAGCCAGGACTGGAGGAAAATGATGGAGAGTGGCCTAGCTAGCATATCTGCCAGTTCTCTCAGCACCCTAGGATGGATCCCATCCGGTCCCATGGACTTGTGAGTATCCAAGTGGCTCAGCAGGTCCCGAACTAGTTCCTCATGGATTTCCGGGGCACTACACTGCTCCCCAACCCCATCGCCCAGCTCAGGAGGCCACTCCTCCTGAACTCCTACCTTGCTGTTAAAAATTGAGGCAAAGAAGGTGTTCAGGACCTCAGCCTTTTTCTCATCTTCGGTCACCATGTTCCCCTCCAGTTCCAATAGGGATTGCAGGTTCTTCCTGCCCTTCTTCTTATTGTTAATATATTTATAAAAATGCTTTTTATTATCTTTGACTGAGGTGGCCAGCTTCAGTTCCAGCTGGGCCTTTGCCTCCCTAATTTTATTCCTACATAATCTAACAGCTTCCTTGAACATACCTCGAGAAGCCTTCCCCTCCTTCCAAAGGTGATACAGCCTCTTCTTCCCCCTTAAATCCTCCAGGAGCTGCTTGCGCATTCAGGCCGGTCGCCTTCCCCGCCAGCTTGCCTTTCGGCACTTGAGAACCGCCAGTTCCTGTGCCTTCAAGAGCTCCTGTTTGAAGTAGGTCCAACCCTCCTGAACCCCTTGATTCATGAGGGCTGGTACCCAGGGGACTTTACAAATAAGTTTCTTAAATAGGCTGAAGTTCGCCCTTCGGAAGTCCAAGGTGAAGGTTCTGTTGGTGGCCCTCCCTATCTCCCTGCATATTGAAAACTTCACTATCTCATGGTCACTGCACCCTAGGCAACCTCCCGCGATCACGTCTCCCACCAGCCCTTCCCTATTGGAGAACAGCAGGTCAAGCAGAGCCTGTCCCCGGTAGGCTCGCTTAACAGCTGTGTCAGAAAGCAGTCCTCCATTCATAGTTTCATAGTTTCATAGTTTCATTCAGGGTTGGAAGGGACCACAAGGATCATCTAATTCCAATCCCCCTGCCATGGGCAGGGACACCCTACACTAGATCAGACTGGCCAGAGCCTCATCCAGCCTGCTCTTAAACACCCACAGGGACAGGGCCTCGACCACCTCCCTGGACAACCCATTCCAGGGTTTCACCACTCTCATGGTGAAGAACCTCCTCCTCACATCTAGCCTGAATCTCCCCACCTCCAGCTTCATTCCATTCCCCCTAGTCCTATCACTACCTGAGATCCTGAGAAGTCCTTCCCCAGCCTTCCTGTAGGCCCCCTTCAGATACTGGAAGGCCACAATTGGTCACCTCGAGCCTTCTCTTCTCCAGACTGAACAGCCCCAACTCCTTCAGTCTGTCCTCATAGGAGAGGTGCTCCAGCCCTCTGATCATCCTTGTGGCCCTTCTCTGGACACGTTCCAGCACCTCCACATCCCTCTTGTAATAGGGGCTCCAGAACTGGACACAGTACTCCAGGTGGGGTCTCACCAGGGCTGAGTAGAGGGGGAGGATCACCTCCCTCGACCTGCTAGCCACACTTCTCCTGATGCAGCCCAGGATCTGATTGGCTTTGCGGGCTGCAAGTGCACATTGAGAGCTCATGTTGAGCTTTTTGTCCACCAGCACCCCCAAGTCTCTCTCCTCAGGGCTACTTTCCAGCCTGTCACTGCCGAGCCTGTATTTGTGCCTGGGATTGCCTCGACCCAGATGCAGGACCCTGCACTTGCTCTTATTGAACTTCATGAGGTTGGCTTGTGCCCACCTCTCCAGCCTGTCAAGGTCCCTCTGGATGGCCTTCCTTCCCTCCAGTGTGTCTGCTGCACCACACAGCTTGGTGTCATCAGCAAACTTGCTGAGGGTGGCACTCAATGCCACTGTCCATGTCACCCACAAAGATGTTGAACAAGACAGGTCCCAGGACTGATCCCTGAGGGACTCTGCTTGTCAGTGGCCTCCACTGGGACATGGAGCCATTGACAGCCACTCTTTGGGTGCGGCCATCAAGCCAGTTCTTTATCCATCTAGTGGTCCACCCATCAAACCCATGTGTCACCAGTTTGGAGACCAGGATGTGGTGCGGGACAGTGTCGAAGGCTTTGCTCAGGTCCAGGTAAATGACATCAGTTGCTCGCCCCTCATCTATTAATTTTGTCACCTGCTCATAGAAGGCCACCAGGTTGGTCAGGCAGGATTTGCCCTTGGCAAAGCCATGCTGACTGCTCCAAATCACCTCTTCACTATTCTTTTGAGCGAGTAGTGCCTCCAGGAGGATCTGCTCCATTATCTTTCCAGGCATAGAGGTGAGACTGACTGGCCTGTAGTTCCCTCCAGGAATCTGTAGTTTGCTCCAGGAATCTTCTGGACTGCCTCCTCCCTGCTGAATTAAGTTCCCAGCAGATATCTGGGAGGTTGAAGTCACCAACAAGGACAAGATCTGATCATCTTGAGACGGCCTCCAGCTGCTTGTAGAACACTTCATCAGCCTCCTCATCCTGGTTGGGTGGTCTGTAACAGATTCCAATTAGGATGTCAGATTTGTTGGGCTGTCCTCTGATCTAGACCCACAGGCTCTCAACTCCCTCATCTTCCACCTCAAGTTGTGTGGCAGAGAGTGACTCTCTAATATACAGAGCCACCCCTCGTCCTCTTCTCCCTCGCCTGTCTCTCCTAAAGAGCCTGTAACCCCCCATTGTAGCACTCCAATCGTGGGTGTTCTCCCACCACGTTTCTGAGATGGTGACTACATCATAGTCGCCCTGATGGATTAGGACCTCCAACTCCTCTTGCTTGTTGCCCAGGCTGCGTGCATTGGTGTACATGCATCGCAG
This sequence comes from Melanerpes aurifrons, assembly GCA_011125475.1. Lineage (NCBI taxonomy): Eukaryota > Metazoa > Chordata > Aves > Piciformes > Picidae > Melanerpes > Melanerpes aurifrons. Next base: position 180,855 of record WWNC01000130.1, read on the forward strand.
CTGGGTTCCTGACTTCTCAACTGACCCTACCTTGCGCCCTACTCTTACCTCTGCAGAGGGACGGATTGCCTCACCCACCCCCTTCAGACCTAGTTTAAAGCCCTCCTAATGAGCCCTGCCAACTCCAGTGCCAGGACTCTCTTACTCCTTCTAGATAGATGCACCCCATCTGGACCCAGCAGGTCAGGTGCGGTGAAAGTTGCCCCATGGTCATAGAACCCAAAGTTCTGCCTCTGGCACCATCCCCTGAGCCAATTGTTGATGGTGTGGGTTCTCCCATTCCTCTCAGTGTACATCCCTGCCACTGAGGGAACTGAGCAGAACACCACTTGAGCTCCTGCCCCATCAATCAATTGTCCAAGGGCCCTGAACTCCTTCTTAATTGCCCTGGTGCCCTTCTTGTCAATCTCATTGCTCCCAGCCTGTATCACCAGCAGAGGGTAACAGTCAGATGGCTGGATTAATTTAGGGAGTCTCAGTACTCAGTATTCAGTATTCCTAAGGTTGGAAGAGACCTCAAAGATCATCGAGTCCAACATGTCACCACAGACCACATGACTAGAGTAGGGAAGACGCTACTGCCCACTGCAGGCTTGAACTCATGACCTTCCCATTAAGGGTCTGATGCACTACCAAGCTGAGTCCCTAACCCATGCCCCGGGTAGGGAACAGACCTCCCTTGTGGGATGGGTCGGGATGACATATGGGTCCATGTGGTGGGTTGGAAGGGTAAGGCCAAAAAACCTCTTCCCTCCCCCCCCTGTAAGTAAAGGGAAAGAAAAATTGAAGGGAAAGGAAAAAAAAACTCACAAGCTGAATTAGCAAAGCAGTGGAGCTTTATATTTACAAAGCAATGTAGGATTTGCAGGGGAATATATACAAATTTACAATATTTACAATATATACAAAGATATACAATAAAGTAACACAGAAATGAGGGTTCCCCCCTCTGCTGAGGGGGTTTCCCACCTCCGCTCTCCCCTCTCTCCCCCTTTCCCCAGAGTGGGATAGAAAGAGAAAGAAAAGAGAAAGAGGAAAAAAAAAAAGTTAGAAGCAGTTTGTGTTAATTGGAAGGGAGTTAATACAGGCCTTATCAGGTTTGTCAGTTTGAAGGCCGGAGCCTTGGCAGAAAGCCCAGCACAGAGAGAGCTGCTGCACGAAGAAGAGGTGGAAGCAAGACTAAAGATAGAGTGCCGGAGTGCCCAGGATAGTCCTCCTGCACTCACAGTTCAGAAGGTGCTTCCTCCCACTTCACCAATTAAATTAGTTTAGATTATTCCTTCCGTTTACCAACTTCCGTCCACCATATTCCCTTTCTTAAGGGGGCAACGTCAACCGGTCACAATGCACCCCTTCTAAACAATTTCATTGGCCGTTCATACTGTCCATCCAATCCAAAACGATTTTTACAGGTCATGAGTAAAGTTCATAGTCCATTCCGGCTATGCTCAGATGTAGATGATTCAAAAGTCCAAGAAAATCAGAAAGTGAGAAAAATGGAAAACAGTTCATTTCTTCACCGACGAAGTGAAGAAAAGAGAAAAAGGGAAATCTCAGGGTCTCTTAGTTGACTCAGGGCTCTCAGGGATCTCAGGGTTCGTGCACCGTAGATTCCTCGTTGATTCTTCTGTTGGGCGCGATGTAGCTGTACAACAGTTCGAAGTTAACCTCTTTCAGCTAAAGTTAAATTTCTTTGTGGAATACACTGAATTTCACCATTCTCTTGCATTACCCAATAAGTGTGACCCGGACCCGGAATGTGCAGTCTCCAAAATCCCACTATCCCCAAGGAACGTAGGGTCTCTTGCTTGTTTGTGGGGCTTGCCATGGTGGAGACTCTATTTACCACATCCACTGGAATGTGTCGGCGTCCATCCTGCCACCGCACTCCCAGAAACTGAATCTCTGTGGTAGGTCCTTTCACCTTGTCTCGCTTGATGGCAAAACCTGCATTCAGATGAATGTCAATGATTTTGTTACCTTTCTCAAAGACTTCCTCAGCAGTTTTACCCCAGACGATGATATCATCGATGAACTGGATGTGTTCTGGAGCACCGCCTTTCTCCAGAGCATCGTGGATCACTGCATGACAGATGCTTGAGCTGTGGATCCACCCCATTGGCAGTCTGTTGAAAGTGTACTGGATTCCTCTCCAGGTGAAAGCAAACTGAGGCCTGCATTCCTCTGCTATGGGAATAGAGAAAAATGCATTAGCAATGTCTATGGTAGCATACCATTTGGCCTCTTTGGATTCCAGCTCATACTGTAGCTCCATCATGTCTGGTACTACTGCACTCATAGGTGGTGTCACTTCATTCAGGGCTCGGTAGTCTACTGTCAGACGCCAGTGTCCATTCTGCTTCCGCACAGGCCACACTAGACTGTTGAAAGGTGAATGAGTTTTGCTGACGACTTTCTGACTCTCCAACTGACGAATCAGATTCTGAATGGGCAACAAAGAGCCACGGTTGGTTCTGTATTGTCTGTGATGCACAGTCTGAGAAGCAACCGGCAGTTTAATGTCCTGTATCTTATGTTGTCCCACAACTGCAGATTCATCAGAAAGCTCAGATCTGGCAGATAGCTTCAATTTTTGTCCATCAATTTCTATTGAAGCTACTCCAAAAGCCCATTTGTAACCTCTAGGGTCCTTGAAACGCCCTTCTCTCAGAAAATCAATTCCCAAAATACAAGGTGCATCAGGTCCGGTCACAACTGAATGTTTCCTCCATTGTTTACCAGTTAAACTTATATTAACCTCTACCTTACATAACTCTTGAGATCCACCAGTGACTCCCAGAATAGTTATAGACTCTGATCCCTGATAATTTGATGGTATTATGGTGCACTGAGCTCCTGTGTCAACCAAGGCCCTGTACTTCCGAAATTGTGAAGTGCCAGGCCACTGGATGTACACATCCCAATAGATTCTATTATCTCTGTTACCCCTCTCCTCCCCCTGGCGGGAGGCAGGGCACCCCTAGTTATGGGGAACATGTGCACATGTGCATTGCACATAGTTTGCAGGGTTATAACTTTGCATGTTATAACTGGAGCCATTGTTGGAGCTATTATAGTTTTTCTGGGGAACTGTGGAAGTAACAGCTACCCTTCTGGTATTGCTACCTCGGGTTCTGCCACTTTGCAATTCCCTCAGTCTCCTGAAAAGATTAGAAGTTGGTTGGCCATCCCAGCGGTTCATGTTCTCACCAAACTGATCACGCAGAGTTATCCAAATAGTTCTACGTGATTGCCTTGGTGGTCTGTTTTGGAATGACCTGTTTTGGAATGACCTCCTTGGAGGACGTGTATTCCTCATAGATGAAACTTGTATCCACCTGGAGGGAGAATTGAAATGATCCCTTTGTGCCAATTGGGATATGGAATTTCTAAATTCATCTTTTATCTCTCTCATGCAATTCTCAATTTTTCCAGACAGAGTTTCAATGGCTGAAACCAAAGAACCACGTGCCATGCTATCCTCCAATTGTCTCATTTGATCACTGAATTGGCCAACCGTAGGAGAAGCTCCACCATAACTTCTTGACACAATTCTGCTTGCCAGAATGTTTGCATAATGAGAATGAGCAAGTTTGATGATCTTTTTAGCAAGACCAATACCCACAGGAATGTCATCAGGATTCAGAGTTTCATGTTCACCATAGAGTAGCTCTCTAACAGCAAATTCTCTCAAGCGTTTAATTCCCTCATCTATGGTAGTCCAGGGTTTAGGATTCCATGGAAGGTCATCTCGGGAAGGGTATCTCAGGGCAACTGCCATCAAAATGCGTATCCACAGATTAACCTTACCGAGAGCCCTGCCTAGATGTCTATCTATTCCATTATCCCTCGAGAGAGTTCCTAACTGAGCTGCTGACTTGTCTCCAACTGTTAGAGCTGGAGCACCTGTATCATAACACCTACTAAGCCAAGTTAGAAGTGGCTCCTTATCTGCCCTGGTGAAATCTTTACGGACATTTCACAATTCCTCACGTGGAGACGAACATTCTGAAATATCATCTTCCTCCTCGTCTCCCTGAATACTTTGTCCTTATAATCCTGCTGTCATTCTCCTAAGGATCTCTTTATGCTGAGAACCACTTTTGCCAGCTGCTTTCCTAACTTCATCTCCATCCTGCTTTGATCTCACTAGGTTAGCTAGATCTTTAAAACAAACCTTCTCTTCCTCCTCAGCAGGATCTTTTAGAGTAGAGGGCCCCTCACCAGGATCAGTCTCCACCTCTTCTTCTCCATCTTTGGCCTTTCCACCTCTAGTCTTTAAAGTAACCACCTTAACTGGAGCTGTGTTTGAATTTACAGCCACATTAATGGAAGCTGACAGGTCCTGAGATAAATCAGCTGCTGGGGCAGTGACTTCCGGTCCCACCGAGGGAGTGGGTGGAAGTGACGTTGCTCCGTTAATGGCAGATGGAGAAGAAGAAGGGGAGAAGGAGTAGGAGAAGGAGTAGGCGCCATGTTGATACCAGCTGCCGCCTTTGGCAGCTTGCTGGAATCAGCAAAGTCATTTTGAGCTGCATTACCAATTGACTTTTTAGCCTTCTTTTTAACTGACAGAGAGTCTCCACCTTCCTCATCACTAGATGACTCTGGGACTGATCTCGAGCCACGGCGTTTTCTTTTCGATCTACTTTTAATAACAAAACACGCCCCGGACACCTTTCTCTCTCGTCACAAGGAATACAGAGAAAACACATTAGTTATCACCAGCAGCAGAATTATACACATCACGTAAATCACCTTTGGGTCCCAGGCATCACCTAAAGTTACTCTCTCCTCAGGCGGAATCTTAAAACCCTTTATCTCAATTGGGAGAGTGGTGGAGGTAACATTCCTGTATCTCACTGGCCATAAGAAATTAATACATTTTCCATACCATAATTTAAGTCTATACATAACCCACATATAAATTGTCCGCACCAAATATTTACCCAGGTAATCCAAAATCAAACCCAAACAATATCTGTAAACCAGAGCCCCAAAACTTGAAAAGAATAATCGCTCCACAAACCACAATACCTTCATGTTTGCTAATTCAGCTAGAAAACACTAAATCAATCAAGTAATAAATTAAACTGATTATCTGCCGCACGTTGGGTATGCCAATAAAAAAAATGTGGTGGGTTGGAAGGGTAAGGCCAAAAAACCTCTTCCCTCCCCCCCCTGTAAGTAAAGGGAAAGAAAAATTGAAGGGAAAGGAAAAAAAAACTCACAAGCTGAATTAGCAAAGCAGTGGAGCTTTATATTTACAAAGCAATGTAGGATTTGCAGGGGAATATATACAAATTTACAATATTTACAATATATACAAAGATATACAATAAAGTAACACAGAAATGAGGGTTCCCCCCTCTGCTGAGGGGATTCCCCACCTCCGCTCTCCCCTCTCTCCCCCTTTCCCCAGAGTGGGATAGAAAGAGAAAGAAAAGAGAAAGAGGAAAAAAAAAAAGTTAGAAGCAGTTTGTGCTAATTGGAAGGGAGTTAATACCGGCCTTATCAGGTTTGTCAGTTTGAAGGCCGGAGCCTTGGCAGAAAGCCCAGCACAGAGAGAGCTGATGCACGAAGAAGAGGTGGAAGCAAGACTAAAGATAGAGTGCCGGAGTGCCCAGGATAGTCCTCCTGCACTCTCAGTTCAGAAGGTGCTTCCTCCCACTTCACCAATGAAATTAGTTTAGATTATTCTTTCCGTTTACCAACTTCCGTCCACCATATTCCCTTTCTTAAGGGGGCAACGTCAACCGGTCACAGTCCCTTAGTACCCCCCAGGAGAGAGTCCCCAACAACTATAACCCTCCTCCTTTTCATAGTGGAGCTGGTCGTTATAGCTGGTGGGGACTGCTTGGCCTTAGGCTTCCCCCCGGAGCTGGTCGTTACAGCTGGTGGGAACTGCTTGGGCTTAGGCTCCCCTCTGGATGGCTGCTCCTCAGCCTCAGCCCTCTCATCCTTACTGCCCTCAGCCTGCAGGGCCTCATACTTATTATGCAAGGGCAGCAGAGGAGGAGGAGAGGGTCGGGGTGGATTTCTCCTGCCACTCCTGGCAGGGACCTGTATCCATCCCTCTCCACTTCCAGGGACCCTTCCGTCAGCAGGGGAGATTTGCAGAGCCTTCTCCCACAAATCTAACTCCCTTTCACTTTCCCTTATTGTCCTTAGCCTAGATACCTCCTCCTTCAGCTCAGCCACTTCGTCCTTCAGCTCTGCCACCATGCTGAGGAGAAAATTCACCTGCTCACACCTGACACAGGCGTCCTCTCCCACCGACTCTATTCCAAGTGCCAGGCTGAAGCACTCTCTGCAGCTGGCAGCCTGGACTCCAGCATGTTGGTAAAACAGCTCTCACTGGGCAGATGCTACTTTTTTACCCTTCGTCTGAGTGACGACCATGGTGCAACGTTTGAGGTTTGCCCAGTCGGGATTTAAAACTGCCGCGTCTGACGTCAGGCTCCCGTACCCGTGCAGGCTCGCATGAGCACGATCCTGCCGGCTCCTCCCCCTAGCAGGAGTCCTTCCGACCCGCGAAACTCCGAAAGGAAAGTAAAAAAAACCCCGAGAAACTCATAGCTTAAGCGGAGCGGTTCCAGACGAGCAGTCCCGATCGGCTACTGAACCAAAATGTCACCTTCCTCGATGCTTGAAATGACTTCTTGTGGAGGGTTTGAGAGAGAAGGGCCCACCCTTCTCCCCGTACAAAGAGGGAGAATAAAAACCACAGCTAGCCAGCCAGAGGAGAAAACGGAAAATGCTACATTACAAGCAAATTTGGGGAATGCAGGATATATACACAAGTGCGAGCGTTTGACGTTGTCCCCTTAAGAAAGGGAATATGGTGGTCGGAAGTTGGTAAACAAAAAAGAAGGATCTAAACTAATTTCATTGGTAGAGTGGGAGGAAGCACCTTCTGAACTGAGAGTGCAGGAGGGTATCCTGGACATTCCAGCACTTTTCTGTCAGTCTTGCTTCCGCTCCTCCGCCGGGCAGCAGCTCTCTGTGCTGGGCTTTCGGCCAAGGCTTTGGCCTTGAAACTGATAAGGCCTGTATTAACTGCTTTCCAATTAATACAACTGCTTCTAAACTTTTTTCTCTTTCTCTCTCTTTCTAACCCGCTCTGGGGAAAAGGGGGAGAGAGGGGGAGAGCGGAGGTGGGGAACCCCCTCGGAAGAGGGGGGAACTCTCATTTCTGTGCTACTCTGTTGTATATCTTTGTATATATTGTAAATATTGTAGATTTGTATATATTTCCCTGCGTTTCCCTGCTTTGTAAATATACAGCATCCCATTGCTTTGCTTATTCAGCTGTGAGTTTTTTTTCCCCTTTCCCTTCAATTTTCTTTCCCTTTACTTTACAGGGGGGAGGGAGGAGGCTTCTGGGCCTTACCCTTCCAACCCCACGACAACAAGTTACAGTATTTACAATATATAACAGAAATATACAGCAAAATAAAAAAAACATTAATGCAAGAACGAAATTCCCTCCTCTGGAGGAGGGTTCCCCCCCCCCGTACCCACTTCTCTCCCCTTTTTCCCCAAAGAGGGTTTGAAAGACAGAAAAAGAGCAGTTATTAATAAAGCAGAACATTAGTAGGACTTAGTTGCTTAACTGATAAAGGTCGCTCTGGCAGGGATCCCAGAAGCAGACGAGCTGGAAAGGGAGCAGGAAAGAAGCGAATTGAGGAAACTTCCAGCTGCACCTAAACTTAAAACCGCATTCTACCAATCCACCAATGAAATTAGTTTAGAATATCTGATTGTTTTCGTTAATATTCCAAAACATTCAGCCAGAGTGTCCCAGCACTGTCTCTTTCTTAAAGGCACAGCCTCAAACGGTCACAGTCCACCCCTTCTAAACAATTTCATTGGCTGTTCACACTGTCCATCCAATCCAAAACGATATTTACAGTTCGTGAGTAAAGTTCATAGTCCATTCCGGCTATGCTCAGATGTAGATGATTCAAAAGTCCAAGAAAATCATAAAATGTGAAAAATGGAAAAAACTTCGTTTCTTCACCGACAAAGCGAAGAAAAGGGAAACAGGGAAATCTCAGGGTCTCTTAGTTGACTCAGGGCTCTCAGGGATCTCAGGGTTCATGCACCGTAGATTCCTCGTTGATTATACCTTTGGACGCGGTGTACCTGTACAACAGTTTGAAATTAACCTCTTTCAGCTAAAGTTAAATTTCTTTGTGGAATACACTGAATTTCACCATTCTCTTGCATTACCCAATAAATGTGACCCGGACCTTCAGCTGAAACCATCCCTCGGACAGGTTTAGCCTCTCCTGAGGGTGAAAATACCCAAACAGTTTTACCTAACAGATTCTTTTCTCTAACAACAGGAAGCCTATCTCCTTCTACTTTCTTTAGCAAATCTGAATGTGCAGGTCCAGCTCGGTTCACTGAGCCTCTACTATTTACCAGCCAGGTTGCTTGTGCTAAATGTTTTTCCCAGTTTTTCAAAGATCCACCCCCCATGGCTTTAAGAGTGGTCTTCAACAAACCGTTGTAGCGTTCAATCTTCCCTGAAGCTGGTGCATAGTAGGGAATATGGAATATCCACTCAATACCGTGCTCTTTGGCCCAGTTCTTTACAAGGTTGTTCTTAAAATGAGTTCCGTTGTCTGACTCAATCCGCTCTGGAGTTCCGTGTCTCCACAGGATCTGTCTCTCCAGACCGAGAATGGTGTTGCATGCAGTTCCATGTGGAACTGGATAAGTTTCCAACCATCCAGTGTTTGCCTCTACCCTAGTAAGCACGTATTGCTTACCAGAACGAGAACATGGTAGAGTGATGTAGTCAACCTGCCAAGCTTCACCATACTTGTACTTGGACCATCTGTCACCATACCACAAGGGCTTAAGTCGTTTTGCCAGCTTAATAGCAGCACAAATGTCCCAGTCATGGATGACTTGCGTGATAGCATCCATGGAAATGTCTATGGATCTGTCACGAGCCCATTGGTATGTTGCATCTCTGCCTTGATGTCCTGACGAATCGTGAGCCCACCGAGCTAAGAATATCTCACCTCGGTGTTTCCAGTCGAGATCAAGATTAGAGTCCATGTCTACTTGAGAAACTCTTGCAGCTAGATCTGCCTGATGGTTGTGTTGCTGTTCCTCAGTAGCTTTGCTCTTAGGAATGTGAGCATCGATGTGTCTCACTTTCACTGGAATTCTCTCGATTCGATCAGCAATGTCCTGCCACAGGTTGGATGCCCAAATGGGTTTTCCTTTCCTCTGCCAACCACTCTTCTTCCAGTTCTTTAGCCAACCCCACAGAGCATTAGCTACCATCCATGAGTCGGTGTAGAGATAAAGCTTTGGCCATCTCTCACGTTCAGCCACGTCGAGAGCTAGCTGCACAGCTTTTACCTCTGCAAACTGATTGGATTCTCCTTCTCCATCTTTCGCCTCTGCAACTCGGCATGTTGGACTCCACACTGCAGACTTCCACCTTCGCTTGTTTCCTACAAGATGACAGGAACCGTCTGTGAACGTCTTTTAATCATCAGAAAGGTCATTGTAAGGAGGAGCTTCCTCAGCACGAGTTACTTTCTCCTCTGGAGGTTTAGCACAGTTGATGCCTTCAGGCCATCTTGAGATCACCTCCACTAGACCAGGTCTTTCAAGATTTCCCATTCGAGCTCTCTGTGTTATCAGAGCCATCCACTTAGATCATGTGGAGTCTGTGGCATGATGTGGTGTGGAGCCTTTGCCTTTGAACATCCAATTCAAAACTGGTAATCTGGGAGCTAGGAGAAGTTGTGATTCAGTTCCAATCACTTCAGAAGATGCTTTTACTCCTTCATAGGCAGCTAAGATTTCTTTCTCTGTTGGAGTATAATTAGCCTCTGAACCTCTGTAACCTCGACTCCAGAAACCAAGAGGTCGTCCACGTGTCTCACCCGGAGCTTTTTGCCACAAGCACCAGGTTGGACCATTGTCACTTGCAGCCGTGTACAAAATGTTCTTAATGTCTGGACCATCTCGGACAGGTCCCAGACCCACTGCTTGAACTACCTCTTGCTTTATCTGGTCAAAGGCTGCTTGTTGTTCAGGTCCCCAGTGGAAATGGTTTCTCTTTCAAGTCACATCATACAGAGGTTTCACAATCTGACTGTATCCAGGAATGTGTAGTCTCCAAAATCCCACTATCCCCAAGGAGCATAGGGTCTCTTGCTTGTTTGTGGGACTTGCCATGGTGGAGACTCTATTTACCACATCCACTGGAATGTGTCGGCGTCCATCCTGCCACCGCACTCCCAGAAACTGAATCTCTGTGGTAGGTCCTTTCACCTTGTCTCGCTTGATGGCAAAACCTGCATTCAGAAGAATGTCAATGATTTTGTTACCTTTCTCAAAGACTTCCTCAGCAGTTTTACCCCAGACGATGATATCATCGATGAACTGGATGTGTTCTGGAGCACCGCCTTTCTCCAGAGCATCGTGGATCACTGCATGACAGATGCTTGAGCTGTGGATCCACCCCATTGGCAGTCTGTTGAAAGTGTACTGGATTCCTCTCCAGGTGAAAGCAAACTGAGGCCTGCATTCCTCTGCTATGGGAATAGAGAAAAATGCATTAGCAATGTCTATGGTAGCATACCATTTGGCCTCTTTGGATTCCAGCTCAAATTGCAGCTCCATCATGTCTGGTACTGCTGCACTCATAGGTGGTGTCACTTCATTCAGGGCTCGGTAGTCGACCGTCAGACGCCAGTCTCCATTCTGCTTTCTCACAGGCCACACCAGACTGTTGAAAGGTGAATGAGTTTTGCTGACGACTTTCTGACTCTCCAACTGATGAATCAGATTCTGAATGGGCAACAAAGAGCCACGGTTGGTTCTGTATTGTCTGTGATGCACAGTCTGAGAAGCAACCGGCAGTTTAATGTCCTGTATCTTGTGTTGTCCCACAACTGCAGATTCATCAGAAAGCTCAGGTCTAACAGATAGCTTCAGTTTTTATCCATCAATTTCTACTGAAGCTACTCCAAAAGCCCATTTGTAACCTCTGGGATCTTTGAAACGCCCTTCTCTCAGAAAATCAATTCCCAAAATACAAGGTGCGTCAGGTCCAGTCACAACTGTATGCTTCCTCCATTGTTTACCAGTTAAACTTATATTAACCTCCACCTTACATAACTCTTGAGATCCACCAGTGACTCCCAGAATAGTTATAGACTCTGATCCCTGATAATTTGATGGCATTATGGTGCACTGAGATCCTGTGTCAACCAAGGCCCTGTACTTCTGAAATTGTGAAGTGCCAGGCCACTGGATGTACACATCCCAATAGATTCTATTATCTCTGTTATCCCTCTCCTCCCCCTGGCGGGAGGCAGGGCACCCCTAGTTATGGGGAACATGCGCACATGTGCATTGCACATAGTTCGCAGGGTTATAACTTTGCATGTTATAACTGGAGCCATTGTTGGAGCTATTATAGTTTTTCTGGGGAACTGTGGAAGTAACAGCTACCCTTCTGGTATTGCTACCTCGGGTTCTGCCACTTTGCAATTCCCTCAGTCTCCTGAAAAGATTAGAAGTTGGTTGGCCATCCCAGCGGTTCATGTTCTCACCAAACTGATCACGCAGAGTTATCCAAATAGTTCTATGTGATTGCCTTGGTGGTCTGTTTTGGAATGACCTGTTTAGAAATGACCTCCTTGGAGGATGTGTGTTCCTCACAGATGAAACTTGTATCCACCTGGAGGGAGAATTGAAATTATCCTTCTCTGCCAATTGGTATATGGAATCTTTCAGATCCTTCATGCAACTCTCAATTTTTCCAGACAAAGTTTCAATGGCTGAAACCAAAGAACCACGTGTCATGCTATCCTCCAATTGTCTCATTTGATCACTGAATTGGCCAACCATAGGAGAAGCTCCACCATAACTTTTTGACACAATTCTGCTTGCCAGAATGTTTGCATAATTGGAAGGAGCAAGTTTGATGATCTTTTTAGCAAGAGCAATACCCACAGGAATGTCATCAGGATTCAGAGTTTCATGTTCACCATAGAGTAGCTCTCTAACAGCAAATTCTCTCAAGCGTTTAATTCCCTCATCTATGGTAGTCCAGGGTTTAGGATTCCATGGAAGATCATCTCGGGAAGGGTATCTCAGGGCAACCGCCATTAAAAGGCGTATCCAGAGATTAACCTTACCGAGAGCTCTGCCTAGATGTCTATCTATTCCATTATCCCTCGAAAGAGTTCCTAACTGAGCTGCTGACTTGTCTCCAGCTGTTAGAGCTGGAGCACCTGTATCATAACACCTACTAAGCCAAGCTAGAAGTGGCTCCTTATCTGCCCTGGTGAAATCTTTACGGACATTGCGCAATTCCTCGCGGGGCGAAGAACACTCTGAGATATCATCTTCGTCTTCGTCTCCCTGAATTCTTTGTCCATATAATCCTGCTGTCATTCTCCTAAGGATCTCTTTAAGCTGAGAACCACCTTTGCCAGATGCTTTCCTAACTTCATCTGTATCCTGCTTTGATCTCACTAGGTTAGCTAGATCTTTAAAACAAACCTTCTCTTCCTCCTCAGCAGGATCTTTTAGAGTAGAGGGCCCCTCACCAGGATCAGTCTCCACCTCTTCTTCTCCATCTTTGGCCTTTCCACCTCTAGTCTTTAAAGTAACCACCTTAACTGGAGCTGTGTTTGAATTTACAGCCACCTTAATGGAAGCTGACAGGTCCTGAGATAAATCAGCTGCTCGGGCAGTGACTTCCGGTCCCACCGAGGGAGTGGGTGGAAGTGACGGTGCTCCGTTAATGGCCGACGGAGAAGAAGAAGAAGGAGAAGGTGTGGGCGAAGGAGTAGGCGCCATGTTGATACCAGCCGATGCCATTGGCTGCTTGCAGGAATCAGCAAAGTCATTTAGAGCTGCTTTACCAATTGACTTTTTAGCCTTCTTTTTAACTGACAGAGAGTCTCCACCTTCCTCATCACTAGATGACTCTGGGACTGATCCCGAGCCATGGCGTTTTCTTTTTGATCTAGTTTTAATAACAAAACAAGCTCTGGACACCTTTCTCTCTCGCCGCAGAGAGACCAGCAGATACACGTTAATTATCACTGAAAGCAGGATTATACATATCAAATAAATCACCTTTGGATCCGAGGCATCACCTAAAGTTACTCTCTCCTCAGGTGGAATCTTAAAACCCTTTATCTCAATTGGGAGAGTGGTGGAGGTAACATTTCTGTATCTCACTAGCCATAAGAAATTAATGCATTTTTGTGGTGGGTTGGAAGGGGTAAGGCTAAGAAGCCTCTTCCCTTCCCCCTTGTAAGGTAAAAGGGAAAGAAAAATTGAAGGGAAAGGAAAAAAACTCACCAGCTGAATTAGCAAAGCAGTGGAGCTATATTTACAAAGCAGTGTAGGGTTTTGCAGGGGAATATTTACAAATTTACAATATCTACAATATATACAAAGATATACAACAGAGTAACACAGAAATGAGAGTAACGCCCCTCGGCAGAGGGGATTCCCCACCTCCGCTCTCCCCTCTCTTCCCCCCTTTCCCCAGAATAGTTCGGAAAAGAGGGAGAAAGAGAAAAGAAAGAAGTTAAAAGCAGTTTGTGTTAATTGGAAGCAGTTAATACAGACCTGGTTATCTTATCTTCAAGGCCGAAGTCTTGGCAGAAAGCCCAGCACAGAGATAGTTGCCCAAAGGAAAGGCGGAAGCAAGACTGACCGAGAAGTGCTGGAAATGCCCATTTCACTCCCCGGTTCAGAAGGTGCTTCCTCCCACTCGTCCAATGAAAATTAGTTTAGACTATTCCTTCCGTTTACCAACTTCCGTCCACCATACTCCCTTTCTTAAGGGGACACCGTCAACCGGCCGCAGTCCACCCCTTCTAAACAATTTCATTGGCTGTTCTCACTGTCCATCCAATCCAAAATGATATTTACAGTTTGTAAGCAAAGTTCATAGTCCATTCCGGCTATGCTCAGATGTAGATGATTCAAAAGTCCAAGAAAATCAGAAAATGGGAAAAGTGGAAAAAACAGTTTATTTCTTCACCGACGAAGCGAAGAAAAGGGAAACAGGGAAATCTCAGGGTCTCTTAGTTGACTCAGGGCTCTCAGGGATCTCAGGGTTCGTGCACCGTAGATTCCTCGTTGATTCTTCTTTTGGGCGCGATGTAGCTGTACAACAGTTCAAAGTTAACCTCTTTCAGCTAAAGTTAAATTTCTTTGTGGAATACACTGAATTTCACCATTCTCTTGCATTACCCAATAAGTGTGACCCGGACCTTCAGCTGAAACCATCCCTCGGAGAGGTTTAGCTTCTCCTGAGGGTGAAAATACCCAAACAGTTTTACCTAACAGATTCTTTTCTCTAACAACAGGAACTCTATCACCTTCTACTTTCCGTAGCAAATCTCAATGTGCAGGTCCAGCTCGGTTCACTGAGCCTCTACTATTTACCAGCCAGGTTGCTTGTGCTAAATGTTTTTCCCAGTTTTTCAAAGATCCACCCCCCATGGCTTTAAGAGTGGTCTTCAACAAACCGTTGTAGCGTTCAATCTTCCCTGAAGCTGGTGCATAGTAGGGAATGTGGAATATCCACTCAATACCATGCTCTTTTGCCCAGTTCTTTACAAGGTTGTTCTTGAAATGAGTTCCGTTGTCTGACTCAATCCTCTCTGGAGTTCCGTGTCTCCACAGGATCTGTCTCTCCAGACCGAGAATGGTGTTGCGTGCAGTTGCATGTGGAACTGGATAAGTTTCCAACCATCCAGTGTTTGCCTCTACCATAGTAAGCACGTATTGCTTACCAGAACGAGAACGTGGTAGAGTGATGTAGTCAATCTGCCAAGCTTCACCATACTTGTACTTGGACCATCTGTCACCATACCACAAGGGCTTAAGTCGTTTTGCCTGCTTAATAGCAGCACAAATGTCCCAGTCATGGATGACTTGCGTGATAGCATCCATGGAAATGTCTATGGATCTGTCACGAGCCCATTGGTATGTTGCATCTCTGCCTTGATGTCCTGATGAATCGTGAGCCCACCGAGCTAAGAATATCTCACCTCGGTGTTTCCAGTCAAGATCAAAATTAGAGTCCATGTCTACTTGAGAAACTCTTGCAGCTAGATCTGCCTGATGGTTGTGTTGCTGTTCCTCAGTAGCTTTGCTCTTAGGAATGTGAGCATCGATGTGTCTCACTTTCACTGGAATTCTCTCGATTCGATCAGCAATGTCCTGCCATAGGTTGGCTGCCCAAATGGGTTTTCCTTTCCTCTGCCAACCACTCTTCTTCCAGTTCTTTAGCCAACCCCATAGAGCATTGGCTACCATCCATGAGTCGGTGTAGAGATAAAGCTTTGGCCATCTCTCACGTTCAGCTACGTCGAGAGCTAGCTGGACAGCTTTTACCTCTGCGAACTGACTGGATTCTCCTTCTCCATCTTTTGCCTCTGCAACTCGGCGTGTTGGACTCCACACTGCAGACTTCCACCTTCGCTTGTTTCCAACAAGACGACAGGAACCGTCTGTGAACAAAGCATATTTCTTTTCATCATCAGACAGGTCATTGTAAGGAGGAGCTTCCTCAGCACGAGTTACTTTCTCCTCTGGAGGTTTAGCACAGTTGATACCTTCAGGCCAACTTGAGATCACCTCCACTAGACCAGGTCTTTCAAGATTTCCCATTCAAGCTCTCTGTGTTATTAGAGCCATCCACTTAGACCATGTGGAGTCTGTGGCATGATGTGGTGTGGAACCTTTGCCTTTGAACATCCAATTCAAAACTGGTAATCTGGGAGCTAGAAGAAGTTGTGATTCAGTTCCAATCACTTCAGAAGATGCTTTTACTCCTTCATAGGCAGCTAAAATTTCTTTCTCTGTTGGAGTATAATTAGCCTCTGAACCTCTGTAACCTCGACTCCAGAAACCAAGAGGTCGTCCACGTGTCTCACCTGGAGCTTTTTGCCACAAGCACCAGGTTGGACCATTGTCACTTGCAGCCGTGTACAAAATGTTCTTAATGTCTGGACCATCTCGGACAGGTCCCAGACCCATTGCTTGAATTACCTCTTGCTTTATCTGGTCAAAGGCTGCTTGTTGTTCAGGTCCCCAGTGGAAATGGTTTCTCTTTCGAGTCACATCATACAGAGGTTTCACAATCTGACTGTATCCAGGAATGTGCAGTCTCCAAAATCCCACTATCCCCAAGAAACGTAGGGTCTCTTGCTTGTTTGTGGGACTTGCCATGGTAGAGACTCTGTTTACCACATCCACTGGAATGTGTCGGCGTCCATCCTGCCATCGCACTCCCAGAAACTGAATTTCTGTGGTAGGTCCTTTCACCTTGTCTCGTTTGATGGCAAAACCTGCATTCAGAAGAATGTCAATGATTTTGTTACCTTTCTCAAAGACTTCCTCAGGAGTTTTACCCCAGACGATGATATCATCGATGAACTAGATGTGTTCTGGAGCACTGCCTTTCTCCAGAGCATCGTGGATCACTGCATGACAGATGCTTGAGCTGTGGATCCAGCCCATTGGCAGCCTGTTGAAAGTGTACTGGATTCCTCTCCAGGTGAAAGCAAACTGAGGCCTGCATTCCTCTGCTATGGGAATAGAGAAAAATGCATTAGCAATGTCTATGGTAGCATACCAGTTGGCCTCTTTGGATGCCAGCTCATACTGTAGTTCCATCATGTCTGGTACTGCTGCACTCATAGGTGGTGTCACTTCATTCAGGGCTCGGTAGTCTACCGTCAGACGCCAGTCTCCATTCTGCTTCCGCACAGGCCACACTGGACTGTTGAAAGGTGAATGAGTTTTGCTGACGACTTTCTGACTCTCCAACTGACGAATCAGATTCTGAATGGGCAACAAAGAGTCACGGTTGGTTCTGTATTGTCTGTGATGCACAGTCTGAGAAGCAACCGGCAGTTTAATGTCCTGTATCTTATGTTGTCCCACAACTGCAGATTCATCAGAAAGTTCAGGTCTAGCAGATAGCTTCAATTTTTGTCCATCAATTTCTATTGAAGCTACTCCAAAAGCCCATTTGTAACCTCTAGGGTCTTTGAAACGCCCTTCTCTCAGAAAATCAATTCCCAAAATACAAGGTGCATCAGGTCCAGTCACAACTGTATGTTTCCTCCATTGTTTGCCAGTTAAACTTATATTAACCTCTACCTTACTTAACTCTTGAGATCCACCAGTGACTCCCAGAATAGTTATAGACTCTGATCCCTGATAATTTGATGGTATTATGGTGCACTGAGCTCCTGTGTCAACCAAGGCCCTGTACTTCCGAAATTGTGAAGTGCCAGGCCACTGGATGTACACATCCCAATAGATTCTATTATCTCTGTTATCCCTCTCCTCCCCCTGGCGGGAGGCAGGGCACCCCTAGTTATGGGGAACATGCGCACATGTGCATTGCACATAGTTCGCAGGGTTATAACTTTGCATGTTATAACTGGAGCCATTGTTGGAGCTATTATAGTTTTTCTGGGGAACTGTGGAAGTAACAGCTACCCTTCTGGTATTGCTACCTCGGGTTCTGCCACTTTGCAATTCCCTCAGTCTCCTGAAAAGATTAGAAGTTGGTTGGCCATCCCAGCGGTTCATGTTCTCACCAAACTGATCACGCAGAGTTATCCAAATAGTTCTACGTGATTGCCTTGGTGGTCTGTTTTGGAACGACCTGTTTTGGAATGACCTGTTTTGGAATGACCTCCTTGGAGGACGTGTATTCCTCACAGATGAAACTTGTATCCACCTGGAGGGAGAATTTAAATTATCCCTTTGTGCCAATTGGTATATGGAGTATTTCAGATCCTTCATGCAATTCTCAATTTTTCCAGACAGAGTTTCAATGGCTGAAACCAAAGAACCACGTGTCATGCTATCCTCCAATTGTCTCATTTGATCACTGAATTGGCCAACCGTGGGAGAAGCTCCACCATAACTTCTTGACACAATTCTGCTTGCCAGAATGTTTGCATAATTGGAAGGAGCAAGTTTGATGATCTTTTTTGCAAGACCTGTTCCCACAGGAATGTCATCAGGATTCAGAGTTTCATGTTCACCATAGAGTAGCTCTCTAACAGCAAATTCTCTCAAGCGCTTAATTCCCTCATCTATGGTAGTCCAGGGTTTAGGATTCCATGGAAGATCATCTCGAGAAGGGTATCTCAGGGCAACTGCCATTAAAAGGCGTATCCACAGATTAACCTTACCGAGAGCTCTGCCTAGATGTCTATCTATTCCATTTTCCCTTGAGAGAGTTCCTAACTGAGCTGCTGACTTGTCTCCAACTGTTAGAGCTGAAGCACCTGTATCATAACACCTACTAAGCCAAGCTAGAACTGGTTCCTTATCTGCCCTGGTGAAATCTTTACGGACATAACGCAATTCCTCGCGGGGCGAAGAACATTCCAAAATATCATCTTCCTCCTCGTCTCCCTGAAGTCTTTGCCCATATAATCCTGCTGTCATTCTCCTAAGGATCTCTTTAAGCTGAGAACCACCTTTGCCAGCTGCTTTCCTAGCTTCATCTGTATCCTGCTTTGATCTCACTAGGTTAGCTAGATCTTTAAAACAAACCACCTCTTCCACCTGAGCAGGATCTCTTAGAGTAGAGGGCCCCTCACCAGGATCAGTCTCCAGCTCCTCTTCTTCTCCATCTTTGGCCTTTGCACCTCTAGTCTTTAAAGGAGCCACCTTAACTGGAGCTGTGTTTGAATTTACAGCCACCTTAATGGAAGCTGACAGGTCCTGAGATAAATCAGCTGCTGGGGCAGTGACTTCCGGTCCCACCGAGGGAGTAGGCGGAAGTGACGTTGCTCCGTTAATGGCCGATGGAGAAGAAGAAGAAGGAGAAGGAGTGGGAGCCATGTTGATACCAGCTGACGCCTTTGGCAGCTTGCTGGAATCAGCAAAGTCATTTAGAGCTGCTTTACCAATTGACTTTTTAGCCTTCTTTTTAACTGACAGAGAGTCTCCACCTTCCTCATCACTAGATGACTCTGGGACTGATCTCGAGCTACGGCGTTTTCTTTTTGATCTAGTTTTAATAACAAAACAAGCTCTGGACACCTTCCTCTCTCGCCACAGAGAGAACAGTAAATATGCAATCACCATCACCAGCAACAGATTTATACACATCACATAAATCACCTTTGGGTCCCAGGCATCACCTAAAGTTACTCTCTCCTCCGGTGGAATCTTAAAACCCTTTATCTCAATTGGGAGAGTGGTGGAGGTAACATTCCTGTATCTCACTGGCCATAGGAAATTAATACATTTTCCATACCATAATTTAACTCTATACATAACCCACATATAAATTGTCCGCACCAAATATTTACCCAGGTAATCCAAAAGCAAACCCAAACAATATCTATAAACCAAAGCCCCAAAAATTGAAAAGAACAATCGCTCCACAAACCACAAGACCTTCATGTTTGCTAATTCAGCTGGAAAACACTAAATCAATCAAGTAATAAATTAAACTAATTATCTGCCGCACGTTGGGCGCCAATAAAAAAAATGTGGTGGGTTGGAAGGGGTAAGGCTAAGAAGCCTCTTCCCTTCCCCCTTGTAAGGTAAAAGGGAAAGAAAAATTGAAGGGAAAGGAAAAAAAAACTCACCAGCTGAATTAGCAAAGCAGTGGAGCTTATATTTACAAAGCAGTGTAGGATTTTGCAGGGGAATATTTACAAATTTACAATATCTACAATATATACAAAGATATACAACAGAGTAACACAGAAATGAGAGTAACGCCCCTCGGCAGAGGGGATTCCCCACCTCCGCTCTCCCCTCTCTTCCCCCCTTTCCCCAGAATAGTTCGGAAAAGAGGGAGAAAGAGAAAAGAAAGAAGTTAAAAGCAGTTTGTGTTAATTGGAAGCAGTTAATACAGATCTGGTTATCTTATCTTCAAGGCCGAAGTCTTGGCAGAAAGCCCAGCACAGAGATAGTTGCCCAAAGGAAAGGCGGAAGCAAGACTGACCGAGAAGTGCTGGAAATGCCCATTTCACTCCCCGGTTCAGAAGGTGCTTCCTCCCACTCGTCCAATGAAAATTAGTTTAGACTATTCCTTCCGTTTACCAACTTCCGTCCACCATACTCCCTTTCTTAAGGGGACACCGTCAACCGGCCACAATTTTCCATACCATAATTTAACTCTATACATAACTCACATATAAATTGTCCGCACCAAATATTTACCCAGGTAATCCAAAATCAAGCCCAAACAATATCTGTAAACCTGAGCCCCAAAAATTGAAAAGAATAATCGCTCCACAAACCACAATACCTTCATGTTTGCTAATTCAGCTAGAAAACACTAAATCAATCAAGTAATAAATTAAACTAATTATCTGCCGCACGAAAATTGAAGGGAAAGGGAAAAAAAACTCACAAGCTGAATTAGCAAAGCAGTGGAGCTTTATATTTACAAAGCAATGTAGGGTATGCGGGGGAATATATACAAATTTACAATATTTACAATATATACAAAGATATACAACAGAGTAACACAGAAATGAGAGTCCCCCCCTCGGCAGAGGGAGTTCCCCACCTCCGCTCTCCCCTCTCTCCCCCCCTTTCCCCAGAGTAGGTCAGAAAAAAGGGAGAGAAAGAGAAAGAAGTTAAAAGCAGTTTTGTGTTAATTGGAAAGGAGTTAATACAGGCCTGGTATCTTATCGATTCCAAGGCCGAAGTCTTGGCAGAAAGCCCAGCACAGAAAACTGCTGCCTGAAGAAGAGGCGGAAGCAAGACTGAAGATAAAGTGCCGGAGTGCCCAGGATAACTTCTCCTGCACTCCCAGTTCAGAAGGTGCTTCCTCCCACTTCACCAATTAAATTAGTTTAGATTATTCTTTCCGTTTACCAACTTCCGTCCACCATATTCCCTTTCTTAAGGGGACAACGTCAACCGGTCACATACTTATCTTATCCAAGGTCGCTCTGGCTAGGTGCCCAGAAGCAGGCATCCTGGAAGGGAGAGGGAAAGGAACAAACGAACAAACTGAGAAAAATTACAGCTGCACTAAAACTTAAAGTTGTGTTCTACCAATCTACCAATGAAATTCGTTTAGACCTGCCTTTGATTACAAAATATTCAGCCAGTGTCCCAGCACTGTCCCTTTCTTGAAGGCACAGCCTCAAACGGTCACAGGGTAGAAGGAAAAGAAAGAGACCTGTTTAACTCTGCTTTAGCAGGTCAGCTATTTCTGATCCACACTAGTGCTGCTTGCTTGGGTTGGGATGTAGGTCTTATTAAAACGAGAGTGACTTCAAACGTAGCTCAATCCATTGATTCTGTGGGTTCTCCCTTGTCAAACTTCTGCTGAGACTTCCCTTTCAAATGTAACCTATATGTATAGATGTGTGTAGATACGTGAAGGTTTGGGGTTTTTTTATTCCCTCCCAGGTTCAACATCTCTTTGCAAACTTAAGTCAAATAGTTTCGTAAACTTCTCCAAAGTTACACTACAAGATATTCATAGAATCACAGAATCAATAAGGTTGGAAAAGACCTCAGAGATCATCAAGTCCAACCCATTACCTAATACCTAACACCTCATGACTAACTAAACCATGACTTCAAGTGCCATGTCCAATCCCTTTTTAAACACCTCTAGGGACGGTGACTCCACCACCTCCCTGGGCAGCATATACCAAGGGCAAATTACTCTTTCTGGGAAGAACTTTCTCCTCACCTCCAGCCTAAACTTCCCCTGGTGCAGCTTGAGACTGTGTCCTCTTGTGCTGTTGCTGGTTGCCTGGGAGAAGAGACCAACCTCCACCTGGCTGCAACCTCCTTTCAGGTAGTTGTAGAGAGCAATAAGGTCTCCCCTGAGCCTCCACTTCTCCAGGCTAAGTAACCCCAGCTCCCTCAGCCTCTCTTCATAGGGCTTGTGCTCCAGACCTCTTCCCAGCCTCCTTACCCTTCTCTGGACATGTTCCTACCAAAAAAAAAAAGTACCTAATTTTTTTAAGTGCCCACACAAACATTACTGGAATCTCAAGTGTAGCACTACTTTGGTTCCACTGCAATAGCTCTCTTGAAAGCAGATGTATGAGGTAATCACTCCTTGTAACGCATCACTAATGACACAGATTTTTTGCATTCCTGCTCATGTGAGTGAAGGTTATGGGTGCAGGAGGAGTCAGAGCTGCAAAACCCTTCCTCATAAACCCCACTTCAGCTAACGAGTTTAACGATGCCTGTCGAGGGGCGAGGGGAAGGCCAAGCCTTCTCCCCTCACTGGGAGTCTCACTGGGAATCAAAGTTGCTTTCTACCAATCCACCAATGAAATTAGTTTAGACCTGTCTTGTTTATAAAACATTCGGCCATGGTGTCCCTTTGTTAAAGGCACCACCTAAAATGGTCACAATGCCCCAAAGAGAGTTGCCAGATCACTTATCTACACCATCGTGCAGGAACTATAAAGCGTTGAAGATAAGTGGCTTTATGTCTCCCCAGTTTGCTGCTGGCTTTCACCTTGTGCATTGTTTTATGCCAGTGAAAGTGGGCGTGAAATATTGTGCTGCTCTGATGTGGTTGCATTTTAGAGTCACTTCAGTTTACATACAAGGTGCATGGGTTGGTAGAGTTGATGCTCTTATCTATCCCTGCATGAATGAATGGAAATACAGTGAAGATCTCTGACAGACTTGACTGTAAAAACTGTGGATTAATTCCTTAGTTCCAATTGATTAAGAGTGTTGTAGGCCAGATGGTGGTAAGGGTTCTACTTTCAATGCTTTTGATACCTGCAGTCTGATGGATCTCAGATAGAATAGAATAGAATAGAATAGACCTTTGAGATCGAGTCCAACCTATCATCCAACACCACCTCATCAACTAAACCATGCAACCAAACACCCTATCAAGTCTCCTCCTAAACACCTCCAATGATGGTGACTCCACTACCTCCCTGGGTAGCACATTCCAATGGGAAATCACTCTTTCTGTGAAGAACTTCTTCCAACCTAAACCTCCCCTGGCGCAGCTTGAGATTGTGTCCTCTTGTTCTGGTGTTAGTTGCCTGGGAGAAGAGACCAACCCCCACCTGGCTACAACCTCCCTTCAGGTAGTTGTAGACAGCAAGAAGGTCTCCCCTGAGCCTCCTCTTCTCCAGGCTAAACAATCCCAGCTGCCTCAGCCTCTCCTCATAGGGCTTGTGCTCGAGGCCTCTCCCCAGCCTTGTTGCCCTTCTCTGGACACGTTCAATGGCCTTCTTAAACTGGCAAAGCTCTGTGTATTTTTTCCCTGATTTTTTGTAAAGTCCTGTCTAATTTTTCCACTGATCCCTAACTTTTACATATAAAACAAACATTTTCCCCCCCAAATACCTGTTCTCATTGCAGGTTTACACCTGAGTAACTAAAGAATGAAATAAAAACTGCCTCCTTTTTTTTTCCTAGCCTTTTGTTAACAACTGTCAGGCAATTGTAACTTTGCAACAGAGCTAATGGAGCTGTGCCTTTGTTATCCATATCACAGAATCATGGATTCAGGATTCATCTAGGCTGGAAAAGACTTTGAAGATCATCGAGTCCAGCCTTTAACCCAGCACTACCGACCCTGCTGCTAAGAACCACGTCTACATGGTTTTTTAAAGCCCTCGGGGGGTGAGGACCTTGGCCAGAGCCTTCCAGTGCTTGACAACCCATTCTGTGAAAAAATTGTTCCTGATGGCCAACTTGAGGCCATTTCCTATCATCCTGTCACTTATTATCTGGGAGAAGAGGCAAGCTCCCACCTCAATACAGACTCCTTTCAGGCAGTTGTAGAGAATGAGAAGGTCTTCACTGACCCTCCTGTTCTCCAGGCTAAACAACCCCAGTTCCCTTAGCTGTTTGTCACAAGACTTCTTCTCTAGACCTCCTCCATCACCTCAGTGTCCTTCTCGTAGTGAGGGGCCCAAACCCAAGGCCTCTATTCCAGGTTTGTCCTCACCAGTGCCAAGTACAGGGGAGCAATCGCCTCCCTAGTCCTTCTCACTGCACTGTTTCCAATACAGGCCAGGATGCTGTTGGCCTTTTTGGCCATCTGAGCACACTGCTGCTTGTCAACCAGCACCCTTGGGTCATTTTCTGCCAGGCAGCTGTCCAACAAGTCTTGCCCAAGCCCATAGCATTGCATAGGGTTGTTGTGAAATGTGAATGGTAGGGTTTAGAAGGGACGTCTGGAGCTCTTCCAGTCCAACCCTTCTGCTAAAGCAATGTCACCTAGAGCAGCTTGCCCAGGAATACATCCAGGTGGATTTGGAATCTCTCCAGAGAAGGAGACTCCACCATCTCTGGGCAGCCTGGTCTAGTGCTCTGGCACCTTCACAGGAAAGCTTTCCCTCCTGTTCAGGTGGAACTTCTTGTGTTCCAGTTTGTGCCCAATACATCTTTGGTTCCCTGGCAACATTCAAAGTACCTTCACTGATGTATCTGTCATCCAAGACAACTTTTTGAGGAGAGCAAGGATTTTTTTCTAAACTTAGGAGACCAAATAAGATTTTGAAAAGCACAGCTGGTCAGATGAGTTAGTATTGCCACTTACACACATGGAAAGCTTGCAATTTACATTTATAACCAATCAGAGCTTGTTTATAAACCTGGGAATAAGCAATGCTGGAACTCAGCACTACCATAACCAGTTTGCATGAGATCTTCAGCATTCTATGTGAATTCTGGCATGTTCATCTCACTCAGCCAAGCACTGTCAGAAGACATGAGTGAGCTTGGAAGCAAAGCTCTGGAATGGGAAGAAACATTCACTGTCCTGGAGTCTAGTTCTGATACTGCTTTGGCCACACCAAATGAACATCCCAGCCCTGAAAGCCAGTCAACTATCCTGGCATAATCCAGAGCAGTTGACCAGAATTAAATCCATTAGCTGTTTGTTTGACTGTGGGCCTGGCTGTTTCCTCAGCATAAATCTAAACCATCCCTTTGGCCAACTCTGCTGAATAAAATGGGTGCTTTTTTTTTTCCTTATTGTCTTAGCTCAGTTGAGTTTCTTTACATGGTTTGAAAAACATTGTCAAGATGCAGATGTTAATATGAAAAAAAAATCCCTTAAGCTGCATTTTTATTCTCCAGTGGAAGAAGAGCCTCAGTCTGCAGCACACAGTCCACAGGGCTTCAACTGTTTTAGTTGCAGCTGAAGTCTTCCTTTCTAAGACAACTTGGTTTGCATTGCACCTTTCTTGCCCTCAGGACATGTTCATTCATAGCAGCAAAATTACTATGGTTTTCCTTACTGTAAGGGAAAATGGGATGCCTTTCCCTGCCTTTCAGGATGCCATGCCAGTAGATTTTAACCCTTGTAAGCATTTGTGTTTCAGTGCTACACAAGTGTTGCCCAGACTCTTTTCAGTGGTGCCCAGATACAGGGCAAGGAGCTGGCTAAGCTATCAGCTCGTGGCTTGGACCACAACACTGTGCTGGGTTAGGAACTGGCTAGAGGGCCGAGCCCAGAGAGTGGTAGTGAATGGTGCCACATCCAGCTGACGGCCAGTCACCAGTGGCATCCCCCAGGGATCTGTGCAGGGCCCCATCCTCTTCAACATCTTCATTGATGATCTGGATGAGGGGATTGAGTCAGTCATCAGCAAGTTTGCAGATGGCACCAAGTTAGTAGCAGATGTTAGTCAGTTAGAGGGTAGAAAGGCTCTGCAGAGGGACCTCGACCGACTGGACAGATGGGCAGAGTCCAATGGGATGTCATTCAACAAGTCCAAGTGCCGAGTGCTGCACTTTGGCCACGGCAACCCCATGCAGAGCTACAGGCTGGGGTCAGAGTGACTGGAGAGCTGCCAAACAGAGAGGGACCTGGGGGTGCTGATTGACAGCCTCCTAAACATGAGCCAGCAGTGTGCCCAGGTGGCCAAGAGGGCCAATGGCATCCTGGCCTTTATTAGGAATAGTGTGGTCAGCAGGAGCAGGGAGGTCATTGTGCCCCTGTGTGACCGTTTGAGGCTGTGCCTTTAATAGGGAGACAGTGCTGGGACACTATGGCTGAATGTTTTGTAAACAAAAGACGGCTCTAAATGAATTTCATTGGTAGATTGGTAGAATGCAACTTTAAGTCTTGAGTGCAACTGAGACTTTCCTCAGTTTTGGTTCTTCCCTCCTCCTTTCCAGCTGGTCCGCTTCTAGGCTCTCTGCCAGATTGACCTTGGACAGATAAGCGTGGCCTACTAACACTTTGCTTTAATTAACACTGTGACCGTTTGAGGCTGTCCCCTTAAGAAAGGGAATATGGTGGACGGATGTTTGTAAACGAAAAAGACGGATCTAAACTAATTTCATTGGTAGATTGGGAGGAAGCACCTTCTGAACTGGGAGTGCAGCAGGGTATCTTGGGCTTTCCTGCACTTTTCCAGTTCAGTTCTGTCTTCCATTCCTTTGGTAGCAGCAGCTCGCTGTTCTGGGCTTTCGGCCAAGGCTTGACCTTGAAACTGATAAACTGCAAGGTCTGTATTAACTGCTTTCCAATTAACACATAACCGCTTCTAAATTTTTTCTCTTTCTCTCTCTAACCCGCTCTGGGGAAAGGAGGAGAGAGGGGGGAGCAGAGGTGGGGAACCCCCTCAGCAGAGGGGGGAATTCTCATTTCTGTGCTACTTTATTGTATATTTTTGTATATATTGTAAATTCTGTAAATTCCCCTGTGTTTCCCTGCTTTGTAAATATACAGCATCCATTGCTTTGCTAATTCAGCTGTGAGTTTTTTTTTTCCTTTCTCTTAAATTTTCTTCCCCTTTACAGGGGGGAGGGAGGAGGCTTTTTGGCCTTACCCTTCCAACCCTACGACAAACAACTGCTCTTTTTTTTCTCTCTTTCTAACCCTCTTTGGGGAAAAAGGGGAGAGAAGGGGGTACAGGGGGGGAACCCTCCTCCAGAAGGGGGGGTAATTTCATTCCTGTATTACTTTGCTGTATATCTCTGTGTATATATTGTAAATACTGTGAATTGTGTATATATACCCTGCATTCCCTAAAACTGCTTGCAAATATAGCATTCCTTTTGCTTCTCTGGCTGTGGCTAGCTGTGGTTTTTATTCCTTTTTCTCTTTGTGGGGAGGGAGAAGGCTGGGCCTTCCTCTCCTCTTCCTACGACACCCTGTACTCTGCATTGGTTAGGCCACACCTCGAGTACTGTGTCCAGTTCTGGGCCCCTCAGTTTAAGAAAGACATCGAAACACTTGAACGTGTCCAGAGAAGGGCAACAAGGCTGGTGAGAGGCCTTGAACACAAGCCCTATGAGGAGAGGCTGAGGGAGCTGGGATTGTTTAGCCTGGAGAAGAGGAGGCTCAGGGGTGACCTCATTGCCCTCTACAACTACCTGAAAGGTGGTTGTAGCCAGGAAGGGGTTGGCCTCTTCTCCCAGGCAACCAGCACCAGAACAAGGGGACACAGTCTCAAGCTGCCCCAGGGGAAGTTCAGGCTCGAGGAGAAAAGAAAGTTCTTCACCGAGAGAGTCATTAGTCATTGGAATGGGCTGCCCGGGGAGGTGGTGGAGTCACCATCCCTTGAGGTGTTCAAGAGAAGATTGGACGTGGCACTTGGTGCCATGGTCTAGTCATGAGGTCTGTGGTTACAGGTTGGACTCGATGATCCTCAAGGTTTCTTCCAACCTTGGCGATACTGTGATACTGTGAAAAAGGGACAAGTTAAGGAACAAGATTTCCTTTTCCAAGTGCTGCTGGGTTTGTTTGTTTGTTCTGTGCATTAATCTTCTTTGAGTTTCTATGTGCTAATTCTTCGCCTTATTCCAGTGTTAGTTACAGAAAGAATAAAAGCAAGAATCTCTCTTTTAATTTTAACTTGATGATGTTACTGCAGTTAAATACAGTAGAGTTGAGATTTAAATCTGCCTCAAATTGAAATATCAGCTACAAAGAGAAGGCCACACCTGGAGTCCTGTGTCCAGTTCTGGGGCCCTCAGTTTAGGAAAGATGTTGAGTTGCTGGAAGGTGTCCAGAGAAGGGCAACAAAGCTGGGGAGGGATTTGGAGCACAGCTCTGTGAGGAGAGGCTGAGGGAGCTGGGGTTGCTTAGCCTGGAGAAGAGGAGGCTCAGGGCAGACCTTCTTGCTGTCCACAACTACCTGAAGGGAGGTTGTAGCCAGGTGGGGGTTGGTCTCTTCTCCCAGGCAACCAGCACCAGAACAAGAGGACACAGTCTCAAGCTACACCAGGGGAGGTTTAGGCTGAATATCAGGAAGAAGTTCTTCACCGAGAAAGTGATTGGCCATTGGAATGTGCTGCGCAGGGAGGTAGTGGAGTCACCATCCCTGGAGGTGTTTAGGAAGAGACTGGATGAGGCACTTGGTGCCATGGTTTAGTTGATTAGATGGTGTTGGGCGACAGGTTTCATAGTTTCATAGTTTCATTCAGGGTTGGAAGGGACCACACGGATCATCTAGTTCCAACCCCCCTGCCATGGGCAGGGACACCTCACACTAGATCAGGCTGGACAGAGCCTCATCCAGCCTGCCCTTAAACACCCCCAGGGACGGGGCCTTGACCACCTCCCTGGACAACCCATTCCAGGGTCTCACCACTCTCATGGTGAAGAACCTCCTCCTCACATCTAGCCTGAATCTCCCCACCTCCAGCTTCATTCCATTCCCCCTAGTCCTATCACTACCTGAGATCCTGAGAAGTCCTTCCCCAGCCTTCCTGTAGGCCCCCTTCAGATACTGGAAGGCCACAATTCGGTCACCTCGGAGCCTTCTCTTCTGCAGACTGAACAGCCCCAACTCCTTCAGTCTGTCCTCATAGGAGAGGTGCTCCAGCCCTCTGATCATCCTTGTGGCCCTTCTCTGGACACCTTCCAGCACCTCCACATCCCTCTTGTAATAGGGGCTCCAGAACTGGACACAGTACTCCAGGTGGGGTCTCACCAGGGCTGAGTAGAGGGGGAGGATCACCTCCCTCGACCTGCTGGCCACACTTCTCCAGATGCAGCCCAGGATCTGATTGGCTTTGCGGGCTGCAAGTGCACATTGAGAGCTCATGTTGAGCTTTTTGTCCACCAGCACCCCCAAGTCTCTCTCCTCAGGGCTACTTTCCAGCCAGTCACTGCCCAGCCTGTATTTGTGCCTGGGATTGCCTCGACCCAGATGCAGGACCCTGCACTTGTTCTTAGTGAACTTCATGAGGTTGGCTTGTGCCCACCTCTCCAGCCTGTCAAGGTCCCTCTGGATGGCCTCCCTTCCCTCCAGCGTGTCTGCTGCACCACACAGCTTGGTGTCATCAGCAAACTTGCTGAGGGTGCACTCAATGCCACTGTCCATGTCACCCACAAAGATGTTGAACAAGACAGGTTCCAGGACTGATCCCTGAGGGACTCCGCTTGTCACTGGCCTCCACTGGGACTCAATGATCTCCTAGGTCTTTTTCAACCCAATTAATTCCATTCTATTCTACAAGAGGAGGTGGGAATTCCACTTTATCCCAGGAAATGGGAGATTTTAATGTGCTTCAAGCTCAAAGAGAAATTCCATGTTCGGACTATGGGTTGTAGGAAGGGGGAAAAAATAGCCTAGCATTTGAATCAATTCGTGGAGCTGCTCTCTGTGTGTTAGTGGTCGGCCAACTTTGCATTGCTTGACAAAAAGCTCTTCTTAGCAGACCAGACCCTGTCTAGTGCAATGGATGATTGAAGCAGCAGGAACATGTTTCAAACTAATAAATCAATTTTGTTGTTGTTTATGGTGGGTTGGGAGTCCAGTTCTAACCAAACTCTGGTTTGGTAAGAAGGTTCTTTTTTAGAAAGCATAAGAAAAAACGCACTGCATCATTACCCAACTGATGAAGTTAGCAGAATGTAAGACAAAGAAATTACTTGGTTTCCTGTCTCTGAAAAGAGGACTTTTAAACAGCAGACTGTTGCATTGTGCATAACATTTGCAACACAAAATTATGTACCTAGAAACTGGCAAAATGAGAGCCACCACTCTGCTTTCACTTCCATATCAAGAATGATGCCCCCACAGCACAGTGAGACAGTGGTAATGTCTTCAGGTCCAGCTATCCTAGGCCAACAGTGACATCCTGGCCTGTATCAGGGACAGTGTGACCAGCAGGAGCAGGGAGGTCATTCTGCCCCTGTACTCAGCACTGGTTAGGCCACACCTTGAGTCCTGTGTCCAGTTTTGGGCCCCTCAGTTTAGGAAAGATGTTGAGTTGCTGGAACGTGTCCAGAGAAGGACAACAAAGCTGGGGAGGGGTTTGGAGCACAGCCCTGTGAGGAGAGGCTGAGTGTAGTGGGTTGAGAGAGAAGGCCTAGCTTTCTCTCCCCCACAAAGAGGAAAAAAACCACAGCTAACTCAGTCGGAGAAGCAAAGGAATGCTATATTTACAAGCAATGTGAAAAATGCAGGTTGTATATATACACAATATATACAGGATTTACAATATATATACAGAAATATACAGCAAGGAAAAAAAAGAAGAATACAGGAACAAAATTCTCTCCTTCGGACAGAGGAGGGTCCCCCCCCTCCTGTACACCCTCTCTCTCCCCCTACTTCCCTTTTATCCCAAAAAGGGTTAGAGAGAGAAAAAGCAGTTATTAAGAGAGAATGATTTTAGTAGGCCTCATGCAGGATTAGTGCTAATCTGTTATCCAAGGTCGCTCTGGCTAGGAGCCCAGAAGCAGGTAAGCTGGAAAGGAGAGGGAAAGGAACGAACTGATAAAAATTCCAGCTGCACTAAAACTTAAAGCTGCATTCTACCAATCTATCAATGAAGTTCGTTTAGACCTGTCTTTGTTTACAAAATATTCAGCCAGAGTGTCCCAGCACTGTTCCTTTCTTAAAGGCACAGCCTCAAATGGTCACACTGAGGGAGCTGACGTTGCTTAGCCTGGAGAAGAGGAGGCTCAAGGGAGACCTTATTGCTGTCTACAACTCCCTGAAGGGAGGTTGTAGCCAGGTAGGGGTTGGTCTCTTCTCCCAGGCAGCCAGCACCAGAACAAGAGGACACAGTCTCAAGCTGTGGCAATGCCAGCGATGAGCAGTGTGAGCAATCTGGCAGTGCAGGCCTAGAGCCTGACATGGTGGTAGGCCATGCTCAGCATAAATGCAGAGTCAGCTAGCAGTGGAGCAAAACAGTGCTGTGCCTGCAGCATGTAACTAAAACAAGGCACTGGTAGCTATAAACATGGACAGTTATCTTGGGACAACAGGACATGCACCTGCATCAACAAACCTTGCGTGTCGTTAGTAGTTGGACCAATAATCTGTAATAGTACAATGTGTGGTCACTCATAGGGAACCAATGGAGCTATGCCAACAAGGCACTCCGAGTTTATATAAGTTGTAGCAGTTGCCTTGCTACGCACTTCTGCCTTTCCTGTCTCCTCTTTTTCTACACTTCACTGTGCTATACTCGCACTACAGGTCTGCTCCATAGGCCTGCAACACTGGAACAATAAAGGAACAATACTCGATCATATTGGTCAGCCGTATTGATTCTAATCTCCGTCGCTGATATCCATTGTCAAGCTGTGCCAGGGGAGGTTTAGGCTAGATGTTAGCAGCACTGGCCCAGAACTTAATGGGCATCAACTGGTTTGATCTTGCTTGTGTCTGACTCTGTAGAGCCTTCCTTCAAGCCAAGGATGGGAGATTGTGCTGCTACAAGCTGTGTAACAAGTAACAGACTACAGGATAAGAGGAAACTAAAGTTGTGCCAGGGGGAGGTTTAGGCTGGACAGCAGGAAAAGTATCTTCAACAAAAGCATTGTCAAGCCCTGGAACAGGTTGCCCAGGGAAGTGATGGAGTCACCATCCCTGGAGGGGTTTAAAAGCTATGTAGAAGTGGTGCTGAGGGACATGGTTTAGCGGTCACCTGGCAGTGCTGAGTTAGTTGTATTTGATGATATTAAAGGTCTCTTCCAACCTAAATGATTCTATGATTTTATAACCCCAATGTGTGGAACAGTCAGAGTTCCTTGAGTTTCTTTCCAAGACATACTAGCTCTAGTGTTTTACATACAACCAGTGTAAAGTAGTTAAAGCATAGAAGCATGAGACTATTAAATGCATGTTTCAAGACAACCCATTATGATTTCAGGACCACCTGTCCTTACATCTGTGTGAATTTCAGTCCACCGAGATGCAGCTGCTTTGTTAAACTTAAGTATTTTCTTACCTAATCAGTGCTTATCAATATCTAAAGGATGGGTGTGAAGAGGAGGGCCAGACTCTTTTCAGGGGTGCCCAGCCACAGAACAAGGGGCAACAGGCACAAACTGGTACACACAAATTCCATCTGAACGTGAGGAGAAACTTCTTTACTATGAGGATGACAGAGCATTAGAACAGGCTACCCAGGGAGTCTGTGGAGTCTCCTCTGGAGAGATTCAAAACCCACCTGGACCCCATCCTGTGCAACCTGCTCTGGGTGAACCTGCTTTATCAGAGAGCTTGAACTAGATGATCTCCAACCCCTACCATTCTGGGATTCTGTGAAAGGCCTCTGGGGACAGTTCAGCATCATGTTCAATTAATGCAGTTTTCCTTTAAGCAAAAGGCACTTCTGGTGCTCACTTCTTTCAAATAATCAGTTCCAGGCAAAGAAAATTAGCTGAATTCACCAATGTAATTAACCAATTTTCTCCTGTTTAAACACACAAGACTGAAGTTCTTGAATCAGCCACCTTCAAAAGAAACAACTTACGTCACAAAACCTCCAAATCTGCCAGCACTAAGGGGAGGAAGGAAGCTCCAAGAGGAGAGTAAGACCACACAAGGTCTATTGGAAACACTGCATAGGATCATGCCTATCTTCTAATGGTTGGTGCTCAGGCAGTGTGGGCATTGCTAGCAGCTAAAGCAGTCCTTTGCCTAATTCTGGCTTGTTCCAGGGCAGCAGGAGGTTTGTGACATGAAGGATTTAAAATCTCATTCACACAGCATTAGTGGCCAAGGTTGAGGCAGGTTCTCCTCTCCCTCTACTCTGCCCTAGTGAGGCCACATCTGGAGTATTGTGTCCAGATCTGGGCTCCCTGGTTCAAGATGGCCAGGGAACTACTGGTGAGTGTCCAGCAGTGGCAGCAAAGATGCTGAGAGGACTGGAGCATCTCTGTGAGGAGTAAAGGCTGAGAGACCTGGGGATGTTTAGCCTGGAGAAGACCAAGAGGGAATCTTCTCAGTACTTGACAGTATCTAAAGAGTGGCAATCAAGAGGTCAAACTTTTTTTAGTGGTGCCCAATGACAGGACAAGGGGCAATGGGCACAAGTTGGACCATAGGAAGTTCCAGCTGAACATAAGGGAAAAAATTTTTCCTGTCTGGATGCCAGAGCACTGGTTCAGGCTGCCCAGAGAGGTTTGGAGTCTCCTTCTGTGGAGAGATTCTGAACCTTCTTAGACACACCCCTGGGCAGCTTGCTGTAGGTGATCCTGCTCTAGTGGGGGGATTGGTCTAGATGATCTCCAGAGGTCCCTTCCAACCCCAACCATTCTCTGATTCTGTGATCTGAGCTCACAAAATACATGGACAATGACCACAGATGAGTACCTATCCCATGCAGGGATGAGCAAACTTCCTGTATAAGCAAATGTCTAGTGATGTGGGGTGGGTGAACATGGTGAAAACACAAACTTCTATGGTGGCAGAAGTTGGAAGATTGCTCCAAAGCCAAATTAAAACTCGATTTCTCAGCAAGTCAGAACTTAAATTCTGCTTCTGAGTCACTCAAAGCCTTATTTTCTTTTTCCTAATCCAATTTTATAATTTTTTAAGTGTAAGAGGGAAAATCCTTTAGTTCCTTTTTACCTAAAGGGACCTACATATATTGTTTTCCCCTAACTTTCAAACCTACGTCTTAAAAATAGTAGCAGCAGAAATATTCAGCATTTAGGAATGTATGTGCTGAAATTTGGGGGGGTTGGAGTTTTTGTGTGTGCACGTGTGTGTGTGTGTGTGTGTGTGTCTACAAGGGAGGTTGTAGACAGGTGAGGGCTGGTCTCTTCTCCCAGGCAACCAGCACCAGAACAAGAGGACACAGTCTCAAGCTTCACCGGGGGAGGTTTAAGCTGGATGTTAGGAAGAAGTTCTTCATAGAAAGAGAGATTTGCCCTTGGAATGGGCTGCCCAGGGAGGTGGTGGAGTCACCATCCCTGGAGGTGTTTAGGCAGAGACTGGATGGGGTGCTTGGTGCCATGGTTTAGTTGATTAGATGGTGTTGGGCGATAGGTTGGACTTGATGATCTCAAAGGTCTCTTCCAACCTGGTTAATTCTATCCTATCCTATCCTATCCTATCCTATCCTATCCTATCCTATCCTATCCTATCCTATCCTATCCTATCCTATCCTATCCTATATTTGAAGCAGGCTGCATAAAGGGAAAGCTCTGTTATTCTCTACTAGCAAATAACTGGGAAAGTCTGGTAGACGCAGGGAGGATGGGTGGTGGTTGGTTCTCTTGTCTTGGTGGTAAAGCAGCTGGGAGCTGCAGCACTGAGAGCTGCTGCCTTTTCTGCTGGGTATCCCCCATCTGTCTCTGCCAAAACTGCCCTTGGGAGAGGAGAGTTTCATCAATAATTAAGGGACATGTGAACGTTGAGCTAATTTAGGATTTGCACTTTCTCACACATTTTTAATGTCTCTGAGCAGGGAGGTGAGAGGGGAGTGGGAGGGAGGGTTCTTGGTGAAAATAGAGCCACTATTTAAGGTACCAGATGTCAGCCCCACACCATAGAAAGGGATGTTTTTAAAGAGGAGGGACGGTCTCATCTCCACGGCGTGAAAGTTCAGTCACGGATTTTCTGCTTGACCTATGGGAGTTGCTGCCACTGTTCCCCATCTGTGAAGAGGAGAACAAAGCTTTCTTCCACCCTTTGTCTGCTCAGTCTATTTTAGCTTGTAGCTTTTAGCCATAATTTCCCTGCTCTCAAAGCCCTGGGAGAGTTCTGCTTCTTCCCATGCCCCACATACAGGTAAGCCTTGTACCAGAATCAGGAAGGTAAGCAGAAAAAAGTTAAAGATTAACTTTTTCCAGGCTGCTGCTAATTACCCTGATACAGGGTTGCAATTAAAAAAGGTGGCATTTTCACATGGCCCTGGCTATCTTTATGTAACACACAGCTTCCTACAGGACAGGTTTAACCAGCATTTTAGGCAGGGTGTAGAATGAAACCCATCTTACTAATGCAATCAGAATGCTAGGTGCTAAAGGAAAGGTGGGGGGGCGGTTATTATTTTCACTGTTTGCACTCAAAATGCAGGGGGCAGGGTGTAGGAAGGGGCTGACTTCTAGCATGGGAGAAGGTGCTGGCTTCCAGCATGGGAGAAATGCACATGAGAAGTATTTTGCAGTACTTCTCTTTTCCTGCAATAGCATAGGCGTCCCAGCACTCCTCTCAGGGTGAGAGATCTGAAAAGCCACACTGTTTACTGTCCTTTAGCTGGAGGGCTGGACTAGATTAACTCCAGAGGTCCCTTCCAACCCTCACCATGCTGTGTTACCTGGAGAAGATCAGGTGGTACTACCCCCATGGTGCAGAGGGAAGGGCAGGAAAATCCAGGAGGTTTCTCTGAGAGCCTCCAGGCATCTGCAGGAGAGGCAGGAGGTGGACACCGTCCTGCCTTGCCCTCACCCAGACCTTTCTTCCCATCCTGCAAACTGCACTTTGGAAACATGGTGTTGTTGTAAAAGAATGGAATTATCTGTTCCTTTTTCCTTGAAGGGATGCATTCTGCTACCAAATTTCCATGCCTTCTGGGGCCAGAAATATTTATATATATGTCTTTAAATATATATTTTTTTATCTATTTTTAATTGTTTTTTATCATAATGGTGCTATTCAGGCCCCATGCATCCTGGGGGGGTAAAAAGAGCACTGAACAAAACTTGCAACTTGGGGCAGTTTCTTTTTCAGTCCCATTCAAGCCCTACTAAAGGGAAATTAAAATAATATCATTAAAATTGAAAAATTATGGGTTTTCTTCCCAACCTCTTGCTGCCAATCTCTGCAGCAGAAGAAAGCTGGGGAGGGATTTGTGGTTGTTTGCTTTTTTTTTACAAGGGCTTGTAGTGATAGGGATGAAAGGGAATGGATTAAATCTTGAGGAAGGATTGGATATTAGAAACAAATTCTTTACAGTGAGGGTGGTGAGGTGCTGGAACAGGTTGTACAGGATGCCCCCTCCCTGGAGGTGTTCAAGGCCAGGCTGGATGAGGCCTTGAACAATCCAGTCTAGGGGAAGGTGTTCATGGCAGGGAGGTTGGAACTAGATGATCTTCAAGGTCCCTTCCAACCCAAAACCATTCTGTCAATCTGTGAACTCCCACCTGCCAAAGGCACCCAGGAGACCTGTCTAGATCAGAACAGAGGATCTGGCATCCTTTCCCTGCCCCATCTCAGCACTTCAAGGCGTGAGGCAGGACTTTCAGGGGGAACCTGAGCCTGCTGTGCAGCGCCTGGGACGGCACGGGCTGTACCCGAGCTCCATAACAGATTAAAGGCAGTTGCTGTGTGCCGGCCCTGCGCGTGTGTGTGTGTGTGCGCGCGCGCGCGTAAAGGCTTTGTAAATCTGTCCCCAGACCAGGAAACCTCCTGCGCCTTTTAGATTTAAGAGAAGTTGCCTTCCTGTTGTATTCCCAGATAACGCAGCTCTGATCGAGCCCACTTGTAAATAGCTTAATAGATGTAATCAGTTCCTTTGGAAAATGTTGTTGCTTCCGCCGGGTTTTAATTTGGTCCCCGGGAAAGAAAAAAGGCAGCTCAGAAAAGGGCAGTTTGCTGCTCCTGCTGCTTTAAGTGAAGTCGGCGGCTTCCACCTCTCCGGCCCCCTCGGACCGCAGTTACCCACAAGAAAGCAGAGCCGCAGGGAGCCTGCTCCTGTGCACAGAGACCAGGAACCCCAGGCGGATGCTGAGCCTGCATAGCTCAGATTTCCATCCCGCTCTCTCCATCACCTGTAATCTGACAAGAGTCAATAGGAACACCCAGGCACGTGGGCAAGCACTGCCTACCTGCACAAACACCCCAGCTTGGGATCACTGCTGGGGGTTTTTTCCCCCCTGTTTTGGGGTGAGGTGGGCCAGTGGCAGCCAGCCTCCCCAGCTCGCCCCCGGCCCGCTGGGCTTTTTTCTGGCAGAGCAGAGAGGAAATCCACAATCAGTCAAAGCAAAGCCCCTGCAGCCCATGTCAGGGGGTCAGAATCATAAAGGAATTGCGCGACTAAATATATTCCTCTGGGAAGGTTGTAGGGATAAGCTGGGCAAAGATGTCTGACTGGGGATTTTTGGTCTTGTCACCTCCCTGGGGGAGATCCTTTGTCCTAGCAGGGAAAAACGCCTCTCGGAGGTGACTTTCCAGCCCTCATAAGGGCCAGGCTGCAGTTAATGGGAAATACCACAGTGTGACGGTGGTGCTTCCATCCCAGCCTGGCTGGGGTGGCTTCGCAGGATGGAGAAGCGCTCCATAATGTGCAGCAGCAAGAAAAGGATCATAAAACCATTGGATCAGCCCTCCAGTGTTCTGGGAATGGGCAGTGGGAACCATCTGGGCATGTTGCAACTTCTCTGAGCCGTGTCCCAGCCCCATCCCTTGCCCTGTGAAGCCCCTGCAACACTCACTCAGGAGTCCAACCAGGCTGGACAAGCACCTGCTATCAGGTTCACTGTGTCCTAATTTCCCTCCCATTTATTAGAATAAACCTTTATTAGAATAAACCAAACCAGGTTGGAAGAGACCTTCAAGATCATCGTGTCCAACCCATCAACCAATCCAACCCACCCAAACAGCTAACCCATGGCACCAAGCACCCCATCAAGTCTCCTTCTGAACACCTTCAATGACGGCGACTCCACCACCTCCCCGGGCAACCCATTCCATAGCGCAATCACTCTTTCTGTGTAGAACTTCTTCCTAACATCCAACCTGAACCTCCCCTGGCACAGCCTGAGACTGTGTCCTCTTGTTCTGGTACTGAGTGCCTGGGAGAAGAGACCATCATCTGCCTGTCTACAACCCCCCTTCAGGTAGTTGTAGAGAGTGATAAGGTCACCCCTGAGTCTCCTCTTCTCCAGGCTGAGCAACCCCAGCTCCCTCTGCCTCTCCTCATAGGGCTTATGTTCCAAACCCCTCACCAACTTTGTTGCTCTTCTCTGGACTCGTTCCAGCAAGTCAACATCCTTCCTAAACTGAGGGGCCCAGAACTGCACACAGTACTCGAGGTGTGGCCTAACCAGGGCAGTGTACAGGGGCAGAATGACCTCCCTGCTCCTGCTGGCCACACTGTTCCTGATGCAGGCCAGGATGCCATTGGCCCTCTTGGCTGCCTGGGCACACTGCAGGCTCATGTTCAGCCTACCTGGGGCTGTTCAGCCTACCTGGGGACCTGGACGTTTGGGGTGAAAAACCACATGGGGTGGCAAAGCACAGGTTAAAGCAGCGGATGGTGGGAAAGGGGTACCTGCCTGATGCCCCTGTGCCTTGATTTCCCCTTGCAACTGGCACACTGCCACTCGCCGAAACCTGGGAAGGGGGCTGGGGAGGGGGTATTTTCATCTCTATGGGGGACCTTTTGGGACCATTTTCCTGTTCTTTCCAGGCCACTCAAAAAGATTTTAGTGCCTACATCTCCTCTTTCCGCATTTCCCACAGCCTTGAAGTTTTAGGGGCTCTGCAGTGCGGGGTGAGGAGCAGCAGGGGCTGTGAAGGGGTAGCAGGGCGATTTCCAGCTCCTTCCTCACTCCCCTTCAGCCCTTCAGTGGGCAAAATAAGAACTAATATCAATAACAGAAATGGAGGAGGGGGCGTCGGGAAGCATTGTGGAGGTCGGGTTGAGTGAGGGTTGGGAGAAGTTTTTCTCCCCGCGCCATCCTGGCCGGGGCTCAGGAGTTTGCAAAACAAGGAGGAGCAGCGAGTACCTTCGGTGTCATTGGAGGAGGGTTCTTTTTTTTTTCAGTGAGCTCATAAATACGGGGGAGGCCGGGCAGGAGGCTGGGACTACGCGGGGACCCCGAGGGCAGTGCAACGGGGCTGGGGGGGCGGAGGGGCCGGGCCATGGCTGCACTGCTCGACACCTACCCCTGGCCGGAGCGGTTGGAAGGGGACACGGCCGAGGGGCTGCCCCCGAGGCCACCCCCTCGTTGTCCACCGGGGGAGAAAAGCTCCGAAAGCCGCATCCGCCGGCCTATGAACGCTTTCATGGTGTGGGCGAAGGACGAGAGGAAGCGCCTGGCCGTACAGAACCCCGACCTGCACAATGCGGAGCTCAGCAAGATGCTCGGTGAGGAGCGGAGGGGGTGCGGCGTTTGGGGCGGGGGGCGACTCGGGGGTGCACGTCCGTTCATCCCAACCGACCATCCCCGGGGACGCAAACCGAATCCTGATTCCGGACCCCGGGGCGGGCACCCATCGACCATCCCTCAGTGCTGATGGGTCCCCGTGCACCCTCTCTGCCACTCCTTTGGGTGCAAGCACAGCCGAGGTTTGGCACAGACACCCTGGGGTGAGTGCCTCTTCCCGGCCGCCCCATGGGACACAAACAGGTCCTGCAGGCAGTGGGCGGCCACCCTTGCACCTCCACGGACGCACTTTGGGGTGCAAAACCTGCCCGTCTCCAATGTTGCTCCCGGAGCAACATCCACATCGTGGGGTCCTGATACCTGATGGTCTTCCAGGGAGCAGGCATCTATGCACCCTACCCCACCGCTCCGTGGGGTTCAAACGCAAGCAGAGCGTGCGGCCACCCGGCCACCCCCCAGGGTGCAAAGCCTGACGGTGTCCTGCACCCCAGGGGACAGATACCCAGGTGCACAACCTGCCACCCCTCGGGGGCAAACCCTACAGGGGTGCAAACTGCCAGAGATCACTGGATCCTGTGCAAGGAAGGTCTGCTACATTATCCTGACCTCTCTGTGCTGTCTCACTTTGTCCCCAAACTCCCTAGCCCATCCCAATATTGCACGGCTAGGGGCGGTGTTTGTGTTTCTGCTGTTTCTTTTCAGGGATCCCCAATCCTCTTTGAATATGCAATTATTTCCCACTCCCCATCCACGGTTTCCCCCTTCTCCCAATCCTCTTTTTTTTTTTTTTTCTTTTTTTCTTTTTTTTTTTTATGTGAAACCAAGAGGGTAAACAGAAGTAACCAGCCCAGACAGCCTGAGAAAGAGCTGCCCGAGTTGCAACACAGCTTTACTGTCCAGCCTCTTACCCGAAGTTTGTGTTTCCCTGGACAGTTTTGTGGTGTTTTCTTTGGTGGTTTGGGTTTTGTCTTTGCTGCCCTGCCTTGCAGTGATCGTTAGTGTTATTTCTGCTGTCTCTTTGGCAATGGGAAGGCATTGAGCTCTTTGATTTGTATCCTCATTTCTCCTCTGCCCTGAGCAACAGCCTGGGGTAACCTCACCATGGGATGCAACCCTCCTGCCCTCTGTCTGGTGTCTTGGGAACGTTTTGTGTATATCAAAAGCAGCGAGGTCATGGTGCCTGGGTCTCCATACACCTCGGTGTGACTCCCAGAGCACAGGCTGGGGCACATCCAGGGACACTGTGTCCTGACTCCCTGCTCAGCCAGGCATGGCCTCGACCATTCCTACTAAGCAGTTCAGGCTGTGGAACTGGGGGAGCTTATTTGCCTTGATATATTTGCAGCTAGAACTGAACTCCCCTATTTATGTGGGGACTTGGGATGGGGGCAGTCAGAGGACCTACTGTTGCTTCGCACCCTAACTTCTTCACCCTCCTGCTGGCCCCTCATCCTCCTGCGGGGTTTTCGAGCTGCAGCCTTCACCTGTTGGCACAGACTTCGAGAGCTCCTACCTTGCCCTTGGGTTGCGCTCCGGGAGGCAGGGCCCTTCCCCTTCCTTGATGCAATTGCCACAGGTGCTAAGGGGATTTTCATTTTTCATTTCAGGCAAGTCCTGGAAGGCTCTGAGCCTCTCTCAGAAGCGTCCCTACGTGGAGGAGGCCGAGTGGCTGCGGGTGAAGCACATGCAAGATTACCCCAACTACAAGTACCGGCCGCGGCGCAAGAAGCAGGTCAAGCGCATCTGCAAGCAGGTGGACCCTGGGTTTTTGCTGGGCAGCCTGGCACGGGACCAGAACACCATGCCGGAGAAGCAGACCTGCGGCCGGGCTGGGGGGGAGAAGGAGGGACAGAGTGAGTATCCCCCTCACCCGGGGCTGCCGTCCGTCCGGGGCTACCGGGAGGCCCCGGGCAGCGGCGGTGGCGGCGGCTGCACAAGTGTGGACACCTACCCCTACGGGCTGCCCACCCCTCCAGAGATGTCTCCGCTGGATGCCATAGACCCTGAGCAGAGCTTCTTCTCCTCGCATTGCCCTGATGAGCATCCCTGCTCCCATCTCACTGGAGCCACCTACTCCCCAGAGTACACGGGCAGCTCCTTCCAGTGCAACCACCACCCTCTCAGCCCTATATCACAGCCGGCCACCTGCATGATACCCCCAGCTTCCAGCTGTGCTCCCCTTCCTCCTCCTCCCATCTACTACACGCCTGCCTTCCCCTCCCTGCACCCCTCTAGCCTCCATGCCCACCTGGGCCAGCTTTCCCCACCACCTGACCATCATAGCTTTGACACCTTGGACCAGCTGAGCCAAGCTGAGCTCCTAGGGGAGATGGACCGCAATGAGTTTGACCAGTATCTCAGTACCCCCAGCCACAGTGACCACCATGGTGGTGTCTTGGTCAATGGACATGTCCCTGTGTCTGGCAGCTCCCATGCCTCTGAGACCAGCCTCATCTCTGTCCTCGCTGATGCCACAGCCACCTACTACAATAACTACAGCGTCTCCTAGAACCCTACTGGGGCTGCCTGGACCGGCAAAGGAAGGACCAGACACAGTATTACAAGGCATTGCTCCCTTGGGACATCACTCACCACCCCTCAGGGTGACCAAGTCCAAACCTTGAGGGCCATGGAGTCTCCTTGGTGGCATAGGTAAAGGATTTCAGTTGTTGGTACACCGCTGGTGCAAAGCCTCGGATGCCCTGCTCTGAATGGAGCTGAGAAGGGATTTCCCAACGCTAAAGCCCTCTGTCCAAGTCCCTCTTCCTAAGCAGAGGTGCTCCTGGCAGCACGGGAAGGCTGCTTTCATTTCAGGGCACCCCCAGCTC
Source organism: Melanerpes aurifrons (assembly GCA_011125475.1). Lineage (NCBI taxonomy): Eukaryota > Metazoa > Chordata > Aves > Piciformes > Picidae > Melanerpes > Melanerpes aurifrons. Next base: position 222,966 of record WWNC01000130.1, read on the forward strand.
TGCTTTGGAGTCGAGAGGGTGGCAGCATCCCACAAACAGCAGGTCTGAAGTCCTGATGGGGAAAAAAGCAAAAAACACTGGAAGGGGAAAAGGTAGGGATGGGGGAAAAGGGAAGATTTTGGTAAAAGAATACATGGTCTGTAAGCTGCTCTCATCTAGTAGCGGTGATGCTGCAGCTGCCGCAGCTGCCCTGACCTTCCTAATCTTACTAGCAGGAGTTAAACCCTTGTCCCCCTGCCCCCACACCACAAATTAGGGACTTCATCCCCAGAGGGGACCAGACATCAGAGATGCTGCTGGGGATGTCAGTAGGGATGTGGGGTGGAGTCTGCAGGGGGACAGACAGGCCTGGCTCTGAAGGAGGGTAAAACCAGGTTTTGGAAAGGCAGTATCTGGCCAACCTCCACCCCCTTACCCCCACCCTCCCTTCCATGGCTTCCTGCAGAAGCGGTCCCAAAGTGTGTGTGGGGGGGGGCAATGAGAGCTGCCCTCCCCACCAGGCTAGGAACAGGTCCTGGAATGAGCATTTTGACCAAGAGGTGATGATGTAGCAGAGAAGTTTTTAATCAAACGTCCTTTGAAGGCGAAGGCTTCACGTCTGGAGCCACAGTGCCCGATGCCTCTTCTAACTCCAGCCCCTATTATCGCTTGTAATAAAGCTGTACCTTGATTTATTCCTTCCATTATCCCTCCCCTCAGCTCTTGTATTGCTCGAGTTCTCTTCCCTTTTCATAAAGATGAAGCTTTCTTTTAAATCAGTTATATGACATGATTAATCTTAGTGTTTACCCTATGGCACTTAGTAATGATTAGTTAGTAGCATGGCTATGATTTCCTGGTTTCAGTCCCCAACGTGTATTAATAATAATGGCAAACAATACTTCAAACCAAACCAAAACCAAAACCAAACCACCACCCCCTCCCCCCCCCCAAAAAAAAAGCCCCAAAACAACTGCACAGATTTTTAAGCTAATACATTCCATTTGTTTTTAATTTCCTTTTATTTTTGAGTTTGGTTTTTTTTGTGTGACTATGCATTTTGGATGAGTGTAGATATGAGTTTGCATAACATGTTTAATTTAAATAAATGTGTTGTTTTTTTGTTTGGTTTTGGGGGTATTTTATATATATATATACAATGATTGTTTTCATGATAGAAAATTGCTGTAGCTATTGCCAAAATTTTCACAACAGAAATGTGGGAGGGTTTTTTAATTAGTTGCTGTTGTTGTTCTTGTGATTCTCAGCCAAAAACTTTTCTACTTTCATTTTTTTTAAAATAAATAGAATAGAATAGAATAAACCAGGTTGGAAGAGACCTTCAAGATCATCGTGTCCAACCTATCATCCAACACCACCTAATCAACTAACCCATCCAACCAAGCACCCTGTCAAGTCTCCTCCTGAACACCTCCAGTGATGGCGATTCTACCACCTCCCTGGGCAGCCCATTCCAATGGGCAATCACTCTCTAAACTTCCTCCTGACCTCCAGCCTGAACCTCCCCTGGCGCAGCTTGAGACTGTGTCCTCTTGTTCTGGTGCTGGCTGCCTGGGAGAAGAGACCAACCTCTGCCTGTCTACAACCCCCCTTCAGGTAGTTGTAGACAGCAATAAGGTCACCCCTGAGTCTCCTCTTCTCCAGGCTAAGCAACCCCAGCTCCCTCAGCCCCTCCTCACAGGGCTTGTGTTCCAAGCCCCTCACCAATTTCGTTGCCCTTCTCTGGACACGCTCCAGCAAGTCAACATCCTTCCTAAACTGAGGGGCCCAGAACTGGACACAGTACTCGAGGTGTGGCCTAACCAGTGCAGTGTACAGGGGCAGAATGACCTCCCTGCTCCTGCTGGCCACACTGTTCTTGATGCAGGCCAGGATGCCATTGGCCTTCCTGGCCGCCTGGGCACACTGCAGGCTCATGTTCATCCTACCATCAACCAGCACCCCCAGGTCCCTCTCTGCCTGGCCGCTCTCCAGCCACTCTGACCCTAGCCTGTAGCACTGCATGGGGTTGTTGTGGCCGATGTGCAGAACCCGGCACTTGGATGTGTTAAATCTCATGCCGTTGGATTCTGCCCATCTGTCCAGCCTGTCGAGGTCTCTCTGCAGAGCCTCTCTACCCTCCAGCAGATCAACTCCTATAATAATAACATAATAATGATATATATATTTACATATATATAATATAATAATATAATATTATAATAATAATAACAAATAGAGATCTGTGGTTATCTTTACCAGCTGTGGATTGCTTCCTAACCCAAGTGACTCCAGGCACGAGGTGTGCCTACCTGCATGTTTCACGGTGTGTCTCAGGGGGTACCAAGGCACTTTATTGCCCTTGGTCTTGCTTTTGCCATCTCATAAATATGGCTTTTCAACCATAAAATCACAGACTGCGTTAGGTTGGAAGGGACATTTAAAGGTCATTTGGTCCAACCCCTCTGCAGCCATCCAGGATGTGTTCAACCAGATTAGATGGCTCAGAGCCTCTGCCAAATCTGAGCGTTTTCAGGGATGGGGCAACTTCCACCTCTCTGGGCAATCTCTGCCAGTGTTTTTCCACCTTCAGCATAAAACATTTCTCTCTTATATCTAATTTAAATCTCCCTCGTTTTAGGTTAAAACCATCACCCCTTGTCCTGTCACAACATGCCCTTCTTACAAGTCTGTCTCCATCTTTCTTACAGGTCCCTGTAAGTACTGAAAGGCTGCAATAAGGTCTTCCTGGAGCCTTCTTTTCTGCAGACTGCACAGCCCCAACTCTCTCAACCTGTCCTCATAGCAGAGGGGTTCCAGCCCTCTGACCACTTTTGCAGCTTCCTCTAGACCTGCTCCAACAGGTCCATGTCTTCCTATGCTGAGGACCCCGGCACTGGACACAGCACTAAAGGTGAAGTCTCACCAAAGCAGAGCAGAGGGGCAGGATCTCCTCTCTCATACAGTTGTCCTTCCAGGCTGTGAGCACACATTGCTGTCTCATGCCCAGCTTTTCACCCACCAGTACCCCCAAATCCTTCACCACAGGGCTGCTCTTCCTCGCCCAACCTGTGTTGACACTAAGGATTGCCCAAGCCTGGGTGTAGAACCTTGCACTTGGCCTTGTTGAATCTCATGAGGTTCACACAGGCCTACATCTCCAGTTTGTCCAGATTGCTCTGGGTTGCATTCTGTTCCTCAGGCATGTCAGCCACACCCTCATCTTGGTGTCATCTGCAGCCTTGATAAGGGTGCATTCAATTGCACCTTGTCATTGATGAAGGTATTGAACAGCAGTGATCTCAGGACCTCTGAGCTCCAGGTCCTGTGTATATATTGCAGTGAAGCTAAGGCAGGTCTTCGGTGAGCACTAATGATGTTGTCTATTCATGGACAAGTGCCGGTGCCTGGAGCATGGACTAGAGGGAATGGAGCAAAACTAGAAATGGGTAGGTTCAGATTGGATGTTAGGAGGAAGTTCTTATAGTTTCATAGTTTCATAGTTTCATTCAGGGTTGGAAGGGACCACAAGGATCATCTAGTTCCAACCCCCCTGCCATGGGCAGGGACACCCCACACTAGATCAGGCTGGACAGAGCCTCATCCAGTCTGCTCTTATACACCCCCAGGGACGGGGTCTTGACCACCTCCCTGGACAACACATTCCAGGGTTTCACCACTCTCATGGTGAAGAACCTCCTCCTCACATCCAGCCTGGATCTCCCCACCTCCAGCTTCATTCCATTCCCCCTAGTCCTATCACTACCTGACATCCTGAGAAGTCCTTCCCCAGCCTTCCTGTAGGCCCCCTTCAGATACTGGAAGGCCACAATTCGGTCACCTCGGAGCCTTCTCTTCTCCAGACTGAACAGCCCCAACTCCTTCAGTCTGCCCTCATAGGAGAGGTGCTCCAGCCCTCTGATCATCCTTGTGGCCCTTCTCTGGACATGTTCCAGCACCTCCACATCCCTCTTGTAATAGGGGCTCCAGAACTGGACACAGTACTCCAGGTGGGGTCTCACCAGGGCTGAGTAGAGGGGGAGGATCACCTCCCTCGACCTGCTAGCCGCACTTCTCCAGATGCAGCCCAGGATCTGATTGGCTTTGCGGGCTGCAAGTGCACATTGAGAGCTCATGTTGAGCTTTTTGTCCACCAGCACCCCCAAGTCTCTCTCCTCAGGGCTGCTTTCCAACCAGTCACTGCCCAGCCTGTATTTGTGCCTGGGATTGCCTCGACCCAGATGCAGGACCCTGCACTTGCTCTTATTGAACTTCATGAGGTTGGCTTGTGCCCACCTCTCCAGCCTGTCAAGGTCCCTCTGGATGGCCTCCCTTCCCTCCAGCGTGTCTGCTGCACCACACCGCTTGGTGTCATCAGCAAACTTGCTGAGGGTGCACTCAATGCCACTGTCCATGTCACCCACAAAGATGTTGAACAAGACAGGTCCCAGGACTGATCCCTGAGGGACTCCGCTTGTCACTGGCCTCCACTGGGACATGGACCCATTGACACCCACTCTTTGGGTGCGGCCATCAAGCCAGTTCCTTATCCATCTAGTGGTCCACCCATCAAACCCATGTGTCACCAGTCTGGAGACCAGGATGTGGTGCGGGACAGTGTCGAAGGCTTTGCTCAGGTCCAGGTAAACGACATCAATTGCTCGCCCCTCATCTACTAATTTTGTCACCTGCTCCTAGAAGGCCACCAGGTTGGTCAGGCAGGATTTGCCCTTGGCAAAGCCATGCTGACTGCTCCAAATCACCTCTTCACTATTCTTTTGAGCGAGTAGTGACTCCAGGAGGATCTGCTCCATGATCTTTCCAGGCATAGAGGTGAGACTGACTGGCCTGTAGTTCCCTGGTTCCTCCTTCTTACCCTTTTTGAAGATGGGGGCAATGTTTCCTCTTTTCCAGTCTGTGGGGACTTCACCAGATTGCCATGACTTTTGAAATATAATAGAGAGGGGTTTAGCAACCTCATCTGCCAGTTCTCTCAGTACCCGTGGGTGTATCCCGTCGGGTCCCATGGACTTGAACACTTTCAGGTTCTTCAGGTGATCAGGAACCTGATCTGCACTTACAATGGGCAGTTCTTCCTCCCCATCCCTGGCATTGTCTTCCATAACATCAGGAGTGTGGCTAGAGGCCCTTACAGTGAAGACTGAGGTAAAGAAGTTATTAAGTACCTCAGCCTTTTCCTCATCACTTGTGACCATGTCACCATTTTCCTTTCTGAGGGGGCCCACACCTTCCCTAGTCTTCTTCTTCCCATTAATATACCTGTAGAAGTTCTTAGTGTTCCCTTTAATCTCCCTGGCTAGATTCAATTCAAACTCTGCTTTGGTTTTCCTAACCAGGACTCTCGCTGCTTGGGCAGCTTCCTTATATTCCCCCTGTTCTACCTGTCCTTCTCTCCACTTCCTGTAGAGTTTCCTTTTAAGTAATAGTGTGTCCAGTAGCTCCTTGCCCAGCCAGGCAGGCCTCCTAGCATTCTTACCTGCTTTTCTCTTTGTTGGTACACAGAGCTCCTGGACACAGAGGAGGTGGTCCTTGAATACTGACCAGCTGTCCTGGGTCCCTCTTCCCTCCAGGGCTTTGTCCCACGACACTTTGGCTAGCAGATCCCTGAAGCGATCAAAATCTGCACGCCTAAAGTCTAGGGTCGTAAGCTTGGAATACTTCCTTCTGATTGCCCTGAGGATATTAAATTCAACTGCTTCATGGTCACTGCAGCCAAGGCCGTCTATGAGCCTCACATTGGTTACCAGCCCTTCCCTGTTGGTGAGAACAAGGTCCAGCATAGCACCATTTCTTGTTGGTTCCTCTACCATTTGGAGGAGGAAGTTGTCTTCTATGCATTCCAGGAACATCCTGGATTGCTGGTGCCTTGCTGTGTTGTCCCTCCAGCAGATGTCCGGGTGGTTGAAATCACCCATGAGGACCAGGGCTTGTGACCCGGAAGCTGCTTTTATTTGCCTGTGGAGGGCCTCATCTGCTTGGATCTGCTGGTCAGGTGGCCTGTAGGAGACCCCCACAGTAATATCTCCTTCCCCTGTCCTGCCTTTAATTTTAACCCACACGCTCTCAACGAGCTCATCATGAGGGTAGTGAGGCATGAGGGTAGTGAGGCACTGGAACAGGTTGCCCAGGGAGGTGGTGGAAGCCTCATCCCTGGAAGTTTTTAAGGCCGGGCTGGATGTGGCTGTGAGCAATCTGCTGTAGTGTGAGGTGTCCCTGCCCATGGCAGGGGGGTTGGAACTAGATGATCCTCGAGATCCCTTCCAACTCTAACAATTCTGTGATTCTATGATTCACACTTCAGGCTGTCTTTCAGAGTTCATGCTAATGCACCATTCCAAGTGCTCTGTAGCTTGATGGCCACATGAATGTCTTCTGTGCAAAAGCAGATCAAGGCAATAAGACCTGAGAAATGGATGTGGGTCACATTTAGGGAGCTCCATCAAGGGTGCTCTTGTAGGTGAATGTTGAGTAGTTGCCCTCAGGCATTACTAGCAAAGGGAAAAGTTTAGCCTTCCTTGCTGTTTGTGGATCAGCATCACAGCCTGCTCTTGCCAGACATTAAATTAGGCTGTGTCCCTGCAGTCCTTGAGGTTAAGCCACTTACACCTCCCAAAGCAGTGTCCTCCTAGATTGTATCCACCTACTTGGCCCCCAAAAATGGAGGATCATGTTTCCTAATGTACTTTGTGCTGCCCACCTAGGTATGTTGTCTGGAAGGGGTTTCCAGAGGTCACAGAATTGTCAGGGTTGGAAAGGACCCTAAGGATCATGGACAGGGACACCCTCCACTAGATCAGGTCACTCAATCCAACCCCCTTGGGCTGGTTTACCTTCCATAAATGACTTGCTTCTGACTCAGGCAGAGCCCATGGTCCCAGAAAATGGGAGGTTGTACGAGTGTTTGGGGAGCACCAACAGGCCCTTGTGTTGTGCTTATGGTTCTCCTCCATCTCCCACTTGTGGCTCCCTTGGAGACAGCCTTATCATACACATCACTTCTTTCTTCATCCGTCACACAGGCATCCATCCAAACCCACCCTTGGCCATGTGCAGCTGGTTTCCTTTTTAGGGGGGAACAGAATAGATACTTCTGGGTGTCCTGATGGCACACTGGCCTGAGGTGGCCCTTGCACTAGCACAGCACAAAGGCATGATGCTCATTGTGGTGCCAAGTGCAGCAGCTCAGCTGGGACAATACTGTTCTTCCAAGAGGTTTTGTGAATCAGCCCAGTGGGGCTGGAGGGAAGGAGATGCCATGACCTCTCTGCTTGGCAGTGTTGACTCATGTGGGACCATGCCAGGAGCAGGGCTGTATAATTTCTGCTCCTCCCACCTTATCCCTGTGATGCCTCAGGCCCAGGGGATGCTCTTGGTAGAGGGTCACCCACCTCAGGGCACTAGAGGAGCTCCCACCTTGGTGAGGAGGCACAGGGGGCATACATACCCTGGCCCCTCAACAAAGTCAACTCCCACTACTGCCAGCAGCATTTCTGATTTGGGCTGTTGCATTTATCTACCCATTGGGACCTTCTCTCTGGGACATCTCTGATCATCTAAGATCAGACATCTCTGATCATCTGATCTCTGATCATCTGTAATCTCTTCTGTCTTGCTTCTCATTCCCATGCCCTGAGCAGTGAGAAGACCAACTGAAACACTCCATGAGCCTCTTTTCTCCCTTTCCTCTCACAGAGAGAGTCACATTTGGGGTTGGTGGAAGCAAAGCCCACACCAAGAGCTCCCAGCAGTGCACGTGGCAGCGTTGAGAGTCCCCTGGCAAAAGAGGGTTCTCTGAGGGGCCCACCAGGCTGGGCTGCACGGAGACTCCTGTGAGCTGAGCATGTCCGTGTTTGCCCAACTCAGAACCCTGTGAGGAGAGGTGGGAGCATGTCCCCGTGCTCTCTGCACATCAGGAAGAGCTACAGGCCTCAACCAGGAGCCGGGGCCCCCTGAGGGTGTTGGGAGCCAAAGCCAAGGTGATGTGCAGCTCCCCGGGAGCCAGGGCTGGCCGGACAGATCTAGGCACATGCCCAGAGCCTGCAGCAGCCAGCTTCCACCTCCCAGGACACCACCAGTTGAGAGGAAATTCGAGACTGGCACCGTCCGCCTCTGCTCTGCTGGGATGGAAAGCGCAGCACTACGGCTTGCCCCCAGCCCCACAGCAGGATTCTGGGGGGCAGGGCATTGCTGCGGGCACCAGACAGAAAAGAAATGGCTGGCACAGATGGGAAGGGGCTTTTTGCTTTTGCTTGGAAAGTGAACATCTCTGTGGAGGACTGATGGCCACGGTGGCTTATGGAGTTTGGAGGGGTCTCTGCTCCAAGCAGGACTCGTTCTGCATCAGTCCTGTGCATCTCTCTCCTCCCTCCCCATTCCAAAACCACAAGCCCAAGGCTGTCTCTGTGCACGAAGAGGACCCTTGTGGTTTGTGGGCTGTTTGCTCCGGGCTGGGAACCAAGCAGGAAAATCAAATCGGGGCTGCAGGAAGGGATAAAATGACCTCACACAACATTTGGTCTCTTGCTAGGGGATGTCAGGTTGGGCCAGGACGAGGATGTCTCCTTGCCAGGAGGTGACCAAGACATGAATCCTCTGCCCCTGGCGTCTGGTGGCCCTGGGCAGCCCCTGGCCCCTGTGGCTGTGCAGGTCATGATGCTGGGCATTGGGAGCAAGGATGAGATCAATTTCCTGGAGAGCAGTGGGATTTGGGCTGGCCAGGAACTCCAGTGTGTGTCATGCCCTGGCCCTCCCAGGACAGGAAGTTTCCTTTGCACCCATTAAGCAGGTGGTGGCTCCTCTTCATCCTCACTTCACTGGCCACATCTGCTTGATCCAGTGCCACTGGGTAGGGGTAGACCCTGATGACAAGCAGCCATGTGGCTACTTGGTGCCTCAGTTTCCCCATTTAATACTTCCTGCCCTCCCATCCTTTTTGTGTCCAGTGTTGGGACACAAAGTGTCTCTTGCCAAGAATTTGAGCAAGACCAAGGGCTTCTGCCACCCTTAGCACAAGGGGTCTCTACCCTATGTGAGAGCTCTGGGTACTGCTATTAAATTAGCTGGGGGATGATATTTTATCCTCCATTGCTCTCACAGCAGAAGCAGGGGAGGGAATTAGAGGCAGAGAATGGGAGCAAGGAGACTTGACAGAAGCTGCCCTGCAAATCAGTGGCAGAGCCTGGGGGAGACCCTAATCACCACTGACTCCTCAAAATCCCCTTTTGCCCCCATCAGCCCCTTTTGGTCGTGAGTAAACACCTTGCTCCTCCACTTCTTTTTGCCCTTACTCCACCCTGGCTCCAAACCCCACTGTACCCTGTGGGGAGCCATGCAAGAAGGGAAGGATCAGACCCTCCCTCCCATCCCTCCAGAGGAGGGAATGAGACAAGCTGCTGAGTGGTTTCCTGCCCGACACTGCCAATGGGAGCTGCTTGGGGTGCCGGGAGCAGGGGAGGATGTATCCGGACCTGAGTGTTTCCTGGCAGATAAGGCCAACCCCTCCTGCCGGATGTTATGAGTCCAGGTCCTACCTCCACGTTTCAAGTGAAGGGGCTGAGGAAAGGCTTGGATGTTTATGTCAAGGAAAAATAACTTCTCCCTCTGTGTACAATCCTCTGGGCTCCCCTGGGGCTACATGAAGGAGGGTAAATGCTGGGAATGGGAAAACAGAGGCGAGGGGATGGACGTGGGGAACGGGAGAGAAGGGTTTGGCTCCAGGGCGGGAGGGCTGTGCATAGGCTGGGCACGATGGGTTCTCTCCTTTCCTGTAGGTCTGGAACAGGAGGGTGCCAAGGCAGGGAGGGCTGAGGAGAAGAGCCCAGGGCTAGGCAGTGCACTCTTGACTCTGTGGGCTCAGGCTTAGCATCAGTCCAAAGTTACCTTGGAGGCAACCCACTTAGCCAAATGCAGCAGGTTTCCTCTGGTGCCCACCTGGAGGAGATCCAGTTCCCAGGCAGGATTTGCTCTGAAGACCCCCTTCAAAGTAAGAACTAAGACCACCCACAGCAGCCTCTTTGGCTGAAGGTCCTGCCTACTCTGTCAGAGGCATGGAAAGGAGGAAGAGGGTGGAGGAGTTGCATCCAACAGCCTAGCAGTGCCCAGCTGGCTGGGAAAGAGGAAGAGGTTATGCAGTGAGTGTGGAAAGAATGAGATACATAAAGACCTTCTCCCAGGGACAGTTTTCCATCTTTTTTTTCCCCAGTAAATCAGTAAAATCCAGTGCTGGCTGGACCCTGCTCTTTTAGATGCAGCTTGGGAGCTTCTGCAGCCATCCTGGGAGCATCCACAGGGCTCAAGCCAAAACCTCTACTTTGTCTGAAGGCTGTTACATCTTCAGGATCATTTCTGGGCATGGAAGGGACACAGAGAGACCTGTGCTAGGCTCACACCGGCCAAGAAACCAGCAACTGCACCCACTGTGAAATTATCACAGCCTTCAGCATAGCAGCACCCAGTCAAACAAGTCCCATCTCTGGGGCAGAGATAGCCAATGACATCCCCAGGGAAGATTTGATTGTGACCACCTCGTTTGGATGTGGTCAGACCAACCCAGGGATCTCAGGGCCAAACTGAGATCAGACTGTGGGCACCATCAGAGTGCCTACAGACATTTCTTTTCACTTAGCACTGAGACACTTCTGACAGAGTTTTGTCCTTGGCATCAACAGAGAGATAGAATAGAATAGAGTAGATGTCTCATAACAGGCATCATCTGGCAGATCTCCTGTCCAGGATGGCTAATGAGGATTGAGCTGCCTCCCCATCCCTGTTTAGTCCCACATCACTGCAAGGGATACTGCTGGGGGTTCCATTTCCCACTCAGAAAGAGGACTGAAGGACACCCTGAGAAGAGAGAGGGAGAATGATCCTCGAGGTCTCTTCCAACCTTAGCGATACTGTGATACTGTGAGAAGCCACTTCTCTTCCTCCTCAGAGCTCAGGGAGAACCATGAGGGAGCCTGCCAGCTGCTGAAGGGCATCCAGGGATTTAAAAGGGTTAAAAAGGATCATGCTTGAGACCAGACCCACCCTCTACTTCCAGTTCTCCCACCTCACTTCTCTCAGCACCCAAAATGACCCCTCCCACCCGCCCAGCCAGCAGGATGCACCCCGCCTCGGCAAGCCCAAGAGGTTGTTCTTTGCCTTTGATTTCCAGGAGCTCCTGCTTGGCCCCTGGAGCTCCACGTCAAACAAAACATCAGAAGCCTGGGCTGGCAGTGCAGGAAGGAAACCTGCTCACTTGGGGCTGAGTCACGATCCTGCTACTCCCTTCCAGCATCCCAGGGAGCAGGCAGCACTGGGTACCAAGGGATGGCAAGTTTTCTCCCCCACCCCAAACAGCTAGGCTGCTAAAAATGCTTCTCCACCACCCTATTTTTGTTATTTTGAGAAATGAAACACTACTTTTGTGTTTTGTGGGTTTTTTTTCTGCAGCTTCTGAGTGGGAAAGGCTGAAATTGCTTCTGTGGCAAGTGAAGATTCTCCACACTGCCCTTTTGGGCCTTGGCCAAAATCCAGGGAGGGCATTGAATATCTTTAAAACAGGACCACTCAGCACCCCTGACCTGGGACCAGCTATTTGATTTTCTGCTGTCAGGGACAGGCTTTTTGTCTTGAACATCTCATGACACCTGTGGCCGGTTGACGGTGTCCCTTTAAGAAAGGGAATATGGTGGACGGAAGTTGGTAAACGGAAGGAAGAGTCTAAACTAATTTTCATTGGTCAAGTGGGAGGAAGCACCATCTGAACTGAGACTGAAATGGGCATTTCCAGCACTTCTCGGTCACTCTTGCTTCCGCATCTCCTTCGGTACAGCAGCTTTCTGTCTGTGCTGGGTTTTCTGCCAAGGCTCCGGCCTTGAAAAACTGATAAGGCCTGTATTAACTGCTCCCAATTAACACAAACTGCTTTTAACTTCTTTCTTTCTTCTTTCTCCCTCTTTTCCGAACTATTCTGGGGAAGGGGGGGAAGAGAGGGGAGAGCGGAGGTGGGGAATCCCCTCGGCCGAGGGGGGTTACTCTCATTTCTGTGCTACTCTGTTGCATATCTTTGTATATATTGTAGATATTGTAAATTTGTAAATATTCCCCTGCAAAACCCTACACTGCTTTGTAAATATAGCTCCACTGCTTTGCTAATTCGGCTGGTGAGTTTTTTTTTCCCTTTCCCTTCAATTTTTCTTTCCCTTTTACCTTACAGGGGGGAGGGAAGAGGCTTCTTAGCCTTACCCCTTCCAACCCACCACAACACCATAAAGATTGTCACAGTATCACAGTGCCACAGTATATTAAAGGTTGGAAAGGACTTCAAGAGATCATTGACTCCAAACCCCTGCCAAAGCAGGATCACTTAGAGTAGTCTGAACAGGAATGCATCCAGGTGGGTTTGGAAAGTCTCCAGAGAAGGAGACTCCACAACCTCTCTGGGCAGCCTGGTCCAGTGTTTTGTCACCCTCACTGTAACAAAGTTTCTCCTCATGCTGAGGTGAAATCTTCAGTGTTCAAGCTTGAACCTGTTGTCCTTGCACACCACCAAAAAGAGCTTGGCCCCTTCCACTTGACACCCACTGTGACCGTTTGAGGCGGTGCCTTTAACAAAGGGACACCATGGCCGAATGTTTTATAAACAAGACAGGTTTAAACTAATTTCATTGGTGGATTGGTAGAAAACAACTTAGAACTCTGAGTTCAGCAGAGACTGGTCTCAGTCAGTCTTGCACTTTTCTCCCCCTCCTTCTGCAGCTCACAGCTCCTGGGCTTTCAGCCAGACTGACCTTGGAACCGATAAGGCCTGTACTAAACTTACTAACACATTTTGCTCTAATTATAACTGCTTTTAATTAACAATTATTCCTTTTCTTTCTTTCTAACCCTCTCTGGGGAAAAGGGGGAGAGAAGGGGGTACAGGGGGAGACCCTTCCTCCTGGCGAGGGAAAGGAATCTCATTCCTGTGTTACTTTGTTGTATATTTCTGTATATATTGTAAATACTGTAAATTGTGTATATATTCCCCTGCATTTCCTAAACTGCTTTGTAAATACAGCACACAATCCTTTGCTAATCCAGCTGTGGTTTTCTTTCATTTTTTTTCCCCCTTTACTTACATGGGGGGGAAAGAAGGCTTGAGACCTTCCCCTCAACCCTCGACACCCACCCCTGAGATATTTATACACATTGATGAGATCCCCTCTCAGCCTTCTCCAGACTAAACAGCCCCAGGGCTCTCAGTCTCTCTTCATAAGGAATATGCTCAAGTCCCTAATCATCCTTGTGGCTCTCTTGTGGATTCTCTCCAGCAGGTCTGTCTCTCTTGAACTGGGCAGCCCAAAACTGGACACAGTGTTCTAGGTGTGGCCTCAGAGTAAAGGGGTAGAAGAACCTCCCTAGACCTGCTGGCCACTCTTTTCTTAATGCACCCCAGGATCCCATTGGCTCTCTTGGCCACAAGGGCACATTGTTGTCCTGTGGAGAACTTGCTGTTCAGCCCCCCCCAGGGCAGCAAAGAGATGGGGTGTAATTTGGTTTTGAACCCAGGAGAACCATGAGCTCTGGTCTGGAGAGGCTGGTATTCACAACTCTAGCCTCTCAGTTACAGGAGATATACGATATACATACATATATACACACAAACAGGAGATATGACACGCAGCTATATATATATATATGTCACCTGTTGCAACAGGACAAGAGGTGATGATTTTAAACAAGAAGAGGGGAGATTTGGATGACATAGAAGGAAGAAATTGTTTATGCTGAGGGTGGTGAGACACTGCCACAGGCTGCCTGGAGAGGTGGTAGATGCCCTATCCCTGGAAACATTCAAGGTCAGGTTGGACGGGGCTCTAATGAACCTGATCTAATTGAAGATGTCCCTGCTCACTGCTGGGGGGTTGGAATAGATGACCTTTAAAGGTCCTTTCCAACTCAAACCATTCTATGATTCTATACATACAGAGGCCTTATCTGACCAGACCTAGGGCCCATGCAGCCCCCGATGCTGTTTTGGACAGGGTAAGGAAAGCATGTCTGAAGATGAACACAGTGTAAAGTAGAGCTATCCACCCCAGCACCTCTCCCTCTCCAGACCACCTGCAGGTCAGGACTTTGTGAGCTCTCAGTCTTGGCTTGCCTTCAGTGGGACTTTCTTCCATAGGTTTAAAATTTTAGGACCCTTCACAACCCTGCTCTATGGGAAGAAGCACCTCCTGCTGCTGCTTTGATCTTGCCACCTGCTGGGTTCCTTGGATACTGTATTTTTCCAGTTGTGCCATTCTTTATTTACCTTCTCTGGGCCATCTGTGATTTGTAACCACATCTCATATCCCATCCCCTATTAGCCATCTCCTTTCCAGTCTGGAGAGCTGCAGTCTTCCTTTCTGGGCATTGGTCTTATCTTGGGAGTGCTGAGACTTAATTTGCTCAATATTCACTTCAGGAATATTTGTGAAGTATTGGGGACTGGTGCTGCAGAGAGAGATTATTGTGTTGTGGAGTTCCAACAGCTTTAAACTATCATTATGTGAGGGCAGACTGGGTGGAGGATGCTGGGTGGATGCAGGAGTGGTGGCATGCAATGTGAGCAATGAATGAGAGGTTGGAAGTGGGACACTGTCTGAGAGAAACAGGAGACAAGGAGCTGGGATGCTGGGGACAGGGCTAGGTGGTGAAAGAGGCTGAAGAAAGCAGACAAGGAAGGAGGAGGCAGGTGTGAACAATCATGTCTGGCAAGGAAGAGTGGGGCTGGGAAGAAACAGAACATTGCTGGAAGGATGAACATTAGATGAGGACCAGAACAGAGGTGCAAAGGACCAGGCTAGTAGAAGGCACCAACTGGAGTGGAGATTGGACTTGGAAAGGGACAGGAGTGACACCAGTATCTGCTGAATCTGGTCTTTCCCAACCAGATATATTCTGTGATTCTGTGATATCTGATCATTTTGGGCAAAGAATTGGATGCTGCAGCTCTGCTTGTTACTGAAGTAGTCTTGGGTGCCAGACATGGTTTAATGGCCATGGTGGTCTTAGGTTGATGGCTGACCTCTATGACCTTAGAGGTCTCTTCCTACCAAAACAATTCTATGAACCAGGGCCAATAGGGCTGTTAATGGAAAACAGGAAAGAGGGAGACCACTTGCCCAAGGTAGAGAAGTAGTGATTTGGCTGCCTGTGAGTGGTCAAACTAGCCATAGTTTGGAGAAAGCAATGTCCCATGGCCTCCATTTCCACAGCTGTCAACACAGACAGGAGAAAGTATCACCAAAGTGCCCATCCCATGTGTCCTTTTCAGAACTGGCTGGTGACAGCCTCCCACTGTGCCCTGGTGGCACGATGATTCCAGAGGCTTTGATGGCTTATGTGGATGAATCTGTGCAGGAAAACAAAAAGGTTAGGTCTGACCCAACTGATCCATCCTTCCTATTAAACTTTCTCAGCCTCAAAAAAGAGGATGAGAGCATTTAAACAGCCTGCTGCAAATGGTCTCTGCTCACCTTGAAGCTTGCCTGGACATTGGTTGTATGAGTGCCCCTTGACCTGAGCCAAAATCACGCCAGGGAGTGTGCTACAAGAAAGCGGAGGGTCATTGCAGCAGTGTGTGAGCCCCTGAGTCTGGTCTTCTTCATTTGTTAACATAAATACAGGCTGGGATCCTTGGCTAATGCTAGAGTGAGATGTGGGTGGATTTGTCTGTTGGGCTCCTACAACCTTAGAAAACACTACTGCCTGCCTCCCTCTCCTGCACACAGGGGGACGGAAGAATGGTTGCAGTTGCAGAGTCAAGAGCTCCAGGATTAAGAAACTCCAGGCTGGAGCACCTTTGTACAACCTCCCTGCTTCTTCCAGGTGCCAGGCATTGTGGGAAGCCTGGAGCTGCAGGAGATCCCACGATGTGATGGTGCACTCAAAGGGCCTTGTTGCATGATAACACTGCAGGATTACATGTGAACTTTTTCCCCCTCCTTGGGCTGCTGCCTCTTCCAGCTTGCAGGAGGATTTGGATGCATCCACTCAACATTTAACATTTAATTGAGCCTGCTGGATTCCTCCCTAGGGATTGCACAGATCTGGGCAAGTCTGATCAGTGATTTAAGGTGGGATTTACTTCCCAGTCATGCCCAGCTATCTCCACTGAGATCCTAAGGTAGCAAGGCTCCCACTCTGAACATCATTTAAATGGCTGCACCTACACCACAGCTTCTTGGTAATGAGAAGTTGCTGGATTCACGCTTCACGCGAAAATCAGCCCTGGGCCTTTTTTTCTGCTTTCTCTATGTGCCCAGCTGCAAAAGCAGATGATTTGAGTAGGGATGGCTTCTTGATGTTTGACCTTCCAGTACCCTGAGCCTGCACAAACTCAGCCATTTATTTCCTTGGAGCCCAGTGAAAGCATTGAAGGGATGGAGCAGCTTGGGATGCTGGATGCCCACTGGTCAGTCTTTACTCATCAACTCAAATCTATTCACCTCCAACTCCATCAGGTTGCTTGGAACCCCATCCAACCTGACCTGGAATGTTTCCAGGAATAGGGCTCCTACCACCTCTCTGAACAACCTGTCCCTTCCAACCCCTAAAATTCTATTATACTAAAGTTTCTTTAAGCACTCTCTACTTAAGCATTTACAATAGTCAGGTGAACTAACTTTTTTTCTGACTAAAAAAAAAAGAGATTTTTTTTCAATAATCATATAGGCCTGATGCTTTGAGACATTGTTCAGTGTTGACCCTTCAGTTCTGGGTCAAAGGTTGGACTGGGTGATCTTTTGAGGTCCCTTCCAACCAGATAGGATAGGACCAGACCAGGTTGGAAAAGACCTTTGAGATCATTAAGTCCAACCTATCATCCAACACCATCTCATCAACTAAACCATGGCACTAAGTGCCTCATCCAGTCTCTTCCTAAACACCTCCAGGGATGGTGACTCCACCACCTCCCTGGGCAGCACATTCCAATGGCCAATTGCTCTCTCTTTCTAGGAAGAACTTTTTCCTAATATCCAGCCTAAACCTCCTGTGGTGGGTTGGAAGGGGTAAGGCTAAGAAGCCTCTTCCCTTCCCCCTTGTAAGGTAAAAGGGAAAGAAAAATTGAAGGGAAAGGAAAAAAAAAACTCACCAGCTGAATTAGCAAAGCAGTGGAGCTATATTTACAAAGCAGTGTAGGGTTTTGCAGGGGAATATTTACAAATTTACAATATCTACAATATATACAAAGATATACAACAGAGTAACACAGAAATGAGAGTAACCCCCCTCGGCCGAGGGGTTTCCCCACCTCCGCTCTCCCCTCTCTTCCCCCCTTTCCCCAGAATAGTTCGGAAAAGAGGGAGAAAGAGAAAAGAAAGAAGTTAAAAGCAGTTTGTGTTAATTAGAAGGGAGTTAATACCGGACTCCTATCAAGCCTTCAAGGCCGAAGTCTTGGCAGAAAGCCCAGCAGAGGAAGAGATGCTGCACGGAGAAAAGGCGGAAGCAAGACTGACCGAGAAGTGCTGGAAATGCCCATTTCAGTCTCAGTTCAGATGGTGCTTCCTCCCACTTGACCAATGAAAATTAGTTTAGAGTATTCCTTCCGTTTACCAACTTCCGTCCACCATACTCCCTTTCTTAAGGGGACAGCGTCAACCGGGCACACCTCCCCTGGCACAGCTTGAGACTGTGTCCTCTTACTCTGGTGCTGGTTGCCCAGGAGCAGAGACCAACCCCCACCTGGCTACAACCTCCCTTCAGGTAGTTGTAGACAGCAAGAAGGTCTCCCCTGAGCCTCTTCTTCTCCAGGCTATCAACCCCAGCTCCCTCAACCTCTCCTCCTAGGGCTTGTGCTCCAAACCCCTCCCCAGCTTTGTTGTCCTTCTCTGGACATGTTCCAGCAACTCAACATCTTTCCTAAACTGAGGGGCCCAGAACTGGACACAGAACTGAGATTCTGTAATTTATAAATTATTGTCTTCCATTAAAAAAGGTAAACTGTACCAGAGAAGGCATGCTCCCTTTTTTTAAAATTAATTTTTTTTACAAGGAAATACTTAAGTAAGACAAATGCTTATTGAAGAGAGAATAATGAAACCCCAAACTCAGAACAGTCCAGATTGTCTACTTGTTTGTTGCTGCTTTAGCTGCACCTTCCAGTGACATCTGTAGAGAAGATTAGATTTAGATTGGATGTTAGGAACAAGTTGCTTACCATGAGGGTGGTGGGACACTGGAACAGGTTGCCCAGGGAGGCGGTTGAGACCCCATCCCTGGAGATGGACTGGCTGGAAAGTAGCCCTGAGGAGAGAGACTTGGAGGTGCTGGTGGACAAAAAGCTCAACATGAGCTCTCAATGTGCACTTGCAGCCCGCAAGGCCAATCAGATCCTGGGCTGCATCAGGAGAAGTGTGGCTAGCAGGTCAAGGGAGGTGATCCTCCCCCTCTACTCAGCCCTGGTGAGACCCCACCTGGAGTACTGTGTCCAGTTCTGGAGCCCCTATTACAAGAGGGATGTGGAGGTGCTGGAACGTGTCCAGAGAAGGGCCACAAGGATGATCAGAGGGCTGGAGCACCTCTCCTATGAGGGCAGACTGAAGGAGTTGGGGCTGTTCAGTCTGGAGAAGAGAAGGCTCCGAGGTGACCGAATTGTGGCCTTCCAGTATCTGAAGGGGGCCTACAGGAAGGCTGGGGAAGGACTTCTCAGGATCTCAGGTAGTGATAGGACTAGGGGGAATGGAATGAAGCTGGAGGTGGGGAGATTCAGGCTAGATGTGAGGAGGAGGTTCTTCACCATGAGAGTGGTGAGACCCTGGAATGGGTTGTCCAGGGAGGTGGTCGAGGCCCCGTCCCTGGGAGTGTTTAAGACCAGGCTGGATGAGGCTCTGTCCAGCCTGATCTAGTGTGGGGTTTCCCTGCCCATGGCAGGGGGGTTGGAACTAGATGATCCTTGTGGTCCCTTCCAACCCTGAATGAAACTATGAAACTAAGATACTAAAGGTCCAGGCTTGACAAGGCTCTGAGCAACCTGACCTAGATGAGGATGACCCTGCTGACTGCAGGAGAGTTGGACTGGATGGAGGACCATTGGAGGTCCCTTCCAACACAAATCATGCTAAAAATCAGTTTTAAAAATCAGATATGAGTTGACGTGTTTGGAGACTGAACAGAAATGGGAATCCTCTTCCTGATCCTACAGTCTGCATCATGTTAATGGCAGACAGCAATTAGCAATGGAGTGAGTCAGGACTCTGCAATTACACTCTTGCTTCTGCCACCAGATTACTACATGCCCTTTGCCAAGTTCCTTAAACTTGGTGAGCTCTGTTTAACCTGTCTGCAGTGCTGAAATAGAATTCCTCTCTTAAGGGACCTGGGAACCTCCATTATCTTCTGTAAAATCCCAAAGAACTGGTGAACACAAGCTGCTACAAGTTTCCTCCAAGGTGACATTAATGAGTTGGAGAGAGTATGGTGTCTTTTGGGAGCAATGTCTGTAGCAACAGGCTAAGCCTTGGGAGATAAAATTATTAGCATGAAAACAGGAAGGCAAGTCCACAGCAACACATAGCAAAAGCACATCCAAACCCTTTGGGGAGCTGAGGTGAAGTAGTGTAGGTGTGGTGGGGTGGAAGGGTAAGGCCGAGAAGCCTCCTCCCTTCCCCCTTGTAAGGTAAAAGGGAAAAAAAAATTGAAGGGAAAGGAAAAAAAAACTCACAAGCTGAATTAGCAAAGCAGTGGAGCTATATTTACAAAGGAATGTAGGATTTGCAGGGGAATATTTACAAATTTACAATATCTACAATATATACAAAGATATACAACAGAGTAACACAGAACACAGAACACAGTAACACAGGTTGTCCAGGGAGGTGGTCGAGGCCCCGTCCCTGGGGGTGTTTAAGAGCAGGCTGGATGGGGCTCTGGCCAGCCTGATCTAGTGTGGGGTTTCCCTGCCCATGGCAGGGGGGTTGGAACTAGATGATCCTTGTGGTCCCTTCCAACCCTGAATGAAACTATGAAACTATGAAATGAGAGTAACCCCCCTCGGCCGAGGGGGTTCCCCAACTCCGCTCTCCCCTCTCTCCCCCCCCTTTCCCCAGAGTAGTTCGGAAAAGAGGGAGAAAGAAGAAAGAAAGAAGTTAAAAGCAGTTTTGTGTTAATTGGAAAGGAGTTAATACAGGCTTGGTATCTTATCGATTCCAAGGCCGAAGTCTTGGCAGAAAGCCCAGCACAGACAGAGAGCTGCTGCACCGTGGAGAGGCGGAAGCAAGACTGAAGATAAAGTTCCCGGAGTGCCCAGTTCACTCGCAGTTCACTCCCAGTTCAGAAGGTGCTTCCTCCCACTTTACCAATGAAATTAGTTTAGATTATTCCTTCCGTTTACCAACTTCCGTCCACCATATTCCCTTTCTTAAGGGGGCAATGTCAACCGGTCACAGTCCACCCCTTCTAAACAATTTCATTGGCTGCTCATACTGTCCATCCAATCCAAAACGATATTTACAGGTCGTGAGTAAAGTTCATAGTCCATTCCAGCTATGCTCAGATGTAGATGATTCAAAAGTCCAAGAAAATCAGAAAGTGAGAAAAATGGAAAACAGTTCATTTCTTCACCGATGAAGCGAAGAAAAGGGAAACAGGGAATCTCAGGGTCTCTTAGTTGACTTAGGGCTCTCAGGGATCTCAGGGTTCGTGCACCGTAGATTCCTCGTTGATTCTTCTTTTGGGCGCAATGTAGCTGTACAGCAGTTTGAAATTAACCTCTTTCAGCTAAAGTTAAATTTCTTTGTGGAATACACTGAATCTCACCATTCTCTTGCATTACCCAATAAGTGTGACCCGGACCTTCAGCTGAAACCACCCCTCGGACAGGTTTAGCTTCTCCTGAGGGTGAAAATACCCAAACAGTTTTACCTAACAGATTCTTTTCTCTAACAACAGGAACTCTATCACCTTCTACTTTCTGTAGCAGATCTGAATGTGCAGGTCCAGCTCGGTTCACTGAACCTCTACTATTTACCAGCCAGGTTGCTTGTGCTAAATGTTTTTCCCAGTTTTTCAAAGATCCACCCCCCATGGCTTTAAGAGTGGTCTTCAACAAACCGTTGTAGCGTTCAATCTTCCCTGCAGCTGGTGCATAGTAGGGAATGTGGAATATCCACTCAATACCGTGCTCTTTGGCCCAGTTCTTTACAAGGTTGTTCTTGAAATGAGTTCCATTGTCTGACTCAATCCTCTCTGGAGTTCCGTGTCTCCACAGGATCTGTCTCTCCAGACCGAGAATGGTGTTGCGTGCAGTTGCATGTGGAACTGGATAAGTTTCCAACCATCCAGTGTTTGCCTCTACCATAGTAAGCACGTATTGCTTACCAGAACGAGAACGTGGCAGAGCGATGTAGTCAATCTGCCAAGCTTCACCATACTTGTACTTGGACCATCTGTCACCATACCACAAGGGCTTAAGTCGCTTTGCCTGCTTAATAGCAGCACAAATGTCACAGTCATGGATGACTTGTGTGATAGCATCCATGGAAATGCCTATGGATCTGTCACGAGCCCATTGGTATGTCGCATCTCTGCCTTGATGTCCTGACGAATCGTGAGCCCACCGAGCTAAGAATATCTCACCTTGGTGTTTCCAGTCGAGATCAAGATTAGAGTCCATGTCTACTTGAGAAACTCTTGCAGCTAGATCTGCCTGATGGTTGTGTTGCTGTTCCTCAGTAGCTTTGCTCTTAGGAATGTGACCATCGATGTGTCTCACTTTCACTGGAATTCTCTCGATTCGATCAGCAATGTCCTGCCACAGGTTGGCTGCCCAAATGGGTTTTCCTTTCCTCTGCCAACCACTCTTCTTCCAGTTCTTTAGCCAACCCCACAGAGCATTAGCTCTGACTGGATTCTCCTTCTCCATCTTTCGCCTCTGCAACTCGGCGTGCTGGACTCCACACTGCAGACTTCCACCTTCGCTTGTTTCCAACAAGACGACAGGAACCGTCTGTAAACAAAGCATATTTCTTTTCATCATCAGAAAGGTCATTGTAAGGAGGAGCTTCCTCAGCACGAGTTACTTTCTCCTCTGGAGGTTTAGCACAGTTGATACCTTCAGGCCAACTTGAGATCACCTCCACTAGACCAGGTCTTTCAAGATTTCCCATTCGAGCTCTCTGTGTTATCAGAGCCATCCACTTAGACCATGTGGAGTCTGTGGCATGATGCGGTGTGGAACCTTTGCCTTTGAACATCCAATTCAAAACTAGTAATCTGGGAGCTAAGAGAAGTTGTGATTCAGTTCCAATGACTTCAGAAGATGCTTTTACTCCTTCATAGGCAGCTAAAATTTCTTTCTCTGTTGGAGTATAATTAGCCTCTGAACCTCTGTAACCTCGACTCCAGAAACCAAGAGGTCGTCCACGTGTCTCACCTGGAGCTTTTTGCCACAAGCACCAGGTTGGACCATTGTCACTTGCAGCCGTGTACAAAATGTTCTTAATTTCTGGACCATCTCGGACAGGTCCCAGACCCATTGCTTGAATTACCTCTTGCTTTATCTGGTCAAAGGCTGCTTCTTGTTCAGGTCCCCAGTGGAAATGGTTTCTCTTTCGAGTCACATCATACAGAGGTTTCACAATCTGACTGTATCCAGGAATGTGCAGTCTCCAAAATCCCACTATCCCCAAGAAACGTAGGGTCTCTTGCTTGTTTGTGGGACTTGCCATGGTGGAGACTCTATTTACCACATCCACTGGAATGTGTAGGCGTCCATCTTGCCATCGCACTCCCAGAAACTGAATCTCTGTGGTAGGTCCTTTCACCTTGTCTCGTTTGATGGCAAAACCTGCATTCAGAAGAATGTCAATGATTTTGTTACGTTTCTCGAAGACTTCCTCAGCAGTTTTACCCCAGACGATGATATCATCGATGAACTGG
Organism: Melanerpes aurifrons; assembly: GCA_011125475.1. Lineage (NCBI taxonomy): Eukaryota > Metazoa > Chordata > Aves > Piciformes > Picidae > Melanerpes > Melanerpes aurifrons. The sequence goes on from WWNC01000130.1 coordinate 245,856, forward strand.
ATGTGTTCTGGAGCACCGCCTTTCTCCAGAGCATCGTGGATCACTGCATGACAGATGCTGGAGCTGTGGATCCAGCCCATTGGCAGTCTGTTGAAGGTGTACTGGATTCCTCTCCAGGTGAAAGCAAACTGAGGCCTGCATTCCTCTGCTATGGGAATAGAGAAAAATGCATTAGCAATGTCTATGGTAGCATACCATTTGGCCTCTTTGGATTCCAGCTCATACTGTAGCTCCATCATGTCTGGTACTGCTGCACTCATAGGTGGTGTCACTTCATTCAGGGCTCGGTAGTGCACCGTCAGACGCCAGTCTCCATTCTGCTTCCGCACAGGCCACACTGGACTGTTGAAAGGTGAATGAGCTTTGCTGACGACTTTCTGACTTTCCAACTGACGAATCAGATTCTGAATGGGCAACAAAGAGTCACGGTTGGTTCTGTATTGTCTGTGATGCACAGTCTGAGAAGCAACCGGCAATTTAATGTCCTGTATCTTATGTTGTCCCACAACTGCAGATTCATCAGAAAGTTCAGGTCTAGCAGACAGCTTCAATTTTTGTCCATCAATTTCTATTGAAGCTACTCCAAAAGCCCATTTGTAACCTCTAGGTTCCTTGAAACGCCCTTCTCTCAGAAAATCAATTCCCAAAATACAAGGTGCGTCAGGCCCGGTCACAACTGTATGCTTCCTCCATTGTTTACCGGTTAGACTTATATTAACCTCTACCTTACTCAACTCTTGAGATCCACCAGTGACTCCCAGAATAGTTATAGACTCTGATCCCTGATAATTTGATGGCATTATGGTGCACTGAGCTCCTGTGTCAACCAAGGCCCTGTACTTCCGAAATTGTGAAGTGCCAGGCCACTGGATGTACACATCCCAATAGATTCTGTTATATCTGTTATCCCTCTCCTCCCCCTGGCGGGAGGCAGGGCACCCCTAGTTATGGGGAACATGCGCACATGTGCATTGCACATAGTTTGCAGGTTTATAACTTTGCATGTTATAACTGGAGCCACTGTTGGAGCCACAAGAGTCGTTCTGGGGAACTGTGGAAGTAACAGCTACCCTTCTGGTATTGCTACCTCGGGTTCTGCCACTTTGCAATTCCCTCAGTCTCCTGAAAAGATTAGAAGTTGGTTGGCCATCCCAGCGGTTCATGTTCTCACCAAACTGATCACGCAGAGTTATCCAAATAGTTCTATGTGATTGCCTTGGTGGTCTGTTTTGGAATGACCTGTTTTGGAATGACCTCCTTGGAGGACGTGTGTTCCTCACAGATGAAACTTGTATCCACCTGGAGGAAGAATTGAAATTATCCTTCTGTGCCAATTGGGATATGGAATTTCTAAATTCATCTTTTAACTCTCTTATGCAATTCTGTATATCTCCAGACATAGTTTTAATGGCCGAAACCAAAGAAAGACGTGCCATGCTATCCTCCAATTGTCTCATTTGATCACTGAATTGGCCAACCGTAGGGGAAGCTCCACCATAATTTCGTGACACAATTCTGCTTGCCAGAATGTTTGCATAATTAGAAGGAGCAAGTTTGATGATCTTTTTAGCAAGACCAATACCCACAGGAATGTCATCAGGATTCAGAGTTTCATGTTCACCATAGAGTAGCTCTCTAACAGCAAATTCTCTCAGGCACTTAATTCCCTCATCTATGGTAGTCCAGGGTTTAGGATTCCATGGAAGATCATCTTGGGACGGGTATCTCAGGGCAACCGCCATCAAAAGGCATATCCACAGATTAACCTTACCGAGAGCCCTGCCTAGATGTCTATCTATTCCATTATCCCTCGAGAGAGTTCCTAACTGAGCTGCTGACTTGTCTCCAACTGTTAGAGCCGGAGCACCTGTATCATAACACCTACTAAGCCAAGCTAGAACTGGCTCCTTATCTGCCCTGGTGAAATCTTTACGGACATTTCACAATTCCTCGCGTTGAGAAGAACACTCTGAAATATCATCTTCCTCCTCGTCTCCCTGATCAGTCTCCACCTCTTCTTCTCCATCTTTGGCCTTTCCACTTCTAGTCTTTAAAGTAGCCACCTTAACTGGAGCTGTGTTTGAATTTACAGCCACCTTAATGGAAGCTGACAGGTCCTGAGATAAATCAGCTGCTGGGGCAGTGACTTCCGGTCTCATTGAGGGAGTAGGCGGAAGTGACGTTGCTCCGTTAATGGCCGACGGAGAAGAAGAAGAAGGAGAAGGAGCCATGTTGATACCAGCTGCCGCCTTTGGCAGCTTGCTGGAATCAGCAAAGTCATTTAGAGCTGCTTTACCAATTAACTTTTTAGCCTTCTTTTTAACTCACAGAGAGTCTCCACCTTCCTCATCACTAGATGACTCTGGGACTGATCTCGAGCCACAGTGTTTTCTTTTTGATCTAGTTTTAATAACAAAACACACCCTGGACACCTTTTTCTCCCGACGCCAGGAATATAGAGAATACACATTAGTTATCACCAGCAGCAGAATTATACACACCAAATAAATCACCTTTGGATCCCAGGCATCACCTAAAGTTACTCTCTCCTCAGGCGGAATCTTAAAACCCTTTATCTCAATTGGGAGAGTGGTGGAGGTAACATTCCTGTATCTCACTGGCCATAAGAAATTAATACATTTTCCATACCATAATTTAACTCTATACATAACCCACATATAAATTGTCCGCACCAAATATTTACCCAGGTAATCCAAAATCAAACCCAAACAATATCTGTAAACCAGAGCCCCAAAAATTGAAAAGAATAATCGCTCCACAAACCACAAGACCTTCATGTTTGCTAATTCAGCTATGAAGCCCCAGAACAGGGAGCTTTCGAAAGCATGAAGCAGAGGCATGGGTCACTGTGACAGAAAAAGAAGATAAGGACTGACAAGAACTGTTAGGGTAGGCATGATTCAGAGCCAACAAGGCTAAACTAACACTCAGAACCAAGCCAGGCACACCGGGAATTGACCAAATTAGGAAAGGAGTTCAAAAGTTTAAGGAGGAAGACTCATCAGGAAACCCCTGCCCATGATGAAGGCCACCGGAATGACCACCAAGAAGATCGTCAAAAGAGATGCCCCCGCCCACGCTCAGCCTACACCAACATGAATATGTACGCAAAGATATGATTATGTATAAGATCTGATGCAATACTACATCCAAAACTGTATAAAAGGCATGCTCTTGTTACGGGAAAGGCAGAAATCCATTTAGTGATTTCTCCAACGCGTTGGCAATAAAATACCTCCTGTCTATCTGACTTAAACTGAGTCTCTTAGGCAGTTATTCTCGCCTTTTGGGGCAAAAATTCGGCATCATTTTCTGGCGACCCCAGATGGGGCCAGACAGGAGACCCAGGTCCTAAGGAATCCTCCCGAGCCGGGTCCGGGGCCGGGACCCTCTGGGCGCCCCTGACAACTTTTTGTCAGAAGAGACCCCCGGACCAGTGCTCGTTGGTGGACGAAGGGTTACCTGCATCTCCTGCTCCAATCAAGAGGTATTTTTTAATTGTTTATTGATTTTGGGATAAAGCGCTTTGACTGGGAAACAGGGACCAGACGAGGTCACCTCACGGGAAAGCCTGGGGACGTCCTGGCAGAGTCCCACAAATAGGGGTTCGAGGCCCCATTGGAAATTTGGGGGACGAGCCCCCACTGGAAAATAAGAGGTTCGAGTCCCCATTGGAAATCGGAGTGTTTGTTAATGATTCTCTTTCATCTTAATGTTGTTGCTTTGTTTATTCTCATTTCATCTTAATGTTGTTGCTTTGTTTCTGAAAAGATACATTTGTGTCACACTTTGTCTAACATTGTTATGTTGTCTGCAAGAATCTCGCAATTTAGTAAGACTCAAGTTTGAATTTCGGGATACTTGGTATTTTGTGTTATCATCTGCAAACCCACCTTGGTTCACAGCTGTGTACCAGCGACAGCGGCAGGGAGTGAAGTGGGGGAGAGGCAGCGGCGAGCAGGTCAAAGTCAGGTCCGTTCTCGCTGCGGGATAGGGCCAGCCGCTGCGAACGGGCGAGCCAGCTCCCGAAGCCCCGGGGGGGGGCCGAGGGGGACTCCATCTGGAGAAGCCGTTTGAGTGTCCGAGGGGTGGAGGTGATTTTGATTCTGTGCCGCGGCGGCAGAGATGGGCGGAGCCCTGCCGTGCGCTCGGAGCAGCGACGGCAGTCCCCGGCCGTCCACTTGAGATGCAGTGGCGGCGGGACCGGCCGTACGCTCGGGCTGCGGGCGGCGCTAGTCTCTTCCCCAACTTTTTCGGACGAGTTCCGAAAATGGCGCCGAGCACCTGGCTCCTCCCTCCGCCAGGGGAGGTAAAGTTGTTGGATGCCATCACGTTTTGGTACGCGAACGCCTAGCAGGAAGGCGGTGTACCGTGACATGCATCTGTAGAGCCTCGGGCAGCGGCTGGAAGCGGTCAGCACTGGGCTTGGGATAGGTCCGTGCAGGGTTGTGAAAGGCTCAGCGTGCTGTTTTCCTGGAGGGGTGGAGAAGCAGCTAGAGCCTGATTGTTCTGACTGGCTTGCCCCAGGGGTGGAAATATGCCGCTGAGTAAATAGAGATGGGAATATTAGAATTTGACGAAAGAATTCGTCAGTTATAAGAAAAAGGGGGGAATGAAGCCCCAGAACAGGGAGCTTTCGAAAGCATGAAGCAGAGGCATGGGTCACTGTGACAGAAAAAGAAGATAAGGACTGACAAGAACTGTTAGGGTAGGCATGATTCAGAGCCAACAAGGCTAAACTAACACTCAGAACCAAGCCAGGCACACCGGGAATTGACCAAATTAGGAAAGGAGTTCAAAAGTTTAAGGAGGAAGACTCATCAGGAAACCCCTGCCCATGATGAAGGCCACCGGAATGACCACCAAGAAGATCGTCAAAAGAGATGCCCCCGCCCACGCTCAGCCTACACCAACATGAATATGTATGCAAAGATATGGTTATGTATAAGATCTGATGCAATACTACATCCAAAACGGTATAAAAGGCATGCTCTTGTTACGGGAAAGGCAGAAATCCATTTAGTGATTTCTCCAATGCGTTGCCAATAAAATACCTCCTGTCTATCTGACTTAAACTGAGTCTCTTAGGCAGTTATTCTCGCCTTTTGGGGCAAAAATTCGGCATCAGCTAGAAAACACTAAATCAATCAAGTAATAAATTAAACTAATTATCTGCCGCACGTTGGGTACGCCAATAAAAATATGTGGTGGGGTGGAAGGGTAAGGCCGAGAAGCCTCCTCCCTTCCCCTTGTAAGGTAAAAGGGAAAAAAAAATTGAAGGGAAAGGAAAAAAAAACTCACAAGCTGAATTAGCAAAGCAGTGGAGCTATATTTACAAAGGAATGTAGGATTTGCAGGGGAATATTTACAAATTTACAATATCTACAATATATACAAAGATATACAACAGAGTAACACAGAAATGAGTGTAACCCCCCTCGGCCGAGGGGTTCCCCACCTCTGCTCTCCCCTCTCTCCCCCCCCTTTCCCCAGAGTAGTTCGGAAAAGAGGGAGAAAGAAGAAAGAAAGAAGTTAAAAGCAGTTTTGTGTTAATTGGAAAGGAGTTAATACAGGCTTGGTATCTTATCGATTCCAAGGCCGAAGTCTTGGCAGAAAGCCCAGCACAGACAGAGAGCTGCTGCACCGTGGAGAGGCGGAAGTAAGACTGAAGATAAAGTTCCCGGAGTGCCCAATTCACTCCCAGTTCACTCCCAGTTCAGAAGGTGCTTCCTCCCACTTTACCAATGAAATTAGTTTAGATTATTCCTTCCGTTTACCAACTTCTGTCCACCATATTCCCTTTCTTAAGGGGGCAATGTCAACCGGTCACAGTAGGATAAACCGATGTGGTAAGTCAGTACAGAGTTGCCTTGATGTTTCTTGATGGGAAAGATCTGAAAGAGGTTTATCACATGAGGATGTAGAAGTCTGATGCCCACTGATCTTACTTGCAGGCACATCTCCTGGACTTCCTTCAGGCTGGATGGCCAGGATGAGTCATGACATTGGTATGATGTGAGAAGGGTGAGACCAGGAATTGGCTGTGTACATTTCATCCTGTCTAGACACAAAGAACTCTAAGGGATCCTGTGGGATGAACAGGTAATTATTGTGCAAAGTGCCTGACTACCACATCAACCTTCTGCAAATACAGGTTCATACTTTAAAGCAGAATCCATATCCTTCTGTGGTGGGTTGGAAGGGGTAAGGCTAAGAAGCCTCTTCCCTCCCCCCTGTAAGGTAAAAGGGAAAGAAAAATTGAAGGGAAAGGAAAAAAAAAACTCAGCAGCTGAATTAGCAAAGCAGTGGAGCTATATTTACAAAGCAGTGTAGGATTTTGCAGGGGAATATTTACAAATTTACAATATCTACAATATATACAAAGATATGCAACAGAGTAGCACAGAAATGAGAGTAACCCCCCTCGGCCGAGGGGATTCCCCACCTCCGCTCTCCCCTCTCTTCCCCCCTTTCCCCAGAATAGTTCGGAAAAGAGGGAGAAAGAAGAAAGAAAGAGGTTAAAAGCAGTTTGTGTTAATTGGGAGCAGTTAATACAGGCCTTATCAGTTTTTCAAGGCCGGAGCCTTGGCAGAAAACCCAGCACAGGCAGAAAGCTGCTGCACCGAAGGAGATGCGGAAGCAAGAGTGACTGAGAAGTGCTGGAAATGCCCATTGCAGTCTCAGTTCAGATGGTGCTTCCTCCCACTTGACCAATGAAATTGTTTAGACTATTCCTTCCGTTTACCAACTTCCGTCCACCATATTCCCTTTCTTAAGGGGACAGCGTCAACCGGCCACAGTCCACCCCTTCTAAACAATTCCATTGGCTGTCCACACTGTCCATCCAATCTAAAATGATATTTACAGTTCGTGAGTAAAGTTCATAGTCTATTCCGGCTATGCTCAGGTGTAGATGATTCAAAAGTCCAAGAAAATCAGAAAGTGAGAAAAATGGAAAACAGTTCATTTCTTCACCGACGAAGCGAAGAAAAGGGAAACAGGGAAATCTCAGGGTCTCTTAGTTGACTCAGGGCTCCCAGGGATCTCAGGGTTCGTGCACCGTAGATTCCTCGTTGATTTCTTCTTTTGGGCGCGATGTAGCTGTACAACAGTTTGAAGTTAACCTCTTTCTGCTAAAGTTAAATTTCTTTGTGGAATACACTGAATTTCACCATTCTCTTGCATTACCCAATAAGTGTGACCCGGACCTTCAGCTGAAACCACCCCTCGGACAGGTTTAGCCTCTCCTGAGGGTGAAAATACCCAAACAGTTTTACCTAACAGATTCTTTTCTCTAACAACAGGAACTCTATCACCTTCTACTTTCCGTAGCAAATCTGAATGTGCAGGTCCAGCTCGGTTCACTGAACCTCTACTATTTACCAGCCAGGTTGCTTGTGCTAAATGTTTTTCCCAGTTTTTCAAAGATCCACTCCCCATGGCTTTAAGAGTGGTCTTCAACAAACCGTTGTAGCGTTCAATCTTCCCTGAAGCTGGTGCATAGTAGGGAATGTGGAATATCCACTCAATACAGTGCTCTTTGGCCCAGTTCTTTACAAGGTTGTTCTTGAAATGAGTTCCGTTGTCTGACTCAATCCTCTCTGGAGTTCCGTGTCTCCACAGGATCTGTCTCTCCAGACCGAGAATGGTGTTGCATGCAGTTGCATGTGGAACTGGATAAGTTTCCAACCATCCAGTGTTTGCCTCTACCATAGTAAGCACGTATTGCTTACCAGAACGAGAACGTGGTAGAGTGATGTAGTCAATCTGCCAAGCTTCACCATACTTGTACTTGGACCATCTGTCACCATACCACAAGGGCTTAAGTCATTTTGCCTGCTTAATAGCAGCACAAATGTCACAGTCATGGATGACTTGTGTGATAGCATCCATGGAAATGTCTATGGATCTGTCACGAGCCCATTGGTATGTTGCATCTCTGCCTTGATGTCCTGACGAATCGTGAGCCCACCGAGCTAAGAATATCTCACCTCGGTGTTTCCAGTCGAGATCAAGATTAGAGTCCATGTCTACTTGAGAAACTCTTGCAGCTAGATCTGCCTGATGGTTGTGTTGCTGTTCCTCAGTAGCTTTGCTCTTAGGAATGTGAGCATCGATGCGTCTCACTTTCACTGGAATTCTCTCGATTCGATCAGCAATGTCCTGCCACAGGTTGGCTGCCCAAATGGGTTTTCCTTTTCTCTGCCAACCACTCTTCTTCCAGTTATTTAGCCAACCCCATAGAGCATTGGCTACCATCCAGGAGTCGGTGTAGAGATAAAGCTTTGGCCATCTCTCACGTTCAGCTACGTCGAGAGCTAGCTGGACAGCTTTTACCTCTGCGAACTGACTGGATTCTCCTTCTCCATCTTTCGCCTCTGCAACTCGGCGTGTTGGACTCCACACTGCAGACTTCCACCTTCGCTTGTTTCCAACAAGACGACAGGAACCGTCTGTGAACAAAACATATTTCTTTTCATCATCAGACAGGTCATTGTAAGGAGGAGCTTCCTCAGCACGAGTTACTTTCTCCTCTGGAGGTTTAGCACAGTTGATACCTTCAGGCCAACTTGAGATCACCTCCACTAGACCAGGTCTTTCAAGATTTCCCATTCGAGCTCTCTGTGTTATCAGAGCCATCCACTTAGACCATGTGGAGTCTGTGGCATGATGTGGTGTGGAACCTTTGCCTTTGAACATCCAATTCAAAACTGGTAATCTGGGAGCTAGAAGAAGTTGTGATTCAGTTCCAATCACTTCAGAAGATGCTTTTACTCCTTCATAGGCAGCTAAAATTTCCTTCTCTGTTGGAGTATAGTTAGCCTGTGAACCTCTGTAACCTCGACTCCAGAAACCAAGAGGTCGTCCACGTGTCTCACCTGGAGCTTTTTGCCACAAGCACCAGGTTGGACCATTGTCACTTGCAGCCGTGTACAGAATGTTTTTAATGTCTGGACCATCTCGGACAGGTCCCAGACCCATTGCTTGAATTACCTCTTGCTTTATCTGGTCAAAGGCTGCTTGTTGTTCAGGTCCCCAGTGGAAATGATTTCTCTTTCGAGTCACATCATACAGAGGTTTCACAATCTGACTGTATCCAGGAATGTGCAGTCTCCAAAATCCCACTATCCCCAAGAAACGTAGGGTCTCTTGCTTGTTTGTGGGATTTGCCATGGTAGAGACTCTATTTACCACATCCACTGGAATGTGTCTGCGTCCATCCTGCCATCGCACTCCCAGAAACTGAATTTCTGTGGTAGGTCCTTTCACCTTGTCTCGTTTGATGGCAAAACCTGCATTCAGAAGAATGTCAATGATCTTGTTACCTTTCTCGAAGACTTCCTCAGCAGTTTTACCCCAGACGATGATATCATCGATGAACTGGATGTGTTCTGGAGCACCGCCTTTCTCCAGAGCATCGTGGATCACTGCATGACAGATGCTTGAGCTGTGGATCCAGCCCATTGGCAATCTGTTGAAAGTGTACTGGATTCCTCGCCAGGTGAAAGCAAACTGAGGCCTGCATTCCTCTGCTATGGGAATAGAGAAAAATGCATTAGCAATGTCTATGGTAGCATACCATTTGGCCTCTTTGGATTCCAGCTCATACTGTAGCTCCATCATGTCTGGCACTGCTGCACTCATAGGTGGTGTCACTTCATTCAGGGCTCGGTAGTCGACTGTCAGACGCCAGTCTCCATTCTGCTTCCGCACAGGCCACACTGGACTGTTGAAAGGTGAATGAGTTTTGCTGACGACTTTCTGACTCTCCAACTGACGAATCAGATTCTGAATGGGCAACAAAGAGTCACGGTTGGTTCTGTATTGTCTGTGATGCACAGTCTGAGAAGCAACCGGCAATTTAATGTCCTGTATCTTATGTTGTCCCACAACTGCAGATTCATCAGAAAGTTCAGGTCTAGCAGACAGCTTCAATTTTTGTCCATCAATTTCTATTGAAGCTACTCCAAAAGCCCATTTGTAACCTCTAGGGTCTTTGAAACGCCCTTCTCTTAGAAAATCAATGCCCAAAATACAAGGTGCATCAGGTCCGGTCACAACTGTATGCTTCCTCCATTGTTTACCAGTTAAACTTATATTAACCTCTACCTTACTCAACTCTTGAGATCCACCAGTGACTCCCAGAATAGTTATAGACTCTGATCCCTGATAATTTGATGGTATTATGGTGCACTGAGCTCCTGTGTCAACCAAGGCCCTGTACTTCCGAAATTGTGAAGTGCCAGGCCACTGGATGTACACATCCCAATAGATTCTATTATCTCTGTTATCCCTCTCCTCCCCTGGCGGGAGGCAGGGCACCTAGTTATGGGGAACATGCGCACATGTGCATTGCACATAGTTTGCAGGGTTATAACTTTGCATGTTATAACTGGAGCCACTGTTGGAACCATAAGAGTCGTTCTGGGAACTGTGGAAGTAACAGCTACCCTTCTGGTATTGCTACCTTGGGTTCTGCCACTTTGCAATTCCCTCAGTCTCCTGAAAAGATTAGAAGTTGGTTGGCCATCCCAGCGGTTCATGTTCTCACCAAACTGATCACGCAGAGTTATCCAAATAGTTCTACGTGATTGCCTTGGCGGTCTGTTTTGGAATGACCTGTTCTGGAATGACCTGTTTTGGAATGACCTCCTTGGAGGACGTGTATTCCTCACAGATGAAACTTGTATCCACCTGGAGGAAGAATTGAAATTATCCCTTTGTGCCAATTGGGATATGGAATTTCTAAATTCATCTTTTAACTCTCTCATGCAATTCTGTATATCACCAGACATAGTTTTAATAGCCGAAACCAAAGAAAGACGTGTCATGCTATCCTCCAATTGTCTCATTTGATCACTGAATTGGCCAACCGTAGGAGAAGCTCCACCATAACTTCTTGACACAATTCTGCTTGCCAGAATATTTGCATAATTAGAAGGAGCAAGTTTGATGATCTTTTTAGCAAGACCAATACCCACAGGAATGTCATCAGGATTCAGAGTTTCATGTTCACCATAGAGTAGCTCTCTAACAGCAAATTCTCTCAAGCGCTTAATTCCCTCATCTATGGTAGTCCAGGGTTTAGGATTCCATGGGAGATCATCTCGGGAAGGGTATCTCAGGGCAACCGCCATTAAAAGGCGTATCCACAGACTAACCTTACCGAGAGCTCGGCCTAGATGTCTATCTATTCCATTATCCCTTGAGAGAGTTCCTAACTGAGCTGCTGACTTGTCTCCAACTGTTAGAGCTGGAGCGCCTGTATCATAACACCTACTAAGCCAAGCTAGAACTGGCTCCTTATCTGCTCTGGTGAAATCTTTACGGACATTTTGCAATTCCTCCCGTGGAGAAGAACACTCCAAAATATCATCTTCACCTTCGTCTCCCTGAATTCTTTGCCCATATAATCCTGCTGTCATTCTCCTAAGGATCTCTTTAAGCTGAGAACTACCTTTGCCAGCTGCTTTCCTAGCTTCATCTGTATCCTGCTTTGATCTCACTAGGTTAGCTAGATCTTTAAAACAAACCACCTCTTCCTCCTGAGCAGGATCTCTTAGAGTAGAGGGCCCCTCACCAGGATCAGTCTCCAGCTCCTCTTCTTCTCCATCTTTGGCCTTTGCACCTCTAGTCTTTAAAGGAGCCACCTTAACTGGAGCTGTGTTTGAATTTACAGCCACCTTAATGGAAGCTGACAGGTCCTGAGATAAATCAGCTGCTGGGGCAGTGACTTCCGGTCCCACCGAGGGAGTAGGCGGAAGTGACGTTGCTCCGTTAATGGCCGATGGAGAAGAAGAAGAAGGAGAAGGAGTGGGAGAAGGAGTAGGCGCCATGTTGATACCAGCCGATGCCCTTGGCTGCTTGCTAGAATCAGCAAAGTCATTTAGAGCTGCTTTACCAATTAACTTTTTAGCCTTCTTTTTAACTGACACAGATTCTGGACATTCCTCGTCACTAGATGACTCTTGGACTGATCTCGAGCCACAGTGTTTTCTTTTTGATCTAGTTTTAATAACAAAACACACCCTGGACACCTTTTTCTCCCGACGCCAGGAATATAGAGAATACACATTAGTTATCACCAGCAGCAGAATTATACACACCAAATAAATCACCTTTGGATCCCAGGCATCACCTAAAGTTACTCTCTCCTCAGGCGGAATCTTAAAACCCTTTATCTCAATTGGGAGAGTGGTGGAGGTAACATTCCTGTATCTCACTGGCCATAGGAAATTAATACATTTTCCATAACATAATTTAACTCTATACATAACCCACATATAAATTGTCCTCACCAAATATTTACCCAGGTAATCCAAAAGCAAACCCAAACAATATCTGTAAACCAGAGCCCCAAAAATTGAAAAGAACAATCGCTCCACAAACCACAAGACCTTCATGGTTGCTAATTCAGCTGGAAAACACTAAATCAATCAGGTAATAAATTAAACTAATTATCTGCCGCACGTTGGGTACGCCAATAAAAAAAATGTGGTGGGTTGGAAGGGGTAAGGCTAAGAAGCCTCTTCCCTCCCCCCTGTAAGGTAAAAGGGAAAGAAAAATTGAAGGGAAAGGAAAAAAAAAACTCACCAGCTGAATTAGCAAAGCAGTGGAGCTATATTTACAAAGCAGTGTAGGTTTTTGCAGGGGAATATTTACAAATTTACAATATCTACAATATATACAAAGATATGCAACAGAGTAGCACAGAAATGAGAGTAACCCCCCCTCGGCAGAGGGGATTCCCCACCTCCGCTCTCCCCTCTCTTCCCCCCTTTCCCCAGAATAGTTCGGAAAAGAGGGAGAAAGAAGAAAGAAAGAGGTTAAAAGCAGTTTGTGTTAATTGGAAGCAGTTAATACAGGCCTTATCAGTTTTTCAAGGCCGGAGCCTTGGCAGAAAACCCAGCACAGGCAGAAAGCTGCTGCACCGAAGGAGATGCGGAAGCAAGAGTGACCGAGAAGTGCTGGAAATGCCCATTGCAGTCTCAGTTCAGATGGTGCTTCCTCCCACTTGACCAATGAAATTGTTTAGACTATTCCTTCCGTTTACCAACTTCCGTCCACCATATTCCCTTTCTTAAGGGGACAGCGTCAACCGGCCACACCTTCGCACAATAAAGCGGGAGAAAACATCCAATATATAAGTGACTTCCACCCTGAGACCTGCAGGGACTAAACAAGCTTTGGTATACCCTCAGCCTAATGCCAGTAGAAAGACCTCAGGCTTGTGGTGAAAGTCCTGAGCCCCCTGCAGCAGTTGAAGTTATTTGAAGTTTAGGCTCTTTGAGCTGAGGTCATATAAGTTTACTGCTGGCTGTCTGCAAGAGACCCAAGACTTTTTATGTACCTGTGCAGCTGAGAAGATGGAGCACAGCCCTTCAGTCTGCTAAGCTTCAGATTCTGTGACACCCTTTTGCTCTCAAAGGAAACAAAGAACTGTTGGATTTAACAAATTTAACTGTATTTAATGTATTTTACTACATGTCTAATACGAACTCTTGCAAGCCTGATGAGGAGTTGGCATCTTCTACGATTTCCAAGCTGGAGTCGTGTCTTTGGTCCAGCTGAAAGCTGACCTTGATGTAGTGGTGTCAACCCAGAAGGCATGAAAATAAATAAAATTGTTTATTTGTGGAAAAAAAGGATGAGAGAAGCTGATCCCATTGGTGCTTGTATCTACTCATGGTTTGCCATTCAGTACAGCACTGTATGGGGATTGCCTGTAGGGCAATTGCATGGAGGGAGGAGGCTGGAAAACAAGACTCATGCAGGGCAACAGCAGAGAGAAGCTTTGGGGTAAGTGAAGAACTGCAGGAGGCCTTATAGAATCAAGGTTGGAAAAGATGCCAGAGATCATCAAGCCCAACCTGTCACCCAACACCTCATGACTAACTAAACCATGGCTTCAAGTGCCATGTCCAATCCCCTCTTGAACACCTCCAGGGATGGTGACTCCACCACCTCCCTGGGCAGCACATTCCAATGGTCAATCTCTCTTTCTGGGAAGAACTTTCTCCTCACCTCAAGTCTAAACTTCCCCTGGCACAGCTTGAGACTGTGTCCTCTTGTTCTGGTGCTGGCGGCCTGAGAGAAGAGACTAACCCCCACCTGCCTAAAACCTCCCTCCAGGTAGTTGTAGACAGCAATAAGGTCTCCCCTGAGCCTCCTCTTCTCCAGGCTAAGCAACCCCAGCTCCCTCAGCCTCTCCTCATAGGGCTTGTGCTCCAGACCACTCACCAGCCTCATTGCCACCTTGTTGCCTTGAAGAATCTGAAACCATGCTGGAGGATATATGGGAATGGGCAATTCCTACTCACATCCTAAAGAGCAGGAATGTAGTTTCCAGTTTAGAACTGGAAGCAGGTGGAGGTGAAGATAACCAGTGACAATTATTTTATTTCAGTAATGGCTCATGAGGAAAGACAGGCTGCAGGCAGCTACTGGATGGCTGCAGTAACATCCCAAGCAACATGGACAGTCCTCAGTGGGCTATGACCTAGTCTGGGACACATCTCTGCTTGCACCTGTCCTGTGAAACAAAACTCAAGCTGCACTGCTTGTCCTCACACCAGCAGACATCACCTGGCCATGCCTTTACTTATTTAGTCTCCAAAATCAGGTGGCCCCACCCAAACTACCTTTGGGGAATGGTCTTTGGTCTGTGTTGATTCCTGACCTGCACTTGGGAATGGGTTGGAGTGTGTTAAATGGCTCAGCCCCAAAACTTTTGCCAAAGATTACAACTCCAGTTAAATGGTGAGGAGAGAACTCATGTTTCACTAGAAGGTTTTGAGAAGTCCCTCTTGCCAGCAGTCACAGTCACCCTTTTCTCTACCACACTCTGAGCTCTCCTCAGTCCCCCACCAAAGATGTTTCACTTGTGGGACACATCTGGTCCCACTGTTCCCTCCCCAGTCTTTTGCTCTCAGGCCAAGTAGCCCTCCTGGACTTTTAGGGATGCTGCATAAACTCCCCTTTTCTTGATGTTCTGGCCATACACATTACAGACCTCAGCATTTGACTCCATTGTCTACTCTGCAAGGCCAAGCACCAACCATTTTGCTGCCATCTCCCTTTTTTTGCATCCAAGGCTTTAGCATTTAGTAGCTCAGGATCTCAGGTAGTGATAGGACTAGGGGGAATGGAATGAAGCTGGAGGTGGGGAGATTCAGGCTAGAGGTGAGAAGGAGGTTCTTCACCATGAGAGTGGTGAAGCCCTGGAATGGGTTGTCCAGGGAGGTGGTTGGGGCACCCTCCCTGGAGGTGTTTAAGACCAGGCTGGATAAGACTCTGTCCAGCCTGATCTAGTGTGGGGTGTCCCTGCCCATAGCAGGGGGGTTGGAACTAGATGATCCTTGTGGTCCCTTCCAACCCTGACTGATATTATGATAGGTCTTCCAAACTTTGCACCTTCATGTCTTCCTTCACAGCCTCAGTTCAAATGAACTTCCTCCCAGACACATATTGTCCTGCTATTTCTTTGCAGAAAGACAGTGATGGTTGGGGAATGACCCAAAAATGTTATGTTTCCACTACCCAGACATGTACTTTTTCATCCCAATTCATCTGGACATTGGCTGCTGCCATGGTTAGGTGTTTTATGCTTCACCTATCTTTACTTCTGCAGCTCCTCACACTGGAGATGTCCTGCACTGAGGCAAGGCAGGAAGAACTTCTCTGCTTTCTGAATATGACCTAGTCTAGGATGTCTCAATTTAGCCAGAGCCATATACCATGGTAGGAACAATTAACTGTCCCTAGTCAGGGACAATTTCTAGGCTTGTAGAGGTAACATGAGGGAAAGTTTTCTTCAGAGCCTTACAACTCCAAGTACCTCATTGTTCCTTTTAGGATGACAGAGATTGGGAATCAATACGGCTGACCAATGTGATCGAGTATTGTTCCTTTATTGTTCCAGTGGTGCAGGCCTATGGTGCAGGCCTGAGGTGCAGGCCTATAGTGCAAGTATAGCACGGTAAAGTGTAGAAGAAACAGGAGACAGGAAAGGCATAAGTGCGTAGCTAGGCAACTGCTACAACTTATATAAACTCGGAGTGCCTTGTTGGCATAGCTCCATTGGTTCCCTATGAGTGACCACACATTGCACTATTACAGATTATTGGTCCAACTACTAATGACACAACGAGGTTGTTGATGCAGGTGCATGTCCTGTTGTCCCAAGATAACTGTCCATGTTTATAGCTACCAGTGCCTTGTTTTAGTTACATGCTGCAGGCACAGCACTGTTTTGCTCCACTGCTAGCTGACTCTGCATTTATGCTGAGCATGGCCTACCACCATGTCAGGCTCTAGGCCTGCATTGCCAGATTGCTCACACTGCTCGTCACTGGCATTGCCACAAATCCCCCTTTTTGTTTTTGTGAGCAACCTGGTCATGGGAGTTGTTCTCATCCCATACAAGATGCTACTGCAAACACAGAAGCAAGCAAGGTAAAGCTAAGCTGTGTAGCAAAAGCAAGAGTTCTGTAGTGCAGCATGTCTAACAGACTGATGTAACCCACACAAGGCACAAAGTTTAAGTTGAACTAGTTACAATGCTCTACAGAGCTGGCATAATACATGGTCAAAGATAACAAACATTGTAAAGAAAGACTTAGATCTTAACAGTTCCGATCTTTATATTTCACTCCTCTTATTGACAGAGAAGTGTGGCAATGCCAGCGACGAGCAGTGTGAGCAATCTGGCAGTGCAGGCCTGGAGCCTGACATGGTGGTAGGCCATAAATGCAGAATCAGCTAGCAGTGTAGCAAAACAGTGCTGTGCCTGCAGCATGTAACTAAAACAAGACACTGGTAGCTATAAACATGGACAGTTATCTTAGGACAACAGGATATGCACCTGCATCAACAACCTCGTTGTGTTATTAGTAGTTGGACCAATAATCTGTAATAGTGCAATGTGTGGTCACTCATAGGCTGGAGGTATGCCAACGAGGCTGTCCGAGCTTATATAAGTTGTAGCATTTGCCTTGCTAGGCACTCCTTCTTCTGCCTTTCCTGTCTCCTGTTTCTTCTACACTTTACAGTGCTATACTTGCACCACAGGCCTGCTCCATAGGCCTGCACCTCAGGCCTGCACCATAGGCCTGCACCACTGGAAGAATAAAGGAACAATACTCGATCACATTGGTCAGCCGTATTGATTCCTATCTCCGTCGTCCGATAACTGGCGCCCGAATAAACCTGAACTCATGGACAAGGGATCCTCGGAGTACCATACAGATCGACTCAGCACACAGAGGTACGTCCGAGCGATACGGAAAGCCGGTCGAACAGCACTGCCCCGGTGCTGGAAAATTAGCAGCGCGCGCGCTCACAAAGGAAGTGAATCTCACCCTGGCCCGGTGAGCGACCGGAGGAGGGGCAAGGGGAAGCATGCCACCACAGAAGAGGCTGTGCTAAACGCCTTCCACCTATCCTCTCCGTGAGAGGTATTACTGGCAATTCTGGGATCGTAAAAGGGCTATTAGCCTGTGCCCAGAGTCATCCCCACGGCAATTAAGCTTTTACTTCCGAAGCACGGGACGAAATTGCAGCCCAGCTGTGGGATGAGGTGCTAAATGCTTAAAAAAGCAGCTTTTCGCTATAGCACCGTGTGATGGATCGTCACGGACATTGCAATCGAAAAAGCAGAGCAGGCTACTCCCGGTTCAGCTGCTGCGGTGTTTGGTTCTAACCGAGACGAGAAAGAGAGACTCGGAAGGCACTCCCCGCCCTCCCCCCCCCGTCTCTCCTTGCACATCGTCTGCCGCTCCGTCAGCATCCTCCTCAATTTCAACTGCCCGCTACTCCTTCTACACGAATCGCGGCTCTCTATTACCGTCCTTTTGCACGGAAAAATCTGCTCCTGCCACGTCAATAGCGGCAGAAGCGAATCCTGATTGAACAGATAAGGCGCGCGAAATCAAAATGGAGATCACTACGCATTAAGAATTAGAGAGAGGAGACGCCACGTCCGCCATCTTGGCCAGCACACCGTGTTTATTAACACACCACCACAGCCGCCCGCGTCCAGCGGAGAAACCCATTAACAGAAAAAAAAAAAAAAAAGCGGCGAAACCTGCGGCTCGGCGTTTTCGATCCCCTTCATCAACATCTTCCTGATACCGCCAGCGATGGCTTGGGCTTGGAAGCCAGACAGTGCGAACTCTGCCCTAGAACTCCTGGAGCGCTTGCAGGCTCGCGATCACGGCATTTTTGCACCCCCGCCCCGCCGCGAGCCCCGGCCGCTCCGATGGTGGCCCCCACCACCCGGCAGCGCTCAGCCCGGCAGCCCTCGGCCCAGCAGCGCCCACCTCAACAGCGCCCTACACTCTGGCAGCTCTCCTGGCGACGCCTCCCGCGACCCCCCATGGCCCCCGCGAGTACCGGCGGCTCCGATCAAGCGGCATCGACCGACGCACCGCCGACAACAGCGGCCCCAGCAACAGCCACCCCCACAGCAGCGGCAGGAACGGCTCCAGCGGCCCCTTCCCCCCAGCGGTTTCAGATGCGCTACACGCCCCCGCCTCCTACATTCCAGACATTATCAGCAGAGTATAGCCTCGGACGGAGATTTCAATTGAGTCCCGATGGGGCGATCGGGAGGTGGGAGGGACACGGAACTGTCCCGCTGAGCTGGTGGAAAGGTATTGTGGGAAATGTAGTCACAGATGGAGAAGGCTAACAATGACTATGGTAATCTGAACTGACTAATGTTAAAGGAAGCTAGACAAGCCATAGCTACCTATGGGCTACAGTCAGGATACACAACTGCTGTAATCAATTAGTTGTTTTTAACACATTTGTTAATCCATTTTGACACACGTATGTCAGCAAATGGTGTTTATTACGAGGTCTGAGAGCGATCATGGAGGAGATGGGTGCCTTACAACCTGGCCTCCCAACTCCCAGTCCCCACAAATTGGGACCTGATTAAGGATCGTTTTCTTTACAATTTGCTCACACTCTTAACAAAGTCTGCATCTACTGAGTCATCGATTAAGGCAGACTCCACCCACCGATATCAACGGGTAGCCCAAAGGCACTCTCTTCCCACCCAAACAGACTCATTGTGACATAGACTTGTGACATCTATAAGTCTATGGATGGTATTGTGATTGCAACAAAAAAGTTACATCTAAGACAGTGCTGTCTGAGTTTGAGCGGCAAGCAGACTTGAAAGTCACACCGTCTTAGCCCTTGCAACTTCTCAATTAACTGACAATTCACTTGCAAATGCCTGAGAAGCCATGCCCCGGCAGCCAGCAGACTCTACGAGGTGTCACCATTAGCCATCTCATTGGGGCGAGATCTTTGCCAGATCTTATCAGCAATTGCAGCTTCCTGACAAGGTTTTGCAATTAAGTCAGGATGTAGTGATCAAAGGGTGGTCCACCACCCAGTACAATAACTCTGATCCTGTGTTTCTTATTACTGAGCAGGGTTGAACAGGGACACTTGGTTCCTTTGTCAATACCATCCCTTACATACGGCATTCAATACTAATTCAGACCTGACTCACGATATGAAGGTAGAAATGTGGATATTTTGGCATTTGACAATGCTAATGAAGAAACTAAACAGGTTCTCAGCATTTTATCAACTGCCTCATGACTGCAGGACCACAACAAATGAAGGCATCGACAAGCAGCAATGTATCTAGCCACGGCCATAGAAAGCAGTCCTGAAATCATCGTGCCTCTGAGAAACCTAGGTACCTTAAAGTGTCTGACTGTTGGACAGACTCGAAAGGGTCACAAATCTAATCATTTTACTCGAGATCGTCACAGAAGCTGCTCCTGCAGCGTGAATATACCCTGCACGACGACACCAAACCAGGGTCCTTGGACCGCGCCCCCACCTTCCCCTCCCCCTTCCCCCCAGCCCCTCTGGCAGCGCACAGCGGACCTGACAACAGCCGCATATCACCTTTTGAATCCACAAAGCGTTGTCGAGTTTAACCGGCATGGTCCTTTGGGTCACAGACCCTGTGCTCTGTTAATTGCCAGACGACAGTCTATCTTTAGACAGGGCATCCTTATAATTCCTGGTTCAATACATTCTGATTATGACTGGGCTATGAAAATTATGCTCGATACCATTGCCTCTCCTGTTAGCACTCTTGTTGGGACAGAAATTGCTTAGCTAATACCATCTCAGTCCCAAGTGCCTAAAACTTCTAACAGGATCCAAGGGCAAGAAGGATCAGGTTCCACCGATATGCCTAATACCTTATTAGCCCTGAAAATCCAAAAGAGAAAACTGGAACAGATTTTATCTGTCAGACACCCTTGTGGACAAATTATACAATTTTCAATTATTATGGATACTGGAGACGATGTCATCATTATACCTAGTCATAAACGGAATGGTCACTAGCCATTGCTCATGCCAAATGTTGAAGTCATGTGTTTAAAAGGTATCCAAACAACCTGGGTTAGCAAAGAGCCAGTGCAATTAGCTTTTAACTACAGCAAATCAATCACTGTAAGACCGTACATGTTAACCCTTCCAGTTGCTCTATTGGGCTGATATGCCTTAAGTCAACTAGGAGCAAAACTTGTTAACGTTCCTTCTTTGTAGTGGCTACTAGTCAGCAACCAACCCTCAAATTAAAATGGAAAACACATAATCCAGTATGGGTGGAACAATGGTCGTTCAGACACGATAGGCTGCAAGTCATTAAGACCCTAATACAGAAACAATAGCAACTGGGGCACAACTTGCTAGCCACCCCCCCCTACCCCCACCTCCAGAAAAGGGAGGATTTTCTAGTACTACTCTTGCCAACCAAAGCTCTGCTCTGATTTAAAGTTACAGTGCTAATTTCTTAATTTCTGATTGCAATGTCCTTAAGAGATTTGTTATTTAGAGTTTTGCTAAGTTTTCCTGGTAAGCATAATGAATGGTAAGCATTTGGTTTTTACAGATACCTAGTACATAATAATTGTAGTAAGGTGTAAGTACTTAGTAATGAGTTCACATTGTAAGATTTCTTTTGGTTCGAACCTTCTTAGTTGTGTGCCATGGCATTTCAAAGGAGCTCCATGTAATATAGTTAAGCCTTGTAGTAAATAGGTATTCATTTTAAAAAGTATTCCTTAGCTAAGGTAATGTCTTTATATTTTCTTCTTAGACATAGGCTAAAAAAAAATAATACAAAACATAATTAAAAAATGCAAAAAAAAAAAGGTAAATAAAAAAAAAAACATAGAAATATATAACAAAAGCACAAAAACTCTGGATACAAAACATAGAGTACTAAATAACAGAATAGTAATAAAAAAGAAGAGCAATAATAAAACCAAAATATTAAAAACAAATATTACACATTGAAAAATCATAAAGATTACTAACACAGAATAGCTATTAACAGAAAAAGACATAAGAATTGTTAGCAAAAAAAGAAAATAAGGATTATCAAGAATACTAGATTAAAACAAACAAAAAAATATACAAAGAAAAAATTGAGAAAATTAAAATGAAAAATGATAATAAAAAAGAATTAATAGAAAAGGTAAAAAAAATAATAAAAAATAAAAAATTAAAATTAAAATAGAAAATAGGTTAAATAAAACAAACATGCAAAGTAAAAAGTAATTTTAATAAAGAATATCAGATAAAAACAAAAGATTAAACACTCGATAAAAAAAAAATTACAAAAATGAAAGTAATTAAAAGAAAAAATTGATTGGAATAACACATTAAAATACAGATTAAAAAATTTCAATAAGAAAATAAAAATTAAAGAAGGTAAAAAAGAAATAAATTCAAAATGACAAAAAGTAAGTTAAAAATAATAATAAAAAGTTAAAGAACAAGGAAAATTAAAATACAAAATAACAAAAATTAATTGAATAAAATTATATCAAAATTAGATTAAAATTAACAAACAAAAAGAAGTTAACAAAAAATAATTAAAAAGTGCAGAAAAAAAAATAAAATGCAATGAAGAAAAAACCACATTAAAACAGTATAGAAATAAATTTTAAAATAATTTGAAATTAATTAAATATTAGACAAAATAACTAGATTAAAAGTCAAAATATTAAACACATCAAAATAATAAATTCACAATAGAAAACAATAACTAAAAATGAAGTAAAATAACAAAAGAAACAAAAAGTAAATAATAAAAGAAATACATTCAACATAAAGCGTGAAACAACTCAAGTTAGAATTAAAAAGAAAAAAATATAAAAATAATTTACAAAATCAAAATTGAAATGAAAATAAATTAAAAAATTGAATAAAAACAATTGCAAACATGTAAAAATAATAAAAAAACCCATAAATCCATATAATGAAATCAAACAAAAATGAAATAGATTTATTGAAAGTAGATTGCAAAATATTAAAGAAATGAAGCAAAAAATTAATTACAAATTTAAAAATAGCTCACATTAAAAACAAACAAAAAACAGTCAAAACTAGTGTGCCCGGTTGACGCTGTCCCCTTAAGAAAGGGAATATGGTGGACGGAAGTTGGTAAACGGAAGGAATATTCTAAACTAATTTTCATTGGGCGAGTGGGAGGAAGCACTATCTGGCCTGAGAGTGAAGTGGGCATTCCCAGCACTTCTCTGTCACTCTTGCTTCCGCCTTTCCACAGTGCAGCAACTCTTTGCTGTGCTGGGCTTTCTGCCAAGGCCTCGGCCTTGAAGATAAGATTAACCAGGCCTGTATTGACTGCTTCTAATTAACACAAACTGCTTTTAACTTCTTTCTTTTCTCTTTCTCCCTCTTTTCCGAACTATTCTGGGGAAAGGGGGGAAGAGAGGGGAGAGCGGAGGTGGGGATTCCCCTCGGCCGAGGGGGGTTACTCTCATTTCTGTGTTACTCTGCTGTATATCTTTGTATATATTGTAGATATTGTAAATTTGTAAATATTCCCCTGCAAAATCCTACACTGCTTTGTAAATATAGCTCCACTGCTTTGCTAATTCAGCTGGTGAGTTTTTTTTTTCCTTTCCCTTCAATTTTTCTTTCCCTTTTACCTTACAAGGGGGAAGGGAAGAGGCTTCTTAGCCTTACCCCTTCCACCCACCACAATAACTAAAAATGAAGTAAAATAACAAAAGAAACAAAAAGTAAATAATAAAAGAAATACATTCAACATAAAGCGTGAAACAACTCAAGTTAGAATTAAAAAGAAAAAAATATAAAAATAATTTACAAAATCAAAATTGAAATGAAAATAAATTAAAAAATTGAATAAAAAAAATTGCAAACATGTAAAAATAATAAAAAACCCATAAATCCATATAATGAAATCAAACAAAAATGAAATAGATTTATTGAAAGTAGATTGCAAAATATTAAAGAAATGAAGCAAAAAATTAATTACAAATTTAAAAATAGCTCACATTAAAAACAAACAAAAAACAGTCAAAACTAGTTACAAAATATGTGGAATCATAGACTCGTGGAATGAGTCAAGGTTGGAAAGGACCACAAGGATCATTTAGTTCCAACCACTGCCATGGGCAGGGACATCACACACTGGATCAGGCAGGCTAGAGCCTCGTCCAGCCTGGTCTTAAACACCTCCAGGCATGGGGCCTCGGCCATCTCCTTGGGCAACCCATTCCAGGCCTTCACCACTTTCACAGTGAAGAATTTCTTCTTCACATCCAGCCTGAATCTCCCCATCCCCAGCCTTGTTCCATTCTCCCTAGTCCTGTCATTTCCTGACATGCTAGGATGTCCCTCCCCAGGATTCTTGTAGGCTCTCTTCAGATACTGGATGGCCACGATCAGGTCACCTCGAGCCTTCTTTTCTGCTAACTGCAATCATCACAACAAACAACGACGGAAGAATCAAGACCACGAGGACACAGCATTTCCCATGCAGTCGAACATCGATCACAACAACTGCTATGATCATCTGGGATCAAACAGCATCACTCAGAAGAATGTACCACAGCATCATGTGAATTAGGACTGAATATTGTGGTTGCTTGATAACTTTGTATTCTCTCTTGTTAACTAAGTGTGCCTCTGAATGTAGACATCCTAGAGGATGCACTTTCATCTTTACATTTTGCTCAGTAGAGATTATTAACAAAAAAAAAAAAAAAAAAAAAAACAAAGGGGGAAAAGAGAGAATACCCATGCAAAAAATTAGCTCATGGCAACCCTAGAAATGCTGTAACCCTAGAAAATGTTGTAACCCTAGAAAGTGTTGTAACCCTAGAAACATCAACTTTGCAATGTGCTGTAATCCCCTCACCACAAGACAGCACGAACACGGCACAAATGTCATGAAAATGACAATCAGCAAACCTGCTTAGCACCGACCTCAAAGACTGTCACAATAAACCAAGATGTCAACAGAAAGCATCTAACTTATAAATGAGTGTCGTGACTGCTTTACTGTTGTGTGAACATTAAGAGATCAGAATTACTAGGATGAGCAAAAACACATTATCATGTATAATTTTATATTGGGCAATGCAATGAAGCTTTTTTTGCTCTTGCTGTTTGCCTGCAAGTTTTCTGTCTGTGAAGCTAGAGCCTGGCCAGATCTACCTTTACAGATTAAAGAAATCTTGCTACCATTAAACAATTCATGATTTTTGACCATCCTAGAGAAAATAAAGATGCAACATAATCCTAAAGCAGATCTCAAAAGACAGTGCTAAGGATTGCATTTGTGCCTCAATCTCTGTGTGCAATGCATTCAGGCATAATCAAGTCTTCTCTGTCAATAAGAAGAGTGAAATGTAAAGATCGGAACTGTTAAGGTCTAAGTTCTTCTTTACAATGTTTGTTATCTTTGACCACGTGTTATGCCATCTCTGTAGAGCATTCTAACTAGTTCAACTTAAGCTTTGTGACTTGTATGGGTTACACCAGTCTGTTAGACATGCTGCACTACAGAACTCTTGCTTGCGCTGCACAGCTTAGCTTTACCTTGCTTGCTTCTGTGTTTGCAGTAGCATCTTGTATGGGATGAGAACTTCCATGACCAGATTGCTCACAAAAACAAAAAGGGGGATTTGTGGCAATGTCAGTGACGAGCAGGGTGAGCAATCTGGCAGTGCAGGCCTGGAGCCTGACATGGTGGTAGGCCATAAATGCAGAATCAGCTAGCAGTGCAGCAAAACAGTGCTGTGCCTGCAGCATGTAACTAAAACAAGACACTGGTAGCTATAAACATGGACAGTTATCTTGGGACAACAGGACATGCACCTGCATCAACAACCTCGTTGTGTTATTAGTAGTTGGACCAATAATCTGTAATAGTGCAATGTGTGGTCACTCATAGGGGACTGTGGCCGGTTGACGCTGTCCCCTTAAGAAAGGGAATATGGTGGACGGAAGTTGGTAAACGGAAGGAATAGTCTAAACAATTTCATTGGTTAAGTGGGAGGAAGCACCCTCTGAACTGGGAGTGAAAATGGGCATTTCCAGCACTTCTCGGTCAGTCTTGCTTCCGCCTTGCCTTTGGGCAACTATCTCTGTGCTGGGCTTTCTGCCAAGACTTCGGCCTTGAAGATAAGATAACCAGACCTGTATTAACTGCTTCCAATTAACACAAACTGCTTTTAACTTCTTTCTTTTCTCTTACTCCCTGTTTTCCGAACTACTCTGGGGAAGGGGGGGAAGAGAGGGGAGAGCGGAGGTGGGGATTCCCCTCGGACAAGGGGGGTTACTCTCATTTCTGTGTTACTCTGTTGTATATCTTTGTATATATTGTAGATATTGTAAATTTGTAAATATTCCCCTGCAAACCCCATACTGCTTTGTAAATATAGCTCCACTGCTTTGCTAATTCAGCTGGTGAGTTTTTTTCCTTTCCTTCAATTTTTCTTTTCCTTTTACCTTACAAGGGGAAGGGAGGAGGCTTCTTGGCTTTACCCTTCCACCCACCACATTTTTTTATTGGCGCCCAACGTGGGGCAGATAATTAGTTTAATTTATTACCTGATTGATTTAGTGTTTTCCAGCTGAATTAGCAAACATGAAGGTCTTGTGGTTTGTGGAGCGATTATTCTTTTCAATTTTTGGGGCTCTGGTTTACAGATATTGTTTGGGTTTGATTTTGGATTACCTGGGTAAATATTTGGTGCGGACAATTTATATGTGGGTTATGTATAGAGTTAAATTATGGTATGGAAAATGTATTAATTTCCTATGGCCAGTGAGATACAGGAATGTTACCTCCACCACTCTCCCAATTGAGATAAAGGGTTTTAAGATTCCGCCTGAGGAGAGAGTAACTTTAGGTGATGCCTGGGATCCAAAGGTGATTTAAGTGATGTGTATAAATCTGTTGCTGGTGAAGGTGATTGCATATTTGCTGTTCTCTCTGTGGCGAGAGAGAAAGGTGTCCAGAGCTTGTTTTGTTATTAAAACTAGATCAAAAAGAAAACGCCGTAGCTCGAGATCAGTCCCAGAGTCATCTAGTGATGAGGACTGTGGAGACTCTCTGTCAGTTAAAAAGAAGGCTAAAAAGTCAATTGGTAAAGCCGCTCTGAATGACTTTGCAGATTCTAGCAAGCTGCCAAGGGCGGCAGCTGGTATCAACATGGCGCCTACTCCTTCTCCTACTCCTTCTGCCTCTTCTTCTTCTCCGTCGGCCATTAACGGAGCAACGTCACTTCCACCCAATCCCTCGGTGGGACCGGAAGTCACTGCCCCAGCAGCTGATTTATCTCAGGACCTGTCAGCTTCCGTTATGGTGGCTGTAAATTCAAACACAGCTCCAGTTAAGGTGGCTCCTTTAAAGACTAGAGGTGGAAAGGCCAAAGATGGAGAAGAAGAGGAGCTGGAGACTGATCCTGGTGAGGGGCCCTCTACTCTAAGAGATCCTGCTCAGGAGGAAGAGGTGGTTTGTTTTAAAGATCTAGCTAACCTAGTGAGATCAAAGCAGGATACAGATGAAGCTAGGAAAGCAGCTGGCAAAGGTAGTTCTCAGCTTAAAGAGATCCTTAGGAGAATGACAGCAGGATTATATGGGCAAAGAATTCAGGGAGACGAAGAGCAGGATGATATTTCAGAATGTTCTTCTCCACGGGAGGAATTGCGTTATGTCCGTAAAGATTTCACCAGGGCAGATAAGGAGCCAGTTCTAGCTTGGCTTAGTAGGTGTTATGATACAGGTGCTCCGGCTCTAACAGTTGGAGACAAGTCAGCAGCTCAGTTAGGAACTCTCTCAAGGGACAATGGAATAGATAGACATCTAGGCAGAGCTCTCGGTAAGGTTAGTCTGTGGATACGCCTTTTAATGGCGGTTGCCCTGAGATACCCTTCCCGAGATGATCTTCCATGGAATCCTAAACCCTGGACTACCATAGATGAGAGAATCAAGCGCTTGAGAGAATTTGCTGTTAGAGAGCTACTCTATGGTGAACATGAAACTCTGAATCCTGATGATATTCCTGTGGGTATTGGCCTTGCTAAAAAGATCATCAAACTTGCTCCTTCCAATTATGCAAACATTCTGGCAAGCAGAATTGTGTCAAGAAGTTATGGTGGAGCTTCTCCCACGGTTGGCCAATTCAGTGATCAAATGAGACAATTGGAGGATAGCATGACACGTGGTTCTTTGGTTTCAGCCATTGAAACTCTGTCTGGAAAAATTGAGAATTGCATGAGAGAGTTAAAAGATGAATTTAGAAATTCCATATCCCAATTGGCACAAAGGGATAATTTCAATTCTTCCTCCAGGTGGATACAAGTTTCATCTGTGAGGAATACATGTCCTCCAAGGAGGTCATTCCAAAACAGGTCATTCCAAAACAGGTCATTCCAAAACAGACCACCAAGGCAATCACGTAGAACTATTTGGATAACTCTGCGTGATCAGTTTGGTGAGAACATGAACCGCTGGGATGGCCAACCAACTTCTAATCTTTTCAGGAGACTGAGGGAATTGCAAAGTGGCAGAACCCGAGGTAGCAATACCAGAAGGGTAGCTGTTACTTCCACAGTTCCCCAGAATGACTCTTATGGCTCCAACAGTGGCTCCGGTTATAGCATGCAAAGTTATAACCCTGCAAACTATGTGCAATGCACATGTGCGCATGTTCCCCATAACTAGGGGTGCCCTGCCTCCCGCCAGGGGGAGGAGAGGGATAACAGAGATAATAGAATCTATTGGGATGTGTACATCCAGTGGCCTGGCACTTCACAATTTCGGAAGTACAGGGCCTTGGTTGACACAGGAGCTCAGTGCACCATAATACCATCAAATTATCAGGGATCAGAGTCTATAACTATTCTGGGAGTCACTGGTGGATCTCAAGAGTTGAGTAAGGTAGAGGTGAATATAAGTTTAACTGGTAAACAATGGAGGAAGCATACAATTGTGACCGGACCTGATGCACCTTGTATTTTGGGAATTGATTTTCTGAGAGAAGGGCGTTTCAAAGACCCTAGAGGTTACAAATGGGCTTTTGGAGTAGCTTCAATAGAAATTGATGGATAAAAATTGAAGCTATCTGCCAGATCTGAACTTTCTGATGAATCTGCAGTTGTGGGACAACACAAGATACAGGACATTAAATTGCCGGTTGCTTCTCAGACTGTGCATCACAGACAATACAGAACCAACCGTGACTCTTTGTTGCCCATTCAGAATCTGATTCGTCAGTTGGAGAGTCAGAAAGTCGTCAGCAAAACTCATTCACCTTTCAACAGTCCAGTGTTGCCTGTGCGAAAGCAGAATGGGGACTGGCGTCTGACGGTAGACTACCGAGCCCTGAATGAAGTGACACCACCTATGAGTGCAGCAGTGCCAGACATGATGGAGCTACAGTATGAGCTGGAATCCAAAGAGGCCAAATGGTATGCTACCATAGACATTGCTAATGCATTTTTCTCTATTCCCATAGCAGAGGAATGCAGGCCTCAGTTTGCTTTCACCTGGCGAGGAATCCAGTACACTTTCAACAGATTGCCAATGGGCTGGATCCACAGCTCAAGCATCTGTCATGCAGTGATCCACGATGCTCTGGAGAAAGGCGGTGCTCCAGAACACATCCAGTTCATCGATGATATCATTGTCTGGGGTAAAACTGCTGAGGAAGTCTTCGAGAAAGGTAACAAGATCATTGACATTCTTCTGAATGCAGGTTTTGCCATCAAACGAGACAAGGTGAAAGGACCTACCACAGAGATTCAGTTTCTGGGAGTGCGATGGCAAGATGGACGCCGACACATTCCAGTGGATGTGGTAAATAGAGTCTCTACCATGGCAAGTCCCACAAACAAGCAACAGACCCTACGTTTCTTGGGGATAGTGGGATTTTGGAGACTGCACATTCCTGGATACAGTCAGATTGTGAAACCTCTGTATGATGTGACTCGAAAGAGAAACCATTTCCACTGGGGACCTGAACAACAAGCAGCCTTTGACCAGATAAAGCAAGAGGTAATTCAAGCAATGGGTCTGGGACCTGTCCGAGATGGTCCAGACATTAAGAACATTTTGTACACGACTGCAAGTGACAATGGTCCAACCTGGTGCTTGTGGCAAAAAGCTCCAGGTGAGACACGTGGACGACCTCTTGGTTTCTGGAGTCGAGGTTACAGAGGTTCAGAGGCTAATTATACTCCAACAGAGAAAGAAATTCTAGCTGGCTATGAAGGAGTGAAAGCATCTTCTGAAGTGATTGGAACTGAATCACAACTTCTTCTAGCTCCCAGATTACCAGTTTTGAATTGGATGTTCAAAGGCAAAGGTTCCACACCACATCATGCCATAGACTCAACATGGTCTAAGTGGATGGCTCTGATAACACAGAGAGCTCGAATGGGAAATCTTGAAAGACCTGGTCTAGTGGAGGTGATCTCAAGTTGGCCTGAAGGTATCAACTGTGCTAAACCTCCAGAGGAGAAAGTAACTCGTGCTGAGGAAGCTCCTCCTTACAATGACCTATCTGATGATGAAAAGAAATATGCTTTGTTCACAGACGGTTCCTGTCGTCTTGTTGGAAACAAGTGAAGGTGGAAGTCTGCAGTATGGAGTCCAACACACCGAGTTGCAGAGGTAAAGGATGGAGAAGGAGAATCCAGTCAGTTTGCAGAGGTAAAAGCTGTCCAGCTAGCTCTCGACGTGGCTGAACGTGAGAGATGGCCAAAGCTTTATCTCTACACCGACTCATGGATGGTTGCCAATGCTCTATGGGGTTGGCTAAAGAACTGGAAGAAGAGTGGCTGGCAGAGAAAAGGAAAACCCATTTGGGCAGCCAACCTATGGCAGGACATTGCTGACCGAATCGAGAGAATTCCAGTGAAAGTGAGACACATCGATGCTCACATTCCTAAGAGCAAAGCTACTGAGGAACAGCAACACAACCATCAGGCAGATCTAGCCGCAAAAGTTTCTCAAGTAGACATGGACTCTAATCTTGATCTCGACTGGAAACATCGAGGTGAGATATTCTTAGCTCGGTGGGCTCACGATTCGTCAGGACATCAAGGCAGAGATGCAACATACCAATGGGCTCGTGACAGATCCATAGACATTTCCATGGATGCTATCACACAAGTCATCCATGACTGTGACATTTGTGCTGCTATTAAGCAGGCAAAACGTCTTAAGCCCTTGTGGTATGGTGACCGATGGTCCAAGTACAAGTATGGTGAAGCTTGGCAGATTGACTACATCACTCTACCACGTTCTCGTTCTGGTAAGCAATACGTGCTTACTATGGTAGAGGCAAACACTGGATGGTTGGAAACTTATCCAGTTCCACATGCAACTGCACGCAACACCATTCTCGGTCTGGAGAGACAGATCCTGTGGAGACACGGAACTCCAGAGAGGATTGAGTCAGACAACGGAACTCATTTCAAGAACAACCTTGTAAAGAACTGGGCAAAAGAGCACGGTATTGAGTGGATATTCCATATTCCCTACTATGCACCAGCTGCAGGGAAGATTGAACGCTACAACGGTTTGTTGATGACCACTCTTAAGGCCATGGGGGGTGGATCTTTGAAAAACTGGGAAAAACATTTAGCACAAGCAACCTGGCTGGTAAATAGTAGAGGTTCAGTGAACCGAGCTGGACCTGCACATTCAGATTTGCTACGGAAAGTAGAAGGTGATAGAGTTCCTGTTGTTAGAGAAAAGAATCTGTTAGGTAAAACTGTTTGGGTATTTTCACCCTCAGGAGAGGCTAAACCTGTCCGAGGGGTGGTTTCAGCTGAAGGTCCGGGTCACACTTATTGGGTAATGCAAGAGAATGGTGAAATTCAGTGTATTCCACAAAGAAATTTAACTTTAGCAGAAAGAGGTTAACTTCAAACTGTTGTACAGCTATATCTCGCCCAAAAGAAGAAATCAACGAGGAATCTACGGTGCACGAACCCTGAGATCCCTGAGAGCCCTGAGTCAACTAAGAGACCCTGAGAATCTCTGTTTCCCTTTTCTTCGCTTCGTCGGTGGAGAAATGAACTGTTTTCCATTTTTCTCACTTTCTGATTTTCTTGGACTTTTGAATCACCTACATCTGAGCATAGCCGGAATGGACTATGAACTTTACTCACGAACTGTAAATATCATTTTAGATTGGATGGACAGTGTGAACAGCCAATGGAATTGTTTAGAAGGGGTGGACTGTGGCCGGTTGACGCTGTCCCCTTAAGAAAGGGAATATGGTGGACGGAAGTTGGTAAACGGAAGGAATAGTCTAAACAATTTCATTGGTTAAGTGGGAGGAAGCACCCTCTGAACTGGGAGTGAAAATGGGCATTTCCAGCACTTCTCGGTCAGTCTTGCTTCCGCCTTGCCTTTGGGCAACTATCTCTGTGCTGGGCTTTCTGCCAAGACTTCGGCCTTGAAGATAAGATAACCAGACCTGTATTAACTGCTTCCAATTAACACAAACTGCTTTTAACTTCTTTCTTTTCTCTTTCTCCCTCTTTTCCGAACTACTCTGGGGAAGGGGGGGAAGAGAGGGGAGAGCGGAGGTGGGGATTCCCCTCGGACAAGGGGGGTTACTCTCATTTCTGTGTTACTCTGTTGTATATCTTTGTATATATTGTAGATATTGTAAATTTGTAAATATTCCCCTGCAAACCCCATACTGCTTTGTAAATATAGCTCCACTGCTTTGCTAATTCAGCTGGTGAGTTTTTTTTCCTTTCCCTTCAATTTTTCTTTCCCCTTTTACCTTACAAGGGGGAAGGGAGGAGGCTTCTTGGCTTTACCCTTCCACCCACCACATTGACCAATGGAGCTATGCCAACAAGGCTGTCAGAGCTTATATAAGTTGTTGCAGTTGCCTTGCTAGGCACTTCTTCTTCTGCCTTTCCTGTCTCCTGATTCTTCTACACTTTACAGTGCTATACTTGCACCACAGGCCTGCTCCATACGCCTGCACCATCGGCCTGCAACACTGGAACAATAAAGGAACAATACTCGATCAGATTGGTCAGCCGTATTGATTCCTATCTCCGTCGTCCGATAGAGAAGACTTGATTATGCCTGAATGCATTGCACACAGAGATTGAGGCACAAATGCAATCCTTAGCACTGTCTCTTGCAATCTGCTTTAGGATTATGTTGCATCTTTATTTTCTCTAGGATGGTCAAAAATCATGAATTGTTTAATGGTAGCAAGATTTCTTTAATCTGTAAAGGTAGATCTGGCCAGGCTCTAGCTTCACAGACAGAAAACTTGTAGGCAAACAGCAAGAGCAAAAAGAGCTTCATTGCATTGCCCAATATAAAATTACACTGAATAATGTGTTTTTGCTCATCCTAGTAATTCTGATCTCTTAATGTTCACACAACAGTAAAGCAGTCACGACACTCATTTTTAAGTTAGATGCTTTCTGTTGACATCTTGGTTTATTGTGACAGTCGTTGAGGTCGGTGCTAAGCAGGTTTGCTGATTGTCATTTTCATGACATTTGTGCCGTGTCCGTGCTGTCTTGTGGTGAGAGGGTTACAGCACATTGCAAAGTTGATGTTTCTAGGGTTACAACATTTTGTAGGGTTACAGCATTTCTAGGGTTGCCATGAGCTAATTTTTTGCTATGGGGTATTCTCTCTTTTCCCCCTTTGTTTTTTGTTTTTTTTTTTTTTTGTTAATAATCTTTACTGAGCAAAATGTAAAGACGTAAGTGCATCCTCTAGGATGTCTACATTCAGAGGCACACTTAGTTAACAAGAGAGAATACAAAGTTATCAAGCAACCACAATATTCAGTCCTAATTCACATGATGCTGTGGTACATTCTTCTGAGTGATGCTGTTTGATCCCAGATGATCATAGCAGTTGTGATCGATGTTCGACATTTGTATTTTAGTTTTTCTTCATTCTTTAAGTTTTTATTATTTTTTTCTTATTGTAATTTTTTAATCTGTATTTTAATTTGTTATTCCAATCAATTTTTTCTTTTAATTTCTTTTATTTCTGTAATTTCTATTTTTTTCTTTTTATCTGGTGTTTAATCTTTTATTTTTTATCTTATATCTTTAATGTAATTATTTTTTATTTTGCACATTTGTTTTATTTAATCTATTTTCTATTTTAATTTTCATTTTTTATTATATTTTTTAACCTTTTCTATTAATTCTTTTTTATAATTTTTCATTTTAATTTTCTCCATTTTCCCTTTGTATAAATTTTTGTTTGTTTTAATCTAGTAGTCTTGACAATCCTTATTTTCATTTTTTTTGGTAACAATTCTTATGTTTTTTCGTTAATAGCTATTCTGCGTTAGTAATCCTTATGATTTTTCCATGTGTCATATTTGTTTTTAATATTTTATTTTTATTGTTGCTCTTTTTTTTTATTACTGTTCTGTTATTTAGTACTCTATGTTTTGTATCCAGAGTTTTTGTGCTTTTGTTATATATTTATAAGGTTTTTTTTTTTACCCTTTTTCTTTTTCCATTTTTTTTTATTTTTTTCTAGTCTATGTCCAAGAAGGAAATATAAAGACATTACCTTAGCTAAGGAATACTTTTTTAAAAATGAATACCTATTTACTACAAGTCTTAACTATATTACATGGAGCTCCTTTGAAATGCCATGGCACACAACTAAGAAGGTTCGAACCAAAAGAAATCTTACAATGTGAACTCATTACTAAGTACTTACACCTTACTACAATTACTATGTACTAGGTATCTGTAAAAACCAAATGCTTACCATTCATTATGCTTACCAGGGAAACTTAGCAAAACTCTAAATAACAAATCTCTTAAGGACATTGCAATCAGAAATTAAGAAATTAGCACTGTAGCTTTAAATCAGAGCAGAGCTTTGGTTGGCAAGAGTAGTACTAGAAAATCCTCCCTTTTCTGGAGGTGGGGGTAGGGGGGGGTGGCTAGCAAGGTGTGACCTAGTTGCTATTGTTTCTGTATTGGGGTCTTAATGACTTGCAGCCTATCGTGTCTGAACGACCATTGTTCCACCCATACTGGATTATGTGTTTTCCATTTTAATTTGAGGGTTGGTTGCTGACTAGTAGCCACTACAAAGAAGGAACGTTAACAAGTTTTGCTCCTAGTTGACTTAAGGCATATCAGCCCAATAGAGCAACTGGAAGGGTTAACATGTACGGTCTTACAGTGATTGATTTGCTGTAGTTAAAAGCTAATTGCACTGGCTCTTTGCTAACCCAGGTTGTTTGGATACCTTTTAAACACATGACTTCAACATTTGGCATGAGCAATGGCTAGTGACCATTCCGTTTATGACTAGGTATAATGATGACATCGTCTCCAATATCCATAATAACTGAAAATTGTATAATTTGTCCACAAGGGTGTCTGACAGATAAAAACTGTTCCAGTTTTCTCTTGGATTTTCAGGGCTAATAAGGTATTAGGCATATCGGTGGAACCTGAGCCTTTTTGCCCTTGGATCCTGTTAGAAGTTTTAGGCACTCGGGACTCAGATGGTATAAGTAGCAATTTCTGTCCCAACAAGAGTGCTAACAGGAGAGGCAATGGTATCGAGCATAATTTTCATAGCCCAGTCATAATCAGAATGTATTGAACCAGGAATTATAAGGATGCCCTGTCTAAAGATAGACTGTCGTCTAGCAATTAACAGAGCACAGGGTCTGTGACCCAAAGGACCATGCCGGTTAAACTCGACAACGCTTTGTGGATTCAAAAGGAGATATGCGGCTGTTGTCAGGTCCGCTGTGCGCTGCCAGAGGGGGCTGGGGGAAGTGGGGGGAGAGGGGGGCACGGTCCAAGGACCCTGGTTTGGTGTCGTCGTGCAGGGTATATTCACGCTGCAGGAGCAGCTTCTGTGACGATCGAGTAAAATGATTAGATTTGTGACCCTTTCGAGTCTGTCCAACAGTCAGACACTTTAAGGTACCTAGGTTTCTCAGAGGCACGATGATTTCAGGACTGCTTTCTATGGCCGTGGCTAGATACATTGCTGCTTGTCGATGCCTTCATTTGTTGTGGTCCTGCAGTCATGAGGCAGTTGATAAAATGCTGAGAACCTGTTTAGTTTCTTCATTAGCATTGTCAAATGCCAAAATATCCACATTTCTACCTTCATAGTTTCATAGTTTCATTCAGGGTTGGAAGGGACCACAAGGATCATCTAGTTCCAACCCCCCTGCTATGGGCAGGGACACCCCACACAACATCAGACTGGAGAGAGCCTCATCCAGCCTGCTCCTAAACACCTCCAGGGACGGGGCCCCAACCACCTCCCTGGACAACCCATTCCAGGGTCTCACCACTCTCATGGTGAAGAACCTCCTCCTCACATCTAGCCTGAATCTCCCCACCTCCAGCTTCATTCCATTCCCCCTAGTCCTATCACTACCTGAGATCCTGAGAAGTCCTTCCCCAGCCTTCCTGTAGGCCCCCTTCAGATACTGGAAGGCCACAATTAGGTCACCTCGGAGCCTTCTCTTCTGCAGACTGAACAGCCCCAACTCCTTCAGTCTGTCCTCATAGGAGAGGTGCTCCAGCCCTCTGATCATCCTTGTGGCCCTTCTCTGGACACGTTCCAGCACCTCTACATCCCTCTTGTAATAGGGGCTCCAGAACTGGACACAGTACTCCAGGTGGGGTCTCACCAGGGCTGAGTAGAGGGGGAGGATCACCTCCCTCGACCTGCTAGCCACGCTTCTCCTGATGCAGCCCAGGATCTGATTGGCCTTGCGGGCTGCAAGTGCACATTGAGAGCTCATGTTGAGCTTTTTGTCCACCAGCACCCCCAAGTCTCTCTCCTCAGGGCTACTTTCCAGCCTGTCACTGCCCAGCCTGTATTTGTGCCTGGGATTGCCTCGACCCAGATGCAGGACCCTGCACGTGCTCTTATTGAACTTCATGAGGTTGGCTTGTGCCCACCTCTCCAGCCTGTCAAGGTCCCTCTGGATGGCCTCCCTTCCCTCCAGCGTGCCTGCTGCACCACACAGCTTGGTGTCATCAGCAAACTTCATATATACCTTCATATCGTGAGTCAGGTCTGAATTAGTATTTAATGCCATATGTAAGGGATGGTATTGACAAAGGAACCAAGTGTCCCTGTTAGACCCTGCTCAGTAATAAGAAACACAGGATCAGAGTTATTGTCCTGGATGGTGGACCACTTTGATCACTAAATCCTGACTGTAGCCCATAGGTAGCTATGGCTTGTCTAGCTTCTGTTAAAGAACATTAGTCAGTTCAGATTATCATAGTCATTGTTAACCTTCTCCATCTGTGACTACATTTCCCACAATACCTTCCCACCAGCTCAGCGGGACAGTTCCCTGTCCCTCCCACCTCCCGATCGCCCCATTGGGACTCAATTGAAATCTCCATCCGAGGCTATAGTCTGATGATAATGACTGGAATGTAGGAGTCGAGGGGGGTGTAGCGCAGCTGAAACCGCTGGGGGGAAGGGGCCGTTGGGGCCTTCCTGCTGCTGCCATGGGGGTGGCTGTTGCCGGGGCCGCTGTTGTCGGTGGTGCGGTCAACGCTGCTTGATCGGAGCCGCCAGTACTTGCGGGAGCCATGGGGGGTCGCGGGAGGCGTCGCCAGGAGAATTGCCAGAGTGTGGGGCGCCGTCGGGCTGAGGGCTGCCGGGCTGAGGGCTGCCGGGGTGGTGGGGGCCACCATCGGGGCAGCCGGGGCTCGCGGCAGGGCGGGGGTGCAAAAATGCTGTGATCGCAAGCCTGCAAGCGCTCCAGGAGTTCTAGGGCAGAGTTCGCACTGTCCGGCTTCCAAGCCCAAGCCATCGCTGGCGGTATCAGGAAGATGTTGATGAAGGCGATCGAAAACGCCGAGCCGCAGGT
Source organism: Melanerpes aurifrons (assembly GCA_011125475.1). Classification (NCBI taxonomy): domain Eukaryota; kingdom Metazoa; phylum Chordata; class Aves; order Piciformes; family Picidae; genus Melanerpes; species Melanerpes aurifrons. The sequence continues at coordinate 283,106 of WWNC01000130.1, forward strand.
TTCGTCGTGCCTTTTTTTTTTTTTTTTTAAAATGGGTTTCTCCGCTGGACGCGGGCAGCTGTGGAGGTGTGTTAATAAACACGGTGTGCTGGCCAAGATGGCGGACGTGGCGTCTCCTCTCTCTAATTCTTAATGCGTAGTGATCTCCATTTTGATTTCGCGCGCCTTATCTGTTCAATCAGGATTCGCTTCTGCCGCTATTGACGTGGCAGGAGCAGATTTTTCCGTGCAAAAGGACGGTAATAGAGAGCCGCGATTCGTGTAGAAGGAGTAGCGGGCAGTTGAAATTGAGGAGGATGCTGACGGAGCGGCAGACGATGTGCAAGAGAGACGGGGGAGGGCGGGGAGTGCCTTCCGAGTCTCTCTTTCGTCTCTGTTAGAACCAAACGCCGCAGTAGCTGAACCGCGAGTAGCCTGCTCTGCTTTTTTCGATTGCAATGTCCGTGACGATCCATCACACGGTGCTATAGCGAAAAGCTGCTTTTTTAAGCATTTAGCACCTCATCCCACAGCTGGGCTGCAATTTCGTCCCGTGCTTCGGAAGTAAAAGCTTAATTGCCGTGGGGATGACTCTGGGCACAGGCTAATAGCCCTTTTACGATCCCAGAATTGCCAGTAATACCTCTCACGGAGAGGATAGGTGGAAGGCGTTTAGCACAGCCTCTTCTGTGGTGGCATGCTGCCCCTTGCCCCTCCTCCGGTCACTCACCGGGCCAGGGTGAGATTCACTTCCTTTGTGAGCGCGCGCTGCTAATTTTTCCAGCACCGGGGCAGTGCTGTTTGACCGGCTTTCCATATCGCTCGGACGTACCTCTGTGTGCTGAGTCGATCAGTATTGTAGTCCGAGGATCCCTTGTCCATGAGTTCAGGTTTATTTGGGCGCCAGATGTAGGACGACAGAGATGGGAATCAATATGGCTGACCAATGTGATCGAGTATTGTTCCTTTATTGTTCCAGTGGTGCAGGCCTGAGGTGCAAGTATAGCACTGTAAAGTGTAGAAGCAGCAGGAGACAGGAAAGGCAGAAGTGCATAGCAAGGCAGCTGCTACAACTTATATAAACTCGGAGTGCCCTGTTGGCATAGCTCCATTGGTTCCCTATGAGTGACCACACATTGCACTATTGCAGACTATTGGTCCAACTACTAATGACACAATGAGGTTGTTGATGCAGGTGCATGTCCTGTTGTCCCAAGATAACTGTCCATGTTTATAGCTACCAGTGTCTTGTTTTAGTTACATGCTACAGGCACAGCACTGTTTTGCTCCACTGCTAGCTGGCTCTGCATTTATGCTGAGCATGGCCTACCACCATGTCAGGCTCTAGGCCTGCACTGCCAGATTGCTCACACTGCTTGTCGCTGGCATTGCCACAGTTCCTGATCCCCCATAGATTCTTCTCTCTTTCAGCAGCCCACATCCCTGGTTGCCTCTATTTTTCAGGGCTGTGTGAGAGCAGAAGCTGCCTCAGAGTTTAGTACTAAGTGTTGGTACTTCTGCTGCACTGAGAGATGGGTGGAAGATGCAGTAATAGGTTGGACCTGAGGATCTCTTCCAACCTAGTTAATTCTGTATGAAGGATGGGGATTCACTTGGCACAGTGTCCCTTTCTCAGTGATTCTTTCTGTAGAGAACTGTGGCTGAGACTTCCAAGCCAGCTTGAACTTGTTTTCCCCTCTGCATTTACCACCATGAAACATAACCACAATGGAGAAGATGCAGTCTTGTCCTGTCTGTTCTTTATGACCTTTGCCTTGTGATTCATGAGAAGTGATTCTCACTTTCCAACCTGCCCCTATTCCTTAAGGCTTCCTGGTCAGAGCTGATTGATAAGTGAATGCATTTTCCAGGTATGTTTTACAGTTTTTCTTTCTCCTTTCCTTCCTTATTTCTGAAAAGAAGCAGTGAGGGGGAAGAAGAAACGGTCTGTAAATGAGGCACAAAAGCTGAGATTTGTTTAATGGTGAGAGCAGACTCAAGAGGCCTGCAGGCAAAAATAGTGTAATTAGCAAAATATCATCTGGCTAAACAGCTCCTGCACACATCCCAGAGCCTGGGGCAAGACCCTCACCAGCCAAGACACCAACACAGAGGAGCTCAGCCCCAGTGAGGAAGCCCAGCCAGCACCCATGGACAGCATTGGAGTAGTCATCAATTTCGGCCCTAACAGCCCGGGAGGGGGGCACCAGGCCCCCCGGCCTTTGTTGTTGTTGTTGCTGCTGCCGCTGCCGCCACCACTATCACCCAGCATGCACCATGGGCACTCACCAGTGATGAAAGGAGGATCCTCCAGCCCAGACAGGCTCAGCTTGGGACTGCTATCTTTACTGGTGGTGATTAAATAGGGGAGTGGGTGGGGAAGGCAGAGTGGTCACACCTGGGGTGGGAGGAGACTCCAAGAGAGCCAGGCTGGATGTGGCTCTGGGCAACCTGATGTAGTGTGAGGTGTCCCTGCCCATGGCAGGGGGGGTTGGAACTGGATGATCCTTGAGGTCCCCTCCAACCCTGACAGTTCTATGATTCTAAAAAATTTTTGCAGTTCAGGATGGAGGTTAGGAAGCAATTCTTCACAGAAAGAGTGATTGGCCATTGGAAATTTGCTGCTCAGGGAAGTGGTGGAATCACCATCACTGGAGGTGTTTAAGAAGAGTCTGGATGAGGCACTTGGTGCCATGGTTTATTTGATTAGATGGTGTTGGGGTGATTGGTTGGGCTTGATGATCTTGAGGGTCTTTTCCAACCTGGTTGATTCTATGATTCTGTGACAATAGACTGAGAGCCCAGAAGGTAGTTCCTGAAATATCAAAATGAGATGCACCTCCACATATCTGTCAGGAGCTCACAAAAATCACAGAATGGTAGGAGCTGGAAGGGACCTCTGGGACTTATTTAGTCCAATCTCCCTGCTAAAGTAGCAGATTCTCCAGATTTGCATTCAGCCAAGTTTGGAATCTCTCCAGAGAAGGAGACTCCACAACCTCTCTGAGCAGCCTGGTCCAGTGCTCAGTTATGCTCATCTTCAAAGTGGTATTTTCCACCCTGGTTTCTTAAACTAAAAGGGATTTTTAATTTAGTTAGTTAGTTATTTTGGGTTTATTTTGTTTTTCATTCCATTCTACCCCTCTCAAAGTAAAACAGAGCCGTGGAAGTACATTCTAGCTCCTTCTCTGGATTTTGGGCTGCCATTAGCATCTTATCCATTATTCAGTGTGCTGATTGTAGAATAGAATAGACCAGACCTGACCAGGTTGGAAGAGACCTTTGATATCATTGTGTCCAACCTATCATCCAACACCATCTCATCAACTAAACCATGGCACCAAGCACCCCCTCCAGTCTCTTCCTAAACACCTCCAGTGCCACGTCCAATCCCCTCTTGAACACCTCCAGGGATGGTGACACCACCACCTCCCTGGGCAGCACATTCCAATGACCAGTCACTTTCTCTATGAAGAATTTCTTCCTAACATCCATCCTAAACCTCCTCTGGCACAGTTTGAGACTGTGTCCTCTTGTTCTGGTGCTGGTTGCCTGGGAGAAAAGACCAACCCCCACCTGGCTACAACCTCCCTTCAGGTAGTTGTAGACAGCAAGAAGGTCTCCCCTGAGCCTCACTTCTCCAGGCTAAGCAACCCCAGCTCCCTCAGCCTCTCCTCCTAGGGCTTGTGCTCCAGACCCCTCACAGTATCACACAGAATCACCAAGGTTGGAAGAGACCTCAAAGATTATCAAGTCAAACCTGTCACCACAGACCTTATGACTAAACCATGGCACTAAGTGCCACGTCCAATCCCCTCTTGAACACCTCCAGGGATGCTGACTCCACCACCTCCCTGGGCAGCACATTCCAATGGCTAACGACTCTCTCTGAGAAGAACTTCCTCCTCACCTCCAGCATAGTCTTTGGCTTGCTCTGCTCTGGAAACAATTCAACATTTCCTAACCTGAGGGCCCCAGAACTGGACACAGGACTCAAGGTGTGGCCTAACCAGTGCTGAGTACAGGGGCACAATGACTTCCCTGCTCCTGCTGCCCACACTATTCCTGATGCAGGCCAGGATGCCATTGGCCTTCTTGGCCACCTGGGCACACTGCTGGCTCATGTTCAGCCTACCATCAACCTGTATCCCCAGGTCCCTTTCTACCTGTCTGCTTGTGACTGTTTGAGGCTGTCCCCTTAAGAAAAGGAATATTGTAGTCGGATGTTTGTAAACGAAAGACAGATCTAAACTAAGTTCATTGCAAGATTGGGAGGAATCACCTTCTGAACTAGGAGTGTGGCAGAGTATCCTGGGCATTCCTGCACTTTTCTGGTCAGTCTTACTTTTCCCCCTTTGCAGCTCACAGCGTTAGGGGTTTTCGGCCAAGGCTTGACCTTGAAACTGATAAACTGCAAGGTCTGTATTAACCACCTTCCAATTAACACATAACTGCTTTTAATTTTTTGTGCTACTTTGTTGTATATTTCTGTATATATTGTAAATAATGTAAATTCTGTATATATTCCCCTGCATATCCTATATTGCTTTGCAAATATACAGCACCCACTGCTTTGCTAATTCAACTGTGAGGTTTTTTTCTTCACTTTCCGGGGGAAGGAGGCCTTTCCCTTTCAACCCCACGACATTTTTTTTTTCTTGGCGACCAACATGGGGCAGATAATTAGTTTAATTTATTACTTGATTGATTTAGTGTTTTCTAGCTGAATTAGCAAACATGAAGGTGTTGTGGTTTGTAGAGCGGTTATTCTTTTCAATTTTTGGGGCTCTAGTTTACAGATATTGTTTGGGTTTGATTTTGGATTACCTGGGTAAATATTTGGTGCGGACATTTTATCTGTGGGTTATGTATAGAGTTAGATTATGGTATGGAAAATGTATTGATTTATTATGACCAGCGAGATACAGAAATGTTACCTCCACCACTCTCCCAATTGAGATAAAGGGTTTTAAGATTCCGCTGGAGGAGAGAGTAACTTTAGGTGATCGCTGGGATCCAAAGGTGATTTATTTCATAGTTTCATAGTTTCATAGTTTCATTCAGGGTTGGAGGGACCACAAGGATCATCTAGTTCCAACCCCCCTGCCATGGGCAGGGACACCCTACACTAGATCAGGCTGGCCAGAGCCTCATCCAGCCTGGTCTTAAACACCTCCAGGGACGGGGCCTCGACCACCTCCCTGGACAACCCATTCCAGGGTTTCACCACTCTCATGGTGAAGAACCTCCTCCTCACATCTAGCCTGAATCTCCCCACCTCCAGCTTCATTCCATTCCCCCTAGTCCTATCACTACCTGAGATCCTGAGAAGTCCTTCCCCAGCCTTCCTGTAGGCCCCCTTTCATGTGTATAATTCTGCTGCTGGTGATAACTAATGTGTATTCATTGTATTCTTTGCGGCGTGTAATGGGTTGGGGCAGACCCCCTCCCCACCATGCGCAGAAATAACGACTCAGACAAACAGATTGCAAAAGTGATGGAAAGTTTAAATAGGAAAACAACTTTAAAAAAAACAAACACCAATGAAAGCTTTACAGAGAACCACAAGCACCGTGACAAAGAGAGAGATCCCAGAAACATACTCAAGAACATCCCATCCCCACCTGGGGGTACACCCAAACCCCCCCAGGGTTCTTTCCTCCCCCCAAACCCAGCCTTGGGCCTGGGCAGGCCCAAGGGAGGCGGCTCACGCCATTTTACCTAGGCAGCAGCTGGGGACGAAAGAGAAAGTGGAGACCCCGCATGGGCATTTTATAGGGGAGCAGGGCATTATGGGATTGAATACCTGCCTGTGACCACCCCCTGGGCTGGGCCCACCCGTAGGGACCTCCCAGGTGTGTTCTGTGCAGTGGCAGCCGGGCCAGCACCCAGCCTAAACCACCACACGCCACCCCTTATTCAAGACCATAATCCCTGCACCCAGAACATATCATCAAACTAGAACTCTTCTGATGACATGTCTAGCAACAGTCCAGGTCTTCATCTGGGCGTCCTTCCACACAGTCTCTCATTCAGGCTCAAGTATCAGTCCATTCCAGTTCTTCTTCCTCATATGATGGAACCTCCCAGCGACACAGTCATTCTCCTGCAGTGTAAATTCCTTGTGGACTCGTTGGGACATCCTGGTCACCTGGCAATACCTCACAACTTCTCAGCCGAGCCTTTGTTTGCTTTTACAGTTAATCAGCGGCTTTTTCCACCCCTGGGGCAAGCCGGTCAGAGCAATGACCGCTTTTCTCCATCCCTCTAGGGAGCCTCAGCCGACTGCTTCCAGCTGCGGTCTGAAACTACACAAAGGCACATCGCCGGCACATCACAGGCACATCACAGGCACATCACAGGCACATCACCGGCACATCACAGGCACATCACCTCCCACCGGGGGTTCGAGTACCGAGGCATCACCGCATCCGATTCACAGCCTTCCCCCGGCAGAGGGGCGGCTGCAGCACAACTCGCTGAGAAGAGAAGAGGCGGAGCCAGGTGCTTGGCGCCATTCTCGGAGCATGTCCGAAAACACCAGGGAAAGTTTTACAGCTGCCGCCGCCGCTTGAACGCAGCCCCGCTCGGCGGTGCCGCCGCCGCTTGAATGCAGCCGGCCCGGCCCCCGCTGTCTCTGTCGCCGCGATGCAGAGTCCAAGTCACCTCCACCCCCTCGGGTTTCGGAAGCCATCGCTTGCCCGCTCGCCGCGGGAGGCCATCCCCCGCAGCGGCCGCGGGCCGACCCTGCTCTGCTTGCCACTGCCCCCTCCTCCGCTCCGCTCCCTGCCGCTCGTCGCTCCTCAGAGAACGAGGAGGAGAAGGCAGGTCTCGCCTTCTTAGGCTAGTTGAGCATTTTTAAGCCACCCCAGGCAGAAAGTCACAGAAAGAGCCACCCCTCGCTGTTCCCAAGCAACACGAGGGACTTCCATGCTATCAGCACGCACCAGGACTCCTTCTGCAGTCCACAGGAGAGTTCACACAGTCGCCCCGGCAACAAAACTTGAGCCCCCAACTTGCAAACCCAAACCGACGCCCAGAACTAAATTTAAACTCTCCATCTTTTGCAATCGATCTGCAGAGTGGGCACCACAGCCAGCCCCATGTTGGTGCGCCAAAATGTAATGGGTTGGGGCAGACCCCCTCCCCACCACGCGCAGAAATAACGACTCAGACAAACAGATTGCAAAAGTGATGGAAAGTTTAAATAGGAAAACAACTTTAAAAAAAACAAACACCAATGAAAGCTTTACAGAGAACCACAAGCACCGTGACAAAGAGAGAGATCCCAGAAACATACTCAAGAACATCCCATCCCCACCTGGGGGTACACCCAAACCCCCCCAGGGCTCTTTCCTCCCCCCCAACCCAGCCTTGGGCCTGGGCAGGCCCAAGGGAGGCGGCTCACGCCATTTTACCTAGGCAGCAGCTGGGGACGAAAGAGAAAGTGGAGACCCCGCATGGGCATTTTATAGGGGAGCAGGGCATTATGGGACTGAATGCCTGCCTGTGACCACCCCCTGGGCTGGGCCCACCCGTAGGGACCTCCCAGGTGTGTTCTGTGCAGTGGCAGCCGGGTCAGCACCCAGCCTAAACCACCACACGGCGACAGAAGAAGATATCCAGAGCTTGTTTTGTTATTAAAACTAGATCAAAGAGAAAACGCCGTGGCTCTGGGTCAGTCCCAGAAACATCTAGTGATGAGGAGTGTGGAGAATCTGTGTCAGTTAAAAAGAGAGCTAAGAAGTTAATTGGAAAGGCAGCCCTGAATGACTTTGCTGCTAATTCTGGCAAGCTGCCAAGGGCGGCGGCTGGTATCAACATGGCGTCTCCTCCTTCTCCTCCTCCTTCTTCTCCATCGGCCATTAACGGAGCAACATCATTTCCGCCCACTCTCTCGGTGGGACCAGAAGTCACTGCCCCAGCAGCTGATTTATCTCAGGACCTGTCAGCTTCTATTAAGGTGGCTGTAAATTCAAACACAGCTCCAGTTGAGGTGGCTGTTTTAAAGACTAGAAGTGGAAAGACCAAAGCTGATGGAGAAGAAGAGCTGGAGACTGATCCTGATGAGGGGCCCTCTACTCTAAGAAATCCTGCTGAGGAGGAAGAGAAGATTTGTTTCAAAGATCTAGCTAACCTAGTGAGAGCAAAGCAGGATAGAGATGCAGCTAGGATAGGAGCTGGCAAAGGTGGTTCTCAGCTTAAAGAGATCCTTGAGAAAATGACAGGAGGATTATTAGGGCAAAAAGTTGAGGGGGAGGGGCAAGAGGAAGATGATATAACAGACTGTTTGTATCTGAGAGAGAAGCTAAGAAATCTCCGTAAAGACTACACCAGGGCAGATAAGGAGCCAGTTCTAGCTTGGCTTAGTAGGTGTTATGATACAGGTGCTCTAGCTCTAACAGTTGGAGACAAGTCAGCAGCTCAGTTAGGAACTCTCTCGAGGGATAATGGAATAGATAGACATCTAGGAAGGGCTCTTGGTAACGTTAATCTGTGGATACGCCTTTTAATGGTGGTTGCCCTGAGATACCCTTCCCGAGATGATCTTCCATGGAATCCTAAACCCTGGACTACCATAGATGAGGGAATTAAGCGCTTGAGAGAATTTGCTGTTAGAGAGATACTCTGTGGTGAACATGAAACTCTGAATCCTGATGATATTCCTGTGGGAACAGGTCTTGCTAAAAAGATCATCAAACTTGCTCCTTCTAATTATGCAAACATTCTGGCAAGCAGGATTGTGTCAAGAAATTATGGTGGAGCTTCTCCTATGGTTGGCCAATTCAGTGATCAAATGAGACAATTGGAGGATAGCATGACACATGGTTCTTTGGTTTCAGCCATTGAAACTTTGTCTGGAAAAATTGAGAGTTGCATGAAGGATCTGAAAGATTCCATATACCAATAGGCACAGAAGGATAATTTCAATTCTTCCTCCAGGTGGATACAAGTCTTATCTGTGAGGAATACACGTCCTCCAAGGAGGTCATTCCAAAACAGGTCATTCCAAAACAGACCACCAAGGCAATCACGTAGAACTATTTGGATAACTCTGCGTGATCAGTTTGGTGAGAACATGAACCGCTGGGATGACCAACCAACTTCTAATCTTTTCAGGAGACTGAGGGAACTGCAAAGTGGCAGAACCCGAGGTAGCAACACCAGAAGGGTAGCTGTTACTTCCACAGTTCCCCAGAACAACTCTTGTGGCTCCAACAGTGGCTCCAGTTATAACATGCAAAGTTATAACCCTGCAAACTATGTGCAATGCACATGTGCGCATGTTCCCCATAACTAGGGGTGCCCTGCCTCCCGCCAGGGGGAGGAGAGGGATAACAGAGATAATAGAATCTATTGGGATGTGTACATCCAGTGGCCTGGCACTTCACAATTTCGGAAGTACAGGGCCTTGGTTGACACAGGAGCTCAGTGCACCATAATACCATCAAATTATCAGGGATCAGAGTCTATAACTATTCTGGGAGTCACTGGTGGATCTCAAGAGTTAAGTAAGGTAGAGGTTAATATAAGTTTAACTGGTAAACAATGGAGGAAGCATACAGTTGTGACCGGACCTGACGCACCTTGTATTTTGGGAATTGATTTTCTGAGAGAAGGGTGTTTCAAGGACCCTAGAGGTTACAAATGGGCTTTTGGAGTAGCTTCAATAGAAATTGATGGACAAAAATTGAAGCTATCTGCTAGACCTGAGCTTTCTGATGAATCTGCAGTTGTGGGACAACATAAGATACAGGACATTAAATTGCCGGTTGCTTCTCAGACTGTGCATCACAGACAATACAGAACCAACCGTGACTCTTTGTTGCCCATTCAGAATCTGATTCGTCAGCTGGAGAATCAGAAAGTCGTCAGCAAAACTCATTCACCTTTCAACAGTCCAGTGTGGCCTGTGCAAAAGCAGAATGGAGACTGGCGTCTGACAGTAGACTACCGAGCCCTAAATGAAGTGACACCACCTATGAGTGCAGCAGTACCAGACATGATGGAACTACAGTATGAGCTGGAATCCAAAGAGGCCAAATGGTATGCTACCATAGACATTGCTAATGCATTTTTCTCTATTCCCATAGCAGAGGAATGCAGGCCTCAGTTTGCTTTCACCTGGCGAGGAATCCAGTACACTTTCAACAGATTGCCAATGGGCTGGATCCACAGCTCAAGCATCTGTCATGCAGTGATCCACGATGCTCTGGAGAAAGGCGGTGCTCCAGAACACATCCAGTTCATCGATGATATCATTGTCTGGGGTAAAACTGCTGAGGAAGTCTTCGAGAAAGGTAACAAAATCATTGACATTCTTCTGAATGCAGGTTTTGCCATCAAATGAGACAAAGTGAAAGGACCTACCACAGAGATTCAGTTTCTGGGAGTGCGATGGCAGGATGGACGCCGACACATTCCAGTGGATGTGGTAAATAGAGTCTCTACCATGGCAAATCCCACAAACAAGCAAGAGACCCTACGTTTCTTGGGGTGTGGCCGGCTGACGGTGTCCCGTTAAGAAAGGGAATATGGTGGACGGAAGTTGGTAAACGGAAGGAATAGTCTAAACAATTTCATTGGTTAAGTGGGAGGAAGCACCCTCTGAACTGGGAGTGAAAATGGGCATTTCCAGCAGTTCTCGGTCAGTCTTGCTTCCGCCTTGCCTTTGGGCAACTATCTCTGTGCTGGGCTTTCTGCCAAGACTTCGGCCTTGAAGATAAGATAACCAGACCTGTATTAACTGCTTACAATTAACACAAACTTCTTTTAACTTCTTTCTTTTCTTTTTCTCCCTCTTTTCCGAACTACTCTGGGGAAGGGGGAAGAGAGGGGAGAGCGGAGGTGGGGATTCCCCTCGGACAAGGGGGGTTACTCTCATTTCTATGTTACTCTGTTGTATATCTTTGTATATATTGTAGATATTGTAAATTTGTAAATATTCCCCTGCAAACCCTATACTGCTTTGTAAATATAGCTCCACTGCTTTGCTAATTCAGCCGGTGAGTTTTTTTTCCTTTCCCTTCAATTTTTCTTTTCCCTTTTACCTTACAGGGGGGAGGGAAGAGGCTTCTTAGCCTTACCCCTTCCAACCCACCACATGGGGATAGTGGGATTTTGGAGACTGCACATTCCTGGATACAGTCAGATTGTGAAACCTCTGTATGATGTGACTCGAAAGAAAAACTATTTCCACTGGGGGCCTGAACAACAAGCAGCCTTTGACCAGATAAAGCAAGAGGTGATTCAAGCAGTGGGTCTGGGACCTGTCCGAGATGGTCCAGACATTAAGAACATTTTGTACACGGCTGCAAGTGACAATGGTCCAACCTGGTGCTTGTGGCAAAAAGCTCCGGGTGAGACACGTGGACGACCTCTTGGTTTCTGGAGTCGAGGTTACAGAGGTTCAGAGGCTAATAATACTCCAACAGAGAAAGAAATTTTAGCTGCCTATGAAGGAGTAAAAGCATCTTCTGAAGTGATTGGAACTGAATCACAACTTCTCTTAGCTCCGAGATTACCAGTTTTGAATTGGATGTTCAAAGGCAAAGGCTCCACACCACATCATGCCACAGACTCCACATGGTCTAAGTGGATGGCTCTGATAACACAGAGAGCTCGAATGGGAAATCTTGAAAGGCCTGGTCTAGTGGAGGTGATCTCAAGTTGGCCTGAAGGCATCAACTGTGCTAAACCTCCAGAGGAGAAAGTAACTCGTGGTGAGGAAGCTCCTCCTTACAATGACCTTTCTGATGATGAAAAGAAATATGCTTTGTTCACAGACGGTTCCTGTCGTCTTGTTGGAAACAAGCGAAGGTGGAAGTCTGCAGTGTGGAGTCCAACATGCCGAGTTGCAGAGGCAAAAGATGGAGAAGGAGAATCCAGTCAGTTCGCAGAGGTAAAAGCTGTCCAGCTAGCTCTCGACGTAGCTGAACGTGAGAGATGGCCAAAGCTTTATCTCTACACCGACTCCTGGATGGTAGCCAATGCTCTATGGGGTTGGCTAAAGAACTGGAAGAAGAGTGGTTGGCAGAGGAAAGGAAAACCCATTTGGGCAGCCAACCTGTGGCAGGACATTGCTGATCGAATCGAGAGAATTCCAGTGAAAGTGAGACACATCGATGCCCACATTCCTAAGAGCAAAGCTACTGAGGAACAGCAACACAACCATCAGGCAGATCTAGCTGCAAGAGTTTCTCAAGTAGACATGGACTCTAATCTTGATCTCGACTGGAAACACCGAGGTGAGATATTCTTAGCTCGGTGGGTTCATGATTCATCAGGACATCAAGGCAGAGATGCAACATACCAATGGGCTCGTGACAGATCCATAGACATTTCCATGGATGCTATCACACAAGTCATCCATGACTGTGACATTTGTGCTGCTATTAAGCAGGCAAAACGACTTAAGCCCTTGTGGTATGGTGATAGATGGTCCAAGTACAAGTATGGTGAAGCTTGGCAGATTGACTACATCAATCTACCACGTTCTCGTTCTGGTAAGCAATACGTGCTTACTATGGTAGAGGCAAACACTGGATGGTTGGAAACTTATCCAGTTCCACATGCAACTGCACGCAACACCATTCTCGGTCTGGAGAGACAGATCCTGTGGAGACACGGAATTCCAGAGAGGATTGAGTCAGACAACGGAACTCATTTCAAGAACAACCTTGTAAAGAACTGGGCAAAAGAGCACGGTATTGAGTGGATATTCCATATTCCCTACTATGCACCAGCTTCAGGGAAGATTGAACGCTACAATGGTTTGTTGAAGACCACTCTTAAAGCCATGGGAGGTGGATCTTCGAAAAACTGGGAAAAACATTTAGCACAAGCAACCTGGCTGGTAAATAGTAGAGGTTCAGTGAACCGAGCTGGACCTGCACATTCAGATTTGCTACGGAAAGTAGAAGGTGATAGAGTTCCTGTTGTTAGAGAAAAGAATCTGTTAGGTAAAACTGTTTGGGTATTTTCACCCTCAGGAGAGGCTAAACCTGTCCGAGGGGTGGTTTCAGCTGAAGGTCCGGGTCACACTTATTGGGTAATGCAAGAGAATGGTGAAATTCAGTGTATTCCACAAAGAAATTTAACCTTAGCTGAAAGGGATTGATTTCAAACTGTTGTACAGCTACACCGCGTCCAAAGGAAGAATCAACAAGGAATCTATGGTGCACGAACCCTGAGATCCCTGAGAGCCCTGAGTCAACTAAGAGACCCTGCGAATCCCTGTTTCCCTTTTCTTTGCTTCGTCGGTGAAGAAACGAACTGTTTTCCATTTTTCTCATTTTCTGATTTTCATGGACTTTTGAATCATCTACATCTGAGCATAGCCGGAATGGACTATGAACTTTTCTCTCAAACTGTATATGTCGTTGTGGATTGGATGGACAGTATGAACGGCCAATGAAATTGTTTAGAAGGGGTGGACTGTGACCGGTTGACGTTGTCCCCTTAAGAAAGGGAATATGGTGGACGGATGTTGGTAAACGGAAAGAATAATCTAAACTATTTCATTGGTGAAGTGGGAGGAAGCACCTTCTGAACTGGGACAGCAGGAAGGTATACTGGGCTTTACAGCACTTTTCTGCAGTCTTGCTTCCGCCTCTTCTTCAGGCAGCAGCTTTCTGTGCTGGGCTTTCTGCGCTGGGCTTTCTGCCAAGGCTCCGGCCTTCAAACTGACAAACCTGATAAGGCCTGTATTATCTGCTTTCCAATTAACACAAAACTGCTTTTAACTTCTTTCTTTCTCTTTCTCTCTCTTCTAACCTACTCTGGGGAAAGGGGGGAGAGAGAGGAGAGAGGAGGTGGGGAACCTCCTCAGCAGAGGGGGGAACTCTCATCTCTGTGTTACTTTATGGTATATCTTTGTATATATTGTAAATATTGTAAATTTTTAAATATTCCCCTGCATACCCTACATTGCTTTGTAAATATACAGCTACACTGCTTTGCTAATTCAGCTTGTGAGTTTTTTTTTCCTTTCCCTTCAATTTTTTTCTTTCCCTTTACTTTACAGGGGGGATGGAAGAGGCTTCTTGGCCTTACCCTTCCAACCCACCACACAGATCCATAGACATTTCCATGGATGCTATCACACAAGTCATCCATGATTGTGACATTTGTGCTGCTATTAAGCAGGCAAAACAACTTAAGCCCCTGTGGTATGGTGACAGATGTTCCAAGTACAAATATGGTGAAGCTTGGCAGATTGACTACATCACTCTACCACGTTCTCATTCTGGTAAGTAATACGTGCTTACTATGGTAGAGGCAAACACTGGATGGTTGGAAACTTATCCAGTTCCACATGCAACTGCACGCAACACCATTCTCAGTCTGGAGAGACAGATCCTGTGGAGACACGGAACTCCAAGAAAGGATTGAGTCAGGCGACGGAACTCATTTCAAGACCAATCTTGTCAAGAACTGGGCAAAAGAGCACGGTATTGAGTGGATATTCCATATTCCCTACTATGCACCAGCTGCAGGGAAGATTGAACGCTACAATGGTTTGTTGAAGACCACTCTTAAAGCCATGGGGGGTGGATCTTTGAAAAACTGGGAAAAACATTTAGCACAAGCAACCTGGCTGGTAAATAGTAGAGGTTCAGTGAACCGAGCTGGACCTGCACATTCAGATTTGCTACAGAAAGTAGAAGGTGATAGAGTTCCTGTTGTTAGAGAACTCCAGCCACTCTGACCCCAGCCTGTAGCACTGCATGGGGTTGTTGTGGCCAATGTATAGAACCGAGCACTTAGATGTGGTAAATCTAATTATGTGTTAAATTAGTATCCTCCAAAGCCACAACCAGCAGTGACAACATTAACAAGGTTGATTTCAATAGCTGTAAACTAAGCAGTGCCTTCTCCATTCTCTGGGCCTTGGTCCATTTTATATGACTTGGCCACTGTCTAACTGAGCCTTCAAAAATGAGTGGTCCTGTGATAACTCCTGAGTTGTGCTTGGGAATTGTTTAAGAGTGGTGCAAGGGCATGCTGAAACCATGTCAGAGGCCTGACATTAGTTATAGTAACAGCCAAAGCTCCCAGTGACTCCAGTAAGTGGTCTGGTCAGCTGTCCATGCACTCAGACATGCTTGAAGGCTCGCTCACTCCTTCTGTTTACCAGTGTATTCCTAAAGGTCCTCAGGAGACTCCACTGCTGGAAGTGAAGAGAAAATGCCTCATTAGGAGTCTTTTAGAATCCCCCACTAAGAGATGGGGCCACTTCAGTGGAGAGTCAGAACTGGGCAAGGCGCTGACATGCCTACAGTGGCAGAAGTGGAGGACTAGCAATATAGAGACTGTGGTTTTCGAAGAAGAAAAGTTTAAAGGCTTCTGGGAAGAACCCATCTCCACTGGAATTTGCTGCAGTGGCACAGATATGTTTCTGCAAAACTGCAGAGCCAGTTTCTAACTCCTGTCAGAGTCATAGAGTGGTTTAGGTTGGAAGAAACCTTTAAAATTCATCTAGTCGAAATCCCCTGCAGTGCTCGGGGACATGCTCAGAGCCCTCTCCAACCTTATCTGGAATGGGACATCTGCCACCTCTCTGGGCAACCTGTGCCCATGTTTCACCACCCTCAGTATATAAAAAAACGTCATCTATCTGGTCTAAATCTTCCCTCTTTTAGTTTAAAACCATCACCCCTTGTCCTGTCACAGCAGGCTCTCGTTGTCCTCGTGTTTCTCACAGTTCCCCCTTAAGTACTAAGAAGCCAATACAACAGTCAGTATCAAGAGAGCATCAGTGAGCAACAGTGAGGATCAACTGAATTTTGGATTAATTTCAGTGGGGAGGAACCACAGTAAGTCCTTCAACTCTAATCTCATCACTCTAGATGAATACTGCTGTGATGGAGAACCTGCAGCCAGTCTTGATGCTTAAGAAGGTGTTTAAACCCAAAGCACTATGGTGTCAGTAAACCCAGGAGCAATAGTTTTTATTGTCATGAAAGGAACTGATTTTCATTTATTTATTTATTTAACTTTTCACTTCTGATGTGGTGTAAATATACTTTTAAAAGGTTGGGACAAAGCAAAAGGAAAGAGTCTGGACAGAGCCCAAGCCTGGAGCTCCAAGCCACATTGCCTGAGCTAAATCAAGTGATGAGGAAAAGGCTGAGGTACTTAATAACTTCTTTACCTCAGTCTTCACTGCAAGGGCCTCTAGCCACACTCCTGATGTTATGGAAGTCAAAGCCAGGGATGGGGAGGAAGAACTGCCCATTGTAAGTGCAGATCAGGTTCGTGATCATCTGAAGAACCTAAAAGTGTTCAAGTCCATGGGACCCGACGGGATACACCCACGGGTACTGAGAGAACTGGCAGATGAGGTTGCTAAACCCCTCTCTATTATATTTCAAAAGTCATGGCAATCTGGTGAAGTCCCCACAGACTGGAAAAGCAGAAACATTGCCCCCATCTTCAAAAAGGGTAAGAAGGAGGAACCAGGGAACTACAGGCCAGTCAGTCTCACCTCTGTGCCTGGAAAGATCATGGAGCAGATCCTCCTGGAGTCACTACTCGCTCAAAAGAATACTGAAGAGGTGATTGGGAACAGTCAGCATGGCTTTGCCAAGGGCAAATCCTGCCTGACCAACCTGGTGGCCTTCTATGAGCAGGTGACAAAATTAATAGATGAGGGGCGAACAACTGATGTCATTTACCTGGACCTGAGCAAAGCCTTCGACACTGTCCCGCACCACATCCTGGTCTCCAAACTGGTGACACATGGGTTTGATGGGTGGACCACTAGATGGATAAGGAACTGGCTTGATGGCCGCACCCAAAGAGTGGCTGTCAATGGCTCCATGTCCCAGTGGAGGCCAGTGACAAGCGGAGTCCCTCAGGGATCAGTCCTGGGACCTGTCTTGTTCAACATCTTTGTGGGTGCCATGGACAGTGGCATTGAGTGCACCCTCAGCAAGTTTGCTGATGACACCAAGCTGTGTGGTGCAGCAGACACGCTGGAGGGAAGGGAGGCCATCCAGAGGGACCTTGACAGGCTGGAGGTGGGCACAAGCCAACCTCATGAAGTTCAATAAGAGCAAGTGCAGGGTCCTGCATCTGGGTCGAGGCAATCCCAGGCACAAATACAGGCTGGGCAGTGACAGGCTGGAAAGTAGCCCTGAGGAGAGAGACTTGGGGGTGCTGGTGGACAAAAAGCTCAACATGAGCTCTCAATGTGCACTTGCAGCCCGTAAAGCCAATCAGATCCTGGGCTGCATCAGGAGAAGTGTGTCCAGCAGGTCGAGGGAGGTGATCCTCCCCCTCTACTCAGCCCTGGTGAGACCCCACCTGGAGTACTGTGTCCAGTTCTGGAGCCCCTATTACAAGAGGGATGTGGAGGTGCTGGAACGTGTCCAGAGAAGGGCCACGAGGATGATCAGAGGGCTGGAGCACCTCTCCTATGAGGACAGGCTGAAGGAGTTGGGGCTGTTCAGTCTGCAGAAGAGAAGGCTCTGAGGTGACCTAATTGTGGCCTTCCAGTATCTGAAGGGGGCCTACAGGAAGGCTGGGGAAGGACTTCTCAGGATGTCAGGTAGTGATAGGACTAGGGGGAATGGAATGAAGCTGGAGGTGGGGAGATTCAGGCTGGATGTGAGGAGGAGGTTCTTCACCATAAGAGTGGTGAGACCCTGGAATGGGTTGTCCAGGGAGGTGGTCGAGGCCCCGTCCCTGGGGGTGTTTAAGCCCAGGCTGGATGAGGCTCTGTCCAGCCTGATCTAGTGTGGGGTTTCCCTGCCCATGGCAGGGGGGTTGGAACTAGATGATCCTTCTGGTCCCTTCCAACCCTGAATGAAACTATGAAACTATGAAACTATGAAACTAAATAGTAGTCCCTTGAGCCAGTCTTACATAGGAGCAAAATCTCACACATCAGCACTGCAAGCATGTGTGTGGTCAGTTTTTTATTGCAGTGAACCACAGGCAGGAGCAGGAGTGAGCACCATTTTGCCCCACATTGGCAGGAGAAGTGGCCAAGACCCTCTTTTGCCCACTGGCCTCAGGAGAGCTCAGGAACATTTACCCGCCACACTCAGATCCCATCTTGGCAGGGGATGGATGGATGTTGTCATCTGTATTACAAAACAGGGAAGCTCTTGAGCAGCTCACTGGGAGGTTGGGTGAGGGTATGATTTGATAGCAATCAAATCAGCATGAATATGCCAGCAACCCTACCAGACTCGTTCTGTTGGGCTGTGCTCCCAGAATTTTGCCCAGAACATAGCAATGGTATGACTGCTTCTGGTGTCCCCAGCAACCACAGCTCTAACAAACCTTTTCCTTCTGGGCTTTTCCCAGCCTGTGGCAGCTCTCAGACCACCATGGACTTTGTGCCTGTGTTTGCACATGATGCAAAATGTACACCAGGATCACAGGGCCACAGTTGGGGTTGGAAGGGACCTCTGGAGATTGTCGAGTTCAGTCCACCTGCCAGAGCAGGACCATAGAATCTGGCACAGGTCACACAGGAACACATCCAGATGGATCTGGAAAGTCTCCAGAGAAGGAGACTCCACAACCTCTCTGGACAGCCTGTTCACCCTCTCTGAAACAGCACCTACCTACTATGGCCTCGATTTTGAGCCAACTAACCCATGCACTTATGTGAACCCCCTCTGGAGGCACCTTTTCCTTTCCATTGGCAGGGAAGATGCAAAGGTTGTGACACACCTTATTTAGACACCTTGGGAATTTATTGTGTCTTGGGGATGAACCTAGGTATGACCAGGCTGCACAGGTCAGGTGGTGCTTTGCAGGGAGCCCAGGTATGGGACTTGTGATGGGTTAGAGGAGGCTCTTGGTGCTGGGATCTGACTGGATGGGAGATTGAGCTTCATATGCTGGGCTAAAGGCATCTCCTATTGCCTTAACCAAAAGAACTGAGGCCACCCCACAGTTTGGATGAAAACTGTATATCAAAAGTACACATTATGGGTTATTTTTTCTTCTGCTGGTCTTGTACTCATGGTGTCCACTCAGCTTCTCCCCACATCCTGGGGAGACATGAGAGTTTGTGTCTCACTTGTTAAGCATGTGGACCATCTAGTTCCAACCCCCTCAGGGACACCTCACACTAGATCAGGTTGCTCACACCCACATCCAGCCTGGCCTTAAAAACCTCTAGGAATGAGGCTTCCACCACCTCCCTGGGCAACCTGTGCCAGTGTCTCACCACCCTCATGGGGAAGAACTTCTTCCTAACATCCAATCTGAATCTACCCATTTCTAGTTATTTTCCATTCCCCCTAGTTCTATCACTCCCTGGCACCCTAAAAAGTCCCTCCCCAGCTTTCTTGTAGCCCCCTTCAGATACTGGAAGGCCACAATAAGGTCTCCTAGGAGCCTTCTCTTCTCCAGACCAAACAGCCCCAACTGTCTCAATCTGTCTCCATAGGAGAGCAACCCCAGCCCTCTGCTCATCCTTGTGGCCCTTCTCTGGACACATTCCAGCATGTCCAAATCCTTCTTGTAATAGGGCCTCCATAACTGGACACAGTACTCCAGGGGGAGAACAGGAGACATGAAGGCTGTTGCTGACACATAGCTGTATTTTAGAAGATGATGAATGATTTCCTGAAGGCACAAGGACGAGGCAAGGATGGAGCCCTTTAAAGCAGAGTCACGTGGTGGGTGGGGGTGTGGAGATTAGAGCACTAATTGAGTTCCTAATGCTCTTAGGGCTAATCATCAATGCCTTAGCATATAAGGCAGTTCTCATACAGATTTTGGGCATGAGGAGATTAGTAGGAAAGGTCTATCATCTCTTGCCCTTGTGTTCCATATCACACCAGTCACTCTCTGCATTGTACAATCTGTTGCACCTTGGAGGGTAAAAAAACTCAGTCCTGAAAACCCTTACCATTACTCACTGCAGGTGTAACTGCTGTAACGCCAGAGACCTTCACCTCAACCCAGCTGGGCTTGTGGCACTTCAGCTGCCTCCCAAGAGCAACCTGAGATCCTGATCTCAGAGCCTAGCACACAGAGAGTGTGGTAAGGGCAGGGGTGTTGGACTGAGGTAGAGATATCACCCTGAGCATCTGATGGTAGGCTCTGTCTGGTTGTGTCAGTGGTAAGAGATGAGCCTATGAAGATACATCAGAGATTGCACTCCAGCTGAGATAAGTGCAGCAAAGCCTGGCAAAGCCCCAGGTCTCCTTTTGATACACCCAGAAAAGCAGCAGATGATGGAGGGTCATGCTCAGACCTTCCACTGTGGTTATAACCCAACCAGGAACCTGAGGCTGGTATTAGACAGGGGCCCAGGCAAAAAGTGAGGTCTGGGGAGACACTGGAATATCCCACAGCTGCCTCTTATCTCTGTAACAGACAAGAGCAAGCTAATCTCACCATCCTGCCAGTCAAACGCCTCCAAGGTGATCAGTATTTTGAGACCTGTGGTGTTGGCATTCTTGCAATCCACCCTGATGGACCTTCCAGCAACTCAACATCTTTCCTAAGCTGAGAGAATCAAAGAATCATTGAATCTTGTGGTTTGGCTTCCAAGGGACCTTTAAAGGTCATCAAATCCAAGCCCCATGCAATGAGCATCTTCAAGTAGATCAGGCTTCTCAGAGCCACCTTCCAATCTCACCTGGACTGTTTCCAGGGATGGGTCATCTACCATTTCTCTGGGCAGCCTCTGTGTAAAAAGTCATCCTTCTGCCCAGTCTAAGTCTCTCCTCTTTTAGTTTATAACCATCACCCCTTGCCCTTTCACAGCATGTCCTGCTAAAAAGATTGTCTCCATCTTTCTTACAGTACTTCTCTTCTCCAAGTTGAACAACCACAGGTGTCTCAGCCTGTCCTCATGGGAAAGGTGCTCTTTGATGATTTTTGTGGCCTCCTCTGGAGCAGCTGCAACAAGTCTGTGTGTCTGATATAGAGCATTCCTGTGATGGTTTAAAGCTTTTATACAGCTGCATTTTGGGACAGAATAAAGTGTCCTGGTTGGTTTGGTTCTCAGGGGGGTTTGCATGACTTGCTGTCCTGTCATGTTCAATGAGCTATTTCATCTGCCTTTCTCACTCTCAGTGCAGAAGAGCATTTGATGACAAGATGAGTCCCTGGAATTTTTGAGCTCCAGACCTTATAGAACTCTTTATTTAGAGAGGAGACAGGGCCAATGCAGTCACTTTGGTGTGATTCCTAATTTATTCAAAAGCCTTGACTCTGGGTTAAAGCTATCCACCCAGGGCTTTTTCTCTTCCCTCTAGACTGACTACCCAGAGAGGTTGTGGAGTTTCCTTCTCTGGAGACTTTCCAAACCCACCTGGATGCATTCCTGTGTGGACTACCCTAGGTGATCCTGCTTTGGACTCAGTGATCTCTGGAGGTCCGTTCCAACATTTAATGATCTATGATTCTATGACTAGAGTTCAGCCTTGAATTTGGGAAACATTCCCAGCAGGAGTTTTCTTAGACCTAACACATTTTCCAAAATGCCCTTCCCCCACTGAAATCTCCCTTAACACTTAATTAAAACCATCTTCAGCCACCTCTGTGAGCGAGCCTACATTCATCACTGTGTCCAGTTCTGGGCCCCTCAGTTTAGGAAAGATGTTGACTTGATGGAACGTGTCCAGAGAAGGGCAACAAAGCTGGGGAGGAGTTTGGAGCATAGCCCTGTGAGGAGAGACTGAGGGAGCTGGGGTTGCTTAGCCTGGAGAAGAGGAGGCTCAGGGGAGACTTTATTGCTGTCTACAACTCCCTGAAGGGAGGTTATAGCCAGGTGGGGGTTGGTCTCTTCTCCCAGGCAACCAGCACCAGAACAAGAGGACACAGTCTCAAGCTGTGCCAGGGGAGGTTTAGGATGGGTGTTAGGAAGAAATTCTTCAGAGAAAGAGTGATTGGCCATTGGAATGTGCTGCCCAGAGAGGTGGTGGAATCACCATCACTGGAGGTGTTGGGCGATAGGTTGGACTTGATGATCTCGAAGGTCTTTTCCAACCTGGTTTATTCTATTCTATTCTATTCTATTCTATTCTATTCTATTTGTGCCAATTGGGATATGGATTTTTTAAATTCATTCTTCAACTCTTTCATGCAATTCTCAATTTTTCCAGACAGAGTTTCAATGGCCGAAACCAAAGAAACACGTGTCATGCTATCCTCCAATTGTCTCATTTGATCAGTGAATTGGCCAACCGTAGGAGGAGCTCCACCATAATTTCTTGACACAATTCTGCTCACCAGAATGTTTGCATAATTAGAAGGAACACGCTTGATGAGCTTTTTAGCAAGACCAGATCCCACAGGAGTATCATCAGGATTCAGAGTTTCATGTTCACCATAGCGTATCTCTCTAACAGCAAATTCTCTCAGGTGCTTAATTCCCTCATCTATGGTAATCCAGGGTTTAGGATTCCATGGAAGATCATCTCGGGAAGGGTATCTCAGGGCAACTGCCATTAAAAGGTGTATCCACAGATTAACCTTACCAAGAGCCTTGCCTAGATGTCTATCTATTCCATTATCCCTCGAGAGAGTTCCTAGCTGAGCTGCTGACTTGTCTCCAACCATGAGAGTTGGAGCACCTGTATCATAACATCTACTAAGCCAAGCTAGAACTGGCTCCTTATCTGCTCTGGTGTAATCTTTACGGACATTTTGAAGTTCTTCCCGAGGTGAAGAACATCTGGAAAGGTCATCTTCCTCCTCCTTTGCCTCCTCTTCCTCAACTTGTTGTCCAAATAATCCTGCTGTCACTCTCCTAAGGATCTCTTTAAGCTGAGAACCACCACTGCTAGCTGCTGTCCTAGCTGCATCTCTATCCTGTTTTGATCTCACTAACTCCGCTAGATCTTTAAAACAAACCTTCTCTTCCTCCTCAGCAGGATCTTTTTTTGGCAGAAGTTCCCTTACCAGGATCAGTCTCCTGCTCTTCTTCCCCATTAGCTCCTGGATCAGCTTTGGCCTTTCCACTTCTAGTCTTTAAACCTGCTACTTGCTTAATTGGAGCTGTGTTTGAATTTACAGCCACCTGAACAGAAGCTGACAGTTTTTGAGACAGATCAGCTGCTGTGGGAGTGGCTTCCAGTCCTGCCGAGAAGGCGGGCGGAAATGACTTTGCCTCGTTAATGGCGGCTGCTGAAGCCAGGGGAGCCGCCATGTTGGAAGCTGCTGCCGCCCCTGGCTGCTTGCCAGAATCAGCAACAGAACCGTTCAAAGCAGCCTTTCCAATAGACTTTTTAGCTTTATCTTTGACACATATTCTCCACTCTCTTCATCACTGGCCGTCTCTGGGGCTGACCCAGAGGTACGCTGCCTCCTCTTTGATCTATGCTTAATAATGAAACAGGCCCTAGACCCTTTTTTCTCCCGACGCCAAGAATATAGCGAATACACTTTAGTTATCACCAGCAGCAGGATTACACACATCAAATAAATCACCTTTGCATCTCAGCCATCACTTAAAATTACTCTTTCACCTACTGGAATCTTAAACTGCCTTATCTCAATCGGGAGAGTGCTAGAGGTCACATTCCTGTATCTGGTAAGCCAAAAGAATCCCAGACAACAATCATATAGAAGCTGAATCTTGTACACAAACCACAAATAAATTTTCTGCATTAAATATTTACCCAGGTAATCCAGAACCAAACCCAAACAATATCTATGGATCAGAACCCCAAAAACTGAGAAGAACAGACGCTCCAAAATCCAAAACACCTTCATGTTTGCTAGTCCGGCTCGAGAAAGCAATAAATCAAGCTAATTATCTGCCACACGTTGGGACAGCCAAAAAGAAATGTGGTGGTTTGGAGAGAAGGCCCAGCTTCCTCTCCCCCACAAAGAGGAAAAATAACCACCGCTAACCCAGCTGGAGAAGCAAAGGGAAATGCTATATTTTACAAGCAACGTGGAAAATGCCAGATATGTACACAAAATATACAGTATTTACAACATATATACAGAAATTTGCAGCAAAGTAAAAAAAACCAAGAATACAGGAACGAAATTCCCCCCGGAGGAGGGTTCCCCCGTACCCCCTTCTCTCCCCCTACCTCCCCTTTTTTCCCAAAGAGGGTTAGAAAGAGAGAAAAAGGCAGCTATTAATAAGGCAGAATATTAGTTAAGCCTCATGCGAATTAGTTGCTTATCTGTTCAGGGTCACTCTGGCAGGGCGCCCAGAAGCAGACGAGCTGGAAAGGGAGAAGGAAAGGAGCAAACTGAGAGAAAATCCCAGCTGCACAAAACTTAAAACTGCATTCTACTAATCTACCAATGAAATTCGTTTAGAATATCTGATTGTTTTCATTAATATTCCAAAGCATTCAGCCAGAGTGTCCCAGCACTGTCCCTTTTCTTAAAGGCACAGCCTCAAATGGCTATTCTATTCTATTCTATTCTATTCATGAACACCTTGAAGTTGCAAGGTTGGAGCCCTGCTGTGATCCTGTCCCACCTGAGATATTATGTGGCAGCTATACTCAGAATACCATAGAGGGCACCTATGCAACTGAATCCTGCCACTGATGGTTCATATAGTGTCCTCTCTGCCACACTGGACTCTCTTCCTACAGGCATTTCTGTCCCTTTCCCCCAGGAGACTTTCTTTAGTGGTCATGTTCTGCAAAGCTGGATCCCCACTGTTTGCATCAGGACTCAGCCCTTTGTAAAGCACTATGTGATGACAACATTTCTTGATCATGATTCACAACAACAGCTACAACCCAAGTTCTTGGCTCACTGTGTAGACCAATATCTAATGGCATTCAGTTCAATCCAATACTATCTGCATCCCCATCCCCTCTGACTCCAGCTTCAGGGCCTGGCCAGTGTTGAGCCCATGCTGTTCCTGTTCACAAACCCTAAGCACCCTGATTGCTGCTTGGAATGAAGAGGGAGCACTTGGAGATGAACTTCTGGCAGTGTAAGCCCTAGGGAAGGCTGAGGTCTTTGCATGTCCGACACTCATCGATTCATGTCTCCCGAATTGTGGAATTGTGGAGATTTACAGGTAAGGTCAACCAGGGAGGCCACCAAATTGCAATTAATGATGCTAAACAATTAATTATTAAGACAATCTGGGAGGAAAACAAACAAACCAACCAAAAGAAGTGCTGGAAATCCCACTCTGAGCACCTCAATGTGTAATCTCCTTGAGGGGAAAAAAAAAGAACCACCCAGTCAACAGCTGCAGCACGAGGTCAAGCTGATCATGTGCAGCTTTAACTTCTGAAGCCATTTCAAAGGGTAAAGCTGGAGAAACTCCCTCATTTCCATGACAAACAGCAATCAGTCCCTGAAGAGATTTACCATGACACCTGCCTGAAGCTGCAGCCTGCAACATGTGGACTCCTCAGATGTCTGACATGAGCTTAGTTTCCAGCTGCATCATTGCAGGTGGGATTTATGTGTCAGGAGGAACAGGCTGAGGAAGGAGGTGGGAGCACAACATGCAAAAGGAACATCTTTTTACACTAGGATTCTTGTGTCTTTTGGAGCATTGCTTTTGGTAAATCATGCAGAACTGGATTCTGCTCTAGCTAGAATCATTGAATAATACATTGCATAACCCCTCTGGTCTGTCATCAATGGGGCAATGGTCCCTTGCAGGGGTAATTCAGAACTGGCTGAGGTCTCTCCCTTCATGTAGAAGAAACAGGAGCACCTCAAGGTATGTGGCAGTTTCTGGGACTACTTATTTATGGCCACAGCTCCTGTGGGGTAGGAATGGGATTCACTGTATAAACTCAGACATTGAGCTCTTTATGCTTATGCTCTGTGTTTTGCGTATTATGCTGTCTACAACTACCTGAAGGGAGGTTGTAGCCAGGTGGGGGTTGGTCTCTTCTCCCAGGCAACCAGCACCAGAACAAGAGGACACAGTCTCAAACTGCACCAGGGGAGGTTTACGCTGGATGTGAGGAAGAAGTTCTTCATAGAAAGAGTTATTTGCCATTGGAATGTGCTGCCCAGGGAGGTGGTGGAGTCCCCATCACTGGAGGTGGTTAGGAAGAGACTGGATGGGGTGCTTGGTGCCATGGTTTAGTTGATTAGATGGTGTTGGATGATAGGTTGGACTTAATGATCTCAAAGGTCTTTTCCAACCTGGTTAGTTCTATTCTATTCTATTCTATTCTATTCTATTCTATTCTATTCTATTCTATTCTATTCTCCTGGATGAGACATGGTTAACAGAGCCTGGAAACTGGTTCAGCTCATTCTAAAGCAGAGGGCTCAGAGGTGTCTGTCTTCCCCTGAGTGAAATTCCAGAATCTGCAAGTTTATTCCCTAATTTTTCCCTCCCTAAAAGAAACAAACAAGCAAAAAAACAAACCAAACCAAAAGCAAACAAGCAAACAAAAAAAATCTTCCAAGAGCAGCAGTGCTATTTCTGACTTCAGCATTTAATTTCAGCAGTTAATTTCACAGGCATCCACAGAGTGTCAGTGTCAGGCTCAGTTGTAACAGAACATTAGAGTAGAGTAGAATAGAATAGAATAGAATAGAATAGAACAGAACAGAACAGAACCGAACCTCCATTGGTCTGCTGGTCACACTCTTCTTAGTGCACCCAGAATCCCCTTGGCCCTCTTGGCCGCAAGGGCACATTGCTGTCCCATGGATAACTTGTCCACCAGTACTCTCAGGTCCTTCTTCATGGGGCTGCTTGCCAGCAGATCACCTCCCAACCTGTACTAGTCAAGAAAGCCTTTGCCACCAGAAGCCAAGTAACCAGAGATAGGATGAGAGGAAATGGTTTGGATGTTAGGAAAACCTTCTTCATTGAGAGAGTGGTTGGGCATTGGAACGGGCTGCCCAGGCAGGTGGTGGAGTCACCATCCCTGGAGGTGTTCAGGAAGTGTGTAGATGTGGTGCTTCAGGATATAGCTCAGTGGTCTTGGTGGATGGGTTATGGTCAGAGCTGATGATCTTAAAGGTCTTTTCAAACCTTAGTGGTGATTCTGTGATTCTAAGCCAGCTTTCCCCCTGCATTCAAGCTCATGACTCCGATACATGTGTACAGAGGAGAAGGAGGCACTGGGTCAGGCTTGTCAAGCAGCAGAGACCACGCTGTGTACAGTGATGCAAACTTGTCTGTCATCAGATCTGTACGAGGAGCGAGTAGAACACATCTTTAAAATCCTCATTAGTTAATTATCATCACTGTAGATGGTGCCCAGCTGTAAACTCCTTTCTGCTCATCTTAATCCTATTCTGAGTGGCCACCCTCAGCAGAGGAGCCTGTTTGTTTTCCTCTCCAGAGCAGTGGTGGAACACGGGAGCACACAGTGGCAGAGGAAGCTGCAAGAAGGGGAGAGATGTAAAGCTTTAAGAAGTGAGAAGGGGGCCCATCCCCCTGTGCAGGCAGAAGAAGCATTTCACCTTTCATTTGTAGGGCTGAAACCCATAAATTAGGGAGATCTCTCTGCCTGGCTTTTGATCTTCTCCATGAGCATTCAAGGGAGGCCTGAGCCGGCATGGATTATTGAGCTGAGCAGAGCTATGTACCTGGATGGCCCTCGATGTGGTGAGTTGGATCTGCCTCTCTCTGTCCCTCCATAAACTTGTGAATTGATACAGGCAAAGCAGAAAAAAGGGAGGTACTGGAGGAATGGAAATCAGACAGCAGCAGGAGGTCTGATCTTTGCCTTTTGTCAGTAGCTTTGTTGTTCTTTGTCATCACATCTTTGTTTCATAGAATTCTTTGGGTTGGAAGGGGCCTTTAAAGGTCATCCAGTCCAACCTCCTTGCAGTGAGCAGGGACATCTTCAGCTTGATCAGGTTGCTCAGAACCTCATCCAACCTCAGCTGGAATGTTTCCGGGGTAGGGCTTCTACCACCTCTCTGGGCAACCTGTGACAGTGTTCCAGCATCATCCAGTGTAAACAATTTCTTCTATCTAGTTTGAATCTCCCCTCTTTTAGTTTAAACCCATCACCTTTTGTCCTTTGGCAACAGGCCCTACTAAAAGACTTGTTCCCATCTTTCTTATAGACCCCTTTAAAGTACTGAAAGCCACAATAAGGTCTCCTTAGAGCCTTTCTTCTTCAGTCTGAAGAACTCCAACTCTCTCAGCCTGTCCTCACAGTAGCTGTGCTCCAGCCCTCTCATCATTTTTGCAGCTTCCTTTGGACCAGCTCAAACAAGTCCCTGTTCTTCAGGTGCTGAGGACCCCAGAGGTGGACACAGCACTGCAGGTGGGATCTCATCAAAGCAGAAGAGACCTTGACCTGCTGGCCATGCTGCTCTGGATGCAGCCCAGGATATGGCTGGCTCCCGGGCTCTGAGTGCACATCAGCTCATGTCCAGCTTTTCACCCATCAATACCACCAAAGCCTTCTCTGCAGTTTCCTACTAGGAAAGGGAGATGTAGTTGGTGTTCACATGGGAGAAAGCAGTGCCCATAATAAATCAGGGCTATATTTATGGGGAAGGTTATGGGGAAGGTATATTTATGGGGAAGGATCCTCCCCCTCTACTCAGCCCTGGTGAGGCCCCACATGGAGTACTGCGTCCAGTTCTGGAGCCCCTATTACAAGAGGGATGTGGAGGTGCTGGAACGTGTCCAGAGAAGGGCCACAAGGATGATCAGAGGGCTGGAGCACCTCTCCTATGAGGACAGACTGAAGGAGTTGCAGCTGTTCAGTCTGCAGAAGAGAAGGCTCCGAGGTGACCTAATTGTGGCCTTCCAGTATCTGAAGGGGGCCTACAGGAAGGCTGGGGAGGGACTTCTCAGGATCTCAGGTAGTGATAGGACTAGGGGGAATGGAATGAAGCTGGAGGTGGGGAGATTCAGGATGGATGTGAGGAGGAGGTTCTTCACCATGAGAGTGGTGAAACCCTGGAATGGGTTGTCCAGGGAGGTGGTCGGGGCCCCGTCCCTGGGGGTGTTTAAGAGCAGGCTGGATGAGGCTCTGTCCAGCCTGATCTAGTGTGGGGTGTCCCTGCCCATGGCAGGGGGGTTGGCACTAGATGATCCTTGTGGTCCCTTCCAACCCTGACTGATACTATGATACTATGAAGGTTGCTGATGTGATCAAGGCATAGCTGGTGGCTCTATTTTGCTCCATTGAGCAATGCAGATGTTATCTCTGGAAAATGACCAAAGACTGCTTTTGTGTTTTCCTGGGAAGCTCTGAAGTAGGCTCTGAGTCCATCCATACAGAGGCATTTCCCAAATACACAGGTCTCCTTTTTGACCACACCTGCATTCCATTTTTCCTGATATAATTTACTGTAGCCTCTTAAAGCTTCTGCTGCCATTCAGGGAGAGCAGGAGAGTGAGTGGGTCAAGCTCATAAGAAGATAGGAACTCCCATGCACAGAGAGAAGACTCCTGGCCAGTTGAAGCATTTCTGCACAGGCAGGGAGCCAAGCTGGTCACAGGCTTGTTCCAACACTGGTCCCTGATGGCAGAGATGGTGACTTTCACCACAGACCCAACTGGAATCTAAACCATAAATTCTGGTTTGGTTTTCTCTGCAAGATCTGAGTAGCCCACAAGGCCTTTCTCTTATTTACTTTTTTTTTTTTTTTTAATTATTATTTAAAAATTTTCTTTCTTCCTTCTTTCTTGCTCACTTGCTTTCTTGTTTGCTTGCTTTCCTTTCTTTCCTTCCTTCCCCCCCGCCCTTTCCTTCCTTTCCTTCCTTCTGAATTCCAAATCTTGAATTCTGAATGCCTTCCTTCCTTCTGAATTCCTTCTGAACTCCAAATCTCTTCTAATTTCCTCTTCCAAATTTCTTCCTTTGGAATTCTTTTTTATTCTTTTCCCCTCCTTTCTTTCCTTGCTTTCCTTTCTTCTGAATTCCAAATCCTGAATGCTGAATTCCTTCCTTCCTTCTGATTCTTCCTTCCTTACTTCCTACTTAATTCCTTCTGAATTCCTTCCGATTTCCCTCTTTCCAAATCCCTTAATTTAGAATTGTTTTATTCTTTTTCCCCCTTTCTTTCCTTCCTTTCCTTCCTTCTAAATTCCAAATCCTGAATTCTGATTTCCTTCCTTCTTTCTAAATTCCTTCCTTCTGATCCTTCCTTCCAAATCCCTTCCTTTAGAATTGTTTTTTATTCTCTCCCCCTTTTTGTCCCTTGAATTCCTTCCTTTCCTTCCTTCTGAATTCCAAATCCTGAATTCTGAACTCCTTCCTTCCTTCCAAATTCCTTCCCTCTGATCCTTCCTTACTTCTAACTTTCTTCCTTCTGAACTCCAAATTCCTTCTGATTTCCTTCTTTCCAAATCCCTTCCTTCAGAATTCTTTTTTATTCCTTCTTTTTTCCCCCTTCTTTTTTTTTCTTCTTCTTTGTCTGGCAACTCCTTGGTTTTTCTAAGTACAAGCTAAAAGGGAAGGTCTTGTGGGTTTGGGTTTTTTTTGGCTTATAGAAGTCTCAAGTCAATAACCCCAGACAGTACTTCAGTGAATTACTATTAAAACAAACAAACCCAGAATTTATTCCTTGGGCCAAAGAGAGGTTCATATAGTTGATGACACAAGGGTCATTTTGATCCTCACATATGACCTCTTGAATAGTACAAGGTGTTGAATTTCATCCCATAGCTCCTTGCCGTTTGTTTATGCTCTTTATACATCATGTTAGGAACCTCATCGTGTTGGGGCTGCATAACTGTAGGGGCTGCATTAACATGGGAGGGAAGAAAAGCACTGATACAAATTTACCAGGAGGTGACAGGTCAGCAGCCCATTGAGCCTTTGAATAGAGGAGCCTGACACTACTCAGTTGCCTTTTGCTCAAACCCCACTTGGTTTCACCTGTTTGTTATGGAAGAGTATTGCCTGGTGGCCCTATTCCTGATCTGGGACTTTCTGCATCTCTGTGATGCTTCTTGTGGGGTAGGGAACATGATCTGTATTTGCTTTTCAAAATCTGAAACTGCAGCAGGATCTTGGCCTGTTTATAATCACTATGAATTATTGGTTGTGATGGTGACTGATTGGTAGTTATGTCCTGCATCCAAATTGCTCCTTGCAGCAACTGAAAGCACAAGATAATGTTCCCAGCTCTTGCTGCTTTGTAGGTTTATTTTATTTGCTTCCCTTGCTTCACTGGATCTGTTTTGGGTCTCCTTTGGAGCTTTAACATGTTTTGTATTTCTTCTCACTTCTAATTTAATTCTTTTGAGTCATGGTTTTCTTCTTCTTGTGCCCTGGAGAAACATGAATCATTGGCCAATAGGTGAGTTTCAGTGCTATCAGTTATTGCTATTATTAATTTGTGCCCATTCATGTAAAAGAGGGACAAACTGCACATTCAAGTGTAAAAAGTCACCTATAAAGCTGGATCTCTTCACAGAATCACAGAATCACCAAGGTTGGAAGAGACCTCAAAGATCATCAAGTACAACCTGTCACCACAGACCTACAGAATCAGAGTGCAGGGTTCCCCCAAATCTACTCTTCCTTAAAAAAGTAAACAACCTTCCCCCAAGTCTGGTTTCAAATAACCTCTGAGAAGGGACTTCCACTACATCATTGGAAAATTATTCCAGTCTAAATGTTCTGTCATGGGTTTGAGAGGAAGGCCCAGCCTTCTCCCCCCACAAAGAGAAAAAGAAATAAAAACCACAGCTAGCCACAGCCGGAGAAGCAAAAAGGGAAATGCTATATTTACAAGCAATTTTTAGGGAATGCAGGATATATATACACAATTTACAGTATTTACAATATATACACAGAAATATACAGCAAAGTAAAAAAACAATAATACAGGAACGAAATTCCCCCCTCCTCTGGAGGAGGGTTCCCCCCCTGTACCCCCTTCTCTCCCCTTTTTCCCCAAAGAGGGTTAGAAAGAGAGAAAAAGAGCAGTTGTTAATTAAAGCAGTTATAAATTAAAGCAAAGTGTTAGTAGGCCACACACGCTTATCTGTCCAAGGTCAGTCTGGCAGAGAGCCTAGAAGCGGACGAGCTGCAAAAAGGGAGGAGGGAAGAGCAAACTGAGGAAAGTCTCAGCTGCACTCAAAACTTAAAGTTGCATTCTACCAATCTACCAATGAAATTCATTTAGACCTGTCTTTTGTTTACAAAACATTCAGCCACAGTGCCCCAGTACTGTCCTTTTCTTAAAGGCACAGCCTCAAACGGGCACAGTCCACCCCTTCTAAACAATTTCATTGGCTGTTCATACTGTCCATCCAATCCAAGACAATATTTACCCAGATGATCGATAAGGAGGCCCAGACAATACTTGTAGATCAGAATCGAACACACTGAAAATAGCAATTGTTTAAAAATCCAAAGCACCTTCATGTTTGCTAGTCCGTCTCGAGCAAGCAATAAATCAAGCTAATTATCCTCAAGCCCCATGTTGGGCGCAAAAAACAATGCCGTGGGTTTGAGAGGAAGGCCCAGCCTTTTCTCAGCTTCATTCCATCACATCTATTTATACCCTCTTGCTCTACACTAAGTGTTTCCTCTGCATGACTGGGAAGAATTAGCACCTTCCCATTTTGACCACACAGAGAACAAAACACCCAGGAGAAAAATCAAGACCCAGGCAAGGCTAGTGCCAAAATCTTTCTTTCAGAAAGGACTTGCAGTGCCTATGTTCATCAGCTTCCCCTCAGCCTAACTTATCTCCTGGCCTGCAGCACACACTTATTCCTTATTGTTTGCTTAGAAGTGCTGAGAGCTCTTAAAAATGGAGATCCCTCTTCTTCCTTGGCTCTCAACTGCCTCCTGCCTGCCAGCTCTTTTATTTCCCTTGGGCATTTGTTGGCCAAGCAATGTATATTTAGTGCTTTCAATATTTTTCTTTCCCTCCCTCTTTCATCTAACCAACCCCTCAATCATCTTGTTGCTTTTTCTGTCAAACATCTCAAAAATCATTGGCATCCTGCAGGCCTGAGGCTGTTCAGTGGTACCCTCCTGCAGGGCATGAAAGCTGAGTTTGTTGCCTTTGTCTTATGTGTTTCCGCTGATGCTAGTTCCCTGGAAGAGTACTGCATGTACTTATAGTCTTAGCAGGAGAGGTGGGCTACTGACATGGCATTACAGATCCTTCCATGCTTGTTTCACAGCAACTCACATGGAAACAGTGGATTCTTGTCACATATTGGCTTTCTCTCTTTGCCCTAATGAGATAGTTTAAATCATGTTATTGGGACCAAAGAGACAACAGTTGTGCTCCTAGTGCTGTCCCAATGGCCAAAAAGTCAATTGATCTGTGAGTACCTGATGCTCAGGAGAGGTGGGCTACTGACATGGCATTACAGATCCTTCCATGCTTGTTTCACAGCAACTCACATGGAAACAGTGGATTCTTGTCACATATTGGCTTTCTCTCTTTGCCCTAATGAGATAGTTTAAATCATGTTATTGGGACCAAAGAGACAACAGTTGTGCTCCTAGTGCTGTCCCAATGGCCAAAAAGTCAATTGATCTGTGAGTACCTGATGCTCCAAGGGCTGGAACACCTCTTCTATGACAACAGATTGAGAGAGTTGGGGTGGTTCAACATGGAGAAGAGAAGGCTCCAGGGAGACCTTATTGCAGCCTTTCAGTACTTAAAGGAACCTATAAGATGCATGGAGACAGACTTTTTAGCAAGGCCTTTTGTAACAGATCCAGGAGTAATGGTTTTAAACTAAAAGAAGGGAGGTTCAGACTAGACAGAAGGAAGCAATTTTTTACACTGAGGGTGATGAAACACAAGCACAGGCTGCCCAGACAGGTGGTAGATGCCCCATCCCTGGCAACATCCCAGATCAGGCTGGACAGAGATCTGAACAACCTGATCTAGCTGAGGATGTCCCTCCTCACTACAGGAAGTTGGACTAGATGACCTTTAAAAGTTCTTTTCCAACTCAAAGCATTCTATGATTCTATACCTCAATTTCCCTTTTAGCTTTTATTATTTCCCCCCCCTCTTCTTTCAGGTGCTCTTAGAACTCTGACAGGTCACTTAGCTTTGTGTCTACACAATGCTGAGATGGAGAAAGATCCTAAGCATGCAGGCTTCCCAAGCTGCTTATTTTCTACCCACCCTCTGTGCTATGTGCTGGGCTTCAGTTGGGTCTCAGCATCCACAACATGCTTGGAAAGAGCCAGGCTTGGCTATCTGGTATGGCATATGCAGGACCAGGTGGATGTTGCCCAGGAGGGGGAGGCTGGTTTGCATCGCAGCACTCAAAGAGCAGAGGTGACTTCCTTGCACTCATATTCCTGCTCACAGCATGGTGGTGCGCAAGTCTTCTCCTGACAGCAAGCCTGGGCCCGTGCTTGCTGGTGGTGTGGGATGTCCTAACACACACATTTACCATCAGCCATCTCAGCAGCAGCCTTGGAGCACTGATGGAACCTAAAGGAGCAATAAATGTGTAGAAATATCTGCTTACTCAACAGCCCTGATGCACGTCCCACTGTACACTGTACAGTCTGTATAGCTGTGAGACTGAGAAATGGATTCTTTGATGCCATGTGGAGAATTATGTACAGGTGCCAATTAACCTCCAGTTCCTGTGCTGTGCTGTGCTGTACTGTGTGACATAAGAGCAGAGTGTGCCTCTCAGAGCCCAGAAAGCAATGAGGCTCTGGTTGGTGATAAAATATCCTGCAGAGTTGTAAGACTAGAATATTTACTCTAGAGTTACTAGGAAGAAACACATTTACAGTAACTCTTGGTAGTGAAAGTGCACATAAGAATAATGAGGGGCCCAGAACTGGACACAGTACTCAAGGTGTGGCCTAACCAATGCAGAGTACAGGGGCACAATGACTTCCCTGCTCCTGCTGGCCACACTATTCCTAATAAAGGCCAGGATGCCATTGGCCCTCTTGGCCACCTGGGCACACGGCTGGCTCATGTTCAGGCAGATGTCGATCAGCACCCCTAGGTCCCTCTCCATTTGGCAACTCTCCAGCCACTCTGACCCCAGCCTGTAGCTCTGCATGGGATTGCCGTGGCCAAAGTGCAGCACCCGGCACTTGGACTTGTTGAATGCCATCCCGTTGGACTCCGCCCATCTATCCAGCCTGTCGAGGTCCCTCTGCAGAGCCCTTCTACCCTCTAACTGACTAACATCTGCTCCTAACTTGGTGTCATCTGCAAATTTGCTGATGACTGACTCAATCCCCTCATCCAGATCATCAATAAAGATGTTAAAGAGGATGGGGCCCAGCACTGATCCCTGGGGGACTCCACTACTGACTGGTCTCCAGCTGAATGTGGCACCATTCACCACCACTCTCTGGGCTCGGCCCTCCAACCAGTTCCTAACCCAATGCAGTGTGCTCCCATCCAAACCATGGGCTGACAGCTTGGCCAGGAGTTTGCTGTGGGGGACGGTGTCAAAGGCCTTGCTGAAGTCCAGGTAGACTACATCCACAGGCCTCCCCACATCCACCAGGCGGGTCACCTGATCATAGAAGGAGATCAGGTTGGTCAGGCAGGACCTGCCCTTCCTAAATCCATGCTGGCTAGGCCTGATCCCTTGGCCATCCTCTAAGTGCTGTGTGATTGCACTCAGGATGACCTGTTCCATGATCTTGCCTGGCACTGAGGTCAGGCTGACAGGCCTATAATTCCCTGGCTCATCCAACCGGCCCTTCTTGTGGATGGGCACAGCGTTGGCCAGCTTCCAGTCTTCTGGGACCTCTCCAGTGAGCCAGGACTGCTGAAAAATGATGGAGAGCGGCTTGGCCAGCTCATCTGCCAGCTCTCTTAGCACCCTAGGATGAATCCCATCTGGTCCCATGGACTTGTGGGGATCCAAGCTGCTGAGCAGATCACCAACTACCCCATTCTGGAACAGAGGAAAACTGTGCAGCTCCCTGGCTCCTTTTGCCAGCTCTGCAGGCCAGCTGTCAGGAAGATGTTCTGTCCTTCTAGTAAAAATTGAGGCAAAGAAGGTGTTAAGTATCTCTGCCTTTTCCTCATCCTTTGTTACGACGTTCCCCTCCATGTCCACCAAGGAGTGGATGTTGTCCTTGCCCTTCCTCTTGCTATTAACGTATTTACAGAAGGACTTTTTGTTGTCCTTCACGGCAGAGGCCAGTCTAAGCTCCAAATGTGCTATTGCCACCCTAATTTTCTTCCTATATGATTTGGCAACATCCTTAAATTTTTCATGGTTTGCCTCACCTTTCTTCCAAAGATGATACAACCTCTTTTTTTCCCTTAGTTCTTTTAGAAGTTCATTAACCATCCAGGCTGGCCGCCTGCCATGGCAGCTCATCTTCCGGCACATTTGCACAACCTGTTCCTGCGCCTTTAACAGTACTTCCTTGAAGTAGGCCCAGCTCTCCTGGTCCCTGTGACCGTTTGAGGCTGTGCCTTTAAGAAAGGCACTCTGGCTGAATGTTTTGGAATAATAACGACGCCAATCAGATATCCTAAATGAATTTCATTGGTAGATTGGTAGAATGCAGTTTTACGTTTTAGTGCAGCTGGAATTTTTTCTCAGTTCGTTCCTTTCCTTCTCCCTTCCAGCTTGGCTGCTCCTGGGCTCCTTGCCAGAGCGACCTTGGATAAAGATAAGCTCTAATACTAATTCGCATGAGGCCTGCTAAAATTCTGCTTTCTTGATAACTGCCTTTTTCTCTCTTTCTAACCCTCTTTGGGAAAAAAGGGAGGTAGGGGGAGAGAAGGGGGTACGGGGGGGAACCCTCCTCTGTCCGGAGGAGGGAGTTTTGTTCCTGTATTCTTGTTTTTTTTTTTCTTGCTGTATATTTCTGTACATATATTGTAAATATTGTATATATTGTATATCTAACCTGCCTTTCCACATTGTTTGTAAAATATGGCATTCCTTCCACTTCTCTGGCTGTGTTAGCTGTGTTGTTTTTTCCCTTTGTGGGGGAGAGAAAGCTAGGCCTTCTCTCTCAAACCACCACATGTTTTTTGGTGCCCAACGTGGAGCTTGGGTATAATTAGTTTGATTTATTGCTTGCTCAAGTCGGACAACCAAACATGAAGGTGTTTTGGATTTTAGAGTGTCTGTTCTTCTCAGTTTTTGGCATCCTGATTTACAAATATTGTCTGGGCCTCCTTGTCGATCACCTGGGTAAATATCTGGTGCAGATAATTTCTTTATGGTTTATGTATAGAATCCAGATTCTGTATGACCACTGTCTGGGTTTTTTTCGGCTTAGTAGATATGGAAATATAACATTGAGCACTTTGCCAATTGAGATAAGGCAGTTTAAGATTCCAGTAGGTGAAAGAGTAATTTTAAGTGATGGCTGGGATCCAAAGGTGATTTATATGATGTGTGTAATCCTGCTGCTGGTGATAATTAATGTCTATTTGTTATATTCTTTGTGCCGGGAGAGGAAAGGATCCAAGGCCTGTTTCATTATTAAGCATAGATCAAAGAAAAGGCGGCGTACTTCTGGGTCAGCCCCAGAGACATCCAGTTATGAAGAGAGTGGAGAATATGTGTCAGTTAAAGATAAAGCTAAAAAGTCTATTGGAAAGGCTGCTTTGAACGGTTCTGTTGCTGATTCTGGCAAGGTGCCAGGGGTAGCGGCAGTTTCCAACATGGCAGCTCCCCCGTCTTCAACAGCAGCCATTAACGAGGCAAAGTCGTTTCCACCCTCCTTCTCGGCAGGACCGGAAGCCCCCTCCAAATAATCTGATCTGTCTCAAAACCTGTCAGCTTCTGCTCAGGCAGCTATAAATTCAAACACAGTTCCAATTAAGCAAGTAGCAGTTTTAAAGACTAGAAGTGGAAAGGCCAAAGCTGATCCAGGAGCTAATGGGGGAGAAGAGCAGGAGACTGATCCTGGTGAGGGACCTTCTGCCAGAAAAGATCCTGCTGAGGAGGAAGAGAAGGTTTGTTTTAAAGATCTAGGGGAGTTAGTGAGATCAACAAAGGATGGAGATGCAGCTAGGACAGCAGCTAGTGGTGCTTCTCAGCTTAGAGAGATCCTTAGGAGAGTGACAGGAGGATTATGGGGACAACATGTTCAGGAAGATGTGATAGATGGAGAAGAAAATGACCTTCAGGGATGTTCTTCACCTCATGAAGAGGTTCGCAATGTGCGTAAAGACTACATCAGAGCAGATAAGGAGCCAGTTCTAACTTGGCTTAGTAGGTGTTATGATACAGGTGCTCCAGCTCTAATAGTTGGAGACAAGTCAGCAGCTCAGCTAGGAAGTCTCTCAAAGGATAATGGAATAGATAGACATCTAGCCAAGATTCTCGGTAAGGTTAATCTGTAGATACGCCTTTTATTTGCAGTTGCCCTGAGATACCCTTCCCGAGATGACCTTCCATGGAATCCTACGCCCTGGACTACCATAGATGAGGGAATTAAGCACCTGAGAGAATTTGCTGTTAGAGAGATATGCTATGGTGAACATGAAACTCTGAATCCTGATGACATTCCTGTTGGAACTGGTCTTGCTAAAAACCTCATCGAACTTGGTCCTTCTAATTATGCAAACATTCTGGCAAGCAGAATTGTGGCAAGAAATTATGGTGGAGCTCCTCCTACAGTTGGCCAATTCACTGATCAAATGAGACAATCGGAGGATAGCATGACACGTGTTTCTTTGGTTTCAGCCATTGAAACTCTGTCTGGAAAAATTGAGAATTGCATGAAAGTGCTGAATAACTCCATATCCCAACTGGCACAAAGAGATAATTCCAATTCTCCCTCCAGGCGGATACAAGTTTCATCTGTGAGGTATAGACGTCCTCCAAGGAGGACATTCCAAAACAGATCAAATCAAAACAGACCACCAAGGCAGTCACATAGGATTATTTGGATAACTCTGCGTGATCAGTTTGGTGAGAACATGAACTGATGGGATGGTCAACCAACTTCTAATCTTTTCAGGAGACTGAGGGAACTGCAAAGTGGCAGAACCTGAGGTAGCAATACCAGAAGGGTAGCTGTCACTTCCACAGTTCCCCAGAACAACTATAATAGCTCCAACAGTGGCTCCAGTTCTAACACTGCACACTGTGCGCAATGCACATGTGGGCATATTCCCTATAACTAGGGGTGCCCTGCCTCCCACCAGGGGGAGGAGAGGGATAATAGAGATAACAGAATCTATTGGGATGTGTACATCCAGTGGCCTGGCACTTCACAATTTCAAAAGTACAGGGCCTTGGTTGATACAGGAGCTCAGTGCACCATAATGCCATCAAATTATCAGGGATCAGAGTCTATAACTATTCTGGGAGTCACTAGTGGATCTCAAGAGTTGAGTAAGGTGGAGGTTAATATAAGTTTAACTGGTAAACAGTGGAGGAAGCATACAGTTGTGACCGGACCTGATGCACCTTGTATTTTGGGAATTGATTTTCTGAGAGAAGGGCGTTTCAAAGACCCTAGAGGTTACAAATGGGCTTTTGGAGTATCTTCTGTAGAAATTGATGGACAAAAATTAAAGCTGTTTGTCAGACCTGAGCTTTCTGATAAATCTGCAGTTGTGGGACAACCCAAGATACAGGACATTAAACTGCCGGTTGCTTCTCATACTGTGCATCACAGACAATACAGAACCAACCGTGACTCTTTGTTGCCCATTCAGAATCTGATTTGTCAGTTGGAGAGTCAGAAAGTCATCAGCAAAACTCATTCACCTTTCAACAGTCCAGTGTGACCTGT
The DNA here is from genome assembly GCA_011125475.1 of Melanerpes aurifrons. Classification (NCBI taxonomy): domain Eukaryota; kingdom Metazoa; phylum Chordata; class Aves; order Piciformes; family Picidae; genus Melanerpes; species Melanerpes aurifrons. The sequence continues at coordinate 322,636 of WWNC01000130.1, forward strand.
GCGAAAGCAGAATGGAGACTGGCGTCTGACAGTCGACTACCGAGCCCTGAATGAAGTAACACCACCTATGAGTGCAGCAGTACCAGACATGATGGAACTCCAGTATGAGCTGGAATCCAAAGAGGCCGAATGGTATGCTACCATAGACATTGCTAATGCATTTTTCTCTATTCCCATAGCAGAGGAATGCAGGCCTCAGTTTGCTTTCACCTGGAGAGGAATCCAGTACACATTCAACAGATTGCCAATGGGCTGGATCCACAGCTCAAGCATCTGTCATGCAGTGATCCACGATGCTCTGGAGAAAGGCGGTGCTCCAGAACACATCCAGTTCATTGATGATATCATCGTCTGGGGTAAAACTGCTGAAGAAGCCTTTGAGAAAGGTAACAAAATCATTGACATTCTTCTGAATGCAGGTTTTGCCATCAAGCGAGACAAGGTGAAAGGACCTACCACAGAGATTCAGTTTCTGGGAGTGCGGTGGCAGGATGGACGCTAAACCTGTCCGAGGGGTGGTTTCAGCTGAAGGTCTGGGTCACACTTATTGGGTAATGCAAGAGAATGGTGAAATTCAGTGTATCCCACAAAGAAACTTAAGTTTAGCTGCAAGAGTTTAATTTCAAACTGTTCAAAATTTGTTTTTAAAGGCTGTTTCCCAAGGAACCTTCTGAGTTAATTCCTTGACTAGGCTGAAGTCTGCCCTCCGGATGTCCAGAATGGAGGTCTTCTTGCTACCCCTCTTAGCTTGACCGAATACCAAAAATTGAATTTTTTCGTGGTCACTGGGCCCTAAACACCCTCCGACCACCACATCTCCTATCAGCCCTTCCCTATTGGTGAAGAGGAGGTCAAGCATAGCCTTACCCCTGGTAGGCTCACACATCACCTGGGATAAGAAGCTCTCCTCCATGCACTCTAAGAACCTCCTAGACTGCATCCTCTCTGCTATTTTAAGATCCCAGCAGATATCAGGCAGGTTGAAGTCGCCCATGAGAACAAGGTCAGGAGATCTTGAGACAGCCTTAAGCTGCCTATAGAATGACTCATCAACATCCTCCTCCTGGTTGGGTGGTCTACAACAGACTCCAACCAGGATGTCAGCCCTGTTGTCCTTCCCTCTAATTCTCACCCACAGGCACTCAACCTGATGGTCCCTGATCTCCAGTTCAATGGCATCTAGGGCCTCCCTGATGTACAGGTCCACCCCTCCACCCCTTCTTCCTTGCCTGTCTCTCTGGGAGAGCCTGTAGCCATCAATTGCAGTGCTCCAGTCATGTGAGTCGTCTCACCACGTCTCTGTGATGGCAACTACATCATAACATTCCTGCTGCATCAAGGCTTCCAGCTCCTCTTGTTTGTTGCCCATACTTTGTGCATTAGTGTACATGCACTTCAGCTGGGCTTCTGGTTTCACCTCTGGCTCTAGCTTATCACCCCCAGACTCCTGCCTGGGGTGACTGCTTTCAGCCCCTTCCCCCTTCAAATCTAGTTTAAAGCCCTATCTATGAGACCTGCCAATTCCCTTCCTAGAATCTTTTTCCCTTTGAGGGATAGGCCATTCTCGTACACTCTGATCTTACCCCTCCTCTGGGACAGATGTACTCCATCTGTTGCCAGCTGACTTGGTGCAGTAGAAAGTTTTTCAAGATCGAAAAACCCAAAATTCTTTTGACTACACCAGTCTCTAAGCCACTTGTTGACTATAGCTGTGTGGTGGTTTTGGCGACAAGGGCCTAGCCTTCTCTCCCCCACAAAGAGGAAGAATAAAAAACCACAGCTAGCCAGTGTGGTGGGTTTGAGAGATAAGGCTTAACCTCCTCTCCCCCACGAAGAGGAAGAAAGAAACCACAGCTAGCCTGCCCGCGAAGCAAAGGGGAAATGCTATATTTACAAGCAATTTTTAGGGAATTCAGGATATATACAAAATTTACAGTATTTCAGTATTTTCAATATATACACAGAAATATACAGCAAGGTAAAAAAAAAAGAAACAATAATACAGGAATGAAATTCTCCCCCCTCTGGAGGAGGGTTCCCCCCCTGCACCCACTTCTCTCCCCTTTTTCCCCAAAGAGGGTTAGAAAGAAAGAAAAAGAGCAGTTATTAATTAAAGCAAAGTATATTAGTAGGCCTTAGTTTCCTTATCTGTCCAAGGTCAGTCTGGTAGAGAGCTGAGAAGCGGACGAGCTGGAAAGGAGAAAGCAAAGGAGCGAACTGAGGAAAGTCCCAGCTGCACCTAAGCTTAAAACGGCATTTTTACCAATCCACCAATGAAATTAGTTTAGAATACCTGATTGTTTTTGTTAATATTCCAAAACATTCAGCCAGAGTGTCCCAGCACTGTCACTTTTCTTAAAGGCGTAGCCTCAAACAGTCACAGTCCACCCCTTCTAAACAATTTAATTGCCTGTTCATACTGTCCATCCAATCCAAAACGATATTTACAGTTCGTAAGTAAAGTTCATAGTCCATTGTGGCTACGCTCAGATGTAGATGATTCAAAAGTCCAGGAAAATCAGAAAATGAGAAAAATGGGAAACAGTTTGTTTCTTCGCCGACGAAGCAAAGAAAAGGGAAACAGGGATTCGCAGGGTCTCAAAGTTGACTCAGGGCTCTCAGGGATCTCAGGGTTCGTGCACTGTAGATTCCTCATTGATTCTTCCTTTCGACGCGATGTAGCTGCACAACAGTCTGAAATTAAACTCTTTCAGCTAAAGTTAAATTTCTTTGTGGAATACACTGAATTTCACCATTTTCTTGCATTACCCAATAAGTGTGACCCGGACCTTCAGCTGAAACCACCCCTTGGACAGATTTAGCCACTCCTGAGGGCGAAAATGCCCAAACAGTTTTACCTAACAGATTCTTTTCTCTAACAACAGGAAGTCTATCTCCTTCTACTTTCTTTAGCAAATCTGAATGTGCAGGTCCAGCTCGGTTCACTGAACCTCTACTATTTACCAGCCAGGTTGCTTGTGCTAAACGTTTTTCCCAGTTTTTCAAAGATCCACCCCCCATGGCTTTAAGAGTGGTCTTCAACAAACCGTTGTAGCGTTCAATCTTCCCTGCAGCTGGTGCATAGTAAGGAATATGGAATATCCACTCAATACCGTGCTCTTTTGCCCAGTTCTTGACAAAGTTGTTTTTGAAATGAGTTCCGTTGTCTGACTCAATCCTCTCTGGAGTTCCATGTCTCCACAGGATCTGTCTCTCCAGACCGAGAATGGTGTTGCGTGCAGTTGCATGTGGAACTGGATAAGTTTCCAACCATTCAGTGCTCGCCTCTACCATAGTAAGCACGTATTGCTTACCAGAACGTGAACGTGGTAGAGTGATGTAGTCAATCTGCCAAGCTTCACCATATTTGTACTTGGACCATCTGTCACCATACCACAAAGGCTTAAGTCATTTTACCTGCTTAATAGCAGCAGAGAGCTGGCAGATGTGCTAGCTAGGCCACTCTCCATCATTTTCCTCCAGTCCTGGCTCACAGGTGAGGTCCCAGATGACTGGAAACTGGCCAACGTGGTCCCCATCCAGAAGAAGGGTCGGATGGAGGAACCTGGAAACTACAGGCCGGTCAGCCTGACCTCAGTGCCAGGGAAAGTGATGGAGCAGATTATCCTGGCGGCAATAACTACACACCTGAAGGATGGCCAAGGGCTCAGGTCCAGCCAACATGGATTTAGGAAGGGCAGATCCTGCCTCTCCAACCTGATCTCTTTCTATGATCAGGTGACCCGTCTGGTGGATGTGGGGAGGCCTGTGGATGTGGTCTACCTGGACCTCAGCAAGGCCTTTGACACCGTCCCCCACAGCTCTGTGCTGGGTTAGGAAGTGGCTGGAGGGCCGAGCCCAGAGAGTGGTAGTGAACGGTGCCACATCCAGCTGGCGGCCAGTCACCAGTGGTGTCCCCCAGGGATCAGTGCTGGGCCCTGTCCTCTTCAACATATTCATCGATGATCTGGATGAAGGGGTAGAGTCAGTCATCAGCAAGTTTGCAGATGACACCAAGTTAGGGGCAGATGTTAGTCAGTTAGAGGGTAGAAAGGCTCTGCGGAGGGACCTCGACCGACTGGACAGATGGGCAGAGTCCAATGGGATGGCATTCAACAAGTCCAAGTGCCGAGTGCTGCACTTTGGCTACGGCAATCCCATGCAGAGCTATAGGCTGGGGTCGGAGTGGCTGGAGAGCTCCCAAACAGAGAGGGACCTGGGGGTGCTGATCAACAGCCACCTGAATATGAGCCAGCAGTGTGCCCAGGTGGCCAGGAGGGCCAATGGCATCCTGGCCTGCATTAAGAATAGTGTGGCCAGCAGGAGCAGGGAGGTCATTGTGCCCCTGTACTCTGCTTTGGTTAGGCTGCACCTTGAGTACTGTGTCCGGTTCTGGGCCCCTCAGTTTAAGAAGGACATCGAAACACTTGAGCGTGTCCAGAGAAGGGCAACAAGGCTGGTGAGAGGCCTTGAACACAAGCCCTATGAGGAGAGGCTGAGGGAGCTGGGATTATTTAGCCTGGAGAAGAGGAGGCTCAGGGGTGACCTCATTGCCCTCTACAACTACCTGCAGGGTGGTTGTAGCCAGGAGGGGGTTGGCCTCTTCTCCCAGGCAACCAGCACCAGAACAAGAGGACACAGTCTCAAGCTGCGCCAGGTGAGGTTTAGACTCGAGGTGAGGAGGAAGTTCTTCACCAAGCGAGTCATTCATCATTGGAACGGGCTGCCCAGGGAGGTGGTTGAGTCATCGACCCTGGAGGCGTTCAAGGGGAGATTGGACGTGGCACTTGGTGCCATGGTCTAGTCATGGGGTCTGCGTTGATAGGTTGGACTCAATGATCCTCGAGGTCCTTTCCAACAAAAGTGATACTGTGATACTGTGTGTGTGATCTGCCAGCTCTCTCAGCACCCTAGGATGAATCCCATCTGGTCCCATGGACTTGGGGGGATCCACACTGCTTAGGAGAGTTCCAACCACCTCCTCATGGAACATAGGGAAACTGCAGGTCCCTGGCTCCTTCTGCCAGCTCTACAGGCCAGCTGTCTGGTAGACGTTCTGTCCTGCTAGTAAAAATTGAGGCAAAGAAGGTGTTAAGTATCTCTGCCTTTTCCTCACCCTTTGTTACAACATTTCCCTCCATGTCAATCAAGGAGTGGAGGTTGTCCTTTCCCTTCCTCTTGCTATTAATGTATTTATAGAAGGACTTTTTGTTGTCCTTCACAGTAGAGGCCAGTTTAAGCTCCAAGTGTGCTTTTGCCTTCCTAATTTTCTTCCTGCATGATTTGGCAACATCCTTAAACATTCCGTGGGTTGCCTCCCCTCTCTTCCAAAGCTGATACACCTTCTTTTTTTCCCTTAGTTCCATTAAAAGTTCATTAACCATCCAGGCTGGCCGTCTTCCCCGGCAGCTCATCTTCTGGCACATTGGCACAGCCTGTCCCTGCGCCTTCAACAATTCTTCCTTGAAGCAGGTCCAGCTCTCCTGGACCCCTTTATTATTAAGGGCTTTATCCCAAGGAACCCTCTGAATTAGTTCCTTGAGTAACCCGAAGTCTGCCCTCGGGAAGTCCAGAGTGGAGGTCTTCTTGCTGCCCCTCTTAGCTTGACCAAAAACCGAGAATTCAATTATCTCGTGGTCACTGGACCCCAAACACCCTCCAACCACCACATCACCCACCAGCCCTTCCCTGTTGGTGACTTGTGTGATAGCATCCATGGAAATGTCTATGGATCTGTCACGAGCCCATTGGTATGTTGCATCTCTGCCTTGATGTCCTGACGAATCATGAGCCCACCGACCTCAGAATATTTCACCTCGGTGTTTCCAGTCGAGATCAAGATTAGAGTCCATGTCTACTTGAGAAACTCTTGCAGCTAGATCTGCCTGATGGTTGTGTTGCTGTTCCTCAGTAGCTTTGCTCTTACGAATGTGAGCATCAATGTGTCTCACTTTCACTGGAATTCTCTCGATTCGATCAGCAATGTTCTGCTGTAGGTCGGCTGCCCAAATGGGTTTTCCTTTCCTCTGCCAACCACTCTTCTTCCAGTTCTTTAGCCAACCCCATAGAGCATTGACTGCCATCCAGGAGTCGGTGCAGAGATAAAGCTTTGGCCATCTCTCACGTTCAGCCACGTCGAGAGCTGGCTGGACAGCTTTTACCTCTGCGAACTGACTGGACTCTCCTTCTCCATCCCTCGCCTCTGCAACTCAGTGTGTTGGACTCCACACTGCAAACTTCCACCTTTGCTTGTTTCCAAGAAGACGACAGGAACCGTCTGTGAACAAAGCATATTTCTTTTCATCATCAGAAAGGTCACTGTGAGGAGCAGCTTCCTGTAAAGGGGTTGGGGGCAGGTCCTCTGCCCACCTGAACCATCCTCTGCTACCAAGAATGTGCTGGGTTGAGGCAGCCCCCTTCCCCACCCCTGGCAACAATAAACACTCAGACAAACGGATTGCAAAAGTGATGGAAAGTTTAAATAGAAAGCAGTGAACTTTTACAGAAAAGCAAAGGCACAGTGATAAAGAAAAATCCGAAAGCAGACCCAGAGAGATCCCATCCCTACCTGAGGGTACACCCAAGACCCCCAGGGCTCCTTCTTCCCCCTCCCACTGCTAGGCTAGTCTCAGCTGGCCAGATCTGAGACTGCCCATCCCCCTGTGGCCTTGGGCCTAGCCAGGCCCAAAGCCAGGAGACATCTCCCCAGTTACCGGCTGACGGAGGAGGAAGAAAAGAGATAGTGCTAGACTCCGCACTGGATCTTATAGTGGTGCAAAGGATTGTGGTATGAAATACTACATAATTTCCTGTGTCCACCCCTCTGGGCTGGACCTCTGGACACAGGAAGTAAACATTGCAGGGGGCACCCAGCTCAAACTGTAACACTTCCTCAGCAGGAGTTACTTTCTCCTCTGGAGGTTTAGCACAGTTGATACCTTCAGGCCAACTTGAGATCACCTCCACTAGACCAGGTCTTTCAAGATTTCCCATTCGAGCTCTCTGTGTTATCAGAGCCATCCACTTAGACCATGTGGAGTCTGTGGCATGATGTTTCATAGTTTCATAGTTTCATAGTTTCATTCAGGGATAGAAGGGACCACAAGGATGATCTAATTCCAACCCCCCTGCCATGGGCAGGGACACCCCACACTAGATCAGGCTGGACAGAGCCTCATCCAGCCTGCTCTTAAACACCCCCAGGGACGGGGCCTCGACCACCTCCCTGGACAACCCATTCCATGGTTTCACCACTCTCATGGTGAAGAACCTCCTCCTCACATCTAGCCTGAATCTCCCCACCTCCAGCTTCATTCCATTCCCCCTAGTCCTATCACTACCTGAGATCCTGAGAAGTCCTTCCCCAGCCTTCCTGTAGGCCCCCTTCAGATACTGGAAGGCCACAATTAGGTCACCTCGGAGCCTTCTCTTCTCCAGACTGAACAGCCCCAACTCCTTCAGTCTGTCCTCATAGGAGAGGTGCTCCAGCCCTCTGATCATCCTTGTGGCCCTTCTCTGGACACGTTCCAGCACCTCCACATCCCTCTTGTAATAGGGGCTCCAGAACTGGACACAGTACTCCAGGTGGGGTCTCACCAGGGCTGAGTAGAGGGGGAGGATCACCTCCCTCGACCTGCTAGCCACACTTCTCCTGATGCAGCCCAGGATCTGATTGGCCTTGCGGGCTGCAAGTGCACATTGAGAGCTCATGTTGAGCTTTTTGTCCAACAGCACCCCCAAGCCTCTCTCCTCAGGGCTACTTTCCAGCCAGTCACTGCCCAGCCTTTATTTCTGCCTGGGATTGCCTTGACCCAGATGCAGGACCCTGCACTTGCTCTTATTGAACCTCATGAGGTTGGCTTGTGCCCACCTCTCCAGCCTGTCAAGGTCCCTCTGGATGGCCTCCCTTCCCTCCAGCGTGTCTGCTGCACCACACAGCTTGGTGTCATCAGCAAACTTGCTGAGGGTGCACTCAATGCCACTCTCCATGTCACCCACAAAGATGTTGAATAAGACAGGTCCCAGGACTGATCTATGAGGGCCTCCGCTTGTCACTGGCCTCCACTGGGACATGGAGCCATTGACAGCCACTCTTTGGGTGCGGCCATCAAGCCAGTTCCTTATCCATCTAGTGGTCCACCCATCAAACCCATGTGTCACCAGTTTGGAGACCAGGATGTGGTGCGGGACAGTGTCGAAGGCTTTGCTCAGGTCCAGGTAAATGACATCAGTTGCTCGCCCCTCATCTATTAATTTCGTCACCTGCTCGTAGAAGGCTCACCTGCTCATAGAAGGCACATGTGGTGTGGAGCCTTTTTCTTTGACATCCAATTCAAAACTGGTAATCTGGGAGCTAGAAGAAGTTGTGATTCAGTTCCAATTAATTTAGAAGATGCTTTTACTCCTTCATAGGCAGCTAGAATTTCTTTCTCTGTTGGAGTATAATTAGCCTCTCAGCCTCTGTAACCTCGACTGCAGAAACCAAGAGGTCATCCACATGTCTCACCTGGAGCTTTATGCCACAAGCAGCCGTTTACAAAATGTTCTTAATGTCTGGACCATCTCGGACAGGTCCCAGACCCATTGCTTGAACTACCTCTTGCTTTATCTGGTCAAAGGCTGCTTGTTGTTCAGGTCCCCAGTGGAAATGGTTTCTCTTCCGAGTCACATCATACAGAGGTTTCACAATCTGACTGTATCCAGGAATGTGCAGTCTCCAAAATCCCACTATCCCCAAGAAACGTAGGGTCTCTTGCTTTTTTGTGGGATTTGCCATGGTGAAGACTCTATTTACCATATCCACTGGAATGTGTTGGTCCATCCTGCCACCGCACTCCCAGAAACTGAATCTCTGTGGTACGTCCTTTCACCTTGTCTCGCTTGATGGCAAAACCTGCATTCAGAAGAATGTCAATGATTTTGTTACCTTTCTCGAAGACTTCCTCAGCAGATTTACCCCAGACGATGATATCATCAATGAACTGGATGTGTTCTGGAGCACCGCCTTTCTCCAGAGCATCGTGGATCACTTCATGACAGATGCTTGAGCTGTGGATCCAGCCCATTGGCAGTCTGTTGAAAGTGTACTGGATTCCTCTCCAGGTGAAAGCAAACTGAGGCCTGCATTCCTCTGCTATGGGAATAGAGAAAAATGTATTAGCAATGTCTATGGTAGCATACCATTCGGCCTCTTTGGATTCCAGCTCATACTGGAGTTCCATCATGTCTGGTACTGCTGCACTCATAGGTGGTGTTACTTCATTCAGGGCTCGGTAGTCGACTGTCAGACGCCAGTCTCCATTCTGCTTTCTCACAGGCCACACTGGACTGTTGAAAGGTGAATGAGTTTTGCTGATGACTTTCTGACTCTCCAACTGACAAATCAGATTCTAAATGGGCAACAAAGAGTCACGGTTGGTTCTGTATTGTCTGTGATGCACAGTATGAGAAGCAACCGGCAATTTAATGTCCTGTATCTTATGTTGTTCACAACTGCAGATTCATCAGAATGCTCACGTCGAGCAGAGAGCTTCAATTTTTGTCCATCAATTTCTATTGAAGCTACTCCAAAAGCCCATTTGTAACCTCTAGGGTCTTTGAAACGCCCTTCTCTCAGAAAATCAATTCCCAAAATACAAGGTGCATCAGGTCCGGTCACAACTGTATGCTTCCTCCACTGTTTACCAGTTAAACTTATATTAACCTCCACCTTACTCAACTCTTGAGATCCACCAGTGACTCCCAGAATAGTTATAGACTCTGATCCCTGATAATTTGATGGCATTATGGTGCACTGAGCTCCTGTGTCAACCAAGGCCCTGTACTTCCAAAATTGTGAAGTGCCAGGCCACTGGATGTACACATCCCAATAGATTCTGTTATCTCTACTATCCCTCTCCTCCCCCTGGCGGGAGGCAGGGCACCCCTAGTTATGGGGAACATGCGCACATGTGCATTGCGCACAGTGTGCAGTGTTATAGCTTTGCACGTTGTAGCTGGAGCCCCTGTTGGAGCTACTAGTGTTGTTCTGGGGGGCTGTGGAAGTAACAACTGCCCTTCTGGTATTGCTAGTCGCGTTCTGCCACTTTGCAATTCCCTCAGTCTCCTGAAAAGGTTAGAGGTTGGTTGGCCATCCCAGCGGTTCATATTCTCACCAAACTGATCACACAGAGTTACCCAAATAATCCTACGTGACTGCCTTGGTGGTCTGTATTGGTTTGATCTCTTGTGCAATGACCTCCTTGGGGGACATCTGTTCCTCACAGATGAAACTTGTATCCACCTGGAGGGAGAATTGGAATTATCTCTTTGTGCCAATTGGGATATGGAATTTTTAAATTCATCCTTCAACTCTTTCATGCAATTCTTTATTTCACTAGACAGAATTTTAATGGCTGAAACCCAAAGAACCACGTGTCATGCTATCCTCCAATTGTCTCATTTGATCAGTGAATTGGCCAACTGTAGGAGGAGCTCCACCATAATTTCTTGCCACAATTCTGCTTGCCAGAATGTTTGCATAATTAGGAGCAAGTTTGATGAGCTTTTTAGCAAGACCAGTTCCAACAGGAATGTCATCAGGATTCAGAGTTTCATGTTCACCATAGCGTATCTCTCTAACAGCAAATTCTCTCAGGTGCTTAATTCCCTCATCTATGGTAGTCCAGGGCGTAGGATTCCATGGAAGGTCATCTCGGGAAGGGTATCTCAGGGCAACTGCAAATAAAAGGCGTATTCACAGATTAAACTTACCGAGAACCTTGCCTAGATGTCTATCTATTGCATTATCCTTTGAGAGACTTCCTAGCTGAGCTGCTGACTTGTCTCCAACTATTAGAGCTGGAGCACCTGTATCGTAACATTTACTAAGACTAGTTAGAATTGGCTCCTTATCTGCTCTGGTGTAATCTTTACGGACATTGCGAACCTCTTTGCGAGGAGAAGAATACCCAGAAAGGTCATCTTCTTCTCCATCTATCACATCTTCCTGAACATGTTGTCCCCATAATCCTGCTGTCACTCTCCTAAGGATCTCTCTAAGCTGAGAAGCACCCTTAGCTGCTGTCCTAGCTGCATCTCTATCTGGTGTTGATTTCACTAACTCCGCTAGATCTTTAAAACAAATCTTCTCTTCCTCCTCAGCAGGATCTTTTCTATTAGAGGGTCCCTCACCAGGATCAGTCTCCTGCTCTTCTTCCCCATTCGCTCCTGGATCAGATTTGGTGTTTCCACTTCTAGTCTTAAAACTGCTACTTGCTTAATTGGAGCTGTGTTTGAATTTACAGATACCTTGACAGAAGCTGACAGGTTTTGAGACAGATCAGCTGCTGTGGGAGTGGCTTCTGTTCCTGCCATGGAAGGAGGCGGAAATGACTTTGCTTCGTTAATGGCCAAAGAAGAAGTAGGGGAATCCGCCATGTTGGAAGCTGCCACTGCCCCTGGCTGCTTGCCAGAATCAGCAACAAAACTGTTTAAAGCAGCTTTTCCAATAGACTTTTTAATTTTATCTTTAACTGATACAAATTCTCCACTCTCTTCATTACTGGACGTCTCTGGGGCTGACCCAGAGGTACGCCTCCTCCTCTTTGATCTATGCTTAATAATGAAACAGACTTTAGACACCTTTTTCTCCCGGCACAAGGAAAACAGCAGATACACATTAGTTATCACCAGCAGCAGGATTACACATATAAAATAAATCACCTTTGGGTCCCAACCATCTCTTAAAACTGCTCTTTCACTGACTGGAATGTTAAACTCCCTTATTTCATTCGGGAGAGTGCTAGAGGTCACATTCCTGTATCTGTTAAGCCAAAAGAATCCCAGACAGCGATCATATAGAAGCCGGATTTTTTACACAAACCACAAATATAAGTTCTGCATTAAATATTTACCTAGGTTATTGATAAGGAGACCCAGACAATACTTGAAGATCATAACCGAACACATTGAGAATAGCAATTGCCTAAAAATCCAAAGCACCTTCATGTTTGCTTCTGTGAGTCAAGCAAGCAATAAATCAGGCTAATTTTCTGCCCCATGTTGGGCACCAAAAAAGAAATGTGGTGGGTTTGGAGAGGAGGACCTAGCCTTCTCTCCCCCACAAAGAGAAAGAATAAAAAAACACAACTAGCCAGTCGGAGAAACAAAGGAAAAATGCTATATTTTACAAGCTATTTTGGAAAATGCAGGATATGTGCACAATTTACAGTATTTACAACATATGCATAGAAATATACAGCAAAGTAAAAAAAACCAATAATACAGGAATGAAATTTCCTCCTCCGTACCCCCTTCTCTCCCCCTTTTCCCCAAAGAGGGTTAGAAAGAGAGAAAAAGAGCAGTTATTAATAAGGCAGAATTTTAGTAGGCCACGTGCTTATCTGTTCAAGGTCGCTCTGGCAGGCAGCCCAGAAGCAGACAAGCTGGAAAGGGAGAAGGAAAGGAGCGAACTGAGGAAAGTTCCAAATGCACCTAAACTTAAAACTGCATTCTACCAATCCACCAATGAAATTAGTTTAAAATATCTGATTGTTTTAGTTAATATTCCAAAACATTCAGCCAGTGTGTTCCAGCACTGTCTCTTTTCTTAAAGGCACAGACTCAAATGGTTACAAGCTGCTGACCTGTTCCTTATGGTATTCCCTCCTGCAACTAAGGGCATAGACGAAAAAATTATTTGTGCACCTGACCCCTCAACGAGATCCCCCAGGGCCTTAAAGTATTCTTGATAGCCCTGGGAGTTCTGGTTGCAACATCATCATTACCTAACTGTGTAACTATTAAGGGATAGTAGTCAGAGGGCTGCACCAGACCAGGCAGCCTTCTGGTAACATCTCCAACCCTAGCTCCCGGGAAGCAACAAACCTCCCTGTGAGTAGGGTCTGGCCGACATATGGGGCCCTCTGTTCCCCTCAGGAGGGAATCACCAATAACAATAACCCTCCTCTTTTTTTTAAGGGAGCAAGTCCTGATGCCGGCGGAAGGCTGTTTAACCTTAGGCTGTTTAACCTTAGGCTGTTTTGCCTTAGGTTGTTTTGCCACAGGGAAAACTCCAGATGGTGTGTCCTCCAGCATCAGAATCACCTCACCCTCGACCTCCAGTGCCCCATACTTGTTTTCCAAGGGCAGTGGGGTAGGTGAGCGGAGGCAAGGAGGTTTAACCTTGCATCTTTTGAGAGGAACCTGCGTCCATTCCCCTCTGCTTTTTGGATAACCAGCCTCTGCTGGGGGGGGCCTGCAGATCCTGGTTACTCAGGTTCGTCACCCTTCTACAATCGCTTACATCTCTAAGTCTAGCAACCTCGTCCTTCAGTCTGGCCACCAGGCTAAGCAGATAGTCGATCTGCTCACACGCTATGCAGGAGTTGTCCCCACTACCCTGCATCTCAAGTGCCAGGCTCCAGCACCAGTGCCAGATGCCTGGACACCTACCTCTTGCTTATGACACCTACCTAGTTCAGGCAAAGTGAACACTGAAGCTGGGAAAATGTGGCAGTTGGCCAATCCATAGGGGAAAAAAAAATCAGCGCAATTAATCCTAGGTAAACTTTGCAGTACTTTTCCAGACCTGTTGCCTTTTTACTGGGGATTCATTTACCCATTTCAACACACTATCACTTTGAGCTTCCTCAAAGGCATGCAAAGCCTCTTAATAAATAATCTGTCCATTTCTTATCACATCTGCTTTTGAGTGAGAGACAGGACATCTGAATCCAGGTCAGGATCAGATGCAGACTGGCAAATGGTGGTGATGAAGAGCTGAGTGATGACTGCAATGCTGTATAAGCTTCACATTGACTCCTACATGGTTTAGAAGATCTGTGGTTTTAGGGTGGGTGTGAGACCAGGGAAGGGAGGTGCACAGCAGCAAGGAGAAATTCATCTCTCCCTACTCTTTCACATGTCACCTATTGCCAACTATCTGGGCACTTTCTGCTCTGTGGATTGCAAGATGTGAGTCAAATTGGCCAACCCTGGCAATCCTCAGGAGAGGTAGGCACAAGAAATGAGAAGGTGAAGATCTTCAGAACTGCTGAGGGTGGTAAAGGAAAATGTAAAAACATGGAAAAAACATAGGAAAATCACTAGGTTGCAGCAAATAATTTTCTAGGCAGGATTTTTTTTAGTAGACCTTGCATAATATTGTGAAAGTTTATAAAGGTTGAGATAAGCTAAATCAGAAACCGATCAGTGTTTGAGTGGGAAGGGATGGAAGGTGATTTTGGAGAGATTGCAGACAAAACTCTGTAGGATTTGGCAACAATCCAGATATAAGTGCTTGGTGTGAAGATGTAGGTGTTGAATATGAGACAGAGATTGTGAGTTTGAGTGTCATTCAAGTGAGGGTTGTTCACAGCAAGGAGAGTTGCGAGAGGAAAGAGTTTGTGGTGAGATAAGGAGGTGTTCTTTTAACCATGATAGGAGTTGGCAGCCTCACATCTGGAAAAGAGCTCAGAGGAAGGATAGGAAAGACCCAGCAGTGAAGAGTTACACCTGCTACCACGAATGCAGGTAAGGTGTAGGGCAGGTGTCAAGAGAATGGGGCCAGGATCTTTTCAGAGGTGCCCAGTGACAGGACAAGGGGCAAAGAGCACCAATGGAAACATAGAAAGTACCATCTGAACACAAGGAAACACAAGCCTGTGCCAGAGCAGTGGAACAGGCTGCCCAGAGAGGTTATATAGATTCTCTTTCTCTGGACAGAGTCCAAATGCACCTGGATGAGATCCTGGGCAACCTGCACTAGGTGAAGCTGCTTCAGCAGCACGGTTGGACTAAGTGATCTCCAGAGGTCCCTTCCAAGCTCACAATACAGAATCACAGAATGGTAGGGATCACCAGACGAGTTCACAGGGAACATGCCAACAGGAGAGAAAACAAGAATGAGGAAGAAGCACCAGGGCATTCAGAGAAGGTTAGGGTGAAGGCAGCAGGAGATGGCCAGTGTCTCACAAGGCAAACTGAGGCTAACAAGTGTGGTGTCCATTGCTGTGGAGAACTGTATGTCAACTGTAGCTCAAGTAGAGAAGAGTCAGGAAGTGGCTTTTTTAGTTGTATTAGTGTGCGTGTCAGGTTTCACTGTAGAGTCTTTATAGGACTTAAACTTCTTTGTTCATGAAGTTTTTAATGTTTCAGAATGAAATGTCTATTTTTCTTGGTGTTTCCCCCCCCCAATGAACCCTCTTTCAGCTGCTTTGAAAGAATAAAATGAAAATTAAAGAGAAAAAAAGTTTTTCATTGAACTCCAAATTACTTTCTTTACCTTCTCAACTGTCACAAATATCAATGGAATACTACTCAATGGGTTAACCCAGGAGAAAATAGAATAGAATAGAATAGAATAGAATAGAATAGAATAGAATAGAATAGAATAGAATAGACCAGGTTGAAAGAGACCTTTGAGATCATCCAGTCCAACCTGTCACCCAACACCATGTAATCAACTAAACCATGGCACCAAGCACCCCATCCAGTCTCTTCCTAAACACCTCCAGTGATGGTGACTCCACCACCTCCCTGAGCAGCCCATTCCAAGGGCCAATCACTCTTTCTATGAAGAATCTGGCAGAGTTTGTTTTTTCCTTCCCTTCTCCACATTATTTCAGGTATTCATTTCTGGTAATTCTTTTCCATTCACTTTTAACAAATGTTCTTTGAAGTGTCAGCATCATCCAAAGAGAATCTCTCTTCTCTTCTTTGTTAGCATTTCATGTACTTGTTTCATCTACTACAGAATACAGAATTAATCAGGTTGGAAAAGACCTTGGAGATGATTGAGTCCAACCTATCACCCAACACCATCTCATCGACTAAACCATGGCACTAAGTGCCTCATCCAGGCTCTTTTAAAACACTTCCAGTGATGGTGACTCCACCACCTCCCTGGGCAGCCCATTCCAATGGGCAATCACTCTTTCTGTATAGAATTTCTTCCTAACATCCAACCTGAACCTCCCCTGGTGCAGCCTCAAACTATGTCCTCTTGTTCTGGTACTGGCTGCCTGGGAGAAGAGACCATCATCCGCCTGTCTACAACCTCCCTTCAGGTAGTTGTAGAGAGTGATAAGGTCACTCCTGAGTCTCCTCTTCTCCAGGCTGAGCAACCCCAGCTCCCTCAGCCTCTTCTCATAGGGCTTGTGTTCCAAACCCTTCACCAACTTTGTTGCTCTTCTCTGGACTCGTTCCAGCAAGTCAACATCCTTCCTAAACTGAGGGGCCCAGAACTGGACACAGTACTCGAGGTGTGGCCTAACCAGGGCAGTGAGCAGGGGCAGAATGACCTCCCTGCTCCTGCTGGCCATACTGTTCTTGATGCAGGCCAGGATGGCATTGGCCCTCTTGGCTGCCTGGGCACACTGCAGGCTCATGTTCAGCCTACCATCGACCAGTACCCCCAGGTCCCTCTCTGCCTGGCTGCTCTCCAGCCACTCTGACCCCAGCACTGCATGGGGTTGTTGTGGCCAACATGCAGAACCCGGCACTTGGATGTGTTAAATCTCATGCCGTTGGACTCTGCCCATCTGTCCAGCCTGTCGAGGTCCCTCTGCAGAGCCTCTCTACCCTCCAGCAGATCAACTCCTGCCCCCAGCTTGGTGTCATCAGCAAATTTACTGATGATGGACTCAATGCCCTCATCCAGATCATCAATAAAGATGTTAAAGAGCATGGAGCCCAGCACTGATCCTTGGGGCACACCACTAGAGACTGGCCGCCAGCTGGATGTGGCACCATTCACCACCACTCTCTGGGCTCGGCCCTCCAGCCAGTTCCTAACCCATCGCAGTGTGTTCCCGTCCAAACCATGGGCTGACAGCTTGGCCAGGAGTTTGCTATGGGGGATGGTGTCAAAGGCTTTGCTGAGATCCAGGTAGACTACATCCACAGGCCTCCCCACATCCACCAGGCGGGTCACCTGATCATAGAAGGAGATCAGGTTGGTCAGGCAGGACCTGCCCTTCCTAAATCCATGCTGGCTGGGCCTGATCCCTTGGCCATCCTCTAAGTGCTGTGTGATTGCACTCAGGATGACCTGTTCCATAATCTTGCCTGGCACTGACATCAGAATGACAGGCCTATAATTCCCTGGCTCATCCAACCGGCCCTTCTTGTGGATGGGCACCACATTGGCCAGCTTCCAGTCTTCTGGGACCTCTCCAGTGAGCCAGGATTGCTGGAAAATGATGGATAGTGGCTTGGCCAGCTCATCTGCCAGCTCTCTCAGCACCCTAGGATGGATCCCATCTGGTCCCATGGACTTGTGGGGATCCAAGTGTGGCAATGCCAGCGACGAGCAGTGTGAGCAATCTGGCAGTGCAGGCCTAGAGCCTGACATGGTGGTAGGCCATGCTCAGCAGAAATGCAGAACCAGCTAGCAGTGGAGCAAAACAGTGCTGTGCCTGCAGCATGTAACTAAAACAAGGCACTGGTAGCTATAAACATGGACAGTTATCTTGGGACAACAGGACATGCACCTGCATCAACAACCTCGTTGTGTCATTAGTAGTTGGACCTATAATCTGTAATAGTGCAATGTGTGGTCACTCATAGGGAACCAATGGAGCTATGCCAACAGGGCACTCCGAGTTTGTATACGTTCTAGCAGTTGCCTTGCTATGCATTTCTGCCTTTCCTGTCTCCTGTTTCTTCTTCAGTTTACTGTGCTATACTTGCACTACAGGCCTGCTCCATAGGCCTGCACCTGAGACCTGCACCATAGGCCTGCACCACTGGAACAATAAAGGAACAATACTCGATCACATTGGTCAGCCGTATTGATTCCTATCCCTGTCATCTGCAACTGGCGCCCTAATAAACCTGAACTCGTGGACAAGGGATCCTCGGACTACAATACTGATCGACTCAGCACAAAGAGGTACGTCCGAGCGATACAAAAGGCCGGTCGAACAGCACTGCCCTGGTGCTGGAAAAATTAGCAGTGCACGCTCAAAAAGGAAGTGAATCTCACCCTGGCCCGGTGAGCGACCGGAGGAGGGGCAAGGGGAAGCACGCCACCACAGAAGAGGCTGTGCTAAACGCCCTCCACCTATCCTCTCCGTGAGAGGTATTACTGGCAATTCTGGGATCTTAAAAGGGCTATTAGCCTGAGCCCAGAGTCATCCCCACTGCAATAAGCTTTTACTTCCGAAGCATGGGACGAAATTGCAGCCCAGCAGTGGGATGAGGTGCTAAATGCTTAAAAAAGCAGCCTTTCGCTATAGCACCGTGTGACGTATCGTCACGTACATTGCAATTGACAAAAACAGAGCAGTCTACTCCCGATTCTGCTGCTGCGGCGTTTGGTTCTAACTGAGACAAATAAGAGAGACTCGGAAGGTACACCCCGCCCTCCGCCACCCCCCTTCCCTACACATCGTCTGCCGCTCCGTCAGCATCCTCCTCAATTTCAATTGCCCGCTACTCCTTCTACACGAATCGCGGCTCTCTATTACCGTCCTTTTGCACCGAAAAATTTGCTCCTGCCACGTCAATAGCGGCAGAAGCGAATCCCGATCGAACTGATAAGGCACGTGAAATCAAAATGGAGTTCGCTACGCATTAGGAATTAGACAAAGAAGACGCCACCTCTGCCATCTTGGCCAGCACACCGTGTTTATTAACACACTGCCACAGCCGTCCGCGCTCAGGAGAGAAACCCAATTAAAAAAAAAAAAAAAAAAAGGTATAAAAATAATTTACAAAAAATCAAATTGAAATAAAAAAAATAAGTAAAAACAATTGTAAACATGTAAAAAAATTAATAAAAATAAACTTTGAAATAAAATATATATACATATAATGAAATCAAACAAAAATGAAATAGATTTATTGAAAGTAGATTTCAAAATATTAAAGAAATGAAGCAAAAAATTAATTACAAATTTAAAAATAGCTCACATTAAAAACAAACAAAAAACAGTCAAAACTAGTTACAAAATATGTGGAATCATAGACTCGTGGAATGAATCAAGGTTGGAAAGGGCCACAAAGATCATTTAGTTCCAACCACTGCCATGGGCAGGGACACCTCACACTGGATCAGGCAGGCTAGAGCTTTGTCCAGCCTGGTCTTAAACACCTCCAGGCATGGGGCCTCGGCCATCTCCTTGGGCAACCCATTCCAGGGCTTCACCGCTTTCAATGTGAAGAATTTCTTCTTCACATCCAGCCTGAATCTCCCCATCCCCAGCCTTGTTCCATTCTCCCTAGTCCTGTCATTTCCTGACATGCTAGGATGTCCCTCCCCAGGATTCTTGTAGGCTCTCTTCAGATACTGGATGGCCACGATCAGGTCACCTCGAGCCTTCTTTTCTGCTAACTGCAATCATCACAATAAACAACGACGGAAGAATCAAGACCATGAGGACACAGCATTTCCCATGCAGTCGAACATCGATCACAGTAACTGCTATGATAAGCTGGGATCAAACAGCATCGCTCAGAAGAATGTACCACAGCATCATGTGAATTAGGACTGAATATTGTGGTTGCTTGATAACTTTGTATTCTCTCTTGTTAACTAAGTGTGCCTCTGAATGTAGACATCCTAGAGGATACAGTTTCATCTTTACATTTTGCTTAGTAGAGATTATTAACAAAAAAAAAAAAAAGGGGGGGGAAAGAGAGAATACCCCATAGCAAAAAATTAGCTCATGGCAACCCTAGAAATGCTGTAACCCTAGAAACATCAACCCTAGACATGCTGTAACCCTAGAAACATCAACCCTAGAAAATGTTGTAACCCTAGAAACAACAACTTTGCAATGTGCTGTAATCCTCTCACCACAAGACAGCACGAACACGGCACAACTGTCATGAAAATGACAATCAGCAAACCTGCTTAGCACTGACAACAACGACTGTCACGATAAACCAAGATGTCAACAGAAAGCATCTAACTTATAATTGAGTGTCGTGACTGCTTGACTGTTATGTGAACATTAAGAGATCAGCATTACTAGGATGAGCAAAAACACATTATTCTGTGTAGTTCTATATTGGGCAATGCAATGAAGCTCTTTTTGCTCTTGCTGCTTGCCTGCAAGTTTTCTGTCTGTGAAGCTAGAGCCTGGCCAGATCTACCTTTACATATTAAAGAAATCTTGCTACCATTAAACAATTCATGATTTTTGACCATCCTAGAGAAAATAAAAATGCAACATAATCCTAAAGCAGTTTGTAAGAGACAGTGCTAAGGATTGCGTTTGTGCCTCAATCTCTGTGTGCAATGCGTTCAGGCATAATCAAGTCTTCTCTGTCAATAAGAGGAGTGAAATGTAAAGATCGGAACTGTTAAGGTCTAAGTCCTTCTTTACAATGTTTGTTATCTTTGAGCATGTATTATGCCAGCTCTGTAGAGCATGGTAACTAGTTCAACTTAAGCGTTGTGCCTTGTATGGATTACACCAGTGTGTTAGGCATGCTGCACTACAGAACTCTTGCTTTTGCTACACAGCTTAGCTTTACCTTGCTTGCTTCTGTGTTTGCAGTAGCATCTTGTATGGGATGAGAACAACTCCCATGACCAGGTTGCTCACAAAAACAAAAAGGGGGATTTGTGGCAATGCCAGCGACGAGCAGTGTGAGCAATCTGGCAGTGCAGGCCTAGAACCTGACATGGTGGTAGGCCATGCTCAGCATAAATGCAGAGTCAGCTAGCAGTGGAGCAAAACAGTGCTGTGCCTGCAGCATGTAACTAAAACAAGGCACTGGTAGCTATAAACATGGACAGTTATCTTGGGACAACAGGACATGCACCTGCATCAACAACCTCGTTGTGTCATTAGTAGTTGGACCTATAATCTGTAATAGTGCAATGTGTGGTCACTCATAGGGAACCAATGGAGCTATGCCAACAGGGCACTCCGAGTTTATATAAGTTGTAGCAGTTACCTGGCGACGCACTTCTGCCTTTCCTGTCTCCTGTTTCTTCTTCTGTTTACTGTGCTATACTTGCACTACAGGCCTGCCCCATAGACCTGCACCTGAGGCCTGCACCATAGGCCTGCAACACTGGAACAATAAAGGAACAATACTCGATCACATTGGTCAGCCGTATTGATTCCTATCTCCGTCATCTACATCCAAGCAGCTGAGCAGATCACCCTGGAACAGTGGAAAACTGTGGAACATTCTGGAACAGTGGAAAACTGTGCAGCTCCCTGGCTCCTCCTGCCAGCTCTGCAGGCCAGCTGTCAGGAAGGCGTTCTGTCCTGCTAGTAAAAATTGAGGCAAAGAAGGTGTTAAGTACCTCTGCCTTTTCCTCATCCTTTGATACAACATTTCCCTCCATGTCAACCAAGGAGTGGAGGTTGCTCTTGCCCTTCCTCTTTCTATTAATGTATTTATAGATGGACTTTTTGTTGTCCTTCACAGTAGAGGCCAGTTTAAGCTCCAAATGTGCTTTTGCCTCCCTAATTTTCTTCCTGCATGATTTGGCTACATCCTTAAACATTCAGTGGGTTACCTCACCTTTCTTCCAAAGATGATACACCTTCTTTTTTTCCCTTAGTTCTGTTAAAAGTTCATTAACCATTCAGGCTGGCCGTCTGCCCCGGCGGCTCATCTTCCAGCACATTGGCACAGTCTGCCCCTGAGCCTTCAACAGTTCTTCCTTGAAGCAGGTCCAGCCCTCCTGGACCCCTTTATTTTTAAGGGCTTTATGCCAAGGAACCTTCTGAGTTAGTTCCTTGAGTAACCCGAAGTCTACCCTCCGGAAGTCCAGAGTGGAGGTCTTCTTGCCACCCCTCTTAGCTTGACCAAAAACCGAAAATTCAATTATCTCGTGGTCACTGGCACCTAAACACCCTCCGACCACCACATCACCCACCAGCCCTTCCCTATTGGTGAAGAGGAGGTCAAGCATAGCCTTACCCCTGGTAGGCTCGCACAGCACCTGGGATAAGAAGCTGTCCTCCATTGTGGTGGGTTGGAGGGGCTGAGGCCAAGAAGCCTCTTCCCTCCCCCCTGTAAGTAAAGGGAAAGAAAAATTGAAGGGAAAGAAAAAAACTCACCAGCTGAATTAGCAAAGCAGTGGAGCTATATTTACAAAGCAGTGTAGGATTTTGCAGGGGAATATTTACAAATTTACAATATCTACAATATATACAAAGATATACAGCAGTGTAACACAGAAATGAGAGTAGCCCCCCTCGGCCGAGGGGGATCCTCACCTCCGCTCTCCCCTCTCTTCCCCCCTTTCCCCAGAATAGTTCGGAAAAGAGGGAGAATGAAGAAAGAAAGAAGTTAAAAGCAGTTTGTGTTAATTAGAAGCAGTTACAGGCCTGGTTATCTTATCAAGTCTTCAAGGCCGGAGCCTTGGCAGAAAACCCAGCACAGGCAGAAAGCTGCTGCACCGAAGGAGATGCGGAAGCAAGAGTGACAGAGAAGTGCTGGGAATGCCCACTTCACTCTCAGGCCAGATAGTGCTTCCTCCCACTTGACCAATGAAAATTAGTTTAGACTCTTCCTTCCGTTTACCAACTTCCGTCCACCATATTCCCTTTCTTAAAGGGACAGCGTCAACCGGGCACAATCCACCCCTTCTAAACAATTTTCATTGGCTGTTTATACTGTCCATCCAATCCAAAATGATATTTACAGTTTGTGAGTAAAGTTCATAGTCCATTCCGGCTATGCTCAGATATAGGTGATTCAAAAGTCCAAGAAAATCAGAAAGTGAGAAAAATGGAAAACAGTTCATTTTCTTCGCTGACGAAGCAAAGAAAAGGGAAACAGGGAAATCTCAGGGTCTCTTAGTTGACTCAGGGCTCTCAGGGATCTCAGGGTTCGTGCACCGTAGATTCCTCGTTGATTCTTCTTTTGGGCGCGATGTAGCTGTACAGCAGTTCGAAGTTAACCTCTTTCAGCTAAAGTTAAATTTCTTTGTGGAATACACTGAATTTCACCATTCTCTTGCATTACCCAATAAGTGTGACCCGGACCTTCAGCTGAAACCACCCCTCGGACAGGTTTAGCCTCTCCTGAGGGTGAAAATACCCAAACAGTTTTACCTAACAGATTCTTTTCTCTAACAACAGGAACTCTATCACCTTCTACTTTCCGTAGCAAATCTGAATGTGCAGGTCCAGCTCGGTTCACTGAACCTCTACTGTTTACCAGCCAGGTTGCTTGTGCTAAATGTTTTTCCCAGTTTTTCAAAGATCCACCCCCCATGGCTTTAAGAGTGGTCTTCAACAAACCGTTGTAGCGTTCAATCTTCCTGAAGCTGGTGCATAGTAGGGAATGTGGAATATCCACTCAATACCGTGCTCTTTTGCCCAGTTCTTTACAAGGTTGTTCTTGAAATGAGTTCCGTTGTCTGACTCAATCCTCTCTGGAGTTCCGTGTCTCCACAGGATCTGTCTCTCCAGACCGAGAATGGTGTTGCGGGCAGTTGCATGTGGAACTGGATAAGTTTCCAACCATCCAGTGTTTGCCTCTACCATAGTAAGCACGTATTGCTTACCAGAACGAGAACGTGGTAGAGTGATGTAGTCAATCTGCCAAGCTTCACCATACTTGTACTTGGACCATCGGTCACCATACCACAAGGGCTTAAGTCGTTTTGCCTGCTTAATAGCAGCACAAATGTCACAGTCATGGATGACTTGTGTGATAGCATCCATGGAAATGTCTATGGATCTGTCACGAGCCCATTGGTATGTTGCATCTCTGCCTTGATGTCCTGACGAATCATGAGCCCACCGAGCTAAGAATATCTCACCTCGGTGTTTCCAGTCGAGATCAAGATTAGAGTCCATGTCTACTTGAGAAACTCTTGCAGCTAGATCTGCCTGATGGTTGTGTTGCTGTTCCTCAGTAGCTTTGCTCTTAGGAATGTGAGCATCGATGTGTCTCACTTTCACTGGAATTCTCGATTCGATCAGCAATGTCCTGCCATAGGTTGGCTGCCCAAATGGGTTTTCCTTTTCTCTGCCAACCACTCTTCTTCCAGTTCTTTAGCCAACCCCATAGAGCATTGGCTACCATCCATGAGTCGGTGTAGAGATAAAGCTTTGGCCATCTCTCACGTTCAGCCACGTCGAGAGCTAGCTGGACAGCTTTTACCTCTGCGAACTGACTGGATTCTCCTTCTCCATCTTTCGCCTCTGCAACTCGGCGTGTTGGACTCCACACTGCAGATTCATCAGAAAGTTCAGGTCTAGCAGACAGCTTCAATTTTTGTCCATCAATTTCTATTGAAGCTACTCCAAAAGCCCATTTGTAACCTCTAGGGTCCTTGAAACGCCCTTCTCTGAGAAAATCAATTCCCAAAATACAAGGTGCATCAGGTCCGGTCACAACTGTATGCTTCCTCCATTGCTTACCAGTTAAACTTATATTAACCTCTACCTTACTTAACTCTTGAGATCCACCAGTGACTCCCAGAATAGTTATAGACTCTGATCCCTGATAATTTGATGGTATTATGGTGCACTGAGCTCCTGTGTCAACCAAGGCCCTGTACTTCCGAAATTGTGAAGCGCCAGGCCACTGGATGTACACATCCCAATAGATTCTATTATCTCTGTGATCCTCTCTCCCCTGGCGGGAGGCAGGGCACCCTAGTTATGGGGAACATGCGCACATGTGCATTGCACATAGTTTGCAGGGTTATAACTTTGCATGTTATAACTGGAGCCACTGTTGGAACCATAAGAGTCGTTCTGGGGAACTGTGGAAGTAACAGCTACCTTTCTGGTATTGCTACCTCGGGTTCTGCCACTTTGCAATTCCCTCAGTCTCCTGAAAAGATTAGAAGTTGGTTGGCCATCCCAGCGGTTCATGTTCTCACCAAACTGATCACGCAGAGTTATCCAAATAGTTCTACGTGATTGCCTTGGTGGTCTGTTTTGGAACGACCTGTTTTGGAATGACCTGTTTTGGAATGACCTCCTTGGAGGACGTGTATTCCTCACAGATGAAACTTGTATCCACCTGGAGGAAGAATTTAAATTATCCCTTTGTGCCAATTGGGATATGGAATTTCTAAATTCATCTTTTAACTCTCTCATGCAATTCTCAATTTTTCCAGACAGAGTTTCAATGGCTGAAACCAAAGAAACACGTGCCATGCTATCCTCCAGTTGTCTCATTTGATCGCTGAATTGGCCAACCGTGAGAGAAGCTCCACCATAACTTCTTGACACAATTCTGCTTGCCAGAATGTTTGCATAATTGGAAGGAGCAAGTTTGATGATCTTTTTAGCAAGACCAATACCCACAGGAATGTCATCAGGATTCAGAGTTTCATGTTCACCATAGAGTAGCTCTCTAACAGCAAATTCTTTCAAGCGCTTAATTCCCTCATCTATGGTAGTCCAGGGTTTAGGATTCCATGGAAGATCATCTCGGGAAGGGTATCTCAGGGCAACCGCCATTAAAAGGCGTATCCACAGATTAACCTTACCGAGAGCTCTGCCTAGATGTCTATCTATTCCATTGTCCCTTGAGAGAGTTCCTAACTGAGCTGCTGACTTGTCTCCAACTGTTAGAGCCAGAGCACCTGTATCATAACACCTACTAAGCCAAGCTAGAACTGGTTCCTTATCTGCCCTGGTGAAATCTTTACGGACATAACGCAATTCCTCGCGGGGCGAAGAACATTCCAAAATATCATCTTGCTCTTCATCTCCCTGAATTCTTTGTCCATATAATCCTGCTGTCATTCTCCTAAGGATCTCTTTAAGCTGAGAACCACCTTTGCCAGCTGCTTTCCTAGCTTCATCTGTGTCCTGCTTTGATCTCACTAGGTTAGCTAGATCTTTAAAACAAACCACCTCTTCCTCCTGAGCAGGATCCCTTAGAGTAGAGGGCCCCTCACCAGGATCAGTCTCCAGCTCCTCTTCTTCTCCACCTTTGGCCTTTGCACCTCTAGTCTTTAAAGGAGCCACCTTAACTGGAGCTGTGTTTGAATTTACAGCCACCTTAATGGAAGCTGACAGGTCCTGAGATAAATCAGCTGCTGGGGCAGTGACTTCCGGTCCCACTGAGGGAGTAGGTGGAAGTGACGTTGCTCCGTTAATGGCCGATGGAGAAGAAGAAGAAGAAGGAGTAGGAGCCATGTTGATACCAGCTGCCGCCTTTGGCAGCTTGCTAGAATCAGCAAAGTCATTTAGAGCTGCTTTACCAATTAACTTTTTAGCCTTCTTTTTAACTGATGGAGATTCTCCACCTTCCTCATCACTGGATGACTCTGGGACTGATCTCGAGCTACGGCGTTTTCTTTTGGTCTAGTTTTAATAACAAAACAAGCTCTGGACACCTTTTCTCTCGCCACAGAGAGAACAGCAGATACACGTTAATTATCACTGAAAGCAGGATTATACACATCAAATAAATCACCTTTGGGTCCCAGGCATCACCTAAAGTTACTCTCTCCTCAGGTGGAATCTTAAAACCCTTTATCTCAATTGGGAGAGTGGTGGAGGTAACATTCCTGTATCTCACTGGCCATAATAAATTAATACATTTTCCATACCATAATTTAACTCTATACATAACCCACATATAAATTGTCCGCACCAAATATTTACCCAGGTAATCCAAAAGCAAACCCAAACAATATCTGTAAACCAGAGCCCCAAAAATTGAAAAGAACAATCGCTCCACAAACCACAAGACCTTCATGTTTGCTAATTCAGCTAGAAAACACTAAATCAATCAAGTAATAAATTAAACTAATTATCTGCCCCACGTTGGGCGCCAATAAAAAAAAATGTGGTGGGTTGGAGGGGCTGAGGCCAAGAAGCCTCTTCCCTCCCCCCTGTAAGCAAAGGGAAAGAAAAATTGAAGGGAAAGAAAAAAACTCACCAGCTGAATTAGCAAAGCAGTGGAGCTATATTTACAAAGCAGTGTAGGATTTTGCAGGGGAATATTTACAAATTTACAATATCTACAATATATACAAAGATATACAGCAGTGTAACACAGAAATGAGAGTAGCCCCCCTCGGCCGAGGGGGATCCTCACCTCCGCTCTCCCCTCTCTTCCCCCCTTTCCCCAGAATAGTTCGGAAAAGAGGGAGAAAGAAGAAAGAAAGAAGTTAAAAGCAGTTTGTGTTAATTAGAAGCAGTTACAGGCCTGGTTATCTTATCAAGTCTTCAAGGCCGGAGCCTTGGCAGAAAACCCAGCACAGGCAGAAAGCTGCTGCACCGAAGGAGATGCGGAAGCAAGAGTGACAGAGAAGTGCTGGGAATGCCCACTTCACTCTCAGGCCAGATAGTGCTTCCTCCCACTTGACCAATGAAAATTAGTTTAGACTCTTCCTTCCGTTTACCAACTTCCGTCCACCATATTCCCTTTCTTAAAGGGACAGCGTCAACCGGGCACATCCATGCACTCTAAGAACCTCCTAGACTGTCTCCTCTCTGCTGTGTTGAGATCCCAGTAGATGTCAGGCAGGTTGAAGTTGCCCATGAGAACAAGGTCTGGAGGTCTTGAGACAGCCCTAAGCTGCCTATAGAATGCTTCATCAACATCGTCTTCCTGGTTGGGTGGTCTATAATAGACTCCAACCAGGATGTCTGCCCTGCCGGTCTTCCCTCTAATTCTTACCCACAAGCACTCAACCCGATCATCCCTAATCTCCATCTCAATGGCATCTAGTGCCATCCTGATGTACAGGGCCACCCCTCCACCCCTTCTTTCTTGCCTTTCTCTCCTGAAGAGCCTGTAGCCATCAATTGAAGTGCTCCAGTCATGTGAGTCATCCCACCACGTCTTTGTGATGGCGACTACATCATAACTTTCCTGCTGCAACAAGGCTTCCAGCTCCTCTTGTTTGTTGCCCATGCTTCGTGCATTAGTGTACATGCACTTCAGCCGGGCTGCTGGTTTCACCTCTGACTCTAGCTTATCGCCCCCAGACTCTTGCCGGAGGGGACTGAGGAGGAAGTTCTTCACCGTGTGAGTAATTCGTCATTGGAACGGGTTGCCCAGGCAGGTGGTTGAGTCATCAACCCTGGAGGCATTCAAGGGGAGATTGGACGTGGCACTTGGTGCCATGGTCTAGTCATGGGGTCTGTGTTGATAGGTTGGACTCGATGATCCCCGAGGTCCTTTCCAACCTAAGTGATACTGTGATACTGTGATACTGTGACTAGTTTCAGCCCCTTCCCCCTTCAAAGCTAGTTTAAAGCCCTGTCGATGAGACCTGCCAATTCCCTTCCCAGGATCTTTTTACCTTTGGGGGACAGGCCGTTCTCCTATACTGTGACCTTTCCCCTTCTCTGGGACAGATGTACTCCATCTGTTGCCAGCTGACCTGGTGCAGTAGAAAGTTTTTCAAGATCAAAAAACCCAAAATTCTTTTGACTGCACCAGCCTCTAAGGCACTTATTAACTATAGCTGCTGACCTGTTCCTT
This sequence comes from Melanerpes aurifrons, assembly GCA_011125475.1. Lineage (NCBI taxonomy): Eukaryota > Metazoa > Chordata > Aves > Piciformes > Picidae > Melanerpes > Melanerpes aurifrons. The sequence goes on from WWNC01000130.1 coordinate 351,004, forward strand.
ATGGTATTCCCTCCTGCAACTAAGGGTATTGATGAAAAAATTATTTGTGCACCTGACCCCTCAACCAGATCTCCCAGGGCCCTGAAGTCATTTTTGATAGCCCTGGGAGTTCTCGTTGCAACATCATCATTCCCTAACTGCATAACTATTAAGGGATAGTAGTCAGAGGGCTGCACCCGGCTAGGCAGCCTTCTGGTAACATCATTAACTTGGGCTCCTGGCAGACAACAGAGTTCCCTATGAGATGGGTCTGGCCGACATATGGGGCCCTCCGTTCCCCTCAGAAGGGAATCACCAATAGCAATTACCCTCCTCTTTTTTTTTGAGGGAGCAGGTCCTGATGCCAGGGGAAGGCTGTTTAACCTTAGGCTGCTTTGCCTTAGGCCGTTTAACCTTAGGCTCTTTACCCTCAGGGAGAACCCCAGATGGTGTGTCCTCCAGCATCAGGATCACCTCACCCTCAATCTCCAGTGCCCCATACCTGTTTTCCAGGAGCAGCGGGGAAGGTGAGGGGAGGTAAGGAGGTTTTACTTTGCGTCTTTTGAAAGGAACCTGCATCCATTCCCCTCTGCTTTTTGGATAACCAGACTCTGCTGGGGGAGCCTGCAGAGCCTGCTTACTCTGATTCAACTTTTTCCTCCTCTGGTTCATCTCTTTCCTACATTCCCTTACGTTTCTAAGGCTAGCAATCTCGTCCTTCAGTCTGGCCACCAGATAAAGCAGATAGTCAATCTGTTCACACCTTATACAAGAGTTGCCTGCGCTGCCCTGCATCTCAAGGGCCAGGTTCCGGCACTCTCTACAGCCAGATACCTGGACAGCTACCTGCTTGTGTTCTACCTCAGTCTGGGTCGACGCTGATTTTTTTAGGGAGTTTTTGCTGCGAGTTACAACCATGCCTGTCCCTGGCCACAGCACCTACTGAACAAAAAAAAAATTAGAAAAAGTACGGCGGCACGTGAGAGCATGAGAGAGTACGAGAGAATTCCGGCGTCCGGATGAACAGAACCCCCACAAGCTGTGGCAAACCCTTTTAAAATTAGCCGCTTCCCGACGCTGGGATCATGAGCCTCAGCCACGTGAAAAGACGGCTCCTCCCAGCCTCGCAGAGTGTGCAGGAATCTCTGTGGTGCTGGCGATTCCCGTATCCCGAAAAGGAGAGCAGCCGATGGTCCCTGGTGGCTGCTGGTCCTGGTGCTGTCCCGAGGAATAGAATAGAATATTGTATTGGGTTGAACTGAGGTGGAGTTAATTCTCCTCACAGCATCGTTCTAGGGCTGTGGGTTGGTTTTTTTTGCAGCAGTAGTTGATAACACAGCAGTGTTTTGGCTACGGCTGAATCCGATATCCGAACTGTGTCCTTTCAACATTTCCCTGCCCCAGGAGTACATTGAGGGGTGGGCAGGATCTTGGGAGGGGACGCAACTGAGCCAGCTGACTCAGACTGGCCAAAGAGGTATTCCATACCATATGACGTCAGCTCAGGTATAAGAAGGACGTGAAAGAAGGAAGTTTGGGGATTCGTCCATGGCGTTTATCCTCCCAAGGAACCACCAAGCTTAGAGAGCCCTGCTTCCCGAGACCGACCACTGTCCTGCTGATGGGAAGTAGAGTTTAACATCTCTCTCTCTGCTTTCTTTTGCTTCCGTGCGGTGTATTTGCTGTTTGCTTATTAGTGTTATTAAATTGCTCCTATCTTATCCCTGGCTTCTGTTATATTTTCTTTCCCTTCTTCCCCTGTTCACTTAAGAGGGGGAGTGATAGAGCGGATTGGTGGATATCTGGCCTCCAGGCCAGAGCCAAACCACCACAGTCCTTTTTGGTGCATTGGCCGGAAAAACGAAAATATAACACAGGTGTAGTTTCTGCAGTTTTTTTTTTTATATAAGCTTGCTTATGATACAGGCCTCTGTGCTGGTCACGTGGCTTGCTGATAACATCTGCTTTTTTTTGGAAATACTTCATTTGTTTAGGAACACGCCGAAGCAAATAATGGCTATGTGTCTCTTTCTCCTGCTTGTAGGGCTGCTGTTCTGTGGGAGCTATGCTAGAGAGGTCATCATTTCTGTCTCCCCACCTGAAATGAGTGTAGAGAATTTTATTATGCAGGCCCCCAAGCTTTTGATCCATCCATATGTGAGTTCTCTAGTACTGCTAATCAACATTACTGGCATGTTGCAGGTTTTGTGGAGTTTGATTCCATCATGGCATGAAAAGAGACAGTCTTCGGGTGGGGATATATTGAAGTGTGACTTGAAGCGGTCAGTCCCTGGGTGGCAGGGTGTGTGGAAGGACTTGGGCAGATTCCTAGGATGGTTATCACCTCCCATAGCCTGGGACTTTACCCCAGAAGAGGGGAGCGATCCTACTAAACTAACTCGCCATCTGATAGAAGGGTGCCTCGCTTATCCCAATGAGAACAAACAACTTCTTGCACTTTACTGGGGCCTGGCCTGTGCTTACCGAGCCACAGTTCAATACTCTATGAGGACTATGGCTGAGGCAGGCACCCAAACACTACCTGAGGACATCATGGTGGAGATGGGGACCCAGACAGCAAGCAGAGAGATTGCCCCAGTCGTAAAAAAGAAGCAGTGGACAAGGAGGTCAACAGGTCCCTCTCATCGATTGGTAAGGGATGAGGAAGATTATGATCAAGAGGCTGGTCCATCAAGTGGGAAATCAGAGGAAGTGAGTGAGATTAGACAAGAAGCAGAGACTACTCGGTCCTTGACCTCAGCAGAACTGAGAGACATACGCAAGGATTATAGTCGCCAGCCAGGAGAGCGAATTGCTGCTTGGCTGCTCTGGTGCTGCGATAATGGGGCTGACAGCCAACTGCTGGAAGGCAAAGAGGCCCAGCAATTGGGACCCATTGCTAAAAACAGAGGTATTGAGAAAGGCATTGCAAAGGAGACAGGCATATGCAGCCTCTGGAGACGACTCCTGCTAAGTGTGAGGGCCAGGTACCCATGCAAGGAGGACCTTATGAGTTCTCCAGGGAAGTGGAATACTGCAGATGAAGGAATCCAATACTTAAGAGAATTAGCGGTGTTGGAAGTTATCTATAGTGATTTAGATGATCAAAGTGTCTCCACAGATCCTGAAGATGTCCCATGCACACGGGCCATGTGGAGGAAAGTGATCCAAGGTGCTCCAGCATCGTATTCTAACAGCCTAGCAATGATGTACTATTTGGATGAGGACGCACGGTCTGTGGAGGTTGTGTCAGCCTGGCTCCAGAATTTTGAAGATAACCTCTGTACTAACTCATTTCCACACGCTAGTGCCTCATCGACCAGGTGTACTCCAACAAATCCATCCCCTCCTGCCTCAGTCGGAGGGAAAGGGAGCCCCAGACGCACACCACGTGGAATATTCGGGTTTTTCCTTCGTGACCAGAGGGAGGACATGAGGAAGTGGGATGGTGAACCCACTTATAAACTGGAAGCTCGGGTACGTGAACTGAAAGGGAAAACAAAAACTAAAAAAGGATTGTTTAAGAAAACAGCAAAGGTATCTGCTGTAAAAAGCCAAGAAAGTAATCAGCGATCTCTCAGGAGAAAAAGAATTGAGGTTATACCCCTTGTTCCCGATGAGGGGACCTCTGACCAGGTACTACCCAGATCAGACAGTGAATGCTCTGATGAGGACCAGGAGTAGAGGGTCCCTGCCTTCGGCCAGGAGGAGGAGAGGGATGACAGAGTATATTGGACTGTGTGGATTCGATGGCCTGGCACATCAAAACCACAGAAATACAAGGCGCTGGTAGACACAGGGGCACAGTGTACATTGATGCCATCAGGGCATAGAGGTGCTGAATCTCTTTGGATCTCTGGAGTGACAGGAGGCTGCCAGGAGCTGTCTGTATTAGAAGCTGATGTGAGCCTAACAGGGGACAAGTGGGAGAGACATCCCATTGTGACTGGACCAGAAGCCCCTTGCATTCTTGGTATTGATTACCTCAAGAGAGGGTACTTCAAGGATTCAAAGGGTTATAGATGGGTTTTTGGTGTGGCCACGGTGAATACAGAGAAGATCAGACAGCTGTCTACCCTGCCTGGCCTTTCAGAAAGTCCTTTCGTTGTGGGATTGTTGCAGGTTGAAGAACAACAGGTGCCAATTGCTACTAGAACAGTGCACCGACGGCAGTATCATTACGAACCGAGACTCCCTGTGTCCCATTCATGAACTGATTCACCAGCTGGAGATCCAGGGAGTGATCAGCAAAACACATTCACCTTCTAACAGCCCCATATGGCCAGTGCCAAAATCTGAAGGAGGATGGAGATTAACTGTGGACTATCGTGGCCTGAACGAAGTGACGCCCCCACTGAGTGCTGCTGTACCAGACATGCTAGAGCTCCAGTATGAGCTGGAGTCAAAGGCAGCTAAATGGTACGCTACTATTGACATCGCCAATGCGTTCTTCTCAATCCCATTGGCAGAAGAGTGCAGGCCACAATTTGCTTTCACCTGGAGGGGTGTTCAATACACGTGGAATCGATTGCCCCAGGGGTGGAAGCATAGCTCCACCATTTGTCATGGACTAATCCAGAGTGAACTGGAAAAGGGTGAGGCCCCTGAACATCTCCAGTACATTGATGACATCATTGTGTGGGGCGATAAAGCAAAGGAAGTGTTCAAGAAGGGAGAAAAAATCATTCAAATACTCTTAAAGGCTGGGTTTGCTATAAAGAAAAGCAAAGTCAAAGGACCTGCGCAAGAAATTCAGTTCTTGGGAATAAAGTGGCAGGATGGACGCTGTCATGTACCTATGGACATGGGCATCAAGATAACAGACATGTCTCCACCGTCCAACAAGAAAGAGACACAATCCTTTCTAGGCCTTGTGGGGTTCTGGAAAATGCATGTTCCAGGCTACAGTCAGCTTGTCAGCCCTCTCTATCGAGTAACTCAAACAAAGAATCAATTTGAATGGGGTAGTGAGCAGCAACAAGCTTTCGAACAGATCAAACAAGAGATAGCTCGTGCAGTGGCACTTGGGCCCATTCGCACAGGACCATTGGTGCAGAATATCCTTTACACCGCAGCTGGGGAGCATGGTCTTACTTGGAGCCCCTAGCAGAAGACACCAGGTGAAACCCGAGGTCGGCCGTTGGGATTTTGGAGTAGAGGATATCGAGGATCAGAAGCCCACTATACACCAACTGAGAAGGAGATCTTAGCAGCCTATGAGGGAGTTCAAGCTGCATCAGAAGTAGTGGGTACAGAAGCAACTCTCCTCCTAGCACCAAGGCTGCCTGTGCTGCATTGGATGTTCAGAAGAAACATCCCTTCTACTCATCATGCCACCCGTGCTACATGGAGTAAGTGGGTAGCACTGATTACACAGCGAGCTCGACTGGGAAAACCAAACCACCCAGGAATTCTGGAAGAGATTATGGACTGGCCAGAAGGCAGGGATTTTGGAGCATCGCCTGAGGAAGTGGTTCGTGCCCAAGAGGCACCACCATACAACGAGTTACCTGAAGATGAAAGGCCTTATGCTCTGTTTACTGATGGATCGTGTCGTGTAGTAGGAAGCCATCGGAAGTGGAAAGCTGCTGTATGGAGTCCTACATGACAAGTTGTTGAGACTACTGAAGGAGAATGTGAATCAAGTCAATATGCAGAGGTGAAAGCCATCCAACTAGCTCTAGAAATTGCTGAAAGAGAAAAGTGGCCAGTACTTTATCTTTACACAGATTCTTGGATGGTGGCTAATGCCTTGTGGGGATGGCTACAGCAGTGGAAGAAGACCAATTGGCAACGCAGGGGCAAGCCTATTTGGGCTGCCTCACTGTGGCAGGACATTGCTGCTCGGGTGGAGAACATGCCTCTGAGGGTACGTCATGTTGATGCTCACGTACCTAAGAGTTATGCTAATGAAGAACATCAAAACAATGAGCATGCAGACAAGGCTGCCAGGATTGATATAGCTCAAGTGGATCTAGACTGGGAACGAAAAGGTGAACTGTTTGTAGCTCAATGGGCCCATGAAACATCAGGACATCTAGGGAGAGATGCTACGTACAGGTGGGCTCGTGACCGAGGGGTGGACTTGACCATGGAAGCCATCGCACAGGTCACACATGACTGTGAAACCTGTGCTGCCATCAAGAGGGCCACCAGAGCCAAGTCTCCCTGGAACAGAGGGCGGTGGCTGGGTTTTCGCTATGGTGAGGCCTGGCAGATTGACTATATTGGACCACTGCCACGAACACGCCAAGGCAAGCGCTACATCCTCACCATGGTGGAAGCAACTACAGGCTGGTTAGAAACATACCCTGTAAATCATGCTGCTGCCCGGAACACCATCTTAGGCCTTGAAAGGCAAATCCTGTGGCAGCACGGTACCCCTGAACGGATCGAGTCTGACAATGGGACTCACTTCAGGAACAATGCCATCAGCTCCTGGGCTAAGAAACATGACATTGAATGGGGGTATCACATTCCCTATCACCCACAAGCCTCTGGGAAGGTTGAAAGATATAATGGACTGTTAAAGACTATGCTGAAAGCATTGGGTAATGGAGCATGGAGGCACTGAGATGTAAATTTAGTAGAAGCCACTTGGCTGGTCAATTCTCGAGGATCTGCTAACCGTCCTGGTCCTGCCCAAACAGAACCCTTGCACACTGTGGGGGGAGATGAAGTCCCTGCAGCACACATGGGAAAGTGGCTAGGAAAGGCAGTGTGGGTTGCTCCTTCCATGGGGAAAGGCAAACCCATTCGTGGGATTGCCTTTGCTCAGGGGCCTGGATGTACCTGGTGGGTAATGAAAAGAAATGGGGAGACTCAGTGTGTGCCTCAAAGGGACCTAACACTGGGGGAAAGGTAATTTGGAATGTGAATAATGTGAGTTGCATGTTGCAGAAAGTAATGAAGTAAGAAGAACCCAGACTGATGAAGGTTTGCAAGGATCAAGAACGACACAGCGGTTGAGACCAGATGGAGTTGGTGTCCAAGAACAGAATATCCTGCTTCTCCTGTCTTGAATAGTCCCAAGTGACATCTGAAGGAGCAGAAAAATACTTTCTTTAAGAGAGGACTGAGACATTGATATAAGTCTCTATATGTTGGAGTATTGAGATAGTTTAAGTATGTAGATCAGGTTGTGAATGTAAGCAAGGAATTTTTTTTTCTTTTGTTATTTTGGTGTAAGAATCAAATGAGATCGTTAAATGTATTGAAAAGTGAACCAGGGAACTACAGGCCAGTCAGTCTCACCTCTGTGCTCGGAAAGATCATGGAGCAGATCCTCCTGGAGGCACTACTGGCTCAGAGGAATAGTGAAGAGGTGATTTGGAACAGTCAGCATGGCTTTGCCAAGGGCAAATCCTGCCTGGTCAACCTGGTTACCTTCTATGAGCAGGTGACAAAATTAATAGATGAGGGGCGAGCAACTGATGTCGTTTACCTGGACCTGAGCAAAGCCTTCAACACTGTCCCGCACCACATCCTGGTCTCCAAACTGGTGACACATGGGTTTGATGGGTGGACCACTAGATGGATAAGCAACTGGCTGGATGGCTGCACCCAAAGAGTGGCTGTCAATGGGTCCATGTCCCAATGGAGGCCAGTGACAAGCGGAGTCCCTCAGGGATCAGTCCTGGGACCTGTCTTGTTCAACATCTTTGTGGGTGCCATGGACAGTGGCATTGAGTGCACCCTCAGCAAGTTTGCTGATGACACCAAGCTGTGTGGTGCAGCAGACACGCTGGAGGGAAGGGAGGCCATCCAGAGGGACCTTGACAGGCTGGAGAGGTGGGCACAAGCCAACCTCATGAAGTTCAATAAGAGCAAGTGCAGGGTCCTGCATCTGGGTCGAGACAATCCCAGGCACAAATACAGGCTGGGTAGTAACTGGCTGGAAGGTAGCCCTGAGGAGAGAGACTTGGGGGTGCTGGTGGACAAGAAGCTCAACATGAGCTCTCAATGTGCACTTGCAGCCCGCAAAGCCAATCAGATCCTGGGCTGCATCAGGAGAAGTGTGGCTAGCAGGTCGAGGGAGGTGATTCTCCCCCTCTACTCAGCCCTGGTGAGACCCCACCTGGAGTACTGTGTCCAGTTCTGGAGCCCCTATTACAAGAGGGACGTGGAGGTGCTGGAACGTGTCCAGAGAAGGGCCACGAGGATGATCAGAGGGCTGGAGCACCTCTCCTATGAGGACAGACTGAAGGAGTTGGGGCTGTTCAGTCTGGAGAAGAGAAGGCTCTGAGGTGACCTAATTGTGGCCTTCCAGTATCTGAAGGGGGCCTACAGGAAGGCTGGGGAAGGACTTCTCAGGATCTCAGGTAGTGATAGGACTAGGGGGAATGGAATGAAGCTGGAGGTGGGGAGATTCAGGCTAGATGTGAGGAGGAGGTTCTTCACCATGAGAGTGGTGAGACCCTGGAATGGGTTGTCCAGGGAGGTGGTCGAGGCCCCGTCCCTGGAGGTGTTTAAGAGCAGGCTGGACGAGGCTCTGTCCAACCTGATCTAGTGTGGGGTGTCCCTGCCCATGGCAGGGGGATTGGAATTAGATGATCCTTGTGGTCCCTTCCAACCCTGACTGATACTATGATACTACTATGATACCATGAACCTGAGCATGATGCAAATGGTATGGAATAAGGGGTGGAGATTGTATTGGGTTGAACTGAGGTGGAGTTAATTCTCCTCACAGCATCGTTCTAGGGCTGTGGTCTTTTGCAGCAGTAGTTGATAACACAGCAGTGTTTTGGCTATGGCTGAATCCAGTATCCGAGCTGTGTCCTTTCAACATTTCCCTGCCCCAAGAATACATTGAGGGGTGGGCAAGATCTTGGGAGGGGGCACAACTGAGCCAGCTGACTCAGACTGGCCAAAGAGGTATTCCATACCATATGACGTCAGCTCAGGTATAAGAAGGAAGTGAAAGAAGGAAGTTTGGGGATTCGTCCATGGCGTTTATCCTCCCAAGGAACCACCAAGCTTAGAGAGCCCTGCTTCCCGAGACCGACCACTGTCCTGCTGATGGGAAGTAGAGTTTAACATCTCTCTCTCTGCTTTCTTTTGCTTCCGTGCGGTGTATTTGCTGTTTGCTTATTAGTGTTATTAAATTGCTCCTATCTTATCCCTGGCTTCTGTTATATTTTCTTTCCCTTCTTCCCCTGTTCACTTAAGAGGGGGAGTGATAGAGCGACTTGGTGGGTATCTGGCCTCCAGGCCAGAGCCAAACCACCACACATTGAGACTCTTGAACATGTCCAGAGAAGGGCAACAAGACTGGGGAGAGGTCTGGAGCACAGCCCCATAAGGAGAGGCTGAGAGAGCCAGGGTGGTTTAGCTTGGAGAAGAGGACACTCAGGGGAGACCTTCTTGCTGTCTACAACTACCTGTAGGGAGGTTGTAGCCAGGTGGGGGTTGGTCTCTTCTCCCAGACAACCAGCACCAGAATAAGAGGACACAGTCTCAAGCTGCACCAGGGGAAGTTTAGGCTTGAGGTGAGGAGGAAGTCCTTCACAGAGAGAGTTGTTAGCCATTGGAATGTGCTGCCCAGGGAGGTGGTGGAGTTGCCATTCCTGGAGGTGTTCCAGTGGGGATTGGACGTGGCACTTGGTGCCATGGTTTAGTAGTCATGAGGTTGGACTTGATGATCTTTTAGGTCTTTTCCAACCTTATTGATTCTATGATTCTACACAAGCCCATGGATTAAGTGAATTTGGGTTAACCATTGCCCCTGTGAGATAAAGGATTTGTATGGTGGTGGATGCAAATGCTGATGTGATAGCTGTGCTAGAATAAGTGCCCAGCACCAGGTATCAGAGATACTTGCCTTCTTCCCATCAGCAGTGTAGAGCTTTTTCACTGGAAACTGCAAAATCTCCGAAATCTCATCCAGGAGGGTTTTGAAACTCCTGGAGTTTCTGCGGTTCAGGATAATGGAGCGCCAGAAACAGCTTTCTCTGTTCTTGACTAGAGTGATTTTCTTAGGTATTCTGGGGCCATGGTGAGTGAAAGTGGTGGAATAATCTTCAAACTTGCCCTCCTGAGCTGCTCTTCTCAAGGTGCTGGAGGGACGGCCGCTTCGCGGAGGGCCTGGCTTGTGCCCCCTGGGAGTGATGGTGATAGGCTTGACGTACTTCTTGTCAGAGCAAAGGTACCAGCCACCATCCTCCAACTGATCCAGCTCACTAATGCAATGTATTCCTCGTGGGGTGGTGATGGTGCGTACCCCAAATGGCAGCGGGACCCGATGAGAGAGGTCATCCATGAGTGCATTGAAGCTCTTGAAGCTCCTCTGGTTGATGGCCATCTTGACTCCTGCAAACGGAGGATCTCCGCTCTTGAAGAAAGTTATTTTCTTGGCGGGGGGTACCTTGGTGACAGTGCTTGTCCGACCCACGGTGGGAAGGCTCTGCTCATACTTGTAGGAGCTGGCAGTCGACATGTAGTCAGCAGACACCTGAGTCATCCCTCTTGCTTAAAGGTATCTACAAGAAAAGTAAAACCAGAGTTTCTTTGAATCGTGTAGAATTGGTGCCGGATGAGCATGCAAGCAAAGTTTGCTTTCCTCACAACAGTTTTACGATCTGTTCCTGATCAAAAGCAGCTGATACCAGGACGGAGTTGGGAACTCACTGGCTCAGGTAGGTTTGGGGAAACACAGCAGGAAGAGTAGCGACTAGCTATGGACATTGAGACTCTTGAACATATCCAGAGAAGGGCAATGAGGCTGAGACACTCTGGCTGAATGTTTTAGAATATTAACAAAAACAATCAGATATTCTAAACGAATTTCATTGGTAGATTGGTAGAATGCAACTTTAAGTTTTGAGTTCAGTTAGAACTTTCCTCAGTTTGCTCCTTTCCTTCTCCCTTTCCAGCTCGTCTACTTCTGGGCTCCCTGCCAGAGTGACTCTGAACAGATAAGGGCTACTAACACTCTGCTTTATTAATCTCCTGCCTTTTTCTCTCTTTCTAACCCTCTTTGGGGAAAAAGGGGAGAGAAGGGAGTAAAGGGGGGGAACCCTCCTCCAGAGGAGGGAATTTCATTCCTATATTATTGTTTTTTTTTACTTTGCTGTATATTTCTGAATATATGTTATAAATACTGTAAATTGTGTACATATCCTGCATTCTCCAAATTGCTTGTAAAATATAGCATTTTTCCTTTTGCTTCTCTGGCTGGCTAGCTGTGGTTTTTCTTCCTCTTTGTGGGGGAGAGAAGGCTAGGCCTTTCTCTCCAAACCACCACACAGCACTGAGAATTCAGTCACTGTTAGTTACTCTCAAGGCCAAAACCCCACGAGCCAGACCCCAAGCAAAACCCACAAAAGCTGATGTTTGTGTATTGTTGTCCTTTTGAGCTTTGGGTCTTCCTTGCTTGTGCTTTTGAGGTTTTCTCTGAAGAGCTGTCAGAACCTGTGACTATCTCAGCTGTATTTTTACAAACAGAGCACTGGGATTCTCAAGTAACCCTTTGACTCCATCAACTGGCACACAACAAAAGCACAAGAAAACTGTATCTGTTCATGTAGTGATGACACACTGTAGCACACAACCAATCCTGAGTCTACCAAGGGTAAGGGGCAGCGGAGATTGCTTTCACAACAGCTACACACAGTCCTACCATAATGTCCTAAGGTAAGGTCTAGATGAAAAGCCAAGGCAGTTGTGCAGACAAGTAACAGAAAGAAATATCATAAGACCTCAAACAGAATCATAAGTTACTTTGGTTGGAAAAGGCCCTCAAGATCATCAAGTCCTACCATTAACCCTACCCTGCTAAGTCACCACTAAACCATGTCCCAAAGTGCTACACCTACACAGCTTTTAAATCCCTCCAGGGACAGCGGCTCCACCACTTCCCTGGGCAGCCTGTCGAATGCACAAACCAGAACAAAGGAAAATAGAATAGAATAGAATGGAATGGAATGGAATGGAATGGAATGGAATGGAATAGAATAGAATAGAATAGAATAGAATAGAATAGAATAGAATAGAATAGAATAGGAATAGAATTAACCAGGTTGGAAAAGACCTTCACGATCATCAAGTCCAACCTATCACCCAACACCATCTAATCAACTAAACCATGGCACCAAGTGCCCCATCCAGTCTCTTCCTAAACACCTCCAGTGATGGTGACTCCACCACCTCCCTGGGCAGCACATTCCAATGGCCAATCACTCTTTCTATGAAGAACTTCTTCCTAGCATCCAGCCTAAACCTCCCCTGTGCAGCTTGAGACTAGTTCTTCCCTTTGAAGGTGACAAAGGACACTGGAACAGGCTGCCCAGGCAGGTTGTGGAGTCTCCCTCTCAGGAGAGATTTAAACTGCATCTGGACAACCTGCTGTGGGTAACTCTGTTTTATCAGGTGGGTTGAGCTAGATTATCTCTCCAGATCCCTTCCAACCCCTGTCATTCTGTGATTCTGTGTCTTGGCAGGCAGTCACTACAAAAGTCCCACATGGAATGAAACTACTGTGGCAAAGAAGGACTTTGATTTTGACATGGAAAGAAAAAAAACAATGGACACCTGTGGCCGGTTGACGGTGTCCCCTTAAGAAAGGGAATATGGTGGACGGAAGTTGGTAAACGGAAGGAAGAGTCTAAACTAATTTTCATTGTTCAAGTGGGAGGAAGCACCTTCTGAACCGGGGAGTGAAATGGGCATTTCCAGCACTTCTCGGTCAGTCTTGCTTCCGCCTTTCCACAGTGCAGCAACTCTCTGGCTGTGCTGGGCTTTCTGCCAAGACTTCAGCCTTGGAGATAAGATAAGCCAAGCCTGTATTAACTGCTTCCAATTAACACAAACCGCTTTTAACTTCTTTCTTTCTTCTTTCTCCTTCTTTTCCGAACTATTCTGGGGAAAGGGGGGAAGAGAGGGGAGAGCGGAGGTGGGGAACCCCCTCTGCCGAGGGGTGTTACTCTAATTTCTGTGTTACTCTGTTGTATATCTTTGTATATATTGTAGATATTGTAAATTTGTAAATATTCCCCTGCAAAACCCTACACTGCTTTGTAAATATAGCTCCACTGCTTTGCTAATTCAGCTGGTGAGTTTTTTTTTCCTTTCCCTTCAATTTTTCTTTTCCCTTTTACCTTAAAAGGGGGAGGGGAGGAGGCTTCTTGGCTTTACCCTTCCACCCACCACAACACCATCTACAACTGCTAAAATATTGGCTACAGTAAGTAGGAGAAAATTCTGCCCCATGAATATGGTTAGTCACAATTCACTTTGAGTTAACTACTCAGGCTTATGCAGACATCTCCAAGTGGCTTTTACCAATACCATCTTCTGAGCAGGAATTACTGCTCACAGGTTGGCAGCACACCACTTGAACTGTTAGTAAGGAATACAACAGCTTGTCTTGTAGCTTGCAGAAGGTGGTTCTGGCTACAAGCATCTATATCTAATTCACTTCCTGAATTACATTCTTGGCTGCTCAAAGTTTTCTGTGTAAACTGAAAAAACAAATCTCTCACAAGAAAGGATCACAGGATCATAGAATCAATAAGGTTGGAAGAGACCTCAAAGATCATCAAGTCTAAGCTGTCACCCAAGACCTCATGACTACTAATATTGTTGATGTTGACAAAGGAGTTAGGAAACAACAAGTGCATTTCTAAGGACAACTTTCCTTTAGTCTGCTGCTGGTTACACTTCTTGCAGCAGATCAATAAAGTTCTGGTTCCAAGAAAATTCTCATGCTACTTAGAAATGATGCTTTGGAGGAAAGGTTCAGTGACCACTTCCACTAATGAGAACTCAAAAAAGCAGAAAATTCTGATTTTTCTCCACATTTTTGAGCACAAATCACTATTTGCTTACTATGCTACTCTCAAGGGAAGTATTTGTGCACATTGTACTGAAGCAAATATACTGTTGAAATAAATGGAAGTTTAACCTCAGCTGCATGAGGAAAGACATGAGGCACTATTTGAAAGACTATTACTTAGAGAGATTTGTCTTTCTTTTTATTTTTTCTTTCCATATCCATGCACACTGACAAAGATTTGACTATGATTTATTCTATCCAGGCATATATTTCACCAAGCAATTATTCCCTTGTTTATTTCCTGGTTAAAGGTCAATTCATCACTCCACCTATGAGAAAAATTTCATTTCTTTAATTTTCAGCAGCTGTAAGAAAGGTAGATTAAACTTTTTTTCTCCATGAGGGCTCTGGGCAACCTGATATAGAATAGAATAGAATAGAATAGAATAGAATAGAATAGAATAGAATAGACCAGACCAGACCAGACCAGACCAGGTTGGAAGAGACCTTCAAGATCATCAAGTCCAACCTATCATCTTCTCTGTCACTCTTGCTTCCGCTTCTCCAGGGTGCAGGAACTCTTCTCTCTGCTGGGCTTTCTGCCAAGGCTCTGGCCTTGAAGACTTGATAAGATAACCAGGCCTGTAACTGCTTTCAATTAACACAAACTGCTTTTAACTTCTCTCTTTTCTCTTTCTCCCTCTTTTCCGAACTATTCTGGGGAAAGGGGGGAAGAGAGGGGAGAGCGGAGGTGGGGAAACCCCTCGGCCAAGGGGGGTTACTCTCATTTCTGTGTTGTTCTGTTGTATATCTTTGTATATATTGTAGATATTGTAAATTTGTAAATATTCCCCTGCAAAATCCTACACTGCTTTGTAAATATAGCTCCACTGCTTTGCTAATTCGGCTGGTGAGTTTTTTTTTCCTTTCCCTTCAATTTTTTATTCCCTTTTACCTTACAAGGGGGAAGGGAAGAGGCTTCTCGGCCTTACCCTTTCACCCACCACATTTTTTTTTTTTTTATTGGCGTACCCAACGTGGGGCAGATAATTAGTTTAATTTATTACTTGATTGATTTAGTGTTTTCCAGCTGAATTAGCAAACATGAAGGTCTTGTGGTTTGTGGAGCGATTGTTCTTTTCAATTTTTGGGGCTCTGGTTTACAGATATTGTTTGGGTTTGCTTTTGGATTACCTGGGTAAATATTTGGTGCGGACAATTTATATGTGGGTTATGTATAGAGTTAAATTATGGTATGGAAAATGTATTAATTTATTATGGCCAGTGAGATACAGGAATGTTACCTCCACCACTCTCCCAATTGAGATAAAGGGTTTTAAGATTCCACCGGAGGAGAGAGTAACTTTAGGTGATGCCTGGGACCCAAAGGTGATTTATTTGGTGTGTATAATTCTGCTGCTGGTGATAACTAATGTGTATTGTCTATATTCCTGGCGTCGAGAGAAAAAGGTGTCCAGAGCTTATTTTGTTGTTAAAACTAGATCAAAAAGAAAACGCCGTAGCTCGAGATCAGTCCCAGAGTCATCTAGTGACGAGGACTGTGGAGAACCTGTGTCAATTAAAAAGAAGGCTAAAAAGTTAATTGGTAAAGCAGCTCTAAATGACTTTGCTGATTCTAGCAAGCAGCCAAGGGCATCGGCTGGTATCAACATGGCACCTACTCCTTCTCCCACTCCTTCTTCTTCTTCTTCTTCTCCGTCGGCCATTAACGGAGCAACGTCACTTCCGCCTAATCCCTCAGTGGGACCGGAAGTCACTGCCCCAGCAGCTGATTTATCTCAGGATCTGTCAGCTTCCATTAAGGTGGCTGTAAATTCAAACACAGCTCCAGTTAAGGTAGCTCCTTTAAAGACTAGAGGTGCAAAGGCCAAAGATGGAGAAGAAGAGGAGCTGGAGACTGATCCTGGTGAGGGGCCCTCTACTCTAAGAGATCCTGCTCAGGAGGAAGAGGTGGTTTGTTTTAAAGATCTAGCTAACCTAGTGAGATCAAAGCAGGATACAGATGAAGCTAGGAAAGCAGCTGGCAAAGGTGGTTCTCAGCTTAAAGAGATCCTTAGGAGAATGACAGCAGGATTATATGGACAAAAAGTTCAGGGAGAGGAGGAGGAAGATGATATTTTGGAATGTTCTTCTCCACGTGAGGAATTGCGTTATGTCCGTAAAGATTTCACCAGGGCGGATAAGGAGCCAGTTCTAGCTTGGCTTAGTAGATGTTATGATACAGGTGCTCCAGCTCTAACAGTTGGAGACAAGTCAGCAGCTCAGTTAGGAACTCTCTCAAGGGATAATGGAATAGATAGACATCTAGGCAGAGCTCTCGGTAAGGTTAGTCTGTGGATACGCCTTTTAATGGCAGTTGCCCTGAGATACCCTTCCCGAGATGATCTTCCATGGAATCCTAAACCCTGGACTACCATAGATGAGGGAATTAAGCGCTTGAGAGAATTTGCTGTTAGAGAGCTACTCTATGGTGAACATGAAACTCTGAATCCTGATGACATTCCTGTGGGTATTGGTCTTGCAAAAAAGATCATCAAACTTGCCCCTTCTAATTATGCAAACATTCTGGCAAGCAGAATTGTGTCAAGAAGTTATGGTGGAGCTTCTCCTACGGTTGGCCAATTCAGTGATCAAATGAGACAATTGGAGGATAGCATGACACGTGGTTCTTTGGTTTCAGCCATTGAAACTCTGTCTGGAAAAATTGAGAATTGCATGAGAGAGTTAAAAGATGAATTTAGAAATTCCATATCCCAATTGGCACAAAGGGATAATTTCAATTCTCCCTCCAGGTGGATACAAGTTTCATCTGTGAGGAATACACGTCCTCCAAGGAGGTCATTCCAGAACAGGTCATTCCAAAACAGGTCGTTCCAAAACAGACCGCCAAGGCAATCACGTAGAACTATTTGGATAACTCTGCGTGATCAGTTTGGTGAGAACATGAACCGCTGGGATGGCCAACCAACTTCTAATCTTTTCAGGAGACTGAGGGAATTGCAAAGTGGCAGAACCCAAGGTAGCAATACCAGAAGGGTAGCTGTTACTTCTACAGTTCCCCAGAACGACTCTTATGGCTCCAACAGTGGCTCCGGTTATAACATGCAAAGTTATAACCCTGCAAACTATGTGCAATGCACATGTGCGCATGTTCCCCATAACTAGGGGTGCCCTGCCTCCCGCCAGGGGAGGAGAGGGATAACAGAGATAATAGAATCTATTGGGATGTGTACATCCAGTGGCCTGGCACTTCACAATTTCGGAAGTACAGGGCCTTGGTTGACACAGGAGCTCAGTGCACCATAATACCATCAAATTATCAGGGATCAGAGTCTATAACTATTCTGGGAGTCACTGGTGGATCTCAAGAGTTAAGTAAGGTAGAGGTTAATATAAGTTTAACTGGTAAACAATGGAGGAAGCATACAATTGTGACCGGACCTGATGCACCTTGTATTTTGGGAATTGATTTTCTGAGAGAAGGGCGTTTCAAAGACCCTAGAGGTTACAAATGGGCTTTTGGAGTAGCTTCAATAGAAATTGATGGACAAAAATTGAAGCTGTCTGCCAGACCTGAACTTTCTGCTGAATCTGCAGTTGTGGGACAACATAAGATACAGGACATTAAATTGCCGGTTGCTTCTCAGACTGTACATCACAGACAATACAGAACCAACCGTGACTCTTTGTTGCCCATTTAGAATCTGATTCGTCAGTTGGAGAGTCAGAAAGTCGTCAGCAAAACTCATTCACCTTTCAACAGTCCAGTGTGGCCTGTGCGGAAGCAGAATGGAGACTGGCGTCTGACGGTAGACTACCGAGCCCTGAATGAAGTGACACCACCTATGAGTGCAGCAGTACCAGACATGATGGAGCTACAGTATGAGCTGGAATCCAAAGAGGCCAAATGGTATGCTACCATAGACATTGCTAATGCATTTTTCTCTATTCCCATAGCAGAGGAATGCAGGCCTCAGTTCGCTTTCACCTGGAGAGGAATCCAGTACACTTTCAACAGGCTGCCAATGGGCTGGATCCACAGCTCAATAATCTGTCATGCAGTGATCCACGATGCTCTGGAGAAAGGCGGTGCTCCAGAACACATCCAGTTCATCGATGATATCATCGTCTGGGGTAAGACTGCTGAGGAAGTCTTCGAAAAAGGTAACAAAATCATTGACATTCTTCTGCATGCAGGTTTTGCCATCAAGAGAGACAAGGTGAAAGGACCTACCACAGAGATTCAGTTTCTGGGAGTGCGATGGCAGGATGGACGCCGACACATTCCAGTGGATGTGGTAAACAGAGTCTCTACCATGGCAAGTCCCACAAACAAGCAAGAGACCTTACGTTTCTTGGGGATAGTGGGATTTTGGAGACTGCACATTCCTGGATACAGTCAGATTGTGAAACCTCTGTATGATGTGCCTCGAAAGAGAAACCATTTCCACTGGGGACCTGAACAACAAGCAGCCTTTGACCAAATAAAGCAAGAGGTAATTCAAGCAATGGGTCTGGGACCTGTCCGAGATGGTCCAGACATTAAGAACATTTTGTATACGGCTGCAAGTGACAATGGTCCAACCTGGTGCTTGTGGCAAAAAGCTCCAGGTGAGACACGTGGACGACCTCTTGGTTTCTGGAGTAGAGGTTACAGAGGTTCAGAGGCTAATTACACTCCAACAGAGAAAGAAATTCTAGCTGCCTATGAAGGAGTAAAAGCATCTTCTGAAGTGATTGGAACTGAATCACAACTTCTTCTAGCTCCCAGATTACCAGTTTTGAATTGGATGTTCAAAGGCAAAGGTTCCACACCACATCATGCCACAGACTCCACATGGTCCAAGTGGATGGCTCTGATAACACAGAGAGCTCGAATGGGAAATCTTGAAAGACCTGGTCTAGTGGAGGTGATCTCAGGTTGGCCTGAACGTATCAACTGTGCTAAACCTCCAGAGGAGAAAATAACTCATGCTGAGGAAGCTCCTCCTTACAATGACCTTTCTGATGATGAAAAGAAATATGCTTTGTTCACAGACGGTTCCTGTCGTCTTGTTGGAAACAAGCGAAGGTGGAAGGCTGCAGTGTGGAGTCCAACACGCCGAGTTGCAGAGGCGAAAGATGGAGAAGGAGAATCCAGTCAGTTCGCAGAGGTAAAAGCTGTCCAGCTAGCTCTCGACGTAGCTGAACGTGAGAGATGGCCAAAGCTTTATCTCTACACCGACTCATGGATGGTAGCCAATGCTCTATGGGGTTGGCTAAAGAACTGGAAGAAGAGTGGTTGGCAGAGGAAAGGAAAACCCATTTGGGCAGCCAACCTATGGCAGGACATTGCTGATCGAATCGAGAGAATTCCAGTGAAAGTGAGACACATCGATGCTCACATTCCTAAGAGCAAAGCTACTGAGGAACAGCAACACAACCATCAGGCAGATCTAGCTGCAAGAGTTTCTCAAGTAGACATGGACTCTAATCTTAATCTCGACTGGAAACACCGAGGTGAGATATTCTTAGTTCGGTGGGCTCACGATTCGTCAGGACATCAAGGCAGAGACGCAACATACCAATGGGCTCGTGACAGATCCATAGACATTTCCATGGATGCTATTACACAAGTCATCCATGACTGTGACATTTGTGCTGCTATTAAGCAGGCAAAACGACTTAAGCCCTTGTGGTATGGTGACAGATGGTCCAAGTACAAGTATGGTGAAGCTTGGCAGATTGACTACATCACTCTACCACGTTCTCGTTCTGGTAAGCAATACGTGCTTACTATGGTAGAGGCAAATACTGGATGGTTGGAAACTTATCCAGTTCCACATGCAACTGCACGCAACACCATTCTCAGTCTGGAGAGACAGATCCTGTGGAGACACGGAACTCCAGAGAGGATTGAGTCAGACAACGGAACTCATTTCAAGAACAACCTTGTAAAGAACTGGGCAAAAGAGCACGGTATTGAGTGGATATTCCACATTCCCTACTATGCACCAGCTTCAGGGAAGATTGAACGCTACAACGGTTTGTTGAAGACCACTCTTAAAGCCATGGGGGGTGGATCTTTGAAAAACTGGGAAAAACATTTAGCACAAGCAACCTGGCTGGTAAACAGTAGAGGTTCAGTGAACCGAGCTGGACCTGCACATTCAGATTTGCTACGGAAAGTAGAAGGTGATAGAGTTCCTGTTGTTAGAGAAAAGAATCTGTTAGGTAAAACTGTTTGGGTATTTTCACCCTCAGGAGAGGCTAAACCTGTCCGAGGGGTGGTTTCAGCTGAAGGTCCGGGTCACACTTATTGGGTAATGCAGGAGAATGGTAAAATTCAGTGTATTCCACAAAGAAATTTAACTTTAGCTGAAAGAGGTTAACTTCGAACTGCTGTACAGCTACATCGCGCCCAAAAGAAGAATCAACGAGGAATCTACGGTGCACGAACCCTGAGGTCCCTGAGAGCCCTGAGTCAACTAAGAGACCCTGAGATTTCCCTGTATCCCTTTTCTTCGCTTCGTCGGCGAAGAAATGAACTGTTTTCCATGTTTCTCATTTTCTGATTTTCTTGGACTTTTGAATCACCTACATCTGAGCATAGCCGGAATGGACTATGAACTCTATTCATGAGCTGTAAATATCATCTTGGATTGGATGGACAGTATAAACAGTCAATGAAAATTGTTTAGAAGGGGTGGACTGTGGCCGGTTGACGGTGTCCCTTTAAGAAAGGGAATATGGTGGACGGAAGTTGGTAAACGGAAGGAAGAGTCTAAACTAATTTTCATTGGTCAGGTGGGAGGAAGCACCATCTGAACTGAGACTGAAATGGGCATTCCCAGCACTTCTCTGTCACTCTTGCTTCCGCTTCTCCAGGGTGCAGGAACTCTTCTCTCTGCTGGGCTTTCTGCCAAGGCTCTGGCCTTGAAGACTTGATAAGATAACCAGGCCTGTAACTGCTTTCAATTAACACAAACTGCTTTTAACTTCTCTCTTTTCTCTTTCTCCCTCTTTTCCGAACTATTCTGGGGAAAGGGGGGAAGAGAGGGGAGAGCGGAGGTGGGGAAACCCCTCGGCCAAGGGGGGTTACTCTCATTTCTGTGTTGTTCTGTTGTATATCTTTGTATATATTGTAGATATTGTAAATTTGTAAATATTCCCCTGCAAAATCCTACACTGCTTTGTAAATATAGCTCCACTGCTTTGCTAATTCGGCTGGTGAGTTTTTTTTTCCTTTCCCTTCAATTTTTTATTCCCTTTTACCTTACAAGGGGGAAGGGAAGAGGCTTCTCGGCCTTACCCTTTCACCCACCACACTCCCCTCTTCTGGGGTAA
This sequence comes from Melanerpes aurifrons, assembly GCA_011125475.1. Classification (NCBI taxonomy): domain Eukaryota; kingdom Metazoa; phylum Chordata; class Aves; order Piciformes; family Picidae; genus Melanerpes; species Melanerpes aurifrons. Next base: position 372,104 of record WWNC01000130.1, read on the forward strand.
AGTCCCAGGCTATGGGAGGTGATAACCGTCTGTCTCGGTCCGGAGACACAGTTTTTTTAAATATTCCCATGTTGTGAAATTAGAGGCACAAACGAGGCCAAAGTATCAACAGCTAGACTATTTATTACATAAATAAAGTGGACATAAGAAGGGGAGAGGGAGAAAATTGAGAGGGAGAGAGAGAAGAGAGAGAGAAGAGGAAAGGAATCATATTACCACACCCCTCATCCCCCCCAAGACAGTTTTACTCTGTGGAGGAAATGTGCTGCAGGAGATGTTGGGTCTGTAGAGAAACGGTGCTGAGGCTTTTGCTGGAGAAGAGCTGTGGTCCTCTGGGCAGCCTGGGTCTGTAGAGAAAGGGTGCTGAGGCTTTGGCTGGAGAAGAGCTGTGGTCCTCTGGGCAGCCTCTTTTCTCCGGAGCAGCATTGTCCCGGCTTTCCCTTCTCAGCGGCATGGTCCGTCTCCTGTGTTTTCCTTCATCTCCATTTTTCTCCTCCTTCAATTATCCAGTCCGGGAGACAAGGTCCCCCACATTTTCCTTCTGCGTTTTTCTTCTCCTACTAGCCAGTATTGGCTCCAGTCTTTTATACAGCTTTTAGTATGTGTCCAAGTATTGTCCCTCAGGAATTCCAGGGGCAGGAAATAATCCTTAAATCTACCCTTTGCAGGGTACTTGATGGGCGGAGATTATCTTGTCCTGAAGGCGTGAATGGCTGGGTCATTGTTGTAGGCCAGCGGTGGCCCAGTGAGCAATGTTATCTTTGCACCTTCCAAGAGTCGTTCCAGTGGCTCTGTCAGCTATTGTCTGCGCAAGCAGCAAGTGATTTTATCTTTGTTGACTCACACCAAGAGAGACAAACTTTTAGTCTCTCACACCGTCCTAGGAATCTGCCCAAGTCCTCCCACACACCCTGCCACCCAGGGACTGACCGCTTCAAGGCACACTTCAATATATCCCCACCTGAAGACTGTCTCTTTTCATGCCATGATGGAATCAAATTCCACAAAACCCGCAACAAGCTAGTAATGTTGATTAGCAGTACTAGAGAGCTCACATATGGATGGATCAAAATCTTGGGGGCCTGCATAATAAAATTCTCTACACTCATTTCAGGTGGGGAGACAGAAATGATGACCTCTCTAGCATACCTCGCACAGAACAGCAGCCCTGCAAGCAGGAGAAAGAGACACATAGCCATTATTTGCTTCGGCGTGTTCCTAAACAAATGAAGTATTTCCAAAACAAAGCAGAAGTTATCAGCAAGCCACGTGACCAGCACAGAAGCCTGTATCATAAGCACGCTTATATAAAAAACAAACTACAGCCATGTTATATTTTCGTTTCCCGGTCAATGCACCAAAAAAGACTGTGGTGGTTTGGCTCTGGCCTGGAGGCCAGATACCCACCAAGCCGCTCTATCACTCCCCCTCTTAAGTGAACAGGGGAAGAAGGGAAAGAAAATGTAACAGAAGCCGGGGATAAGATAGGAGCAATTTAATAACACTAATAAGCAAACAGCAAGTAGACCGCACGGAAGCAAAAGAAAGCAGAGAGAGAGATGTTAAACTCTACTTCCCATCAGCAGGACGGTGGTCGATCTCGGGAAGCAGGGCTCTCTAAGCTTGGTAGTTCCTTGGGAGGATAAACGCCATGGACGAATCCCCAAACTTCCTTCTTTCACTTCCTTCTTATACCTGAGCTGACGTCATATGGTATGGAATACCTCTTTGGTCAGTCTGAGTCAGCTGGCTCAGTTGCGTCCCCTCCCAAGATCTTGCCCACCCCTCAATGTACTCTTGGGGCGGGGAAATGTTGAAAGGACACAGCTCGGATACTGGATTCAGCCATAGCCAAAACACTGCTGTGTTATCAACTACTGCTGCAAAAGACCACAGCCCTAGAACGATGCTGTGAGGAGAATTAACTCCACCTCAGTTCAACCCAATACACAATGTCCTTCTTAAATTCAGTGGCCCAGAACTCGACACAGTACTCAAGGAATTGTCTAACCAGTGCTGAGTACAGGCGCACAATGACTTCATAGTTTCATAGTTTCATTCAGGGTTGGAAGGGACCACAAGGATCATCTAGTTCCAACCCCCCTGCCATGGGCAGGGACACCCCACACTAGATCAGGCTGGACAGAGCCGCATCTAGCCTGGTCTTAAACACCCCCAGGGATGGGGCCTCGACCACCTCCCTGGACAACCCATTCCAGGGTCTCACCACTCTCATGGTGAAGAACCTCCTCCTCACATCTAGCCTGAATCTCCCCACCTCCAGCTTCATTCCATTCCATTCCCCCTAGTTCTATCACTACCTGAGATCCTGAGAAGTCCTTCCCCAGCCTTCCTGTAGACCCCCTTCAGATACTGGAAGGCCACAATTAGCTCACCTCGGAGCCTTCTCTTCTGCAGACTGAACAGCCCCAACTCCTTCAGTCTGTCCTCATTGGAGAGGTGCTCCAGCCCTCCGATCATCCTTGTGGCCCTTCTCTGGGCACCTTCCAGCACCTCCACATCCCTCTTGTAATAGGGGCTCCAGAACTGGACACAGTACTCCAGGTGGGGTCTCACCAGGGCTGAGTAGAGGGGGAGGATCACCTCCCTCGACCTGCTAGCCACACTTCTCCTGATGCAGCCCAGGATCTGATTGGCCTTGCAGGCTGCAAGTGCACATTGAGAGCTCATGTTGAGCTTCTTGTCCACCAGCACCCCCAAGCCTCTCTCCTCAGGGCTACTTTCCAGCCAGTTACTACCCAGCCTGTATTTGTGCCTGGGATTGCCTCGACCCAGATGCAGGACCCTGCACTTGCTCTTATTGAACTTCATGAGGTTGGCTTGTGCCCACCTCTCCAGCCTGTCAAGGTCCCTCTGGATGGCCTCCCTTCCCTCCAGCGTGTCTGCTGCACCACACAGCTTGGTGTCATCAGCAAACTTGCTGAGGGTGCACTCAATGCCACTCTCCATGTCACCCACAAAGATGTTGAATAAGACAGGTCCCAGGACTGATGGGGACATGGACCCATTGACAGCCACTCTTTGGGTGCGGCCATCCAGCCAGTTCCTTATCCATCTAGTGGTCCACCCATCAAACCCATGTGTCACCAGTTTGGAGACCAGGATGTGGTGTGGGACAGTGTCAAAGGCTTTGCTCAGGTCCAGGTAAATGACATCAGTTGCACGCCACTCATCCATTAATTTTGTCACCTGCTCATAGAAGGCCACCAGGTTGGTCAGGCAGGATTTGCCCTTGGCAAAGCCATGCTGACTGTTCCCAATCACCTCTTCACTATTCTTTTGAGCGAGTAGTGCCTCCAGGAGGATCTGCTCCATGATCTTTCCGAGCACAGAGGTGAGACTGACTGGTCTGTAGTTCCCTGGTTCCTCCTTCTCACCCTTTTTGAAGATGGGGGCAATGTTTCCCCTTTTACAGTCTGTGGGGACTTCACCAGATTGCCATGACTTTTGAAATATAATAGAGAGGGGTTAGCCCAGGATTATACCTTTATGTGGGTGTAAACTTAGAGATATATGTGTGGTGGGTTTGAGAGAAAGGCTCAGCCTTCTCCCCCCCACAAAGAGGACGAAAGAAACCACTGCTAGCCAACCAGTGGAGCAAAAGGGAAATGCTATATTTACAAGTAATTTTTAGGGAATGCAGGACATTTACACAATTTACAGTATTTACAATATATACACAGAAATATACAGCAAAATAACACAGGAATGAGATTCCCCTCCCCTTGCTGGAGGAGGGTTCCCCCCCTGTACCCCCTTCTCTCCCCTTTTTCCCAGAGAGGGTCAGAAAGAGAGGAAAGGATCAGTTGTTAATTCAAAGCAGTTATACATCAGAGCAAAATGTTAGTAGGTTTGCAGGCCTTATGCTTATCAGTGCAAGGTCAGTTTGGCAGAGAGCCTAGAAGCTGGAAAGGAGGAGGGCAAAAAGTGAACTGAGAAAAAGTCTCAGCTGGACTCAAAACTTAAAGCTCCACTCTACCAATCCACCAATGTAATTAGTTTAGACCTGTCTTTGCTTATAGAACATTCAGCCATGGTGTCCCTTTCTTAAAGGCACAGCCTCAAACGGTCACAGTCCACCCCTTCTAAACAATTTCATTGGCTGTTCATACTGTCCATCCAATCCAAAACAATATTTACTGTTTGTAAGTAAAGTTCATAGTCCATTCTGGCTATACTCAGATGTAGATGACTCAAAAGTCCAATAAAATCAGGAAATGAGAATAATGGAAAACAGTTTATATTTTCGCCGATGAAGCGAAGAAAAGGGAAACAGGGATTTGCAGGGTCTCTTAGTTGACTCAGGGGTCTCAGGGTTCTCAGGGTTCGTGCACCATAGATTCCTCGTTGATTCTTCTTTTGGACGCGATGTAGCCGCACAACAGTTTGAAACTAAACTCTCTCAGCTAAAGTTAAATTTCTTTGTAGAACACACCAAATTTCACCATTGTCTTGCATTAGCCAATAAGTGTGACCCGGACCTTCAGTTGAAACCACCCCTCGGACAGGTTTAGCCTCTCCTCAGGGTGAAAATACCCAAACAGTTTTATCTAACAGGTTCTTTTCTCTAACAACAGGAACTCTACCACCTTCTACTTTCTGTAGCAGATCTGAATGTGCAGGTCCAGCTCGGTTCACTGAACCTCTACTATTTACTAGCCAGGTTGCTTGTGTTAAATGTTTTTCCCAGTTTTTCAAAGATCCACCGCCCATGGCTTTAAGAGTGGTCTTCAACAAACCATTGTAGCGTTCAATCTTCCCTGCAGCTGATGCATAGTAAGGAATGTGGAAAATCCACTCAATACCATGCTCTTTTGCCCAGTTCTTTACAAGGTTGTTTTTGAAATGAGTTCCGTTGTCTGACTCAATCCCCTCTGGAGTTCCGAGTATCCACAGGATTTGTCTCTCCAGATCGAGAATGGTGTTGCGTGCAGGTGCATGTGGAACTGGATAAGTTTCCAACCACCCAGTGTTTACCTCTACCATAGTAAGCACGTATTGCTTACCAGAACGAGGACGTGGTAGAGTGATGTAGTCAGTCTGCCAAGTTACACCATATTTGTACTTGGACCATCTGTCACCATACCACAAGGGCTTAATTCGTTTTGCCTGCTTAATAGCAGCACAAATGTCACAGTCATGGATGACCTGTGTGATAGCATCCATGGAAATGTCTATGGATCTGTCACGAGCCCATTGGTATGTCGCATCTCTGCCTTGATGTCCTGACGAATCATGAGCCCACCGAGCTAAGAATATTTCACCTTGGTGTTTCCAGTCGAGATCAAGATTAGAGTCCATGTCTACTTGAGAAACTCTTGCAGCTAAATCTGCCTGATGGTTGTGTTGCTGTTCCTCAGTAGCTTTGCTCTTAGGAATGTGAGCATCGATGTGTCTCACTTTCACTGGAATTCTCTCGATTCGATCAGCAATGTCCTGCCACAGGTTGGCTGCCCAAATGGGTTTTCCTTTCCTCTGCCAACCACTCTTCTTCCAGTTCTTTAGCCAACCCCATAGAGCATTGGCTACCATCCATGAGTCGGTGTAGAGATAAAGCTTTGGCCATCTCTCACGTTCAGCCACGTCGAGAGCTAGCTGGACAGCTTTTACCTCTGCGAACTGACTGGATTCTCCTTCTCCATCCTTTACCTCTGCAACTCGGCGTGTTGGACTCCACACTGCAGACTTCCACCTTCGCTTGTTTCCAACAAGGCGACAGGAACCGTCTGTGAACAAAGCATATTTCTTTTCATCATCAGAAAGATCATTGTAAGGAGGAGCTTCCTCAGCACGAGTTACTTTCTCCTCTGGAGGTTTAGCACAGTTGATACCTTCAGGCCATCTTGAGATCACCTCCACTAGACCAGGTCTTTCAAGATTTCCCATTCGAGCTCTCTGTGTTATCAGAGCCATCCACTTAGACCATGTTGAGTCTGTGGCATGATGTGGTGTGGAGCCTTTGCCTTTGAACATCCAATTCAAAACTGGTAATCTGGGAGCTAGGAGAAGTTGTGATTCAGGTCCAATTACTTCAGAAGCTGCTTTTACTCCTTCATAGGCAGCTAGAATTTCTTTCTCTGTTGGAGTATAATTAGCCTCTGAACCTCTGTAACCTCGACACCAGAAACCAAGAGGTCGTCCACATGTGTCACCTGGAGCTTTTTGCCACAAGCACCAGGTTGGACCATTGTCACTTGCAGCCGTGTACAAAATGTTCTTAATGTCTGGACCATCTCGGACAGGTCCCAGACCCATTGCTTGAATTACCTCTTGCTTTATCTGGTCTGTAATGGGTTGGGGCAAACCCCCTCCCCACCACGGGCAGAAACAATGACTCAGACAAAGGGATTGCAAAAGTGATGGAAAGTTTAAATAGGAAAACAATTTTAAAAAAAACAAACACCAATGAAAGCTTTACAGAGAACCACAAGCATCGTGACAAAGAGAGAGATCCCAGAAACATACTCAAGAACATCCCATCCCCACCTGGGGGTACACCCAAACCCCCCCAGGGCTCTTTCCTCCCCCCCAACCCAGCCTTAGTCCTGGGCAGGCCCAAGGGAGGTGGCTCACACCATTTCACCTAGGATGCAGCTGGGGACAAAAGAGGAAGTGGAGACCCCGCATGGACATTTTATAGGGGAGCAGGGCATTATGGGATTGAATACCTGCCTGTGACCACCCCCTGGGCTGGGCCCACCCGTAGGGACCTCCCAGGTGTGTTCTGTGCAGTGGCAGCCGGGCCAGCACACAGCCTAAACCACCACACGCCACCCCTTATTCAAGACCATAATCCCTGCACCCAGAACATATCATCAAACTAGAACTCTTCTGATGACATGTCTAGCAACAGTCCAGGTCTTCATCTGGGCGTCCTTCCACATAGTCTCTCATTCAGGCTCAAGTATGAGTCCATTCCAGTTCTTCTTCCTCATATGATGGAACCTCCCAGCGACACGGTCATTCTCCTGCAGTGTAAATTCCTTGTGGACTCGTTGGGACATCCTGGTCACCTGGCAATACCTCACAACTTCTCAGCCGAGCCTTTGTTTGCTTTTACAGTTAATCAGCGGCTTTTTCCACCCCTGGGGCAAGCCGGTCAGAGCAACGACCGCTTTTCTCCATCCCTCCAGGGAGCCTCAGCCGACCGCTTCCAGCTGCGGTCCGAAACTACACAAAGGCACATCGACGGCACATTACAGGCACATCGCCGGCACATCACAGGCACATCACCTCCCCCCGGGGGGTTCGCATACCGAGGCATCACCGCATCCGATTCACAGCCTTCCCCCGGCAGAGGGGCGGCTGCAGCACAACTCGCTGAGAAGAGAAGAGGCGGAGCCAGGTGCTTGGCGCCATTCTCGGAGCATGTCCGAAAACACCAGGGAAAGTTTTACAGCTGCCGCCGCCGCTTGAATGCAGCCGGCCCGGCCCCCGCCGTCACTGTCGCCGCGATGCAGAGTCCAAGTCACCTCCACCCCCTCGGTTTTCGGAAGCCGTCGCTTGCCCGCTCGCCGCAGGAGGCCATCCCCCGCAGCGGCCGCGGGCCGACCCTGCTCTGCTTGCCACTGCCCCCTCCTCCACTACACTCCCTGCCGCTCGTCGCTCCGCAGAGAACGAGGAGGAGAAGGCAGGTCTCGCCTTCTTAGGCTAGTTGAGCATTTTTAAGCCACCCCGGGCAGAAAGTCACAGAAAGAGCCACCCTCGCTGTTCCCAAGCAACACGAGGGACTTCCATGCTATCAGCACGCACCAGGACTCCTTCTGCAGTCCACAGGAGAGATCACACAGTCGCCCGGCAACAAAACTTGAGCCCCAACTTGCAAACCCAAACCGACGCCCAGAACTAAATTTAAACTCTCCATCTTTTGCAATCGATCTGCAGAGTGGGCACCACAGCCAGCCCCACGTTGGGCGCCAAATGTAATGGGTTGGGGCAAACCCCTCCCCACCACGGGCAGAAACAACGACTCAGACAAAGGGATTGCAAAAGTGATGGAAAGTTTAAATAGGAAAACAATTTAAAAAAACAAACAAACACCAATGAAAGCTTTACAGAGAACCACAAGCACCGTGACAAAGAGAGAGATCCCAGAAACATACTCAAGAACATCCCATCCCCACCTGGGGGTACACCCAAACCCCCCCAGGGCTCTTTCCTCCCCCCCAACCCAGCCTTGGGCCTGGGCAGGCCCAAGGGAGGCGGCTCACACCATTTTACCTAGGCTGCAGCTGGGGACAAAAGAGAGCGTGGAGACCCCGCATGGGCATTTTATAGGGGAGAAGGGCATTATGGGATTGAATACCTGCCTGTGACCACCCCCTGGGCTGGGCCCACCCGTAGGGACCTCCCAGGTGTGTTCTGTGCAGTGGCAGCCGGGCCAGCACACAGCCTAAACCACCACGTGGTCAAAGGCTGCTTGTTGTTCAGGTCCCCAGTGGAAATGGTTTCTCTTTCGAGTCACATCATACAGAGGTTTCACAATCTGACTGTATCCAGGAATGTGCAGTCTCCAAAATTCCACTATCCCCAAGAAACATAAGGACTCTTGCTTGTTTGTGGGATTTGCCGTGGTAGAGACTCTATTTACCACATCCACTGGAATGTGTCGGCGTCCATCCTGCCACCGCACTCCCAGAAACTGAATCTCTGTGGTAGGTCCTTTCACCTTGTCTCGCTTGATGGCAAAGCCTGCATCCAAAAGAATGTCAATGATTTTGTTACCTTTCTCGAAGACTTCCTCAGCAGTTTTACCCCCGATGATGATATCATCGATGAACTGGATGTGTTCTGGAGCACTGCCTTTCTCCAGAGCATCATGGATTACTGCATGACAGATGCTTGAGCTGTGGATCCAGCCCACTGGCAATCTGTTGAAAGTGTACTGGATTCCTCTCCAGGTGAAAGCAAATTGGGGCCTGCATTCCTCTGCTATGGGAATAGAGAAAAATGCATTAGCAATGTCTATGGTAGCATACCATTTGGCCTCTTTGGATTCCAGCTCATACTGTAGCTCCATCATGTCTGGTACTGCTGCACTCATAGGTGGTGTTACTTCATTCAGGGCTCGGTAGTCGACCGTCAGACGCCAGTCTCCATTCTGTTTCCTCACAGGCCACACTGGACTGTTGAAAGGTGAATGAGTTTTTCTGATGACTTTCTGACTCTCCAACTGACGAATCAGATTCTGAATGGGCAACAAAGAGTCACGGTTGGTTCTGTATTGTCTGTGATGCACAGTCTGAGAAGCAACCGGCAATTTAATGTCCTGTATCTAGTGTTGTCCCACAACTGCAATCAGCTGCAATCAGCTGCAGAGAGAGGAGGCAGCTTGAGGAGCGCAGCTCTGGGAGTTTGGCTTTTGGCTTTGATTCCCTTGCTTTTCAGGCGGTAAGGGGCTGGTGGCTCGGGACTTCCCCGAAGGGAGGAGGAGGGGCAGGGGGCTCAGATTGCCTACCTGCCGGAGGGCAGTGACGCAGCTGGGGGAGGGGTTGCCGCGGAGACCGCGCGCAAACCAGACAGAACCCAGCGCGTGGCTGCAGAGAGAGGAGGCAGCTTGAGGAGCGCAGCTCGGCTTCTCACCGACAGGGAAAAAAAAAAAAAAAAAAAAAAAAAAAAGAAAAAAAAGCTGGGTGGAGAGGGTGGTTACTGCAAGATGGTCACCACTAGAGCAAAGTCTAGCAGAAGGACAGTGGGCACCCAAACAGAGACCACTCACAAGCATGCAGATGTTCAGGTAGGTGGCTGCAGTGAGTGCTGGAGCCTGGCACTCGATATGGAGGCTGGAGGGAGCAGCTGTTTCAGGTGTGAGCAGGTCAGTGATCTGATGAGCATGGTGGTCAAACTAAAACAAGAGGTGGAAAGGCTAAGAGCTAGAAGAGGTGGTGAGCAGAAAATTGACGATTCCCATAACGTAATCTCTTCTAAACCAGAACAGGGGGTAACACTTAGGGAACAGGAGTTTGATACCTCCCCAGAAGCAAGATTCTCAACCTCCTGCAGTAACCCACATGAGCAGGGCCAATGGGAACAGGTCTCTGCCCGACGGAAGAAGTGCAAACAAAGGAAGTCTGCTCCTGTGAGCAGCACACTGCCTCCAGTGCAGTTACAGAACAGGTATGAGGCTCTGCAGGAGGAACAGGTCATTGGGGAGGCTGAGGACTCAAGAAGGTCAGAAGCTGTACCAATGACAGGTTGCCTCAGACCAGCCATCAAAACTTACCCAGAAAAGAAACCTCGCAGGGTCATCGTCATAGGAGACTCCCTACTGAGGGGAACAGAGGGCCCAATATGCAGACCAGACCAATTTCATAGAGCGGTCAGCACCACATCCTGGTCTCCAAACTGGTGACACATGGGTTTGATGGGTGGACCACTAGATGGATAAGGAACTGGCTTGATGGCCGCACCCAAAGAGTGGCTGTCAATGGCTCCATGTCCCAGTGGAGGCCAGTGACAAGCGGAGTCCCTCAGGGATCAGTCCTGGGACCTGTCTTGTTCAACATCTTTGTGGGTGACATGGACAGTGGCATTGAGTGCACCCTCAGCAAGTTTGCTGATGACACCAAGCTGTGTGGTGCAGCAGACACGCTGGAGGGAAGGGAGGCCATCCAGAGGGACCTTGACAGGCTGGAGAGGTGGGCACAAGCCAACCTCATGAAGTTCAATAAGAGCAAGTGCAGGGTCCTGCATCTGGGTCGAGGCAATCCCAGGCACAAATACAGGCTGGGCAGTGACTGGCTGGAAAGTAGCCCTGAGGAGAGAGACTTGGGGGTGCTGGTGGACAAAAAGCTCAACATGAGCTCTCAATGTGCACTTGCAGCCCGCAAAGCCAATCAGATCCTGGGCTGCATCAGGAGAAGTGTGGCTAGCAGGTCGAGGGAGGTGATCCTCCCCCTCTACTCAGCCCTGGTGAGACCCCATCTGGAGTACTGTGTCCAGTTCTGGAGTCCCTATTACAAGAGGGATGTGGAGGTGCTGGAACGTGTCCAGAGAAGGGCCACGAGGATGATCAGAGGGCTGGAGCGCCTCTCCTATGAGAGCAGACTGAAGGAGTTGGGGCTGTTCAGTCTGCAGAAGAGAAGGCTCCGAGGTGAGCTAATTGTGGCCTTCCAGTATCTGAAGGGGGCCTACAGGAAGGCTGGGGAAGGACTTCTCAGGATGTCAGGTAGTGATAGGACTAGGGGGAATGGAATGAAGCTGGAGGTGGGGAGATTCAGGCTGGATGTGAGGAGGAGGTTCTTCACCATGAGAGTGGTGAGACCCTGGAATGGGTTGTCCAGGGAAGTGGTCGAAGCCCCGTCCCTGGGGGTGTTTAAGACGAGGCTGGATGAGGCTCTGTCCAGCCTGATCTAGTGTGGGGTTTCCCTGCCCATGGCAGGGGGGTTGGAACTAGATGATCCTTGTGGTCCCTTCCAACCCTGAATGAAACTATGAAACTATGAAACTATGAAACTGCAGATTCATCAGAAAGCTCAGGTCTAGCAGACAGCTTTAGTTTTTGTCCATCAATTTCTATAGAAGCTACTCCAAAAGCCCATTTGTAACCTCTAGGGTTTTTGAAACGCCCTTCTCTCAGAAAATCAATTCCCAAAATACAAGGTGCGTCAGGTCCGGTCACAACTGTATGCTTCCTCCATGGTTTACCAGTCAAACTTATATTAACCTCCACCTTACTTAACTCTTGAGATCCACCAGTGACTCCCAGAATAGTTATAGACTCTGATCCCTGATAATTTGATGGTATTATGGTGCACTGAGCTCCTGTGTCAACCAAGGCCCTGTACTTCCGAAATTGTGAAGTGCTAGGCCACTGGATGTACACATCCCAATAGATTGTTATCTCAATTACCCCCCTCCTCCCCCTGGCGGGAGGCAGGGCACCCCTAGTTATGGGGAACATGCCCACATGTGCATTGAGCACAGGGTGCAGTGTTATAGTTGGAGCCACTGTTGGAGCTACTAGTGTTCTGGGGAGCTGTGAAAGTAACAGCTACCCTTCTGGTATTGCTACCTTGGGTTCTGCCACTCTGCAGTTCCCTCAGTCTCCTGAAAAGATTAGAAGTTGGTTGGCCATCCCAGCGGTTCATGTTCTCACCAAACTGATCACGCAGAGTTATCCAAATAATCCTACGTGTCTGCCTTGGTGGTCTGTTTTGATTTGATCTGTTTTGGAATTACCTCCTTGGAGGATGTCTGTTCCTCACAGATGAAACTTGTATCCACCTGGAGGAAGAATTAGAATTATGTCTTTGTGCCAATTGGTATATGGAATCTTTCAGATCCTTCATGCAACTCTCACTTTTTCCAGACAGAGTTTCAGTGGCTGAAACCAAAGAAACACGTGTCATGCTATCCTCCAATTGTCTCATTTGATCACTGAATTGGCCAACCATAGGAAGAGCTCCACCATAATTTCTTGACACAATTCTGCTTGCCAGAATGTTTGCATAATTAGAAGGAGCAAGTTTGATGATCTTTTTAGCAAGACCAGTACACACAGAAGTGTCATCTGGATTCAGAGTTTCATGTTCACCATAGAGTGTCTCTCTAACAGCAAATTCTCTCAGGCGCTTAATTCCCTCATCTATGGTAGTCCAGGGTTTAGGATTCCATGGAAGATCATCTCGGGAAGGGTATCTCAGGGCAAGTGCAAATAAAAGTTGTACCCATAGATTAACCTTACCGAGAAGGTGTCCCTTTCTTAAAGGCACGGCCTCAAACTGTCACAAGCACTTTAGCTGCTTTGCATTTTCATGGAATGAAGTCAGAAGAAGGTCAAGAGCAGCTATGCAGAACACTAATAACTGATGGAGTTCATTGTAAGGCCAAAGGAGCTGTGTAGCATCAAGATCCATGGGAGGCCAGCAGAGCTCTTGACTTTGTGATCACACTTATTTTGCTGTTACTTTGTCTTTCTTGGCCCCATTTTTCATAGAATCATAGAATCATAGATTCAATAAGGTTGGGAAAGACCTCAGAGATAATTAAGTCCATTTACCTCTCACGTAGTTTCCAATTTGTTCTTCCTGACCTTCTCAGGAGAGGCTGGTTGTCACTTCCATGTCCCGGATTATGGGACCTTCATTGCTCTTGGGCCAGAGAGTCTTTTAGTGCTATGAATTCAGAATCAGCCTATAACAATCATGCAAGACTCAGGTCAGAAAGGGATTGGAAAGTCTTGGTGTCAATATTAGTGTAAATCCAGAGTGGTTCTATTGGCATTTGCACATCTGAATTTTCATTCTGGCTCCTGAAGCTTAGACATGGTCCTGTGCAACCCACGCTAGGTAAAGCTGCTTTAAGCAGGCATGTTGGAGTAGATGATCTCCAGAGGTTCCTTCCAACTCCTATCATTCTGTGATTCTGTGAATGAGGTAGAATCAGTATTTTTACCCTTAAGCACCAAGAAGACTAATGTGCACTAAGATAGACAGGTCTGGATTTAATTCCTCTAAACCATTTAGGATAGGGGGGAGGGAGTTCATTTTTGCCTGTTGTCTTCTTTTGTTTGACTATAGAAGACTGGAAGAGTGACTGAGGGGAGCCACCTAAAATTAACCCAAGCTCAGGACTTCATATACTTGTTTTAATGGACTACACATATATACCAGTGAACAGAAGACATGGAACTCTGCATCTGAAGATCACTTGACTGATGAGACAGTTGAAAATTGCAGCTTTCCTACTCTTTTCTGGCAAGTAATTCTACAGCAAAATAGAAGCCAGTGTGCTACTAAGAGCAGATATCTCAATTGAAAAAAAAAGGTAGAGTAACATTTGTAGGTTAACTTCTTCATCAGACAGACTTTTATCTCTGTTCTGGGAAGTTCTCACACAGAATCACCAAGGTTGGAAGAGACCTCAAAGATCATCAAGTCCAACCCGTCACCACAGACCTCATGACTAGACCATGGCACCAAGTGCCACGTCCAATCCCCTCTGGAACACCTATAGGGATGGTGACCCCACCACCTCCCTGGGCAGCACATTCCAATGGCTAATGACTCTCATACAACCTAGAGGATTTTCTTTCTCCATGCTCTAAACCATAGGAGACTTTACCTATGTGAAGATTCCCACTGCCTGCCTTTGGAAATTGCTTGTAGGATTACATGAGAGGAACTGCACAGCAACAGAGGATTTCTCTTACAAATGGCAATTATCCAGGGTCCCCCAGGTGAAGTGTCATTAACACTTAAGTCACAGGAATCCATCCTCTGTTGCCTAGTCACAGCTCCTGCACTTATTCTTGAATCACCAGGCCACCCTTTAAGTCTCTCTCTTAAAATGAAAACAAACAAAATTCTTCCTTAGAATCCAATAGTAATTCTTGTAAGACATGTGAAACTACATTGTGTATGCAAATAGTCTACATTGTTTATGGCTACTGGTGACTATTACCATCAGCTTCTCAAATGGGATTTATCAACAGTCAGAAGAGTTTTCCAAGGGATGTGGCTGCTTTTATGTTTGTTGAAGTCAGGCCAAAGCTGATTTTTATTATTTAGAGGTTTTTTGCTTAAACACACTCAAGGTTGACCATAAGTTGTTATATATAATGAATGAGACTGGCCCATTTTCTTATGGGTCACAGTAATAACCAGGAAAAAAACTCTCTTTTGCCTTAGATTCTAGAAGTTAAAACACTACTGAATGAAGACTATGCACAACCAAATTTCCTTGAGGGAGCAGAGAATTGCTGTGCAAGTTAATCAGTGGAGCAATCATAACTTAAGGAGTTTTCCTCAGGCACTGTTAATTGGAGACTGTGAAAGGATTAGCTATTAGAAACCCCTTGGGCTAAGAATCTTCATTTTTCTTCTATAGTTGTGTAGAGCTTGGAATGAGACAGACTAAATGCTGTGGCAAGACTAACTGTTCTGAGTCAAATCAAGCCATCTTGGGCAGTGACCTCTTGTAGCATTCTTGGAGAAAGACAGAAGTGCACATATGAGATGGTACTGTCTTCAGTGCATCTTCCCAGTTTTCAGCAACTGGTAGTCTAAAAGCTTTCTAAGCCAGAAAAAGCACCATGGACTGGTATATAAAATCTGTATGGATCCAGGGACTGAGGACAATGGCATGAGGCTCAACAAGGCCAAGTGATGTGTCCTACACTTGTGCCACAACAACACCTGGGGAAGAGTGACTGGAAAGCTGCCCAGCAGAAAAGGATCTATAGATCAACAGCCAGCTGAAGATGAGTCAGTGTGTGCCCAGGTGGCTGGGAAGTCCAAGAGCATCCTGGCCTGTATCAGCAGCAGTGTGGCCAGCAGGATTAGTGCAGTGATCATTTCTCTCTACTCAGCACTGGTGAAGCCACACTTCAAGGGCTGGGTTCAGTTTTGGGCCACTCACTGCAAGAAGGACATTGAGGTGCTGGAGAGTGTCCAGAGAAGGCAGTGAAGCTGGTAAAGGATCTAGAGCACAAGTCTTGTGAGGAGCAGCTGAGGGAATTGGGGTTGCTTATTCTGATGAAAAATGAGACTCAGGGTAGACCTTCTTGTTCTCTGCAACTACTTTAAAGGAGATTGTAGTGAGCTGAGGGTTGATATTTTTCTCCCATGTGACAAGTGATAGAATGAAAGAAAACAGCTTCATGTTGCATCAGAGGAGGTTTAATTTAGCTATTAGGAAAATCCTCTTCTCTGAAGGGCTTGTCAAGGCTTGGACCAGGTGACAATGGTGGAGTCCCCATCCCTAGAGGAATTTAAAAGCCATCTACAAGTGGTGCTGAGGGACATGTTTTAGTGGTGACTTGGCAATGCTGTGTTAATGGTTGAACTTGGTGATCTTAAAGGTCTTTCTCAACCAAAATAATACTATGATTCAATGAATAACACTGGGGCAACATACTCTGGCCCTGACACCAAATGGCACTACTAATACATATTCTCACTGTGTACTTTCCAAACTAGAGACTAATTCCCACAGCCTCTAAAATTGAGTGGCCACTTTTAAGCTGCTACTTAGGAAAGACCCTGGCTTAAGTTAACTCCCAGATCTGCCCAGGAACTGCTTGAAACAGTGCCAGCTGATACAGGATTTAATGCACTGAAGACCATTCTTGCAATTTAACATCACAGGTAACTCTATTTCAGTGCCCTGGATCCAGAATTGTTTGATTTGGTAGTAAAGACGGATTAGTATTTTTTTTTCCTGTTATTAGTAAAGATATTGGCTTCCCTATCATTACTAAATAATTCCTGATATTCATGACTATAGTGACCTTGGGGTGCAAGGCCAGGAAACAGGCTTGTCTGACACATTTCCTGACACATCTGTTGAGGGTCGAGGGGAAGGCCAGGCCTTCTCCCCCCCCCCCCCCCGTAAAGTGAAGGGAAGAAAAATTGAAAGGAAAAAAAACACAGCCAGATTAGCAAAGGGATTGTGTGCTGTATTTACAAAGCAGTTTAGGGAATGCAGGTTTATATACAGAATTTACAATATATACACAGAAATATACAACAAAGTAACACAGAATGAGATTCCCTTCCCCCGTCTGGAGGAAGGGTCTCCCCCTGTACCCCCCATCTCTCCCCTTTTCCCCAGAGAGGGTTAGAAAGAGAGAGAAAGAGCAATTGTTAATTAGAAGCAGTTATATGTGTTAGTAGAGGCTTTATCTGTTCCAAGGTCAGTCTGGCCGAAAGCCCAGAAGCTGTGAGCTGCAGAAGGAGAAAGTGCAAGACTGAGACTAGTCTCACTGAACTCAAAACTCAAGGCAGTGCTTCTGCTTCTCCACCAATGAAATTAGTTTAGACCTGTCTTGTTTATAAAACATTGGGCCATGGTGTCCCTTTGTTAAAGGCACCGCCTCAAATGGTCACAACATCCATATAGCCTTTTCTAGGACATCTGTAGAGAACCCACAGACATCCTCCAGGCCACTCATGTTTGAGCTCTCTACCAAACTCATCTGTCTTAATGACAGGTGTCAGCAAGACCCTAGTGCAACTCTAAGAGGAAAATGGGCTACATGGAGGCAAATAAGCTGGTTTAAACCACAGTGTGCATACAAGCAGCAAGAGAAGAAAGGTATCAATTTCTGGTTTTGAGATAGTTAATTTTCTGGTCCCATGCTGACATATTCACTGTGACACTTGGTTTCAGGCTGTGTTCAGGTATGAATAATTGCAACCAATTTCAGCCCTTCATCTGGTGCAAACCATTGTCACCAAATGAACTGTACCACTTTCCACCCACCATGTGTGTGACTCATAGCCTAAAAGCAAACCACAGGTTTCAAGTTCGGTATTCTCTGATTCCGTGCCAAAACCACAATGACTCCAATGAGATTTACACAAGCGATATGTAAACCTCAGCAAAACTTTCCATGAACCTGATCCATAAGAAGACTCATATCCAGGTGTGTTTTATGAACCTTTCAGATGCCCTGAAATCATTTGGCCCAGTGCCTTACAAGATGTAGTTAAAGGGACCCCATGTGCTAGCCACTTTCTTATCTAACATATACCAAATATAATACTTCCTTATCTAGCATATACTGAATGAAAATGATTCCCTTAGCCTGAGGAGATTTTCTTCTTTCAATAATAATGTAGCAAAGTGTAATCACTTTTTGATGCTGTTGAATTTAATCCAGGGCAAAGACATTTCATAGAATCACAGAATTGTTAGGGTTGGAAGGGACCTCAAGGGTCATCCAGTTCCAAACCCCTGCCATGGGCAGGGACACCTCACACTACATCAGGTTGCTCAGAGCCACATCCAGCCTGGCCTTAAAAACCTCCAGGGATGGGGCTTGTACCACCTCCCTGTGCAACCTGTTCCAACCTGTTCCAATATCTCACAACCTGTTCCAGTGCCTCACCAACAATAATACTGAGCATGTGCAGTAATATTTGTGAACATGATACTTCTATTTATTAATTTACCTGGAGTACAAAGAATAGCAGAATTTCACCCTCTTCTAGGGAAATGGTGAATTTTCTTGGAGTACTTTAAGTAGAAATCACTGTTTCTACAAAGACTTTTTTTGGGGGGGGGGAAATCTGCTTTTTTTACTTAGGAAAATCTCATTTTCCAAATGCAGACTTTGGAGTTTTTACCAATTATGAGAAAGGAAGCAGAATGGCAGTTGGGGCAGTTGTCAGTATCCATACAGGTTGGAGGATGAAGAGGTTGAGAGCAGCCCTGTGGAGAAGAACTTTGGGATACTGCTGGATGAAAAGCTGCACATGAACCAGCAATGTGCCCTTGTAGCCCAAAAGCCAAGTGACAAAAGTTGTCCTGGGCTGCATCCAAAGCAGTGTGGCCAGCAGGTTGAGGCAAGGGATTCTGTCTCTCTGCTGTTGTCTGGTGGAGATTCAACCTGCAGGGCTGTGCCCAGGTCTGGGGTACTCAGGATAGGAGTGGGTCCAGAAGAGGCCACAAAAATGATCAGAGGGCAGGAACACCTCTGCTGTGAAGACAGGATGAGAGAGTTGGGGTTGTTCGGCATGGGGGAGCAAAGGCTCTAAGGAGACTTCATTGTGGCCCTTCAGTAATTAAAGGAGGTCCACAAGAATGATAGGGACAGCTGTTTCTAAAAGGGTGTGTTGCAAGAGGCAATGGTTTTAAACTGAGAGGAGATTTAGAATATATATATATATGGAAAAATTTCTTTACACTGAGGGTGTGGGAACACTGACACAGATTGCTCAGCAAGGTGGTAAATGCCCCATTCCTGGAAACGTTCAAGGTCAGATTGAAGGGAAGATCAGAGAAGGGCAATAAGGCTGGTGAGAGGACTGGAGCACAAGTCCTATGAGGAGAGGTTGAGGGAGCTGGGGTTGCTTAGCCTGGAGAAGAGGAGGCTCGGGGAGACCTTATTGCTCTCTACAGCTACCTGAAGGGAGGTTGTAGCCAGGTGGAGGTTGGTTTCTTCTCCCAAGCAACCAGCACCAGAACAAGAGGGCACAGTCTCAAGCTGCACCAGGGGAGGTTTAGGCTCAAGGTGTAAATAAAGTTCTTCACAGAAAGAGTAATTGGCCATTGGAATGTGCTGCCCAGGGAGGTGGTGGAGTCACTGTCCCAGGAGGTGTTCAGAAAAGGATTGGATGTGGCACTTGAAGCCATGGTCTAGTTAGTCATGAGGGGTGGGGTGATAGGTTGGACTTGATGATCTCTGAGGACTTTTCCAAACTTATTGATTCTGTGATTCTGTGAATTGGACTCTGAGCAACCTGCTGTAGTTGAAAATATTCCTGCTCATTGCAAAGGATTCAGACTAGATGACCTTTGAAGGTCCCTTCCAACCCAAATCACTCTATGATGCTTTGATATTTTCACCAGTTTCTTCTTCCTGAACAGAGAATTCAAAGGATTCTGCTACACTTCTTAGCAAGCTCTGATTCTCTTTCAACTTGTATTTTTGTGTGAAATAAACTCAGGTGAGAGGAGATACTTTTACTTTCACATTTGTGCAATGAGCTCTGCTGAGAGTGCAACTCTTGGCTCCATAATAAAAAGCCTATTCAACCAGAATTGTCAGCTAAATGTGTTTCTCTTTATGTCCCGAGCTCCTGGAGTCTATACACAGTATTCATCATGCTCCATGAAGCACAATGTGTGGATGTTCCTGCTAAGGGCCACCTGCTAAGACCATGGAACAATGCCATATAGATCTATGAGGTTGGTCTAGAAGCAACAGGATTTATATACTAAGTCCCAGCTCCTACAGCTAGTTGGAATGTATCTCTCTTGTGATTCCCCCTTTCCCTTCTGTCCTGGTTTGACTTAGAACAGAACTTACTCTGTTCAGTGATTTTTACTTAGGCTAGATTTTAGGAAGAAATTCTTCACAGAAAGAGTGATTTGCCA
Organism: Melanerpes aurifrons; assembly: GCA_011125475.1. Taxonomy (NCBI): domain Eukaryota; kingdom Metazoa; phylum Chordata; class Aves; order Piciformes; family Picidae; genus Melanerpes; species Melanerpes aurifrons. Next base: position 391,949 of record WWNC01000130.1, read on the forward strand.
TTGGAATGGGCTGCCCAAGGAGGTGGTGGAGTCACCATCACTGGAAGTGTTTAAGAAGAGAGTGGATGGGGCACTTGGTGCCATGGTTTAGTTGATGAGATGGTGTTGGATGATAGGTTGGACTCAATGATCTCAAAGGTCTTTTCCAACCTGGTTAACTCTATTTTATTCTACTTCTCAGCTCAGTATCTTCTCAGTGGTGGCCCTTCCTGAAGCACAATTTTGCAGGCAGTGTCTGCTCCTGGCAGTGATAATGGACTGGGCTGCACAAAGGCTCTTGCTTACATTTGCTCCTATGGAGACCAAGGTCACTGCTAAATCTTGTGTGCCACATTGAGGTGCTGCAAAATTAAAGATGGCGCCTGCATGAAAGGAGAGGACAGGACACATGACCATAAACTGACCAGCAAGGCATTCCATTCCATGGATGTCATATTCATTATAAAGATGAGGGATTATGAGGGGTCAAGCTCTCATCTTAAATGGTCAGCATCCTAGGAGGACTCTGTATGTTCTGCCTTTGATCCCAGACTGTGTGTTTCTGGATCCAGTTCCAATCTGCTTCTTGGTCACAGAATCACCAAGGTTGGAAGAGACCTCAAAGATCATCAAGTCCAGGTCCAGACTAGGACTTCCCCACTGCCTGTTTACAGCATCCTCAGTGGTGAAGGTGACCTAATTGCCATCAAGGGGTTTGGTTCCATATTGAGTTTGTATTTATTTCTATATATTTCATTTTATTGTTGTTATTATGTTCACTAAAGCTGTTTTAGTTTTCTTTTCCAGCCATAAATCTCTCTCAATTATTTCCTTTCTCTTCCCCTTTGGGAAGGGAGAGGGGTTAAAAGAGAACTTCTGTCATTCATCTAGTGGCCAGCCCAAGCTTAACCCTTGGCACGCTCACAGCTTCCAGCTGGAGTAGCTTTTCATCCATGATGTGGATAATCTCCATATAAAATCAGTAAGTTTTGAGATCTTCTGGTCAGGGGAAATAGCTTGGACTCGTGAGCCATAACCTTCCCACTGTCTCAGTCACCAAGAGGCTTACCATAAAAAACAAAATGCTTAACATTTTTCACAACTTGTCAAGTTTTAAGCTAATCCTCCCCTCAGAGAGGATAAGGGCAGATGCTTGGGGTGGGGTGGATGCTAGTCTGACTCATCATTTTCAAATGCTGATGTTGGATGGGCCAGATTTAATGAACCCGGTGCAGAGGAGCCAGGGATGGACTCTGATTTCAACAAGGAATTGCACTGTGACAGAAGGTGGGAAATATCAGCAGCAAATACTGTCTGAGAAATGCTTTCCTCTCAGCTACACTGAAGTTTGAACCCTTATCTGGATGAGCAGCAAGTTTGCAGATGACACAAAGTTAGGAGCAGATGTTAGTCAGTTAGAGGGTGGAAAGGCTCTGCAGAGGGACCTTGACAGACTGGACAGTTGGGCAGAATCCAATGGGATGGCATTTAACAAGTCCAAGTGCTGAGTGCTGCACTTTGGCTACGGCAATCCCATGCAGAGCTATAGGCTGGGGTCAGTGTGGCTGGAGAGCGCTCCCAAATGGAGAGGGACCTGGGGGTGCTGATCGACAGCCACCTGAATATGAGCCAGGAGTGTGCCCAGGTGACCAAGAGGGCCAATGGCATCCTGGCCTGCATTAGGAATAGTGTGGCCAGCAGGAGCAGGGAAGTCATTGTGCCCCTGTACTCTGCATTGGTTAGGCCACACCTTGAGTACTGTGTCCAGTTCTGGGCCCCTCAGTTTAAGAAGGACATCAAAACACTTGAATGTGTCCAGAGAAGGGCAACAAGGCTGGGGAGAGGCCTTGAACACAAGCCCTATGAGGAGAGGCTGAGGGAGCTGGGATTATTTAGCCTGGAGAAGAGGAGGCTCAGGGGTGACCTTATTGCCCTCTACAACTACCTGAAAGGTGATTGTAGCCGGGAAGGGGTTGGTCTCTTCTCCCAGGCAACCAGCACCAGAACAAGGGGACACAGTCTCAAGCTGCGCCAGCGGAGGTTTAGGCTCGAGGTGAGGAGAAAGTTTTTTCACCGAGAGAGTCATTAGCCATTGGAATGGGCTGCCCAGGGAGGTGGTGGAGTCACCATCCCTGGAGGCGTTCAAGAAGGGATTGGACGTGGCACTTGGTGCCATGGTCTAGTCATGGGGTCTGTGTTGATAGGTTGGACTCGATGATCCTCGAGGTCCCTTCCAACCTTAGTTATACTGTGATACTGTGATACTGTTACAAGTTCTTCCTGTTTCTCCCTTGCGTCTCTGCACGTCTTTGGAAGGTGGATTAACTACAGACTGAGTTGTGTCTTGCCTTATTTCCCCATTCTGTGTTTCTGTCGAGGGTTGGAAGGGTAAGGCCAAGAAGCCTCCTCCCTCCCCCCTGTAAAGTAAAGGGAAAGAAAATTGAAGGGAAAGGGAAAAAAACCTCACAGCTGAATTAGCAAAGCAGTGGGGCTGTATATTTACAAAGCAATATAGGATATGCAGGGAAATATATACAAATTTACAATATTTACAATATATACAAAGATATACAATAAAGTAGCACAGAAATGAGAGTTCCCCCCCTCTTCTGAGGGGGTTCCCCACCTCCGCTCTCCCCCTCTCTCCCCCTTTTCCCCAGAGTGGGTTAGAAAGAGAGAGAAAGAGAAAAAAAAGTTAGAAGCAGTTTGTGTTAATTGGAAAGGAGTTAATACAGGCCTTATCAAGTTTGTCAGTTTGAAGGCCAAAGCCTTGGCCGAAAGCCCAGGACAGAGAGCTGCTGCCCTGCAGAGGAGCGGAAGCAAGACTGAAGATAAAGTGCTGGAATTCCCAGGATACCCTCCTGCACTCCCTGTTCAGAAGGTGCTTCCTCCCACCTTACCAATAAAATTAGTTTAGATAATTCTTTTAGTTTACCAACTTCCGTCCACCATATTCCCTTTCTTAAGGGGACAGTGTCAACCGGTCACAGTTTCCCTCTCTAAATCTCAGATGTCATTGGTTGGCTGGAAGCCAGCAGATTAAAACTAAGAGGTATCTCCTACATTTTGCTTTAATCAGAAACTGGTATCTATATTCAGGTTCTGAAGTGCATATGTGCTTACCTAGAATCATAGAATCAATAAGCTTGGAAAATACCTCAATGATCATCAAGTCCAGCCTGTCACCACAGACCTCATGACTACTAGACCATGGCACCAAGTGCCACGTCCAATCCCCTCTTGAACACCTCCAGGGATGGTGACTCAACCACCTCCCTGGGCAGCACATTCCAATGCCTAACAACTCTCTCTGTGAAGATCTTTCTCCCCACCTTGAGCCTCAACTTGCCCCGGTGTATCTTGAGACTGTGTCCTCTTGTTCTGGTGCTGGCTGCCTGGGAGAAGAGACCAGCCCCCACCTGGCTACAACCTCCCTTCAGGTAGTTGTAGACAGCAAAAAGGTCTCCTCTGAGCCTCCTTTTCTCCAGGCTAAACAACCCCAGCTCGCTCAGCCTCTCCTCATAGGGCTTATGCTCGAGGCCGCTCCCCAGCCTCCTTGCCCTTCTCTGGAAATGTTCAAGAGTCTCATAGGTTCCTTCTTCTTTGGGAAGAGCCCTAAGCAGCATGTTCCCTACAACAGATTCATTGTTTTATGGATGTTGCATTTGGCTGATGACAGAGAGGACACAGTCTCAAGTTGTGCCAGTGAGGTTTAGGCTAGATGTTAGGAAAAAATTCTCCACAGAGAGAGTGATTGGCCATTGGAATGTGCTGCCCAGGGAGGTGGTGGAGTCACCATCCTTAAAAGTGCTTAAAAAAAGACTGGACAAGGCACTTAGTACCATGGTTTAATTGATCAGATGATGTTGGGTGCTAGATTGGACTTGATGATCTCTGAGGTCTTTTCCAACCTGATTAATTCTGTGAGATTCTGTGATTATTGTGCTGCAGTAGCACCTAGAGGTCCTTGTTGCGATCACAGCCCCTTTATGGTAGGTAATGTATAGTGAGCTTCATGAAGGCAATCCATCCTCAAATGGATAGCATCCAAACTAAAACAAAAATAAGACAATTCAGAAGAAAGCAAGCAAGAGAGCCCCCTCATCCCTTTAGAATCAAACAAGTGGTTTACCTGGGAGCTTACAAAGAAGGGATTGCAAAGATGGAAGAATCCAGGCTGCTTTTTCTAACCAGTGCTCATCACAAGATTAATTCCTGCTTCTTTAGATCTTAGGTAATGTTGTACTTGGGTACAAGTGACTTTATCCTATATCTACCTCTACTCCTTGCTGCTTACTGTGGCTGACATTTAGGACTTTGTGTGTAATCCAGACACAGTTCATGAGGATGGAGATGAAACGCTAGTGTGTAAGCCTGGGTTCTTGTGGATGGAGTGCCTTCACAAGCACTTCCCATGCTAAGGGACAATGTCCCACATTGTCCAGCATTGAGGCAATACTCCAGCTAATATTGCAGGCAGTATCAGATATCATATTAGTCACAGTTCTTGTCCTTTCCTGAGTAGAGAAGAAAGACAACTAATGGTCAATCTGGAATGTAGCATTTACAAAATTCCATTTATCTGTCCCATAGGGGAATTAGAATAATTAAAGAGAATTCTCTGAAAGGGAAACTGAGAAGCCTCCCATTCCACTCCTTTCCTCACTCCCACATTAATTATGCCTGAATCCTTCCTAGAAGATGTAAAACCCTATAATAAATGAGGTATCTTCTGTCTTCCCACCCCTTCCTTATTTTAGGACATCTGATTAAAAGGGCCTGTGAACAGGGTTTGCTAGACCCTGAAGTTCTCCAGAATTATGTTTTCTTGTTTGTATTTGGGTTTGTTTTGTTTTGTTTTGTTTTCTTCAGGTGACATCTAAAGGTCAGTTGACTCTGGATCTAATATGTCAAACCCAGTTCTTCACCACTGGCTTGTGATGACCCTCTTGCTCTTCTCTTTCTAGATTGACAGCATGCAGGCTCTGCTTCACTGCCCCAATGTGCTGGTGTGTGTTGGCCGGGAGCCATTTAAACCTATATCGATGGAGAATTTGAGGAAACACTCAGTGGAGAAGCTGCCTGATGTAGCTCCTCGTTCCAGTGGCAACAATGTTTCATAGTTTCATAGTTTCATTCAGGGTTGGAAGGGACCACAAGGATCATCTAGTTCCAACCCCCCTGCCATGGGCAGGGAAACCCCACACTAGATCAGGCTGGACAGAGCCTCATCCAGCCTGCTCTTAAACACCCCCAGGGACGGGGCCTCGACCACCTCCCTGGACAACCCATTCCAGGGTCTCACCACTCTCATGGTGAAGAACCTCCTCCTCACATCCAGCCTGAATCTCCCCACCTCCAGCTTCATTCCATTCCCCCTAGTCCTATCACTACCTGATACTACAATGGCAACACAAACAATGAAAGTAAGAAAAAAAACCTCCTGGGCATGGTGCACAGTCGTCTCTAGGCCAGTGTCCCATAACATGGAGATTACAGGCAGCTATTGTGCTGCCCCAATGTGCAGACTTCATGTGGAAAATGTACTTCCCTCTCCCTGCCTCCCAGGCCTTTCCATCCTCCCCTTCTTTTTTCTCTGGTTTCCTTCTAGGATTTCCTCCCTACACCCTCCAGTTTTTCTTTTACATGTTCCCCATGTCTGGCTAACTTCCCTTCCTCTTTCATATCTCTGTATCTCCTTTTCCTTCCATAACTCCCTCCTTCCCTGTGTCTGCCTCTGAGACTCTTCAAACTCTTGAGATTTCCCACGAGTCCTCCATTCCCTTGTCTGTCTGCCATATAATGTCTACACTTTGCCATTTTCCTGCACTTGGACCTGACAATATTCTGGTTTTGTCAGCAGGAGACTCAGTTATATTTTTTCTAATGACTTATAGCTTCTCAGGTTGTGAAGGGCATTTCAAACTCCAGACAACTAACAGCTACCTGCATTGCAGCCCTTTGGAGAAAAACACAAACATGTTCTTATGGAAAAGTTATGTTCAGGAATCATAGAATTAGAAAATCATTTTGGTTGGAAAAGACCTTCGAGGTCATCAAGTCCAACCGTTAACCCAGCACTGCCAGGTCACCATTAAACCATGTCCCTAAGTACCACATCTACAAGGAAAAAGTGTGTTATGGGTTATTCAGGATGCTGTTTCTTAGGTACTTAGAATCATAGAATTGTCAGGATTGGAGGGGACCTCAAGGATCATCCAGTTCCAATCCCCCTGTCATGGGCAGAGACACCTCATGCTACAGCAGGTTGCTCACAGCCACATCCAACCTGGCCTTAAAAACCTCCAGGGATGAGGCTTCCACCACCTCCCTGGGCAACCTGTGCCAGTGTCTCACCATCCTCATGGGGAAGAACTTCTTCCTAACATCCAATCTGAATCTACCCATTTCTAGTTTTGTTCCATTCCCCCCCAGTCCTATTACCTGACACCCTCAAAAGTCCCTCCCCAGCTTCCTTGTAGCCCCCTTCAGATACTGGAAGGCCACAATAAGGTTTCCTCAGAGCCTTCTCTTCTCCAGAATGAACAGCCCCAACTCTCTCAGTCTGTCCTCGTAGGAGAGGTGCTCCAGCCCTCTGACCATCATGAGTTATCTAATGCCACAGGTAATTAAACCAGCAATTCTCAGTAGCCTGTGGAAAGAAACATCCCATTTCCAGAGGAAAGTTTCTCTAATATTTATTAGGGATTTATTTTAAAATGAAATGAAGTGGAGGTGCAACTGTTTGTCTCCATTTTCAATACCAGAAACCAGGGAAGATTCATTCGTGTTTTGACAACTAGTTGTAGACACTTAAGGACAGAGGCATCCCATTCTCACTGTCTGAGGCTTAACAAATTGAAGGAAGCAACAGGAATAAACTGAAGATTTGTCCATCAAGAGACTGAGAAAAGTACATCAGGTCAAATGAACAAGGATGCCTAGACAGAAGCTATTTCATGTGTTATTGATCTTGGTTGGTGTGCTCCCTTGTGCAACACTTGCTTCCTAAAATGTCCTCCATTCAAACATATATCCATGAGCCTAAAGAGGCACACGGTTTTCTGGATGTCTAAAAGTAAACCTTGAACAAACACATGCATCAGAAACAAGACAGATGCATATAGTGTGAGGCAGCATGACAGCAATGTGCTCTGCTTGAAACAAATGGTCAAGGACCTCAATAAATCTATGCAGATTGCTGCGCTGGGCCATGGAGCTGTGCTTTGGATTACAATTCTTAACATTTCCTTTCTATCACTGATTTCCTCTAACTACCACAATTTCTCTTTGTAACTATCACCAGCTTACAATTCCTTTTGCATTCCTCATTTATGTTCTAATAAACATTATGGTCTATAATGCCAAAAGACATGTCAATGTGGTGCTGAGAGATATGGTTTACAGAATCACAGAATGTTAGAGGTTGGAAGGGACTTCCAGAGATCAAGTCCAGCTCCCCTGCCAAAAGCATCTGGAACACTTCCAGGTGGGTTTTGAAAGTCTCCAGAGGAGACTCCACAACCTCTCTGGGCAGCCTGTTCCAGTACTCCATCACCCTCACTGTAAAAAAGTTTCTCCTCATGTTGAGGTGAAATCTTCTATGTTCAAGTTTGTATCTATCCTTCCTTGTCTTAGTACTACACACCACCAAAAAGAGCTTGGCCCTCTCCACTTGACACCCACCCCTCAGATATTTGTAGACATTGATCAGATCTCCCCTCTGTCTTCTCCAGACTAAACAGCCCCAGGGCTCTCAGTCACTCTTCATAGGGTAGATGCTCAAGTCCTCTAATCATCCTCGTGGCTTAGTGGTGGACTTGGCAGTGCTGCCTTAGACTCAATGATCTTAAGGGTCTTTTCCAACCCAAACAATGTTATGATTCTTTTCATAGTGGCACATTCCTGCAGGGTCCAAGTGCTTCTCTGGTCTACAAGGCCACATGCAGGTTTCCTGGCATTTAAATGGAGACATGAAGGACGTACTGTAAATGTTTGGCACTTGGCCTCTAACTAAGGAAGAGAATCACTTCTCCATGCATTTTCCCCTACTGAAGGAGAAGGATGAAAACTTGTGCAGTTAAATATTTGAAATATGACAAAATATAGATTTTTTTTAAAAAATAGATTTTTTTTCTACATATTTTCCTCTTTTTTTCCTGTTTGCTGCTTTGTATATATGTAGTTTTTCTTCATGTCATACAGACAGAACAACCAAAAAATAAAAAATGTTTCAATTGATTAATTAATGAAGTTAATGTATAGAAGATGTCAATATAAACTATTCAACCAAAATATTCAACAGACCATTCAACGTGGAGTAGGCTGCCTGGGGGGGTTGTGGAGTCTCCCTCTCTGGAGATTTTCATAACCCGCCTGGATGCATTCCTATGTGATCTACTCTAGGTGATCCTGCTCTGGCAGGGGGGTTGGACTAGATGATCTTTTGAGGTCCCTTCCAGCCCTTAACATTCTGTAATCCTGTGAAAATCATTCATTTGTGGCCATCACTTCATAAAAGGCAGCTTTTCAAATTATTTAAATGGGCATATTCAAGCTTTAATGGACTAACATCAGTATCGAGTACTTTGAACGTTTGATCTGTACTGAGTAATTTGAACATTTGATCTGTATTTAGTAATTTGAGTGTTTGATCTGTCTATTTTTAATCATCTTTATACAAGTCCACATTTCTCTCTATCTTCCTTTTCTTTCCTTATTTCAAACTCCAGTGGACTTTGGACTGAAAGCCAGAAAAAATGTTATCCATCCACGGTCAGCATCAAGCAATAGGTCGATGAGATTTTCTTTGTCATCAGAAAAGTCGTTCCCTAATTGCCTTGCTGCCTCACCAGATAATGGTGCACCTTTCTCAAATAATTTCTCACATTCAAAGCTTGGGGACCTTGTCCACTCTTTGGTCAATGACGACATAGAAAAATGGGTGCACGTGAACAAGGACGGCAGCCTGTCTGTGGAGATGAAAGTCCGCTTCCACTTGCTCAACCATGAGACTTTGCAGTGGTCCACCCAGATCAAAAAGTCCAATCTGATGAACCAGATGCCTTGTGAAGAGTCAGGGGTAGAGGAGGACAGTGCAATAGACCCCATACAGAAGATGAACCCAGAAGCCAGCTCAGAGGCGGATGAGTCGCTGTATCCCTACGATATCGATTCTTACATGTCAAAGCTTGAGGAATCGGAATGCGACGAGGCTCACTGTCACAGCTGTGGAAAGAAACACCAGGACTATGACATTTGGAAGAACCCCATGCACACAGCCCAGAGGGGAGAGCCTGCTGTACGAAGCACTTGGCACACATGGTCCTCGTGCTCCAGCACATCCTCCTGCAGGAGAGTAGTCCATAAAAAAATGGCTTCTGTGGATAGCCTCTGCATCACATCCAGTGGGGAATTCTCTGAGCACATTGTGCAAGAGTGCTCATCCTACTCAGAGACTATAGAGAACAGAGTGGCATATAGATCCATTAAAAGGTGCCCAAGTGATTTGTCTACAGGTGCTTCCAATGGAGAGGACCAGCAGGAAAACACTCGGACAAGCACAAGCAATAGTCAGAGATATTCATCCTTGGGTTTAATGTCACATTCAAGCTGTGAAAACAACCTGGATACTAAAGACGCCCCTGGAGACAATGGGGCCAGCAAAACCAATTCTCATATTGGAGATGATGCAGAAGAAGTTGAAAGCAGCAGAGTTGGGAGTGTCATGTCTAGGTCATCTCTGCAGTCCAGGCAGAGCAGGAAGAATATATATGAGGAAACAAGTAGTGTGGGTAGGAGTATGTCCTCCTCAAGCCTTCAGAAGGCAAATCAAGAAGATAACACTAAGTGCTCCACTCCTGCCAACAGTGTGCACAGCAAGTCTAATAACTGTTCCACACCAAGAGCAAAAAGTGAACAGGATGACCACTCTGATGACAACACAGTGATCTCCTCCTTCTCCAGTGAGTCCAACCCTAAGAAACAGACTGAAGAGGTTGAAGTAGAACAAGAAGAAAGCGAAATCAAAGAATTCAGCTCAGTGTCAGCAAAAACAAAGCCCAGTCAGTCAGCTAAAGATGAGAACAGTGACGGTGAACAATGCTCTACACAAGGCACTTCCCATTCCAGAGCTAGTGACAGGAACAACAAGAAAAGTGACAGCGATGAGAATGTTGTGTGCAATGTCTCTTGCTCTTCCAGAGGATCCAAAAAGAGTGAACACAGCCATGCTCATTTGGATGCACGGTCTGAAATGTCTGTGTCTTCGCTTGGATCCACTCCAAACAAAAAGAATTTCCTACATGCAGATGATATGAGATCATGCAGCAGGGAATCTAATTACTCCAAAAGCTCATGTGGAATCAAGAAAAAATCAATCAGAGACCCCATGTCTCATAACTCAGGATCTTTCCAGTCAAACATTTCATCCACTAGTGAAGCAGAGGCAGCTGCAGGTTTCACTGAGGAGAAAAGCTCAAAAAGCACCACCAATGGCTACAGTGAATCCGCAAAAAGCTCAAAGAAGAGAAGCCATAGAGAAGAAAATAGCAGGCCATCATCCCTCTGCTCAGGTGCTTCATGTTCTAATGGAAAAGCTAGAGAGAGGGATTCCAAGATTAATTCAGAGAATCCTTCTTCAAGACAGGGAAGTATGAGTGAAAGTGTGTGTTCAAAATGTGACCCTGCAGCTGAGAGTGGCATTAGGAATGGAAATTCTGCAAGAGTCTCTTCAAGAGTGTCTTCAAAGTCAGAAATAAAGGAACATTGCTTATTGACACAGATGTCCCAGGAAAGCAGTGATAGGTGCTCACACTCAAACATGTCTCAATCTTCAATATCAAGGCAGATAAAAACTAGAAACCTTCATGTGAGGATGTCAAACTCCAGCCGGGCATCGTTGTCTGAGACTTTGTCAGTTCGCAGCTTGCATTGCCCTACCCCACCAAAAGCCAAGCCAAAGAGCAAAAAATTACATTCAGCCATGTTGAAGAATTCCTCTGTCAGCAGCATAGGTAGTGAGTCAGTGCTGACCAAAGGGAAAGAGCAAAAAAGAATTTCAGAAACCTCCAAAACAACTTCCTATGGGTCTAAATCAACTGCAACCAAAACAAATGATCAGAAGAATAAAGAGGCTGAAGATTCTTGTAGTAGGAAAGTGGAGGAAGAGTTAGAAAGCAAGGGCATGAAGGAGGAAGAGAGTGAGTTAATGCCATCTACTCTACCAAATACATCTCCAGAAGAGGTTGTGCAAGAATGGTTAAGAAAAATTCCTTCCGAAACCTTGCTTATGAAATATGAAATGGAGGATTATGCAGAAGAGGAATCTGTAGAGGCAACCTGTGGCCGGTTGACGGTGTCCCTTTAAGAAAGGGAATATGGTGGACGGAAGTTGGTAAACGGAAGGAATATTCTAAACAATTTCATTGGTCAAGTGGGAGGAAGCACTATATGGCCTGAGAGTGAAGTGGGCATTCCCAGCACTTCTCTGTCACTCTTGCTTCCGCTTTTCCTCGGTGCAGGAGCTGTGCTGGGCTTTCTGCCAAGACTTCGGCCTTGAAGATAAGACTAACCTTTTTTTTCCAATTAACACAAACTGCTTCTAACATTTTTCTTTCTCTCTTTCTCCCTCTTTTCCGAACTATTCTGGGGAAAGGGGGAAGAGAGGGAGAGCGAGGTGAGGATCCCCTCGGCCGAGGGGGCTACTCTCATTTCTGTGTTACACTGCTGTATATCTTTGTATATATTGTAGATATTGTAAATTTGTAAATATTCCCCTGCAAAATCCTACACTGCTTTGTAAATATAGCTCCACTGCTTTGCTAATTCGGCTGGTGAGTTTTTTTTTCTTTCCCTTCAATTTTTTCTTTCCCTTTACTTACAGGGGGGAGGGAAGAGGCTTCTTGGCCTCAGCCCTTCCAACCCACCACATTTTTTTTATTGGCGTACCCAACGTGCGGCAGATAATTAGTTTAATTTATTACTTGATTGATTTAGTGTTTTCCAGCTGAATTAGCAAACATGAAGGTCTTGTGGTTTGTGGAGCGATTGTTCTTTTCAATTTTTGGGGCTCTGGTTTACAGATATTGTTTGGGTTTGCTTTTGGATTACCTGGGCAAATATTTGGTGCGGACAATTTATATGTGGGTTATGTATAGAGTTAAATTATGGTATGGAAAATGTATTAATTTATTATGGCCAGTGAGATACAGGAATGTTACCTCCACCACTCTCCCAATTGAGATAAAGGGTTTTAAGATTCCGCCTGAGGAGAGAGTAACTTTAGGTGATGCCTGGGACCCAAAGGTGATTTATTTGATGTGTATAAATCTGTTGCTGGTGATGGTGATTGCATATTTGCTGTTCTCTCTGTGGCGAGAGAAAAAGGTGTCCAGAGCGTGTTTTGTTATTAAAACTAGATCAAAAAGAAAACGCCGTAGTTCGAGATCAGTCCCAGAGTCATCTAGTGATGAGGAAGGTGGAGACTCTCTGTCAGTTAAAAAGAAGGCTAAAAAGTCAATTGGTAAAGCAGCTCTAAATGACTTTGCTGATTCCAGCAAGCTGCCAAGGGCGGCAGCTGGTATCAACATGGCTCCCACTCCTTCTCCTTCTTCTTCTTCTCCATCGGCCATTAACGGAGCAACGTCACTTCCGCCCAATCCCTCGGTGGGACCGGAAGTCACTGCCCCAGCAGCTGATTTATCTCAGGACCTGTCAGCTTCCATTAAGGTGGCTGTAAATTCAAACACAGCTCCAGTTAAGGTGGCTCCTTTAAAGACTAGAGGTGCAAAGGCCAAAGATGGAGAAGAAGAGGAGCTGGAGACTGATCCTGGTGAGGGGCCCTCTACTCTAAGAGATCCTGCTCAGGAGGAAGAGGTGGTTTGTTTTAAAGATCTAGTTAACCTAGTGAGATCAAAGCAGGATACAGATGAAGCTAGGAAAGCAGCTGGCAAAGGTGGTTCTCAGCTTAAAGAGATCCTTAGGAGAATGACAGCAGGATTATATGGGCAAAGAATTCAGGGAGATGAAGAGCAAGATGATATTTTGGAATGTTCTTCGCCCCGCGAGGAATTGCGTTATGTCCGTAAAGATTTCACCAGGGCGGATAAGGAGCCAGTTCTAGCTTGGCTTAGTAGGTGTTATGATACAGGTGCTCCAGCTCTAACAGTTGGAGACAAGTCAGCAGCTCAGTTAGGAACTCTCTCAAGGGACAATGGAATAGATAGACATCTAGGCAGGGCTCTCGGTAAGGTTAGTCTGTGGATACGCCTTTTAATGGCGGTTGCCCTGAGATACCCTTCCCGAGATGATCTTCCATGGAATCCTAAACCCTGGACTACCATAGATGAGGGAATTAAGCGCTTGAGAGAATTTGCTGTTAGAGAGCTACTCTATGGTGAACATGAAACTCTGAATCCTGATGACATTCCTGTGGGTATTGGTCTTGCTAAAAAGATCATCAAACTTGCTCCTTCCAATTATGCAAACATTCTGGCAAGCAGAATTGTGTCAAGAAGTTATGGTGGAGCTTCTCCCACGGTTGGCCAATTCAGTGATCAAATGAGACAATTGGAGGATAGCATGACACGTGGTTCTTTGGTTTCAGCCATTGAAACTCTGTCTGGAAAAATTGAGAATTGCATGAGGGAGTTAAAAGATGAATTTAGAAATTCTATATCCCAATTGGCACAAAGGGATAATTTAAATTCTTCCTCCAGGTGGATACAAGTTTCATCTGTGAGGAATACACGTCCTCCAAGGAGGTCATTCCAAAACAGGTCATTCCAGAACAGGTCATTCCAAAACAGACCACCAAGGCAATCACGTAGAACTATTTGGATAACTCTGCGTGATCAGTTTGGTGAGAACATGAACCGCTGGGATGGCCAACCAACTTCTAATCTTTTCAGGAGACTGAGGGAATTGCAAAGTGGCAGAACCCGAGGTAGCAATACCAGAAGGGTAGCTGTTACTTCCACAGTTCCCCAGAACGACTCTTATGGCTCCAACAGTGGCTCCAGTTATAACATGCAAAGTCATAACCCTGCAAACTATGTGCAATGCACATGTGCGCATGTTCCCCATAACTAGGGGTGCCCTGCCTCCCGCCAGGGGGAGGAGAGGGATAACAGAGATAATAGAATCTATTGGGATGTGTACATCCAGTGGCCTGGCACTTCACAATTTCGGAAGTACAGGGCCTTGGTTGACACAGGAGCTCAGTGCACCATAATACCATCAAATTATCAGGGATCAGAGTCCATAACTATTCTGGGAGTCACTGGTGGATCTCAAGAGTTGAGTAAGGTAGAGGTTAATATAAGTTTAACTGGTAAACAATGGAGGAAGCATACAGTTGTGACCGGACCTGATGCACCTTGTATTCTGGGAATTGATTTTCTGAGAGAAGGGCGTTTCAAAGACCCTAGAGGTTACAAATGGGCTTTTGGAGTAGCTTCAATAGAAATTGATGGACAAAAATTGAAGCTATCTGCCAGACCTGAGCTTTCTGATGAATCTGCAGTTGTGGGACAACATAAGATACAGGACATTAAATTGCCGGTTGTTTCTCAGACTGTGCATCACAGACAATACAGAACCAACCGTGACTCTTTGTTGCCCATTCAGAATCTGATTCGTCAGTTGGAGAGTCAGAAAGTCGTCAGCAAAACTCATTCACCTTTCAACAGTCCAGTGTGGCCTGTGAGAAAGCAGAATGGAGACTGGCGTCTGACAGTAGACTACCGAGCCCTAAATGAAGTGACACCACCTATGAGTGCAGCAGTACCAGACATGATGGAGCTACAGTATGAGCTGGAATCCAAAGAGGCCAAATGGTATGCTACCATAGACATTGCTAATGCATTTTTCTCTATTCCCATAGCAGAGGAATGCAGGCCTCAGTTTGCTTTCACCTGGAGAGGAATCCAGTACACTTTCAACAGACTGCCAATGGGCTGGATCCACAGCTCAAGCATCTGTCATGCAGTGATTCACGATGCTCTGGAGAAAGGCAGTGCTCCAGAACACATCCAGTTCATCGATGATATCATTGTCTGGGGTAAAACTGCTGAGGAAGTCTTCGAGAAAGGTAACAAAATCATTGACATTCTTCTGAATGCAGGTTTTGCCATCAAGCGAGACAAGGTGAAAGGACCTACCACAGAGATTCAGTTTCTGGGAGTGCGATGGCAGGATGGACGCAGACACATTCCAGTGGATGTGGTAAATAGAGTCTCTACCCTGGCAAGTCCCACAAGCAAGCAAGAGACCCTACGTTTCTTGGGGATAGTGGGATTTTGGAGACTGCACATTCCTGGATACAGTCAGATTGTGAAACCTCTGTATGATGTGACTCGAAAGAGAAACCATTTCCACTGGGGACCTGAACAACAAGCAGCCTTTGACCAGATAAAGCAAGAGGTAGTTCAAGCAATGGGTCTGGGACCTGTCCGAGATGGTCCTGACATTAAGAACATTTTGTATACGGCTGCAAGTGACAATGGTCCAACCTGGTGCTTGTGGCAAAAAGCTCCAGGTGAGACACGTGGACGACCTTTTGGTTTCTGGAGTCGAGGTTACAGAGGTTCAGAGGCTAATTATACTCCAACAGAGAAAGAAATCTTAGCTGCCTATGAAGGAGTAAAAGCATCTTCTGAAGTGATTGGAACTGAATCACAACTTCTCTTAGCTCCCAGATTACCAGTTTTGAATTGGATGTTCAAAGGCAAAGGTTCCACACCACATCATGCCACAGACTCCACATGGTCCAAGTGGATGGCTCTGATAACACAGAGAGCTCGAATGGGAAATCTTGAAAGACCTGGTCTAGTGGAGGTGATCTCAAGTTGGCCTGAAGGTATCAACTGTGCTAAACCTCCAGAGGAGAAAGTAACTCGTGCTGAGGAAGCTCCTCCTTACAATGACCTTTCTGATGATGAAAAGAAATATGCTTTGTTCACAGACGGTTCCTGTCGTCTTGTCGGAAACAAGCGAAGGTGGAAGTCTGCAGTGTGGAGTCCAACACGCCGAGTTGCAGAGGCGAAAGATGGAGAAGGAGAATCCAGTCAGTTCGCAGAGGTAAAAGCTGTCCAGCTAGCTCTCGACGTAGCTGAACGTGAGAGATGGCCAAAGCTTTATCTCTACACCGACTCATGGATGGTAGCCAATGCTCTATGGGGTTGGCTAAAGAACTGGAAAAAGAGTGGTTGGCAGAGAAAAGGAAAACCCATTTGGGCAGCCAACCTGTGGCAGGACATTGCTGATCGAATCGAGAGAATTCCAGTGAAAGTGAGACACATCGATGCTCACATTCCTAAGAGCAAAGCTACTGAGGAACAGCAACACAACCATCAGGCAGATCTAGCTGCAAGAGTTTCTCAAGTAGACATGGACTCTAATCTTGATCTCGACTGGAAACACCGAGGTGAGATATTCTTAGCTCGGTGGGCTCACGATTCGTCAGGACATCAAGGCAGAGATGCAACATACCAATGGGCTCGTGACAGATCCATAGACATTTCCATGGATGCTATCACACAAGTCATCCATGACTGTGACATTTGTGCTGCTATTAAGCAGGCAAAACGACTTAAGCCCTTGTGGTATGGTGACAGATGGTCCAAGTACAAGTATGGTGAAGCTTGGCAGATTGACTACATCACTCTACCACGTTCTCGTTCTGGTAAGCAATACGTGCTTACTATGGTAGAGGCAAACACTGGATGGTTGGAAACTTATCCAGTTCCACATGCAACTGCACGCAACACCATTCTCGGTCTGCAAAGACAGATCCTGTGGAGACACGGAACTCCAGAGAGGATTGAGTCAGACAACGGAACTCATTTCAAGAACAACCTTGTAAAGAACTGGGCCAAAGAGCACGGTATTGAGTGGATATTCCACATTCCCTACTATGCACCAGCTTCAGGGAAGATTGAACGCTACAACGGTTTGTTGAAGACCACTCTTAAAGCCATGGGGGGTGGATCTTTGAAAAACTGGGAAAAACATTTAGCACAAGCAACCTGGCTGGTAAATAGTAGAGGTTCAGTGAACCGAGCTGGACCTGCACATTCAGATTTGCTACGGAAAGTAGAAGGTGATAGAGTTCCTGTTGTTAGAGAAAAGAATCTGTTAGGTAAAACTGTTTGGGTATTTTCACCCTCAGGAGAGGCTAAACCTGTCCGAGGGGTGGTTTCAGCTGAAGGTCCAGGTCACACTTATTGGGTAATGCAAGAGAATGGTGAAATTCAGTGTATTCCACAAAGAAATTTAACTTTAGCTGAAAGAGGTTAACTTCGAACTGCTGTACAGCTACATCGCGCCCAAAAGAAGAATCAACGAGGAATCTACGGTGCACGAACCCTGAGGTCCCTGAGAGCCCTGAGTCAACTAAGAGACCCTGAGATTTCCCTGTTTCCCTTTTCGTCGCTTCGTCGGTGAAGAAATGAACTGTTTTCCATTTTTCTCATTTTCTGATTTTCTTGGACTTTTGAATCATCTACATCTGAGCATAGCCGGAATGGACTATGAACTCTATTCATGAGCTGTAAATATCATCTTAGATTGGATGGACAGTATAAACAGTCAATGAAAATTGTTTAGAAGGGGTGGACTGTGGCCGGTTGACGGTGTCCCTTTAAGAAAGGGAATATGGTGGACGGAAGTTGGTAAACGGAAGGAATATTCTAAACAATTTCATTGGTCAAGTGGGAGGAAGCACTATATGGCCTGAGAGTGAAGTGGGCATTCCCAGCACTTCTCTGTCACTCTTGCTTCCGCTTTTCCTCGGTGCCGGAGCTGTGCTGGGCTTTCTGCCAAGACTTCGGCCTTGAAGATAAGACTAACCTTTTTTTTCCAATTAACACAAACTGCTTCTAACATTTTTCTTTCTCTCTTTCTCCCTCTTTTCCGAACTATTCTGGGGAAAGGGGGGAAGAGAGGGGAGAGCGGAGGTGAGGATCCCCCTCGGCCGAGGGGGGCTACTCTCATTTCTGTGTTACACTGCTGTATATCTTTGTATATATTGTAGATATTGTAAATTTGTAAATATTCCCCTGCAAAATCCTACACTGCTTTGTAAATATAGCTCCACTGCTTTGCTAATTCGGCTGGTGAGTTTTTTTTTTCTTTCCCTTCAATTTTTCTTTCCCTTTACTTACAGGGGGGAGGGAAGAGGCTTCTTGGCCTCAGCCCTTCCAACCCACCACACAACCACTGAGGTATCATGCAGTACAAACTCAGAGGGAACCTTAGAGGATGAAAAGGCTGAGAAAAAGAATGTGGAGGAGACTGAAAATGAGGCAAAGGTTGAGGTAGTAAAAGAGATAGCAGAAGAAGCTGAAGAAGAGGTTGAAGAAGGGGCTGAAGAAGAGACTGAAAAGGGTGTTGAAGAAGAGGTTGAAGTAGAGGTTGAAGAAGAGACTGAAAAAAGGGTTGAAGAAGAGGCTGAAAAAGGAGTTGAAGAAGGGGTTGAAGAAGAGGCTGAAAAAGGAGTTGAAGAAGGGGTTGAAGAAGAGGCTGAAAAAGTGGTTGATGAAGAGACTGAAAAAGGAATTGAAGAAGAGACTGAAAAAGGGCCTGAAGAGGAAGCTGAAGAAGGGCCTGAAGAAAAGGCTGTAGAAGGGGCTGAAGCGGAAGCTGAAGAATGCATGAATCAAGAACAGGTCTCTGAGGTAGTGTCTGAAGCTGCCAAAGCTGACCAGGCAGAATGCAATGAGTCACTTGCATCCAGCCAAAATAACAACAAAAGAGACCTGCCAACCTCTGTCCAGACCTCTGTCCAGATCATGAAGGCTTTGCTTAGTTCAAAACATGAAGCAAAATTTGATCGATCACACAGTCTTCCTGAAGTGTCTCCCCCTATGGGGAGAAAACTGAGTAACTCTACCAAGAGTTTGATTACTTGTCTTGCCAGCCTCCAGCTCCTTGATGAAGAGTCAGAAGATCCATCAGATAAATCAAAAGGTTTGAATAAGCCAAGGTATATGGAGCTGCTAAATATTTTTCAAGCCCTATGGTTTGGCTGCACAGCTGAAAATAGTGATCCAAGTTCAGGTCAAGAGGCAAGGGAACAGGCAAAGACAGCCTCTGTGTTTAAAGCCCCAAAGTATGTAGATTATGACTTCACTCCCATGTCTTCCTCTGGAGTTGATGTTAGCAGTGCTTCTGGTGGTTCAGGAGATGAGATCACAGCTGGTGCCACTTTAATGGCACAGAAAAATGCTGAGCTCAAATCAGGTGGACAAATGGAAAATGTAGAGACAGGCACTGAAGTGAGTGAGGCTGAGGAGCAAAGTAAAGAGGAAGAGCAGTCATTACCACCTTCAACAGCATGTTCAGAGTCACAAGGTGAGGAAAAAGCACAGACTGTCAGAGAGGACTCTCTAGCTCAGGAGGCAGAAGAGAATAAGGAGGATGACTGCAGTAACTGTGAAAATGGTCAGGAGGAAGGGGAGGAAAATGAGAGCAAAGAAAAGAGCACGTTAACTACAAATGGAGAACAAGAAGAAGCTGAAGCTGTGAATGATGAAATCCCCAAAGGAAATCTTGAAGAGGAAGCTGATCAGCTGGCCATTAATGATGATGCAAATGTCAATGATGCAGATTGTGGGACAGATCTGAAAGCTGATCTGGAAGAGCAGCTTGAAAAAGACTCTCCAAATGACCCAGAGCCCAAAGTCAATACAGCCAGCAGTGTGGAAACATCCCTTGTGCAACAAAACTCAGTGGATCCAGACCCGGTCTGGGTCCTGAGACTGCTTAAGAAAATCGAGAAGGAGTTTATGACTCACTACGTCAGTGCCATGAACGAGTTCAAGGTCAGGTGGAACCTGCAGAACAACCAGCAGACGGATCAAATGATACTGGAGCTGAAGAAGGCTGTGAGCCAAAGGATCCAAAAAAGCATAGAGAAGGAGATGAGGAAGATCACATCCAGAGCAGGGAACAGGACACCGAGGCCTCCGGCTGAACCACTCAAGTGTGAGTCAACGCTCCAGACTGAGCAGAGGCGACGGCGGCTGCAAACTATGCACAGAAAGTCACACTTCAATGACAAGAGTGCAACCCACACTAGGCTAGAGGACACATTATACTTATCATTTCATGTGGCTGAAGACATAGAACTCAGTGAAGCTTTTGAGGCCAGTTTTAGTAAGCAAGCAAGTGAGGAGGAATACTGCCCGTGTGACTCTTGTGTCAGGAAAAAACTGGCTTCCAAGCCCCCACGAAACCCAGTGGTGGCCACCAATGCTCCAGTCATGAAAGCATTTGATTTACAGCAAATCCTGAGATTGAAGACAAATGACAATGAGGATGCCTGTGTCTCAGAAGCAGCTCAGGACATCACAGAAGAAAATGAAGCAGAATTAAATACAGTTGGCAGCTCGGCCTTGAATGAAGATGGAGAAGGGCATGAAATATCAGAGAGCAAAATCTGTGAGATGGAGAATGAGGTTAAAGATGATGAAACCAACGAAGAAGAAAAGGAAGAAGCAGAAGTAGGGGAAGAAACAATAGAGAGAGAAGAAGAGGAAACAAAAGAGGAGGAAGAAGAGGAAAAGGAGGAGGAAATAATGGAGGCAAAAGAAGAGGAGGAGGAAACAAAAGAAGATGAGGAAGTGAAGGAGGAAGAAGAAGAAATGAATGAGGAGGAGGAAGTGAAAGAGGAAGAGGTAAAAGCAAAAGAGGAGGAAGTGAAGGAAAAAGAGGAGGAAGAAAAAGAGGAGGAGGAAGCAAAAGAGGAAGAGGAAGAAACTAAAGAGGAGACTACAGTAGAGGAAGAAACAAAGGAGGAGGAAGTGAAGGAGGAGGAGGAAGAAGCAAAAGAGGAGGATGTGAAGGAAGAGGAGGAAGTAAAGGAAGAAGAGGAAGAAACAAAGGAGGAGGAAGTGAAGGAGGAGGAGGAAGAAGCGAAAGAAGAGGAGGATGTGAAGGAAGAGGAGGAAGTAAAGGAAGAAGAGGAAGAAACAAAAGAGGAGGAGGAAGTGAAGGAGGAAGAAGAAGAAACAAAAGAAGAGGGGGAAGTAGAGGAAGAAACAAAGGAGGAGGTAAAGGAAGAAGAAGAAGAAATAAAAGAAGAGGAAGAAATGAAGGAGGGGGAAGAAGAAGCAAAAGAAGAGGAGGAAGTGAAGGAGGAGGAAGAAACAAAAGAGGAAGAGGAAATGAAGGAAGAGGAGGAAGAAACTAAAGAGGAGGAAGAAATGAAAGAGGAGGAGGAAGTAAAGGAGGATGAAGATGCAAAAGAAGAGGAGGGAGTCAAGGAAGAGGAGGAAGAAGAAACAAAAGAGCAGGATGAAGTAAAACAGGAAGAGGAAGAAACAAAAGAGGAGGAGGAAGTAAAAGATGATGAAGAAGGAACAAAAGAGGAGGAGGAAGTGAAGGAGGAGGAGAAAGAAACAAAAGAGAAGGAAGAAGTAAAGGAGGAGGAAGAAACAAAAGAGGAGAAGGAAGAAACAAAAGAAGAGGAGGAAGTGAAGGAGGAAGATGAAGAAACAAAAGAGGAGGAGGAAGTAAAGGAAGAAGAAGGAGAAATAAAAGAGGAAGAGGAGGAAGTGAAGGAGGAAGAGGAAGAAACAAAAGAGGAAGAGGAAGTAAAGGATGAAGAGAAAGAAACAAAAGATGAGGAAGTGAAGGAGGAAGAAGAAGCCAAAGAGGAGGAAGTGAAAGAGGAAGAAACAAAAGGAGAAGAGGAAGAAAAAAAAGAGGAGGAAATGCAAGAAGAAGAAGAAAACCCAGAAAAGGATGAGGAAGAAGCACAAGAGGAAGCAAAAGCAGAGGAGGAAGCAAATGAGGAAGATGAAGAACATGAAGAAACTCAACATGAAGGTCTGGAGCCTGAAGAAGTGTCCAAAGCTGAAGGCAAAGCTGAAAACAAAGCTGAAAAAACAGAGGAGCCAGAGGATGAGGATATTGGGGCCAATGCTGAGGAAGAGACATCCGAATGCAGGGAAGATGCTGATGGCTCCAAATCTAACAGTCCTGATGGAGATGCTGCAGAAGGAAAGGAAGCATCTGAGCAGGATGAAACTGAGGCTGAGGAAGATGCAAACCCAGAAGGTGCATGTCCAGCTGAGGAGGGAAACACCAGTGAAGGCAGTGACAAATTTTATGAGAATGATGAGGAGCCTGTCAGCGATGACCCTGACAAGGCACAGGGAAAACAGGAAGACAAAGGACACAAGTTTTCTAAGAGAGCCTCAACCCTCAGAGGGAAAAAAGCCAGCAAAAGACTCGAGACTCTGAACAAAGCAGCCCTCTCTTGTTACTCTTCTGTAGGAAATTTCTCACAGCAGTCCCAGAAGGGCTCTGAAGATGAAGGTGAAGAGGAATGCAATGAAGACAATAACCCCACGAGCAGCCATCCCAATGCAGAGGCTCCAAGCAGTGAGAGCAGCAAACCCTCACAGATGTATCCTGAGAGTGAGGAAGAAGACAAAGCCTCTTCATGCACTGATCCTTTAGGGGATGAGGACCAGGCAGATGCTGAAGGTGCAGATCTAAAGGAGGCTGAGGGTACTGATGAAGTCCAGGATTCCAAAAAGAAAGACAACTCTGATAAGATAGACCAGGATGACCTGGACTTCTAGAACTGCTTATCAAAAACTGCTTTTTTTCTTTCTTCATTTCTTTTTTCTTTTTTGAAAGTATATTTTCATGACATATTACAGTATCTCCAGTGAATTGAAACATCATAACTGGCTTTTCTTCTGAGTTAAATGTGGTAAACTTCATCCTGTAACGTTGCAATTACCTGCCTTCATTTCTAGAGGGCTAGTAAATTCATTAAGATTTAGTGGTTTCAATAGAAAAATGGTTGGGGGAAAGGGAAGGCTGTTTTGTTTGTGATACCTTCTTGTTCCTACTCTTTAAGCCATGCTGTTTGCTGCTTGAGTGATCTGTGGCTCTACTGGGCATCATCTCTGAGTGACTTCAGGATGCCTTTTGCCTGTTGCATGCCATTTTCCTGGAAAGATTGCCAATCCACAGACAAGTGACAAAATCTGGATTAATTGCCAAAGTCTGGTTAGAGCCCACAGAGATTTATTCACTTCCTCCACCTTACCATACCTTACCTTACCCTACCCTCCCTAACCCTACCCTCCCCACCCTACTCTATCCTACCCTACTCTACCCTACCCTACTGTACCTCACCCTACCCTACCTCCTCTGTACCCAGAAAAAGGGTCTGACATAGCAAAGTTTTTCCTCACATCCCCTATTTTGCTTTAGCAGAGGTTGAGTTCATTCCTCACTTCATTGGAAACCCTCAGCACCAAGAGAGGTCATTCCAGTATATCTGTCCTCTTCCAGATCATCCATCTGTGTGGAAGACGACAAGTTTGTCTCTCTTAATGTAAATCAACAAAGATAAACTGATAGCAGAGCCACTGGAAAGATGCAAAGAATCCTGTCTACCAATCCTGGATGCAAATCAGCTTGTGATTGCATCGTGATAACACGGGACTACAACGATGGACCCAAGGACCCAGCCATCACGCCTTCTGGGCAGGGTGATACGATGGTTTCCACCACCTGTGTAAAGGAATGTGGGAGGACTTGTCTGAATGGGGGGGACGGAGGCCCCCCCATCGCCTCCATCCAAAAATCTTGCCCACATACATAGCAATACACAGAAAGATTTCCGGGGGAACGGATACCTGGATTATTTCCTTGCCTCTGGAATACGTGACATACCAACACCTGCCTGAGGACTAAAAACTGTATAAAAGACCTGAGTGACACTGTCAAAGAAGAAGAGAGAAGACGGCACCATAACATCACGGGGCAACGCAACGCATCTTGGACTCTCACCACCCCTGACCGTTGGTAATATAATCTCTTTCTGACTTTCTCCTTCTAATTCCTTCCCTCTTCTCCCTTTCTGCTCTCCCTCTCCATTTTCTCCCTCTTATTTCCACTTTGTTTATGTAATAAATAGTCTAGCTGTTGATACTTTGGCCTTGTTTGTGCCTCTAATTTCACAACATGGGAATATTTAAAAGAACTGTGTCTCCGGACCGAGACATCTAATGTCTCCGGACCTTGACATTTAATTGGCGTAGTCGGCAGGATTCCCGTGCAGTGAAAAGTATCACAGCAAAATTATTGCATTTCTGAGAACCCCGAAATGTGTGTGTGTGCCTGAGACGTACTTTGAGTACGAAGCGAGAGTGGAGTCCAGATTCGCGTTTTCACTCGCCCGAGAGGGAAGTGGCCAGAGAAGGATGAAGCAAAATTTTCAGAGAGACTGTGTGGGAGTTCTCAAAAGCTTTAAATGTGTGTGCTTTCTCGGGGAAGATTATCTGGGGTACAACTCTTGGTTTTATAGTGTGACCTCCTCGAGAATCCTCTGTACCCTGCTCTAAATGTGCGTGCTTTCCCGGGGAAGATTATCTGGGGTACAACTGTTGACTTTATAGTGTGACCTCCCCGAGAATTCTCAGTACCCTCTTTTAGGAAACCCAGTGTTGGTGATATTTGTAAAGTGTGGCTTTCCTGAGAAGCCCAGTATTGAAGCAAAAGTTGAGAAACTTCTGCTGGTGTGTGTTCTCTCAGGGAAACAGAGTGGCTCTTACCTAAGAATCACAGGGTTGTTGTCCTAGTGTAACAGAAAATTTGTGTGGGTTCTCTCAGGGAAATAGTGTGACTTCCTTGAGAAGCCCAGGTTGCTGTTGTTTTTTCTTGTGTGTGACCTCTCCTGAGAAATCTATTGTGCATTTTTCCTGGAGAAGATTATTTTGGAGTAAGCCTTTTAAAAGTGTACATTTTTCCAGGGAAGATTTTGCTGGTACAGTGTTTTGATCTGAATCCGCTGTGAAACTTAGTGCCCCATTAAGAAATGCTTTGTGAAACAAAAGAGATGGCCAGGTGTGAGAGGCTTTTTAACCTTTTAGAAGTTCACGGGGCCCGCCCATCTATACAAGGTCTTGATTGGGCTTATGAAAACTGGAATAATTTCCAGAGTGTGGCTGATCGTATTTTGGCTCTGCAAAAAGAAGCCAAGGCAAAAACCGGAAAAGGGAAAGTTTTTATTTGTGCAGTGTTAGGCGCCTGTTTAGCAGCTGCAGTGAGAGAGAAAGAGGAATGGTACGAGCAAGAGAATAAAACTATTTCCTCTTTGCAGGGCTTAGTAGACGCACTACAAAGCCATGTGACTACTTTAAAAAACGTAGTAGCAGATCTTAAACTTCAGTTAGAAGCAAAACAGGAGGGGAATTACCCGGATCCTGCCCCCATATATCCTCGGGCAGAACTGACAGCGGCTAAGGAAGCTGCTGCACATATCAGACCTCTCATTAAAACTGAAGTTTTATATGAGGATGAGGAGGTTACCCCCACTATCACAACCAAAGAAACACCTTTCTCCTCAACTGAATTGGCCAAAATTCGTAAAGAATTTGCATGCTCTGCTGGGGAATCTGAGGTGGAATATGTCTGGCGAGTTTCAAAAACTGGAGGTGATCAGATTCTGTTAACAGAAGCTGAAGTCATGGGTTATTGGGGTGATAATGTTTTTCTAACTACCAAAAACAGAAGTGGACCCTGGAGTCTTACTCAGAGGGCTGCCTATTGGGCAGGGGGGTTTGATCCAAAGGAGAGGGGTGAACACCTAATTCTGCAGGGAGGGATGAATCAGATAATGGAGAATGTGCAAAAAGCTGCATGCCTGCAGATGATATATGAAAGGGAACTAAAACATCATTTTGAATCCCCCCTTTCTCTCCTGGTGGATGCAAACAGAATGACTCCTCTGGTCAGGGTCTCCTGACTCGCTTAAAATAAGAGGCATCCAGCTCCAAAAGAAATAGCTGATACCCCAATTTCCTCCAGGATGCAGGCTGCTCTAAGAGACAATTTAACACACGGAGGCAGCCAGCCTGACTTGAAACCATGGACGTGGGAGGAGGTCGGAAGGGAGTTACTAGACTATGCCAGGCAATATAGTATCCCTGAAGAAATTAAAAAACCTGACCCTAGGGGCTTGAGGCATGTAAAACTGAACCACTTACCCTGAAGTCCTCAGGGTTTAACCGTGCCCCCAGCCGGCTTGGAACAGGGGGCAGGGAACACACAAATACCCGGCAATATTGGTGGAACTTAGGTCTAAAGAAAAATATCCCCAAAGAAGTGATAGATGGGCTAAACACAAAGCAATTAGAAATGATTGTGAAGAACTGGCCTGAGCCCAATCAGAAAATTGAGCCCACTGCGCCCCCCCTTAATAGACCTATCTGAGGAGAATAAAGGCATGCCTTCTTTTCAGCCTCAGGGAAACTGAAGTCTTCACCCCCCAGTGGTGGGCGGAGGGGTGAGGGGTGGATGTATATTCGTCAGCTCACCGAAAATGGCCAGGGCGATTTACTAATCACTGGCATTGTAGGACCAAAACAAATTCCTATTACATTTTTAGTAGACACCGGGGCTCAACAATTCACATTCACACGTCTCCCACAGGGATTTAAGCACTCACCCACTTTTGCCCACCATGCACTGGCACAGGAACTGGAAAAGGTCCAACTAGAGCCAGGAGTCAGTGTTTACCAATATATTGATGACATTCTGGTAGCAGGAGAAGATATAGAAGGGGTACGAATAACCCAAGATAATATAATTTCACATCTAGAAAATTTGGGGCTGAGGATACCACCTGAGAAAATACAGACACCCTTAAGTGAAGTTTTTGGGAATCTGGTGGAAGGGGGGAATGACCTGTATTCCACCAGACACCCTTTCCTCCCTGGACCAGATCAAAATGCCAGAGTCCAAAAAGGATTTGCAGCATGCACTAGGATTACTTGTGTTTTGGAGGAAACATATTCCTGATTTTTCAATTATTGCAAGACCCCTATATGATTTGTTACGCAAAGGGGTTCAGTGGCAGTGGGAAGAACCCCACGAAGAAGCATTACAGCTGCTAATATTTGAAGCCACTGCCTACCAAGCTCTTGGTCCTATTCACCCTACTGACCCTGTGCACATTGAATGGGGATTTGCTAAGTCTGGCTTATCAGTACACTTATGGCAAAAGGGTCCAGAAGCCCCTGTCAGGCCAATTTCATTTTACAGTCGTAGTTTTAAGGATGCAGAAAAAAGGTATACGGTGTGGGAAAAGGGTTTGTTTGTGGTTAGTTTAGCCCTGCGGGAAGCTGAGAAGACCATTAAACAACAACAAATAGTGCTTAGAGGCCCATTCAAAGTAATTAAGACAATTCTGGCAGGAACACCACCACCTGAGGGGGTGGCCCAGAGGGCCTCTGTGAGGAAATGGTATGCCCAGATAGAGCACTACTGTGACATCTTTTCAGTATCTGAGGGAACCACCAAAATGTTGACCTTCCAGGAGGAAATGGGTCCAGACTGGGAGGCTAACAAACCGTTCTCCGTTCTCCGTAATACAAATAGCACCTACATTCTCTGGACAGATACTGAATGCATGGTTCACAGATGCCTCCTCTAAGCGGGTAGGGAAGACCTGGAAGTACAGATCTGTGGCACTCAGTGTGGATACCGATGAACAGATAATTACTGAAGGGGAAGGTAGTGATCAAGTGGGGGAGTTGATTGCAGACTGGAGTGTTTTTCAGCATGAGGCAGTGGTGAAGAGGTTATTAAATTTATGAATATGAAATATGAATTATGAAAATATAATTTTATTAATTATCAAACTATTAATAACCGATGAATCACCAACTTATATACATGTTCTAGTGCACGTTCGTGAAATAGATTCCACAACTGGCTTAGTGTTATGATTATAACGTAATTGAACAATCTATAAACCCTTTCTGTATTTATATAATGAAGGGTGCAGTTCCGCCGCTTGGCCACTAGATGGAGACTCGGCGGGACGCGGGCGGCTTCTGGCTATACACAGCAATATTACAATCTTTCTATGCGTCAGCGCTTACTCTGCTAGACGCGGATACTTTGAACTGAGTGCTAGTGGGTGGAAAGCACGTGGACGATATTCAATTCCCTTCAGACAACAGGGATCGGTCCTGGACAGGGTCGGTCCGTGGGGTCGACCCTCAGAAGTCGGCTCGCACGGCAGGGGCGGGGACGGCGGTGGCCGTCAGGCGGGCTCGAACACGGAAGCAGGCGAAGCTACGGGGGTCGGCCCAACCACGGCGGTTCTCGGGGCTGATGCAAACAGCCTCGGGGAGAGAATGCAGCTGCGTTAGGCGGCGGATTCTCTTTACTGAGCTTAAAGGAGCAACAGGACTCTCGTAGTGGTCCCAGGTTCGGTGCAGTATAAGCACGAACAATGCTTTGGTTTTCCCTGGGATCCACAGGGCTCAGAGCGGCACTCGGCGGCTCCTCTCCCGCTATGGCGGGGCTAGGCATATGTGGACTCGGTATTGATCAAATCCCTTCTCCCCAGCAACTGGGCAGATCTTACCCGCGGGGGTTGGTCCAGTCCTCCGGTGGCACGATGGGCTCTTCCGATCGGCACGACTGGTTGTAGCAATGCTGAGCTCCTCAGCCTCAGCGAAGGTCCTCCCTCTGGGCTTCTTCAACGATGCAGAGGCTTCCAGTATGCGTGCATGTATAACAGAAGCTAACAACAATAAGCTCAATGGCAAAGGCTGCAGCTCGAGAGTTGCTCTCTCGAGCAAGCACAGAGACAAAGTAAATGAGGAGGCAATGTGTTCACCAACTGGGGTGACACTTATAGATTCCTCGAGGCTGGGCTTGACCAATGGGCACTCTCATAAGCAACTGGCTTCAGCCTATAGAAAGCGTGAAGATAGAATATGCCCATACTTGGTGTCAGCACGAGCACTGCATGCGCTGGGTGCATGCAAGCCTGGCTAATGCCTTGGCTTTTGTCTCCCTCCAAGGGAGGGGGAACTTGCCCACATGCTGGGACAAGATTCAGTATTGGGGCATAATGTGCCTTCACCACAGAGGCTGAATCTACTTCTCCTGTCCACATCTATACTGACTCCTATGCTGTATTTAAGGGCTGTACTGAATGGATACTCTTCTGGGAGGAGAATGACTGGGAAGTTAATAGAATACCTGTATGGCAGGAGAAATGGCAAGATATTCTGGCCATTGCTAAAAAAGGAAAATTCGCAGTGGGATGGGTGGCCTCCCACCAAGAGGATGGTTCCTCTGCTAGCCAATGGAATGGCAGAGCAGATGAACTAGCCCGATTGGCTCCCCTGCAAAACACCCAAATAACAGAAAATTGGGAACGGTTGCTAGAATGGCTGCATGTGAAAAGAAAACACTCTGGAATAAAAGATCTGTATTGTGAGGCCCAAGCAAGGGGTTGGCCAGTTAGCAGAGAAGAGTGCAAGACTTGTGTCTCTGCTTGTGACCAATGCCGCACCCGTTTGGAAAGACACCCTCTGGAAAATGACCCCTGCACCTAAGAGAGGGAAAGGGCTGTGGGAAGCTTGGCAAGTGGACTATATTGGCCCTTTCCGAAAATCAGAAGGGAAGCAATATGTGTTTGTTGGGGTAGAAATAGTGTCAGGATTGGTCTCGGCTGAGGCATTTGCCAGAGCAACCGGGGAAAACACAGTAAAGGCACTGAAGGGGTGGTTTGGTACATTCCCTAAACCACAGTCCATCCAATCAGACAATGGTTCCCACTTCACTGCCAAAACAGTTCAAGAGTGGGCAACCCAGGAAGGAATTACTTGGGTATATCATACCCCCTATTACCCACAGGCAAATGGAATCGTGGAACGAACCAACGGTCTGTTAAAACGCTTCCTTAAACCTCATATGCCAGGATGGGCTGAGTGGCTAAGGGAAGCATTGACCAGGGTTAATAGCCATTGGGGGGTAAACGGATGCCCAAAAATTACAGCCTTTTGCCCCAAAGCCCCGGAAATCATACCAACCATACTTGAGCATTCCAAATCTCCCTCATACTCTCCAGGCCAACCAGTTTTGGTTGAACTCCCCACTGTGGGAACAATACCCCTGGTACTCAAAACTCCAATTAATAAATATACCTGGAGAGCAAAAGATGCTCATGGAAAAGAATTCAAGATTAATACAAGGTGGATTATTCCATCTTTCTAATAATAACTATCTACCGGTTCCTACAATGGACCGAGTCTGTTTTCTTTTTTTTTTTTTTCTCCCTTCTAGGTGAGAGACCCGAAGTCTGCCTTAGAGAACCTGTGGAGCTGTGGATCATCTGCATGACCTTCTGGGAAACTGCTTTGTTATAATTATCTATGTGATATTCCCTATGATATGAACAAGATGTTTGTCTCTCTATTTTGGTGTACCCTTGGAGCATTAACCCTTAATATTTCTGCATCTGCCTCCTCAGATCCTAATGAGGGGTTTCTTGTAACCAATCTATTCATGCAGCTGGCAGAAGAAGTGTCCTCTGTGTACAACCTTACGAACTGTTGGGTGTGTGGAGGGCCGCAGGGATTCGAAGCATGGCCTTGGGTTTCGACTCCAGTAGCTCCCAAATGGCTTGTGAGCTCCCTTAGTGAAGTGGACAAAAACACCTTTTGGACTGAAGAAGATACAGCCCCATGGCCAGTCCAATATCCAGGCCAAGGAATCTATTGTCTAAACCGCACACAACCTGGTGGTGTTTTTGTTGGTATAAGTACATGTCAATGGACATTTACATATCGCAATCTGAGATTACAAAACCAAAAGAAAAGACCCAGTTTTGGACACACATCTGGGTGGATGTGGGTTAACAAAACTGAGGGAGTTAAGGACTTTGAGGGATTTTGGTCAAGAGAAAATGTGTCTCGTATATATGATTTCAGAGAAAGATATGGTCCACTCCTCTACCAATCGTGTGAGTGGAAAAATGATTCGGGTGCTTGGTATTGTACAATGGTGGGTCATGCTCACCCTGAGGGGAGATGGAACCATGTCCTTTTCCCTAATCCATTGGGCATGATAAATTCTACATATTTCCAGATGCCTACAACCCCCACAGGCCTGTTTGAAAATGGAACTACTGCACTGAAAGGCCATTATTGGATATGCGGGCACCGGGCCTATAAAAAATTACCACCGAATTGGACCGGGATATGCTATGTTGGACTAATCCACCCATTGTTTTTCTTACTCCCAGGTGGAGAAGGAAATGCCCTGGGGATCAAAGTATATGATAACCTGGGAAAAAGGAAGAGGTCCATCTCCACTCACTTGACCAGGGGTAGTGGTCAACAATGGAGAAAGGGTGAATGGACCCCCCAAAGGATTATTGAATATTATGGTCCTGCCACCTGGAACCCCTATGAAAGGATTAGTGGTGCTTGAGAACCAATCTATAACTTAAACCGTATCATAAGGCTGCAAGCCCTCTTAGAAGTAATCAGCAATGAGACAGCTCGTGCCCTAGATTTATTAGCAGATCAAGCTACACAGATGCGAACAGCCATTCTACAACATAGGATGGTTCTCGATTATTTGTTAGCAGAAGAAGGAGGGGTCTGTGGGAAATTAAATGATTCTAACTGCTGTCTACAAATTGATGACAATGGAAAAGTAGTAAAAAAACTATCATCTGGACTTAGGAAGCTAACACATGTCCCTGTCCAAACTTGGGAGGGATGGGATATGAGCTGGCTCTCCTGGCTCCCAGGAGGACCGTGGATGAAACAATTGTTGTATTATTTGTTATGTGTTTTGGCCTTGTTACTCCTTTTACCCTGTATTATTCCCTGTTTTATACATTTGATTCAACATGTAGTATCTAATATGCAATTTGTAACTAATGACGATGTAAAACAGATTCGTGCCATTAGGCGATCAAAATGTATTGTAAAAATTGTTTAAAAATTCTTTCCTTTCCTTTCCTTTCTTTTCGTTCTCTCTCACTTTTATCTTTGATTGACGGGGTGGTGTGGAAGGCGACAAGTTTGTCTCTCTTAATGTAAATCAACAAAGATAAACTGATAGCAGAGCCACTGGAAAGACGCAAAGAATCCTGTCTACCAATCCTGGATGCAAATCAGCTTGTGATTGCATCGTGATAACACGGGACTACAACAATGGACCCAAGGACCCAGCCATCACGCCTTCTGGGCAGGGTGATACGATGGTTTCCACCACCTGTGTAAAGGAATGTGGGAGGACTTGTCTGAATGGGGGGGGGGGGACGGAGGCCCCCCTCGCCTCCATCCAAAAATCTTGCCCACATACACAGCAATACACAGAAAGATTTTCGGGGGAACGGATACCTGGATTATTTCCTTGCCTCTGGAATACATGACATACCAACACCTGCCTGAGGACTAAAAAACTGTATAAAAGACCTGAGTGACACTGTCAAAGAAGAAGAGAGAAGATGGCACCATAACATCACGGGGCAACGCAACGCATCTTGGACTCTCACCACCCCTGACCGTTGGTAATATAATCTCTTTCTGACTTTCTCCTTCTAATTCCTTCCCTCTTCTCCCTTTCTGCTCTCCCTCTCCATTTTCTCCCTCTTATTTCCACTTTGTTTATGTAATAAATAGTCTAGCTGTTGATACTTTGGCCTTGTTTGTGCCTCTAATTTCACAACACGGGAATATTTAAAAGAACTGTGTCTCCGGATTGTGTAATCATGTAGCAGTAGATATAAAAGATCAAGTATCTCACTTCTCAGGTGCAACCAAGTGGTTAGAATAGAATAGAATAGACCAGGTTGGAAGAGACCTTCAAGATCATCGCATCCAACCTATCATCCAACACCACCTAATCAACTAACCCATGTAACCAAGCACCCTGTCAAGTCTCCTCCTGAACACCTCCAGTGAGGGCGACTCCACCACCTCCCCAGGCAGCCCATTCCAATGGGCAATCACTCTCTCTGTGTAAAACTTCCTCCTGACCTCCAGCCTGAACTTCCCCTGGCGCAGCCTGAGACTGTGTCCTCTTGTTCTGGTGCTGGCTGCCTGGGAGAAGAGACCAACCTCTGCCTGTTTACAACCCCCCTTCAGGTAGTTGTAGAGAGCAATAAGGTCACCCCTGAGTGTCCTCCTCTCCAGGCTAAGCAGCCCCAGCTCCCTCAGTCTCTCCTCATAGGGCTTGTGTTCCAAGCCCCTCACTAACTTCGTTGCCCTTCTCTGGACTCGTTCCAGCAAGTCAACATCCTTCCTAAACTGAGGGGCCCAGAACTGGACACAGGACTCGAGGTGTGGCCTAACCAGTGCAGTGTACAGGGGCAGAATGTTGACCAAATTAGCAATAAGTAAAATTCAGTTCCTTGTGGTCACCTTTGCTATGCCAATGATGGTATCTAATCACTTTATCATCATCCTGGATCCCTCAGACAAGTTTGCACAAGGCCCTGTTCTGATGCTAAATAGGATGTGCAGTTGCTCAGTGCCTCACCCTTGCAGACAGACACTAAAATGTAAACTAATTTTGCCTCTAATATGGAAAAAGTTTGGGGCTCTTCAGCCAGGAGAAGTGAAGGCTCCCAGGAGACTTTTTAGAGGCCATTCAGTACCTGAAGGGGGCCTACAAGAAACACAGAATCACCACGGTTGGAAGAGACCTCAAAGTTCAACACCAACCTGTCACCCAACACCTCATGACTAAACCATGGCACCAAGTGCAACATCCAATCCCTTCTTGAACACCTCCAGGGATGGTGACTCCACCACCTCCCTGGGCAGCACATTCCAATGGCTAACAACTCTCTCAGTGAAGAACTTTCTCCTCACCTCCAGCCTAAACTTCCCCTGGTGCAGTTTGAGACTGTGTCCTCTTGTTCTGGTGCTGGTTGCCTGGGAGAAGAGACCAACCCCCTCCTGGCTACAACCTCCCTTCAGGGAGTTGTAGACACCAATAAGGTCTCCCCTGAGGCTCCTCTTCTCCAGGCTAAACGATCCCAGCTCTCTCAGCCTCTCCTCATAGGGCTTGTGCTTGAGGCCTCTCCCCAGCCTTGTTGCCCTTCTTTGGGCAGAGAATGTTTACAGGGCTTGTAGTGATAGGATGAGAGGGCATGGCTTTAAGATGGAAGAAGGGAGATTTAGTCTGGATATTAGGAAGAAATTATTTACAGTGTGTGTGGTGAGAGGACAGAACAGGATGCCCAGGGAGGCTGTGGATGTCCCTTTCCTGGCAGTGTTCAAGGCCAGGCTGAATGAGGCTCTGAGCAACCTGATCTAGTGGAAGGTGTCCTTGCCTATGGCAGGGGGGTTAGAACCAGGTGATCTTTAAGGTCCCTTCCAACCCAAACCATTCCATGGTTTTATGATTTGTGCTGCAGCAAACAGCTGGAAGAAGCTCACACATTTACTGGACAGGTTGGACTTGACAAACCATGGTAGAGCTTCAAACTTCATTTAGCAACTGGGTTGTTGTTTTTTTTTCCAGATTATATCTTTCTTTTATTTTTTTTCTCCCTGAGGCAATATATAAAATTCTGAATAAATGCTCAGCTAATTCCAGGATTTTTAACCATACCTCAGCTCCATTTTATCAATAATTTACAGGGAGGGGAAAAAACAACTCCACAAAACCAGCAAAAGACTAAGAGAGGGTGAAAACAAAATGCCTTAAATTGTGTGGTGAAAAAAGTGTGTGTGTAGCATCGTGTCAGGTTTGTGAACGTGGATGCAGATGTGTTGAAATAATCAATCTTCAAAATCAAACAAGGAATACTGTTATCATTAGAAGAATCCATGTCTTAAACTCACAGCCAATAATTTCATTTCCAGCTGTAAGATTAATTTCACTCAAGAACTGGGTTCGGCCCTGGAGGTGCATTACTAATTTTAGGTGTCTGAGAAATAGGGCTCTAGGTGGAACAGTCAGTGGAGACACAGATCTTGACTGAGCTGCCCTCACAAAGGCTTACAGTGCCAACTGGGATCCCTCAGGGAGTCTGAGACAACCACATCATCCACAAGACTGAGAGGCTGATCATATCTGGGCTTTGCTAAGTTAAGATCTAAATTAAGAAGGCAAGATCTCGGCAACTCTGTTCACCTCGTGCATGTTTTGGTATTCCTAAGACATCTCAGGTGGAACTCTCTAGATGCAACTTAGTTGAATCCTGACTATCTCCAAATCTGCTATGTTCTCTCACCTGATACTCTTAGTTCTGTGGTTTGGTTTTCTGTAGACATATCCATATCTAAGATATTTAGTGCCAGCTGAGATGGCCTAGGGAATCCAGTATCACGCCCCAGTCTTGGTCTACTTGAAGGGTGGTTATAGCCAGGTCAGAGTCGATCTCTTCTCCCAGGTGACCAGCACCAGAACAAGAGGACACAGTCTCAAGCTGTGCCAGGGGAGGTTTAGGCTGGATGTTAGGAAGAAGTTCTTCACAGAAAGAGTGATTTGCCATTGGATTGGGCTGCCAAGGGAGGTGGTGGAGTCACCATCACTGGAAGTGTTTAAGAAGAGACTGGATGAGGCACTTAGTGCCATGGTTTAGTTGATTAGATGGTGTTGGGTGATAGGCTGCACTTGATGATCTCGAAGGTCTTTTCCAATTTGGTTAATTCTGTATTCTGTAAATGGGTGCAGATTTCTTCTAGGTCCAAAGTCATCTCATGAGCTCCTTGCAAATGTCAGGGATGCCTCATGGACTGTTAAAATGCATTAATCATGGACCTAAACCCAACCTGAATCCATCCCTAGAATTGTGTAAACAGTTCCTACCTCAAGAGACTGAAGTGCAAGGTAAAAGCTCAACTGCCTTTGAGCTGTTACGGTTAACTTCAGTTGGCATCTAAGCACCACACAGCGACTAGCTCACTCCCCCCTCATGGAATGGGGGAGAGAATCAGAAGGCTAAGAATGAGAAAAAAAACAACCAAACAAACAAATCTCATTGGTTCAGATACAGTTTCATGGGTAAAATCAAAGCTGTGCTCATAAGCAAAGCAAAACAAGGAAGTCATTCAGCACTTCCTGTTGGCAGGCAGGTGTTCAGGTGTCTTCAGGGAAGCCAAGCTTCATCACAAGGAACAGTGACTTGTGAAAAAAACATGCCATCACACCAAACATCCCCTTCTTCCTCCTTCTTCCCCCAGCTTTATGTGTTAAGCACAATATCACATGGTATGGAACATCCCTTTGTGTAGTTGGGGTTGATTGTCTCCGCTGTGTCACCTCCCAGCTGCTTATTCACCCTAAGACTGCTTGCTGGTGAGGTGAGGAGCAGAGAAGTCCTTGACTCTGTGTAATCAGGGGAGGTTTAGGCTGGATGTTAGGAAGAAGTTCTTCACAGAAAGAGTGATTGGCCATTGGAATGGGCTGTCCAGGGAGGTGGTAGAGTTACCATCACTGGAGGTGTTTAGGAAGAGACTGGACGGGGTGCTTGGTGCCATGGTTTAGTTGATTAGATGGTGTTGGATGATAGATTGGACTTGATGATCTTGAAGGTCTTTTCCAACCTGGTTAATTCTAATTCTAATCACTGTTCAATAGTAACTACTACTACAACTACTACTACTATTTCTATCCCTGAAATATCAACACTGTTTCCAGAACAAATCTAAAATCCAGCCCTATGTGAGCTACTGTTACAGTTTGAGCTGGGTGCCCCCCTGCAGTGTTTACTTCCTGTGTCCAGAGGTCCAGCCCAGAGGGGTGGACACAGGAAATTATGTAGTATTTCATACCACAATCCTTTGCACCACTATAAGATCCAGTGCGGAGTCTAGCATTATCTCTTTTCTTCCTCCTCCGTCAGCCGGTAACTGGGGGAGATGTCTCCTGGCTTTGGGCCTGGCTAGGCCCAAGGCCACGGGGGGATGGGCAGTCTCAGATCTGGCCAGCTGAGACTAGCCTAGCAGTGGGAGGGGGAAGAAGGAGCCCTGGGGGTCTCGGGTGTACCCTCAGGTAGGGATGGGATCTCTCTGGGTCTGCTTTGGGATTTTTCTTTATCACTGTGCTTTTGCTTTTCTGTAAAAGTTCACTGCTTTCTATTTAAACTTTCCATCACTTTTGCAATCCATTTGTCTGAGTGTTTTATTGTTACCAGGGGTGGGGAAGGGGGCTGCCTCAACCCAGCACAGCTACAATGGAGAAAATTATCTCTACCTCAGTCAAACCCAGCCCAACAGGACATGCAAAACTTACTCTTTCTGACACAGAAATATTAATGAGCTTCCTAGTACCTCAATATTGCACTCATAGCTTAATTCCCCACATCTAGAGTACACAATGAGCACCATACCTACTCCGAGGACCAGTCCTGTAACTTCTTTACCATCCAAAATCCCTTCAAGGTGCTACTGGAAGATTCAGACAGACATTGTGGTGCATGAGCTCAGTGCTGGGCCTTGCACAAAAGTGAACATAACTTGTATGAGCTGAATTTGATTGCAAATGCCTTCAAGCACCCACCATTCACAAGACTTGGTAGTGCTACTGAATCCTCCTTGTCTAGACTTATGCTCACAGTTAAAAACAGCACCCAAAGCATCAGTGATCACTGTCTGGGTCAGGAAGAATCAGTGCTGCTGCAGGGCAATTTTCCCCTTCTGTAACCATGTCCCATGACATCAGTATTCTGACTCACTATTAAGCATTTCCAATGTTTCCACAAACCAATTCCAAAACACTTTTTAAGGTGCCCATCATGAGAAATGTGAAAAATACCATAATTGACTCATAATTAAAGGAAAAGCATCAAGGAGAGGGACTGTTTACAAAGGCCTGCAGTGATAGGGGGCAATGGCTTCAAACTAGAAAAGAGCACTTTTAGATTGGATGTTAGGAACAGGTTCTTTACTATGAGGGTGGTGGAACACTGGAGCAGGTTGCCCAGGGAGGTGGTTGGGGCCCCATCCCTGGAGATATTCAAAGAGGGGCTCTGGGCAGCTTGATCTAGTTGAGGATACCCCTGTTAACTGCAGAGGGGGGTGGACTGAATGACATCTAGCGGTCCCTTCCAACCCAGAAAATTCTAGGATTCTATGATTCTAATGTCTGCTTTGTGACACATCTGTTCTTGCAGTATTCAGAAAGGCACTGACCTGGGTAGTCATAACTCTCATCTTGGCATGAGACATACCCTGGAAGTGATGACTTTAAACATGTCTGGTGAAGATGTGTCCCTCTGAGCCTGCCATCCAGGTTCCCATATAACCAGAAGGGGGAGAGAGGCAAAAAAAAATGAGCATGATTCATCTGCTATAGAGAGCTGCACTGGAAGAGGACAAATTACTACCTCAGCAGGTCTGTTTCTCTCTGCTGAGTGCACAGGTAATCTATACAAGTTGCTCAGATGGAGGTGTCTCATGTGGGAAGAGCTGCATCCCAGCATAGCAACTACCCAAAAGCATCTTACAATGTTTAGGGTGGTGACCTGCAGACTGCCAGGCAAGAACAGCTCAAGCCAGGCATCCCATGGAAGTTTTGGAAACGTTGGTTGTCTTCAAGATCCCCCCTCTTTGCTGCTGATAAAAGTCACTGGTTGGAACTTAATAGGTTAGTGAAAGGGTGAAATTTCCCAGGACTTGTTCTCCAGCTGTTGACTTTGCTCATTTTAAAGCTGCTTGTGTACAGTCAACATCACACCCTTTTGAGTCAGTAGGTTTCCTGGTTGCAGCATAACCAAGGAGAAAGAAATACAATAAAACACAAATGCACTGAAAACTCAAATCACCTGAGTTTCTCACAATGACACCTGTTCCACTCATAGGATCAGAGAATCAGAGAATAAGAGAATGTTTTGAGTTGGAAAGGACCTTAAAAGGTCATCTAGTCCAAACCCACTGCAGTGAGCAGGGACATCTTCAGCTAGATCATGTTGCTCAAAGCCCTGTCCAGCCTGATCTGGAATGTTTCTAGGGATGGAGCATGTATCATCTCCCTGGGAAATTTCTGCCAGTGTGTGGTGGGTTGGAAGGGGTAAGGCTAAGGAGCCTCTTCCCTCCCCCCTGTAAGTAAAGGGGAAAAAAAAATTGAAGGGAAAGGAAAAAAAACTCACCAGCTGAATTAGCAAAGCAGTGGAGCTATATTTACAAAGCAGTGTAGGATTTTGCAGGGGAATATTTACAAATTTACAATATCTACAATATATACAAAGATATACAACAGAGTAACACAGAAATGAGAGTAACCCCCCTCGGCAGAGGGGATTCCCCACCTCCGCTCTCCCCTCTCTCCCCCCCTTTCCCCAGAATAGTTCGGAAAAGAGGGAGAAAGAAGAAAGAAAGAAGTTAAAAGCAGTTTGTGTTAATTGGAAGCAGTTAATACAGGCCTTATCAGTTTTTCAAGGCCGGAGCCTTGGCAGAAAACCCAGCACAGACAGAAAGCTGCTGCGCCGAAGGAGATGCGGA
Source organism: Melanerpes aurifrons (assembly GCA_011125475.1). NCBI lineage: Eukaryota > Metazoa > Chordata > Aves > Piciformes > Picidae > Melanerpes > Melanerpes aurifrons. Next base: position 431,173 of record WWNC01000130.1, read on the forward strand.
AGCAAGAGTGACCGGGAAGTGCTGGAAATGCCCATTTCAGTCTCAGTTCAGATGGTGCTTCCTCCCACTTGACCAATGAAAATTAGTTTAGAGTATTCCTTCCGTTCACCAACTTCCGTCCACCATATTCCCTTTCTTAAGGGGGCAACGTTAACCGGCCACAATCCACCCCTTCTAAACAATTTCATTGGCTGTTCACACTGTCCATCCAATCCAAAATGATATTTACAGTTCGTGAGTAAAGTTCATAGTCCATTCCGGCTATGCTCAGATGTAGATGATTCAAAAGTCCAAGAAAATCAGAAAATGAGAAAAATGGAAGACAGTTTATTTCTTCACCGACGAAGCGAAGAAAAGGGAAACAGGGATTCTCAGGCTCTCTTAGTTGACTCAGGGCTCTCAGGGATCTCAGGGTTCGAGCACCGTAGATTCCTCGTTGATTTCTTCTTTTGGGCGCGATGTAGCTGTACAACAGTTTGAAGTTAACCTCTTTCTGCTAAAGTTAAATTTCTTTGTGGAATACACTGAATTTCACCATTCTCTTGCATTACCCAATATGTGTGACCCGGACCTTCAGCTGAAACCACCCCTCGGACAGGTTTAGCCTCTCCCGAGGGTGAAAATACCCAAACAGTTTTACCTAACAGATTCTTTTCTCTAACAACAGGAACTCTATCACCTTCTACTTTCCGTAGCAGATGTGAATGTGCAGGTCCAGCTCGGTTCACTGAACCTCTACTATTTACCAGCCAGGTTGCTTGTGCTAAATGTTTTTCCCAGTTTTTCAAAGATCCACCTCCCATGGCTTTAAGAGTGGTCTTCAACAAACCGTTGTAGCGTTCAATCTTCCCTGAAGCTGGTGCATAGTAGGGAATGTGGAATATCCACTCAATACCGTGCTCTTTTGCCCAGTTCTTTACAAGGTTGTTCTTGAAATGAGTTCCGTTGTCTGACTCAATCCTCTCTGGAGTTCCGTGTCTCCACAGGATCTGTCTCTCCAGACCAAGAATGGTGTTGCGTGCAGTTGCATGTGGAACTGGATAAGTTTCCAACCATCCAGTGTTTGCCTCTACCATAGTAAGCACGTATTGCTTACCAGAACGAGAACGTGGTAGAGTGATGTAGTCAATCTGCCAAGCTTCACCATACTTGTACTTGGACCATCTGTCACCATACCACAAGGGCTTAAGTCGTTTTGCCTGCTTAATAGCAGCACAAATGTCACAGTCATGGATGACTTGTGTGATAGCATCCATGGAAATGTCTATGGATCTGTCACGAGCCCATTGGTATGTTGCATCTCTGCCTTGATGTCCTGATGAATCGTGAGCCCACCGAGCTAAGAATATCTCACCTCGGTGCTTCCAGTCGAGATCAAGATTAGAGTCCATGTCTACTTGAGAAACTCTTGCAGCTAGATCTGCCTGATGGTTGTGTTGCTGTTCCTCAGTAGATTTGCTCTTAGGAATGTGAGCATCGATGTGTCTCACTTTCACTGGAATTCTCTCGATTCGATCAGCAATGTCCTGCCATAGGTTGGCTGCCCAAATGGGTTTTCCTTTCCTCTGCCAACCATTCTTCTTCCAGTTCTTTAGGCAACCCCATAGAGCATTGGCTACCATCCATGAGTCGGTGTAGAGATAAAGCTTTGGCCATCTCTCACGTTCAGCCACGTCGAGAGCTAGCTGGACAGCTTTTACCTCTGCGAACTGACTGGATTCTCCTTCTCCATCTTTCGCCTCTGCAACTCGGCGTGTTGGACTCCACACTGCAGACTTCCACCTTCGCTTGTTTCCAACAAGACGACAGGAACCATCTGTGAACAAAGCATATTTCTTTTCATCATCAGACAGGTCATTGTAAGGAGGAGCTTCCTCAGCACGAGTTACTTTCTCCTCTGGAGGTTTAGCACAGTTGATACCTTCAGGCCAACTTGAGATCACCTCCACTAGACCAGGTCTTTCCAGATTTCCCATTCGAGCTCTCTGTGTTATCAGAGCCATCCACTTAGACCATGTGGAGTCTGTGGCATGATGTGGTGTGGAACCTTTGCCTTTGAACATCCAATTCAAAACTGGTAATCTGGGAGCTAGAAGAAGTTGTGATTCAGTTACAATCACTTCAGAAGATGCTTTCACTCCTTCATAGGCAGCTAAGATTTCTTTCTCTGTTGGAGTATAATTAGCCTCTGAACCTCTGTAACCTCGACTCCAGAGACCAAGAGGTCGTCCACGTGTCTCACCCGGAGCTTTTTGCCACAAGCACCAGGTTGGACCATTGTCACTTGCAGCCGTGTACAAAATGTTCTTAATGTCTGGACCATCTCGGACAGGTCCCAGACCCATTGCTTGAATTACCTCTTGCTTTATCTGGTCAAAGGCTGCTTGTTGTTCAGGTCCCCAGTGGAAATGGTTTCTCTTTCGAGTCACATCATACAGAGGTTTCACAATCTGACTGTATCCAGGAATGTGCAGTCTCCAAAATCCCACTATCCCCAAGAAACGTAAGGTCTCTTGCTTGTTTGTGGGACTTGCCATGGCAGAGACTCTGTTTACCACATCCACTGGAATGTGTCGGCGTCCATCCTGCCATCACACTCCCAGAAACTGAATTTCTGTGGTAGGTCCTTTCACCTTGTCTCGCTTGATGGCAAAACCTGCATTCAGAAGAATGTCAATGATCTTGTTACCTTTCTCGAAGACTTCCTCAGCAGTTTTACCCCAGACGATGATATCATCGATGAACTGGATGTGTTCTGGAGCACCGCCTTTCTCCAGGGCATCGTGGATCACTGCATGACAGATGCTTGAGCTGTGGATCCAGCCCATTGGCAGCCTGTTGAAAGTGTACTGGATTCCTCTCCAGGTGAAAGCAAACTGAGGCCTGCATTCCTCTGCTATGGGAATAGAGAAAAATGCATTAGCAATGTCTATGGTAGCATACCATTTGGCCTCTTTGGATTCCAGCTCATACTGGAGCTCCATCATGTCTGGCACTGCTGCACTCATAGGTGGTGTCACTTCATTCAGGGCTCTGTAGTCCACTGTCAGACGCCAGTCTCCATTCTGCTTCCGCACAGGCCACACTGGACTGTTGAAAGGTGAATGAGTTTTGCTGACGACTTTCTGACTCTCCAACTGACGAATCAGATTCTGAATGGGCAACAAAGAGTCACGGTTGGTTCTGTATTGTCTGTGATGTACAGTCTGAGAAGCAACCGGCAATTTAATGTCCTGTATCTTATGTTGTCCCACAACTGCAGGTTCATCAGAAAGTTCAGATCTGGCAGATAGCTTCAATTTTTGTCCATCAATTTCTATTGAAGCTACTCCAAAAGCCCATTTGTAACCTCTAGGGTCTTTGAAACACCCTTCTCTCAGAAAATCAATTCCCAAAATACAAGGTGCATCAGGTCCGGTCACAACTGTATGCTTCCTCCATTGTTTACCAGTTAAACTTATATTAACCTCTACCTTACTTAACTCTTGAGATCCACCAGTGACTCCCAGAATAGTTATAGACTCTGATCCCTGATAATTTGATGGTATTATGGTGCACTGAGCTCCTGTGTCAACCAAGGCCCTGTACTTCCGAAATTGTGAAGTGCCAGGCCACTGGATGTACACATCCCAATAGATTCTATTATCTCTGTTATCCCTCTCCTCCCCCTGGCGGGAGGCAGGGCACCCCTAGTTATGGGGAACATGCGCACATGTGCATTGCACATAGTTCGCAGGGTTATAACTTTGCATGTTATAACTGGAGTCACTGTTGGAGCCATAAGAGTCGTTCTGGGGAACTGTGGAAGTAACAGCTACCCTTCTGGTATTGCTACCTCGGGTTCTGCCACTTTGCAATTCCCTCAGTCTCCTGAAAAGATTAGAAGTTGGTTGGCCATCCCAGCGGTTCATGTTCTCACCAAACTGATCACGCAGAGTTATCCAAATAGTTCTACGTGATTGCCTTGGTGGTCTGTTTTGGAATGACCTGTTCTGGAATGACCTGTTTTGGAATGACCTCCTTGGAGGACGTGTATTCCTCACAGATGAAACTTGTATCCACCTGGAGGAAGAATTGAAATTATCCTTCTGTGCCAATTGGGATATGGAATCTTTCAGATCCTTCATGCAATTCTCAATTTTTCCAGACAGAGTTTCAATGGCTGAAACCAAAGAACCACGTTTCATGCTATCCTCCAATTGTCTCATTTGATCACTGAATTGGCCAACCGTAGGAGAAGCTCCACCATAACTTCTTGACACAATTCTGCTTGCCAGAATGTTTGCATAATTGGAAGGAGCAAGTTTAATGATCTTTTTAGCAAGACCAATACCCACAGGAATATCATCAGGATTCAGAGTTTCATGTTCACCATAAAGTAGCTCTCTAACAGCAAATTCTCTCAAGCGCTTAATTCCCTCATCTATGGTAGTCCAGGGCTTAGGGTTCCATGGAAGATCATCTCGGGAAGGGTATCTCAGGGCAACCGCCATTAAAAGGCGTATCCACAGATTAACCTTACCGAGAGCTCGGCCTAGATGTCTATCTATTCCATTGTCCCTTGAGAGAGTTCCTAACTGAGCTGCTGACTTGTCTCCAACTGTTAGAGCTGGAGCGCCTGTATCATAACACCTACTGAGCCAAGCTAGAACTGGCTCCTTATCTGCCCTGGTGAAATCTTTACGGACATTTCGCAATTCCTCCCGTGGATAAGAACACTCCAAAATATCATCTTGCTCTTCATCTCCCTGAACTTTTTGTCCATATAATCCTGCTGTCATTCTCCTAAGGATCTCTTTAAGCTGAGAACCACCTTTGCCAGCTGCTTTCCTAGCTTCATCTGTATCCTGCTTTGATCTCACTAGGTTAGCTAGATCTTTAAAACAAACCACCTCTTCCTCCTGAGCAGGATCTCTTAGAGTAGAGGGCCCCTCACCAGGATCAGTCTCCAGCTCCTCTTCTTCTCCATCTTTGGTCTTTGCACCTCTAGTCTTTAAAGGAGCCACCTTAACTGGAGCTGTGTTTGAATTTACAGCCACCTTAATGGAAGCTGACAGGTCCTGAGATAAATCAGCTGCTGGGGCAGTGACTTCCGGTCCCACCGAGGGAGTAGGTGGAAGTGACGTTGCTCCGTTAATGGCCGACGGAGAAGAAGAAGAAGGAGAAGGAGTAGGAGCCATGTTGATACCAGCTGCCGCCTTTGGCAGCTTGCTGGAATCAGCAAAGTCATTTAGAGCTGCTTTACCAATTGACTTTTTAGCCTTCTTTTTAACTGACAGAGAGTCTCCACCTTCCTCATCACTAGATGTCTCTGGGACTGATCTCGAGCTACGGCGTTTTCTTTTTGATCTAGTTTTAATAACAAAACAAGCTCTGGACACCTTCCTCTCTCGCCACAGAGAGAACAGCAAATATGCAATCACCATCACCAGCAACAGATTTATACACATCAAATAAATCACCTTTGGATCCCAGGCATCACCTAAAGTTACTCTCTCCTCAGGCGGAATCTTAAAACCCTTTATCTCAATTGGGAGAGTGGTGGAGGTAACATTCCTGTATCTCACTGGCCATAGGAAATTAATACATTTTCCATACCATAATTTAACTCTATACATAACCCACATATAAATTGTCCGCACCAAATATTTACCCAGGTAATCCAAAAGCAAACCCAAACAATATCTGTAAACCAGAGCCCCAAAAATTGAAAAGAACAATCGCTCCACAAACCACAATACCTTCATGTTTGCTAATTCAGCTAGAAAACACTAAATCAATCAGGTAATAAATTAAACTAATTATCTGCCGCACGTTGGGTACGCCAATAAAAAAATGTGGTGGGTTGGTGTGGTGGGTTGGAAGGGCTGAGGCCAAGAAGCCTCTTCCCTCCCCCCCTGTAAGTAAAGGGAAAGAAAAATTGAAGGGAAAGGAAAAAAAAACTCACCAGCCGAATTAGCAAAGCAGTGGAGCTATATTTACAAAGCAGTGTAGGATTTTGCAGGGGAATATTTACAAATTTACAATATCTACAATATATACAAAGATATACAACAGAGCAACACAGAAATGAGAGTAACCCCCCTCGGCCGAGGGGGATCCTCACCTCCGCTCTCCCCTCTCTTCCCCCCTTTCCCCAGAATAGTTCGGAAGAGAGGGAGAAAGAGAAAAGAAAGAAGTTAAAAGCAGTTTGTGTTAATTAGAAGGGAGTTAATACAGGCCTGGCCTTTCTTATCTCCAAGGCCGAAGTCTTGGCAGAAAGCCCAGCACAGGGGAGCTGCTGCCTAGAGAAGATGCGGAAGCAAGAGTGACAGAGAAGTGCTGGGAATGCCCACTTCACTCTCAGGCCAGATAGTGCTTCCTCCCACTCAACCAATGAAAATTAGTTTAGAGTATTCCTTCCGTTTACCAACTTCCGTCCACCATATTCCCTTTCTTAAAGGGACACCGTCAACCGGGCACAGTTGGAAGGGGTAAGGCTAAGGAGCCTCTTCCCTCCCCCCTGTAAGTATAGGGAAAAAAAAAAATTGAAGGGAAAGGAAAAAAAACTCACCAGCTGAATTAGCAAAGCAGTGGAGCTATATTTACAAAGCAGTGTAGGATTTTGCAGGGGAATATTTACAAATTTACAATATCTACAATATATACAAAGATATACAACAGAGTAACACAGAAATGAGAGTAACCTCCCTCGGCAGAGGGGGTTCCCCACCTCCGCTCTCCCCTCTCTCCCCCCCTTTCCCCAGAATAGTTCGGAAAAGAGGGAGAAAGAAGAAAGAAAGAAGTTAAAAGCAGTTTGTGTTAATTGGAAGCAGTTAATACAGGCCTTATCAGTTTTTCAAGGCCGGAGCCTTGGCAGAAAACCCAGCACAGACAGAAAGCTGCTGCACCGAAGGAGATGCGGAAGCAAGAGTGACCGAGAAGTGCTGGAAATGCCCATTTCAGTCTCAGTTCAGATGGTGCTTCCTCCCACTTGACCAATGAAAATTAGTTTAGAGTATTCCTTCCGTTCACCAACTTCCGTCCACCATATTCCCTTTCTTAAGGGGGCAACGTTAACCGGCCACACAGTGTTACACCATCCTCACTGTAAAAAAATGTCTTCCTTGTATCTAGTCTGAATCTATTTGCTTTTAGATTAAAACCATCCTTCTACTTACTTTTAGATTAAAACCACCACCCCTTGCCCTGTCACAACAACCCCTGCTAAAAGTCTGTCCTCAACTTTCTTGTAGGCCCCCTTTAAGTACTGGAAAGCTGCAATAAGGTCTCCCAGATCTCACATTTGTTTGTCAGGGTTTGTGCCTGGGCAGTGACTTACAATTGTGCCTGTCCCCACCAGGGCAGTATTGGTCTGCACCCATTCAGACTGCTTACAAAAAGCCCCATTCAGACAGGCTGGGGAGGAGCCACAGTGTTGATCCAGGAGATAGATGTTGCTGGAGTAGGTGTTTCTTTCCTCCATCATCTCTCCCAGGATTGCTCAGAGCATCTGTGGCTGAAGTACGCAGCTGAAAAGGATCCCTGGCAGTCACATCTCTCCCACTTGCACCGCTTCCAAAGTTTGCATTTCCCCTTGGCTGCTGGGACTCTCACACGTGCCTGGTCTTGTAGCTTCCCTCTCCCTCTTCCTGCACGGGAACACGTGTTACCAGCCAGCTCCAGAGCCCTCATGTTTAGAGGGGCTGGGAAGATAATGCTTGTCACCACCTGGAAGGGATTACAGCCCCTGTCAGTCAGCAGAGCCGAGCAGGAGGGAGGAGAGGCAATGGGAGACTTGCACAGTTGGGCAGTGTGCTGGGCTGTGTGGAGCTCTGTGGCACAGCTTGCTGTGCATTCCTGCCTGTCTTTTGGGAGGATTGTTTGGTTGCTTCTTACCAGCCAGACAAATCACTTCAGGATGTATGTTGAGTTATTTGCTTGTTTGGTTTCTGATTAGGAAATACTCAGTGGAAATGTAAACCACTGAAAGGGAAGAAATTCTGCTATATAGCTGAGGTCCTCACAGATGTGTGCAGGTAGAAAATTGTGGTAGTTTTAGGCTGATGCCTGGGGTAATTTCAACCCACCACAAGACTACTCTCATACTTGGAGAGCCATAATATCCCTTTCTTGCAGGGGGTTGGACTCTTCTTCTATGGAACAAGTGACAGGACAACAGGAAATGCCCTCAAGTGGCACCAGGAGAGGTTTAGGTTGGACATTAGAAGAAACTTCTTCACTGAAAGGGTTCTCAAACACTGGAACAGGCTCCCCAAGGAAGTGGTTGAATCACAATCTCTGGAGAGGTTTAAAAGCCCTATGAGGAGAGGCTGAGGGAGCTGGGATCGTTTAGCATCCACAGCCTCCCTGGGCAACCTGTTGATGCCGAATATTGCCCCAAAAGGCGAGAATAACTGCCTAAGAGACTCAGTTTAAGTCAAATAGACAGGAGGTATTTTTATTGGCAACGCGTTGGAGAAATCACTAAATGGATTTCTGCCTTTCCCGTAACAAAAGCATGCCTTTTATACAGTTTTGGATGTAGTATTGCATCAGATCATATACATAATCATATCTTTGCATGCATATTCATATGGGGCTTGGTGTAGGCGGAGCGTGGGTGGGGACATCTCTTTTGAGGATCTTCTTGGTGGTCATTCCGGTGGCCTTCATCATGGGCAGGGGTTTCCTGATGAGTCTTCCTCCTTAAACTTTTGAACTCCTTTCCTAATTTGGTCAATTCCCAGTGTGCCTGGCTTGGTTCCGCTGACTTGACAAGGCTCTTAGGGTCAGTTTGGCCTTGTTGGCTCTGAATCATGCTTACCCCAACAGTTCTTATCAGTCTTTATTCCTTATCTCCTTTTTCTGTCACAGTGTCCCATGCCTTAGCCGATTTATTGCTCTATCTGGTTTATGCTTTCTTCAAATGCTTCATATTCTATGTTTTAACCCATTATTTCTCGAAAGCTATCTGTTTTGGGGCTTCATTTCCCCCCTTTTTCTTATAACTTACGAATTCTTTCGTCAAATTCTAATCCTATAGGGCGCTGATACGCTCGTACCATAGCCCAAACCATTTGGGTCCTTTTTATTATGATTCATCTTTTCCACTTGCCCACTGGCCTGTGGACGGTAGGCGTGTGTAATTGCCATTTGATTTGTAATGCTTTGCTTATTGCTCTCACCGCTTTTGCACAGAAATGTGTACCCCTATCCGAAGAAATGCTCTTCGGTACCCCAAACCGTGGAATAATTTCATTCAACAGTACTTTAGTTACTTCTGTTTCCTTATTTGTCCTGCAAGGGAGTGCTTCAGGCCACCCAGAAAACGTATCAGTTAATACCAACAAATACCAAAACCCCCCTTTTCTTGGGAGTTCAGAAAAATCAATTTGCCATAGTTCACCTGGGAATTTACCTCGATTTATGGCTCCTTGGTGTACCTTGGTTCCCGTATTTGGGTTGTTTTTCAGACACCGCTCGCACTGGGATGTAACGTGTTTTATAGTAGTAAATAATTTCGGTCCTGCTATCCTGGTTTGTAAATATTGGTAAAGCGGATCTAGACCCCAATGGGCCTTCTCATGTTCTGCCTTTACAAACTGCCACATCACGTTTCCTGGTATTACTAACTGTCCTGTTTCCAATTGACCCCAACCATTTTCTAATATTTTGCCCTTATTTCTTCGAATCCATCTATGATCTGATTCCTGGTAATCTGGCTGGATGTTGGTATCCAGCTCTCCTGGTATTAGGGCCATTATTTTCACTTCCCTAGTCCTCGTGGCAGCCAATTTAGCTTCTGTATCTGCCTTCCTATTTCCTATTTCTGGAATAGTGTTACCTTTCAAATGTCCCTTACAATGCATTATGGCCACTTGTGCTGGGAGTTGGACCGCCTCTAGCAATCGCAGAACCTCCTCTGCATGTTTGACCGTTTTTCCTTGTGTAGTCAACAGTCCTCTTTCTTTCCAAATGGCTCCATGAGCATGTACAACGGAAAAGGCATATTTAGAGTCTGTCCATATATTAATTTGCATGTTCTCCGCCAATTCCAGGGCTCGAGTCAGAGCTATCAGCTCTGCCTTTTGAGCTGAGGTCCCTGCAGGCAAGGAGTTCGACTCAATTACCCTTTCTGTAGTAGTGACTGCATAGCCAGCCATTCTTACTCCTCGCTTCACAAAGCTGCTGCCATCTGAGAACCAGTTATCCGCATCTTCGAACGGCTCTTCTTTGAGATCCGGGCGACTGGAGTAGACTGCTTCAATTGTTTCCAGGCAGTCGTGTTCGATGGGTTCTGCTGGGTCTCTTCCTTCTAGAAATGAAGCTGGGTTCACAATGTTAGTTACCTGAATGGTTATGTCATCTGATTCAGCCAGGATGGCCTGGTATTTTAGGAATCTGGAAGGCAACAGCCAATGGTTGCCTTTCTGTTCCAGCACAGCTGACACAGTGTGAGATACTAACACAGTCATCTTTTGACCAAACGTGAGCTTCCTGACCTCTTCTATGTTAATTATTACTGCGGCCACTGCCCTCAGACAACCTGGCCATCCTTTACTTACTTCATCCAATCGCTTGGAGAAGTAGGCCACAGCTCTCTTGTGTGGTCCCAATTGCTGTGCTAAGACTCCTAGGGCCATCCCTTGTCGCTCATGGGAGAACAGCCAGAATGGTTTCGATACATCTGGGAGACCCAAGGCCAGTGCTCTCATTAGCTCCAGCTTCAACTTCTTGAAGGCCCCTTCTGCCTCGGGAGTCCAAACTAGGACGTTCTTCGTTTCCTTCAACAAATCATACAGTGGTTTAGCAAGTATCCCATACTGGTAGATCCATAGCCGACACCAACCTGTCATCCCCAGAAAGGTGCGCAGATCTCTCACCATCTGTGGTTTGGGTATCTGGCAGATGGCCTCTTTCCTAGCTTCTCCCAGGGATCGCTGTCCTCTGGAGACTTCGTATCCCAGGTACACCACTTCTTTTTGCACCAGCTGTGCTTTCTGTTGAGAAACTCGATATCCACTTAAACCCAGGAAATTTAACAAGGAAATAGTCCATTCAATGCATTCTTCCTCTGTCACTGTTGCTATTAGGAGGTCGTCTACGTACTGCAGAAGGGTACCATCTCCCAGCGGCCTTTCCCACTGTTCTAATTCTTTGGCTAACTGATTCCCAAAAATCGTGGGGGAATTGCACCATCCTTGGGGCAATACCGTCCAGGTAAGTTGAGTCTTTCTTCCTCTAGCTACAGATTCCCACTCAAAGGCAAAAATCTTTTGACTCTCGGGAGCTAAGGGAAGGCAGAAGAATGCGTCTTTTAAATCAAATACGGTGAACCAGGCCAAATTATCCTTCAATCTAGTTAAAAGTGTGTATGGATTAGCAACTACCAGATGTAATGTCTTGGTTATTTCGTTTACTGCTCTCATATCCTGAACTAGTCTATAGGCTCCATTAGGTTTCTTTACTGGCAGGATTGGTGTATTAAAATCTGAATCGCATTCTACCAATAATCCCAGTTCCAAAAACCTCTTGATTATGGGCTCAATCCCCTTCCTGTCTTCTATCCTCAGAGGGTATTGTTTTCTTATCACCGGTTTTGCCCCAACTTTAAGTTCAACAACAATCGGTACTGCTTGTTTTGATTTTCCAGGTATATCAGTAGCCCACACTAATGGGTATGTCTTGTTCAGGATTCGCTCGAAATTGTGATTCTCAGGTTTAGGTTCCACACAACTGATCGTTAGGCTTAGAACTGTAATCAGTTGTTTCTCATTTACTTGTAATTCCAATTTGTCTTTGTTGAACTTTATTATGGCTCCCAAGTTCTCCAATAGGTCTCTTCCCAATAAGGGCTTTGGCGAATTTGGTAAATACAGGAACTGATGAATTCCCATTTGTTTCCCAATTTTGTATTTAACGGGTTTCAAAAAGTAAGCCTTTTCTGGTTGGCCTGTTGCTCCCACAACTTGTACAAATTCATCACTTTTAGGTACCAATTCCTGATTTAAAACCGAAAAAGTTGCTCCCGTATCAATCAAAAAGTTCAATTCCTTTTTACCTTCCCCTAGCTCCATTTTAACCAGTGGGTCTGCTAGGGTATGGCCCACCGGTCTTCCTCATTCACTATCCTGATGTGTGGTAGTAGTAGTGGCCATTAGCCTTTCCCTTCGTTGGGGCATTCTCGCTTCCAGTGTCCCATCTGTAGGCAGTATGCACATTGATTTGGCCCTACTCTAGCTGGGTGGGGTTGGAGCCTCCCTCCCCTTCCTGCTGGGTTGCCTCTACCTCTTCCCCTGGTTCCAGGTTCCGAGTAACCTGTCTTCTGAGCTGCCACTGCTACAGCCACTACTCGCGCTATCCTCCTGTCCTCCTTTTTCTTCTCCTCAATCTCTCTATTATTGTATACTTTCCATGCCTCATTCAGCAGTGTCTCTAGGTTTTTATTTGCTGGATGCTCAAGTTTTTGTAATTTCTTTCTGATGTCTGGGTTACTCTGTCCCATCATCAACCCTAACAAGTGCTGTTTCCCTTCTTCTGTTGCTGGGTCCAGGGGTGTGTATTGTCTCATCGCTGCCCTAAGTCTATCCAAAAACTCTGATGGGGTCTCATCCTTTCCCTGCCAGATGTCATATAGCATTGACCAATTGATAACCTTAGGGATTGCATTACGCAAGCCCATCGCTATCAGTTTTCTATACTGCACTAGCTGTTGATAGTGCTCTGCATTGCCCGGGTCCCATTCTGGTTTAAAATTATCTTCTAGTCTTCCTGATAATACTTGAGCATGTCGTTTTCCTGTTTCCAATACGAGTTCCCTTTCTATATCTGTCAACTCTGACAGCATCACTTCTATATCCTCCCAATCAATATCTAAATTCTTTGCCATTAATTCAAACCTCTTTGCTACTCCCTCAGGATTTCTCCTGAAATTCCTTGCCTCATCCCTCCAATTGTTCAAATCATTTGTCGAGAACGGCACCTTTACTCTAGTCCTTTCCCCTAACATTGGTACAACTTGTCGGAGAGGAGCTATCGTATGGTTCCCTTCCTCTCTTTGCTTTGCTTCCCCCCGTGCCACAGATCTGGTATAATACGAGTGACCGATCTCTTCCCTGGGATTTCCTTCCTGTGCCTCAATGTCTCCCCTATTCTTTCTCTTCTCTTTCCTCTTCCCCCCTTCCTGTTCTTCATCTTCCCCTCTTATCTCTATTACACAATCCATCCGGTTCTTGTCCTGCGTCTGTCGTCCTTTTTGTATCTGCCGGCTCCTATCCTGTCCCGGGCTGCTGTCCCTCTCATCCTCTGCTCCCCTCCCATTTCTCTCATCCTTTATCTGAATTACTATATTAAGTTGTTCTCTGCCCCCCTTTTTGCATGTCTCGTTATCATCCTTCTCACTATATCTCAATTCAGAGACGTCGCCTCTCAGTTTAGAGACGCCGCTTCCCAGTGAGTTACTTTTGTCCCCAGTCCTTGGTGTGATGATTTCTATTCTACAAACGTCTCCACTTCTGGATGTGTTGTTATCCCCATATGGACTGAACTCGGGCAGGCTACGTGTCTCCCTTCGGCTCTCTGCTCCTGACGGGCTGCCTTCTTCCCTTTCGACTTCTAGTCTGGGTGGGCTGTCAGCATCCATGTAGCTCCTCGACCCCTGTGGACTATCTAGTCCCTGAGGGCTGCTTTTCCTCTCGTCAATCCCCGATTTTAATGGACTACCCTCCTCCCCACTGTTGTCTAACCTCGGAGGGCTGCGCCCAAACTTAGATTTCCACCATCGCTCCAGTTCCTTTAATGGGCTAGGATCCCCTTGTTCCTCTTTTGGCCTGGGAAGAGGCCCTTCCCACCCTGGAGCGAATGGATGGTATTCCCTCAGGCTTATTTCGCTCTCTTTTCCACTATCTCTTCTTGTTAGTTTGAGACACTGCTGTCCAATACTACATGCATCACAGCAACGTTCCTTAGGCTTTGGACCCTTCTTATCCCTTTCCAGGGCTAGTACTAGGGGATCCTAAGGGGCTACATTAATTCCGCACTCTCTTTGCCACTCAGGTTTATTCCTTAGAGTGAAGAACATGTCTGCGTACATCATCTCATCTCATTTATTGAGCCGGCGGAGGAAGAGCATTAGTTGTAAAATAGTGTTATAATTAGTTGTTCCCTCCGGTGACCATTTCTCATTGTCATCTAACTTATACAATGGCCACCACTGTGTACAATATTTAAGGAGTGTCTTTTTACTTATGCTTCCCCCTGGAATCCCTCCCAAGTCCTTCCAGTGCTTTAGGATACATCCTAAGGGGTTTTTCATATTTACGTCCTTACTCTGTCGACCTCCCATGGCTGTTCCCTGTATCTGCGTTCTCTGTTTAACCGGAACAGTCTCTTTTTCCCGCAAGCACTATATGCCAATATATTTTAACACTTCATACACACAATTTCCAATCGCTTTGTCCGTTTCCGACCTGGCTTCTCGCGAAGAACAGGAAATGCGGATCAGGACTCCCTCTCGCTTCGCAGCGATGCTACGTCTCATTCACTCACACACCCACACATTCATCCAAACTGTCCTACCTTTCCGGTCTATCAGAGTGCACTGCTTTACCACGAGATGTCGCTGGCCAACCGTATAGTACCGATACTGGTCAGCTTCGGGTTGTCACACACCCGTAAAACAACTGTAAACCAAGGTACGGTTTGCAGATGATATCACAATAAATTCTTACACACAAAAGAGATTACAGTTAACACAAAATACCGAGTCCTTATCCCGAAATTCAAACTCGCATCTTACTAAATTACGAGATTCTTGCAGACAACATAACAATGTTAGACAAAAGTATGACACAAATGTATCTTCTCAGAAACAAAGCAACAACATTAAGATGAAAGAGAATCATACACCCGATTAACAAACACCCCGATTTCCAGTGGGGACTCGAATCCCGATTTCCAGTGGGGACTCGAACTCCGATATACGGGACTTTGCCAGGGCGTCCCGGGCTTTCCCGTCAGGTGACCACGTCTGGTCCCCGTTTCCCAGTCAAAGCGCTTTATCCCAAAATCAATAAACAATTAAAATACCTCTTGATTGGAGCAGGAGATGCAGGTAACCCTTCGTCCACCAACGAGCGCTGGTCCGGGGGGGTCTCTTCTGACAAAAAGTCGTCAGGGGCGCCCAGACGGTCCCGGCCCCGGCCCCGGCTCGGGAGGACCCCTTAAGGCCTGGATCTCCTGTCTGGTCCCATCTGGGGTGCCAGAAAATGATGCCGAATATTGCCCCAAAAGGCGAGAATAACTGCCTAAGAGACTCAGTTTAAGTCAAATAGACAGGAGGTATTTTTATTGGCAACGCGTTGGAGAAATCACTAAATGGATTTCTGCCTTTCCCGTAACAAAAGCATGCCTTTTATACAGTTTTGGATGTAGTATTGCATCAGATCATATACATAATCATATCTTTGCATGCATATTCATATGGGGCTTGGTGTAGGCGGAGCGTGGGTGGGGACATCTCTTTTGAGGATCTTCTTGGTGGTCATTCCGGTGGCCTTCATCATGGGCAGGGGTTTCCTGATGAGTCTTCCTCCTTAAACTTTTGAACTCCTTTCCTAATTTGGTCAATTCCCAGTGTGCCTGGCTTGGTTCCGCTGACTTGACAAGGCTCTTAGGGTCAGTTTGGCCTTGTTGGCTCTGAATCATGCTTACCCCAACAGTTCTTATCAGTCTTTATTCCTTATCTCCTTTTTCTGTCACAGTGTCCCATGCCTTAGCCGATTTATTGCTCTATCTGGTTTATGCTTTCTTCAAATGCTTCATATTCTATGTTTTAACCCATTATTTCTCGAAAGCTATCTGTTTTGGGGCTTCACTGTTCTGTCCTCTCACCACACACACTGTAAATAATTTCTTCCTAATATCCAGACTAAATCTCCCTTCTTCCATCTTAAAGCCATTCCCTCTCATCCTATCACTACAAGCCCTGTAAACATTCTCTGTCCAAAGAAGGGCAACAAGGCTGGGGAGAGGCCTCAAGCACAAGCCCTATGAGGAGAGGCTGAGAGAGCTGGGATCGTTTAGCCTGGAGAAGAGGAGCCTCAGGGGAGACCTTATTGGTGTCTACAACTCCCTGAAGGGAGGTTGTAGTCAGGAGGGGGTTGGTCTCTTCTCCCAGGCAACCAGCACCAGAACAAGAGGACACAGTCTCAAACTGCACCAGGGGAAGTTTAGGCTGGAGGTGAGGAGAAAGTTCTTCACTGAGAGAGTTGTTAACCATTGGAATGTGCTGCCCAGGGAGGTGGTGGAGCCACCATCCCTGGAGGTGTTCAAGAGGAGATTGGACGTGGAACTTGGTGCCATGGTTTAGTAGTCATGAGGTCTTGGGTGACAGGTTTGACTCCATGACCTTTGAGGTCTCTTCCAACCTTATTGATTCTATGATTCTATGATTCTATATCTAAGATCTGGAACAATAACAGGCTGCTTGGGGAACTTTCTCCATCTATTCTGTTGGAGCTGTCTTGCTGCTGCTGAATAAATAATCCCAGAGTCAGAACACACTCAGGAGAGGAGGATGCTCAGATTCTAGGCTTCTGAAGGGTGAATTATTCAGTATTTTTCATCCTAGAGAAGTCTCATACACTAAGGTAACTTCTAAGCTGTGTCCACCCAACACAGACTATCCAGGAAGTGACTTGACTAGTAGCGCCCTAATTATTTAGGTCTCTGTTATTTCAGAGTGAAGAGCTGTATCTATACATGGCTTCCATATGCAAGGAAAAGAGGGAGGAATTCCTGAAATCCCAAACCTTGTGTCCAAGAGAAAAGGAGAGGTATTTTCTGTGATCCTCTATTCTGGCTGGAGCTGTTTATTTTCTCATGCCCCTAAGTCACAGACCCCATCATCATGTCAGGCCTAAGGAGCAATCTCTGCAACCCTGTAGACACTTCTAATTTTAACTCCATCCCCTCTGAGCTTGGCATGGGGTTTTGTGCAGCTCCCACAGGAAGCATCCCTCCTGACCTTTCTAATTTCAGGAGCTTGCTTATCCTGGCAAGCCACAGGAAAACCCCTACCTAAGAGCAACCTGCCCGGGTTGCATTGCAATGAATTGCGTTGTGCATTTGATGCAAATGAGAGGGCACAGCCCTGCTCAGAGAAGGAAATATTTATTCTAAGCCCTGTGATGTGTAAGTGGGGTTGGACCACGAGGGTTGAAAGGGCAGGCTGGAGTAGGCTTGTGTTTCTTTTTGCCTCAGTGGAAAGGGCTGGCTCCTCTTCAGCCTATTGCAGAGTCCTGGCCAACAAAATGACATGTATTACCCTTTCAGTTCTTGCATAAAGGATGGCACTTGGGCTCCTTTTCCAGTTTTAAAAGAGCTGAGTGAGGCCCTTTCTGTCCTGTGACAGAGAAGGAGTAGGTGTAGGAGCAAGGTCAGGACACTACTTCCTAAGCAGATGGAAATGCTTCGTTGCAGTGCCTAATTAGTCTGTTACAGAACAAAAATCCTTTCCCTCCACTGGTCCCCAGTCTGGGAGTTCTCCATGGTCCCAGGTGGCCAGCCTGCCTTGGCACCTCCCTTGCCTGCTGTCTCACCCTGTGGGCTCTACAATTCTTGCTGAACCCACGTACCAACCAAGATGTGGAGTAGGGAGTGTGGTGGCACTAGATGTATGAGGTTGGTTTGGGCTGCTAAACCTCAAAGCCCATCAGATGAAGGAGGAGTCAAGAGAACAGAGAGTCGACATTAAAATCCACAGTGATTTGAAGAAAAATTTGTTAATGATTTCCCCCTACTGTACTTCTGAAAAGCTAAGATTGTATTTTATGGCAGAAGTCTTGATCTCCTCCCCAGTCTCCCATCTTGCCCTAATCCTAACTTTGAAAGCAAAATACCCCTCAGTCCTAACATGCTGTATTTTCCTTAGCTTCCTAAGAAACTTGGGGATGCAGCCATAATGCTTTCCTCAGAGGTGAGGAAAGCTTCATGCAGTCTTTGTACTATGTTGCATGGCCAAAAATCTCATCCTAGGAAGACAAGTCCTCAGCAAGAGTAATATTTTGGAAGTTCTTAATGGTGTAGTTCAGTATTCTGAGACACTGCCCTGGTGATGTGCTTACTAAATGTGAGAAGTACAAGGATGAGACCAAGCTAGTGAAGACAGCAACCCCTGGCAAAATCAGTCCACAGCACCACTGAGTCTGTCCCAGGAGGGAAGGAGAACATGCGGAGGAAAATGCACCTGCTCTGTGAGACTTTTATTATCTCCCATGCAGTTGCCTACATTGAATTGTAAGGATTTAGTTACACCAGATGCCTTTTGAAGCTGTCAGCCAGTTGCAGCAAGGTACCTCATCTAATCTTATCAGGCTTCACCTTCCTGTGAAACCCCTTGAGCAAGGAAAGAGGATTATGCATCTCTGGCCACACCCCTAGGCTCACATCACGTGTGGGAGTGCTACTGCTGGGGAGGAAGAACAGAAGATGGGAAAAAGTTGAGCTCCCATACCCCCACCTTTCTCTCACTTTCCTGTTGCTCCTCCCTATCTCTTCCTGTCTGATGATCCTGGCAGAGACTGACATTTTTTCCCAGCAAGATGACAGGAATCCAAAGTCCCTCTTGATCTTAGAGCTATTCCCTGCCAGGATGGCAGGGAGGGCACTGTGGCCGGTTGACGTTGCCCCCTTAAGAAAGGGAGTGATAATTAACGTGTATCTCCTGATTTCTTTACGGCGAGAGAGAAAGGTGTCCAGAGCTTGTTTTGTTATTAAAACTAGATCAAAAAGAAAACGCCGTAGCTCGAGATCAGTCCCAGAGTCATCTAGTGATGAGGACTGTGGAGAACCCATGTCAATTAAAAAGAAGGCTAAAAAGTTAATTGGTAAAGCAGCTCTAAATGACTTTGCTGATTCTAGCAAGCTGCCAAGGGCATCGGCTGGTATCAACATGGCACCTACTCCTTCTCCCACTCCTTCTTCTTCTTCTTCTTCTCCATCGGCCATTAACGGAGCAACGTCACATCCACCCACTCCCTCGGTGGAATCGGAAGTCACTGCCCCAGCAGCTGATTTATCTCAGGACCTGTCAGCTTCCATTAAGGTGGCTGTAAATTCAAACACAGCTCCAGTTAAGGTGGCTCCTTTAAAGACTAGAGGTGCAAAGGCCAAAGATGGAGAAGAAGAGGAGCTGGAGACTGATCCTGGTGAGGGGCCCTCTACTCTAAGAGATCCTGCTCAGGAGGAAGAGGTGGTTTGTTTTAAAGATCTAGCTAACCTAGTGAGATCAAAGCAGGATACAGATGAAGCTAGGAAAGCAGCTGGCAAAGGTGGTTCTCAGCTTAAAGAGATCCTTAGGAGAATGACAGCAGGATTATATGGACAAAAAATTCAGGGAGATGAAGAGCAAGATGATATTTTGGAGTGTTCTTATCCACGGGAGGAATTGCGAAATGTCCGTAAAGATTTCACCAGGGCAGATAAGGAACCAGTTCTAGCTTGGCTCAGTAGGTGTTATGATACAGGTGCTCCGGCTCTAACAGTTGGAGACAAGTCAGCAGCTCAGTTAGGAACTCTCTCAAGGGATAATGGAATAGATAGACATCTAGGCCGAGCTCTCGGTAAGGTTAATCTGTGGATACGCCTTTTAATGGCGGTTGCCCTGAGATATCCTTCCCAAGATGATCTTCCATGGAACCCTAAACCCTGGACTACCATAGATGAGGGAATTAAGCGCTTGAGAGAATTTGCTGTTAGAGAGCTACTCTATGGTGAACATGAAACTCTGAATCCTGATGACATTCCTGTGGGTATTGGTCTTGCTAAAAAGATCATCAAACTTGCTCCTTCCAATTATGCAATCATTCTGGCAAGCAGAATTGTGTCAAGAAGTTATGGTGGAGCTTCTCCCACGGTTGGCCAATTCAGCGATCAAATGAGACAATTGGAGGATAGCATGACACGTGGTTCTTTGGTTTCAGCCATTGAAACTCTGTCTGGAAAAATTGAGAATTGCATGAGAGAGTTAAAAGATGAATTTAGAAATTCCATATCCCAATTGGCACAAAGGGATAATTTAAATTCTTCCTCCAGGTGGATACAAGTTTCATCTGTGAGGAATACACGTCCTCCAAGGAGGTCATTCCAAAACAGGTCATTCCAAAACAGGTCGTTCCAAAACAGACCGCCAAGGCAATCACGTAGAACTATTTAGATAACTCTGCGTGATCAGTTTGGTGAGAACATGAACCGCTGGGATGGCCAACCAACTTCTAATCTTTTCAGGAGACTGGGAATTGCAAAGTGGCAGAACCCGAGGTAGCAATACCAGAAGGGTAGCTGTTACTTCCACAGTTCCCCAGAACGACTCTTATGGCTCCAACAGTGGCTCCAGTTATAACATGCAAAGTTATAACCCTGCAAACTATGTGCAATGCACATGTGCGCATGTTCCCCATAACTAGGGGTGCCCTGCCTCCCGCCAGGGGAGGAGAGGGATAACAGAGATAACAGAATCTATTGGGATGTGTACATCCAGTGGCCTGGCACTTCACAATTTCGGAAGTACAGGGCCTTGGTTGACACAGGAGCTCAGTGCACCATAATACCATCAAATTATCAGGGATCAGAGTCTATAACTATTCTGGGAGTCACTGGTGGATCTCAAGAGTTAAGTAAGGTAGAGGTTAATATAAGTTTAACTGGTAAACAATGGAGGAAGCATACAGTTGTGACCGGACCTGATGCACCTTGTATTTTGGGAATTGATTTTCTAAGAGAAGGGCGTTTCAAGGACCCTAGAGGTTACAAATGGGCTTTTGGAGTAGCTTCAATAGAAATTGATGGACAAAAATTGAAGCTATCTGCTAGACCTGAGCTTTCTGATGAATCTGCAGTTGTGGGACAACATAAGATACAGGACATTAAACTGCCGGTTGCTTCTCAGACTGTACATCACAGACAATACAGAACCAACCGTGACTCTTTGTTGCCCATTCAGAATCTGATTCGTCAGTTGGAGAGTCAGAAAGTCGTCAGCAAAACTCATTCACCTTTCAACAGTCCAGTGTGGCCTGTGCGGAAGCAGAATGGAGACTGGCGTCTGACAGTGGACTACCGAGCCCTGAATGAAGTGACACCACCTATGAGTGCAGCAGTACCAGACATGATGGAACTACAGTATGAGCTGGAGTCCAAAGAGGCCAAATGGTATGCTACCATGGACATTGCTAATGCATTTTTCTCTATTCCCATAGCAGAGGAATGCAGGCCTCAGTTTGCTTTCACCTGGAGAGGAATCCAGTACACTTTCAACAGATTGCCAGTGGGCTGGATCCACAGCTCATGCATCTGTCATGCAGTGATCCACGATGCTCTGGAGAAAGGCGGTGCTCCAGAACACATCCAGTTCATCGATGATATCATTGTCTGGGGTAAAACTGCTGAGGAAGTCTTTGAGAAAGGTAACAAAATCATTGACATTCTTCTGAATGCAGGTTTTGCCATCAAACGAGACAAGGTGAAAGGGCCTACCACAGAAATTCAGTTTCTGGGAGTGCGATGGCAAGATGGACGCCGACACATTCCAGTGGATGTGGTAAATAGAGTCTCTACCATGGCAAATCCCACAAACAAGCAAGAGACCCTACGTTTCTTGGGGATAGTGGGATTTTGGAGACTGCACATTCCTGGATACAGTCAGATTGTGAAACCTCTGTATGATGTGACTTGAAAGATAAACCATTTCCACTGGGGACCTGAACAACAAGCAGCCTTTGACCAGATAAAGCAAGAGGTAAGTCAAGCAATGGGTCTGGGACCTGTCCGAGATGGTCCAGACATTAAGAACATTTTGTACACGGCTGCAAGTGACAATGGTCCAACCTGGTGCTTGTGGCAAAAAGCTCCGGGTGAGACACGTGGACGACCTCTTGGTTTCTGGAGTCGAGGTTACAGAGGTTCAGAGGCTAATTATACTCCAACAGAGAAAGAAATCTTAGCTGCCTATGAAGGAGTAAAAGCATCTTCTGAAGTGATTGGAACTGAATCACAACTTCTTTTAGCTCCCAGATTACCAGTTTTGAATTGGATGTTCAAAGGCAAAGGTTCCACACCACATCATGCCACAGACTCCACATGGTCTAAGTGGATGGCTCTGATAACACAGAGAGCTCGAATGGGAAATCTGGAAAGACCTGGTCTAGTGGAGGTGATCTCAAGTTGGCCTGAAGGTATCAACTGTGCTAAACCTCCAGAGGACAAAGTAACTCGTGCTGAGGAAGCTCCTCCTTACAATGACCTTTCTGATGATGAAAAGAAATATGCTTTGTTCACAGACGGTTCCTGTCGTCTTGTTGGAAACAAGCGAAGATGGAAGTCTGCAGTGTGGAGTCCAATACGCCGAGTTGCAGAGGCGAAAGATGGAGAAGGAGAATCCAGTCAGTTCGCAGAGGTAAAAGCTGTCCAGCTAGCTCTCGACGTAGCTGAACGTGAGAGATGGCCAAAGCTTTATCTCTACACCGACTCATGGATGGTAGCCAATGCTCTATGGGGTTGCCTAAAGAACTGGAAGAAGAGTGGTTGGCAGAGGAAAGGAAAACCCATTTGGGCAGCCAACCTGTGGCAGGACATTGCTGATCGAATCGAGAGAATTCCAGTGAAAGTGAGACACATCGATGCTCACATTCCTAAGAGCAAAGCTACTGAGGAACAGCAACACAACCATCAGGCAGATCTAGCTGCAAGAGTTTCTCAAGTAGACATGGACTCTAATCTTGATCTCGACTGGAAACACCGAGGTGAGATATTCTTAGCTCGGTGGGCTCACGATTCGTCAGGACATCAAGGCAGAGATGCAACATACCAATGGGCTCGTGACAGATCCATAGACATTTCCATGGATGCTATCACACAAGTCATCCATGACTGTGACATTTGTGCTGCTATTAAGCAGGCAAAACGACTTAAGCCCTTGTGGTATGGTGACAGATGGTCCAAGTACAAGTATGGTGAAGC
This sequence comes from Melanerpes aurifrons, assembly GCA_011125475.1. Taxonomy (NCBI): domain Eukaryota; kingdom Metazoa; phylum Chordata; class Aves; order Piciformes; family Picidae; genus Melanerpes; species Melanerpes aurifrons. The sequence goes on from WWNC01000130.1 coordinate 454,171, forward strand.
TTGGCAGATTGACTACATCACTCTACCACGTTCTCGTTCTGGTAAGCAATACGTGCTTACTATGGTAGAGGCAAACACTGGATGGTTGGAAACTTATCCAGTTCCACACGCAACTGCACGCAACACCATTCTCGGTCTGGAGAGACAGATCCTGTGGAGACACGGAACTCCAGAGAGGATTGAGTCAGACAACGGAACTCATTTTAAGAACAACCTTGTAAAGAACTGGGCAAAAGAGCACGGTATTGAGTGGATATTCCACATTCCCTACTATGCACCAGCTTCAGGGAAGATTGAACGCTACAACGGTTTGTTGATGACCACTCTTAAAGCCATGGGGGGTGGATCTTTGAAAAACTGGGAAAAACATTTAGCACAAGCAACCTGGCTGGTAAATAGTAGAGGTTCAGTGAACCGAGCTGGACCTGCACATTGAGATTTGCTACGGAAAGTAGAAGGTGATAGAGTTCCTGTTGTTAGAGAAAAGAATCTGTTAGGTAAAACTGTTTGGGTATTTTCACCCTCAGGAGAGGCTAAACCTGTCCGAGGGGTGGTTTCAGCTGAAGGTCCAGGTCACACTTATTGGGTAATGCAAGAGAATGGTGAAATTCAGTGTATTCCACAAAGAAATTTAACTTTCGCTGAAAGAGGTTAACTTCAAACTGTTGTACAGCTACATCGCGCCCAAAAGAAGAATCAACGAGGAATCTACGGTCCACGAACCCTGAGATCCCTGAGAGCCCTGAGTCAACTAAGAGACCCTGAGATTTCCCTGTGTCCCTTTTCTTCGCTTCGTCAGTGAAGAAATGAACTGTTTTCCACTTTTCTCATTTTCTGATTTTCTTGGACTTTTGAATCATCTACATCTGAGCATAGCCGGAATGGACTATGAACTTTACTCATAAACTGTAAATATTATTTTGGATTGGATGGACTGTATGAACAGCCAATGAAATTGTTTAGAAGGGGTGGACTGTGACCGGTTGACGTTGCCCCCTTAAGAAAGGGAGTATGGTGGACGGAAGTTGGTAAACGGAAGGAATACTCTAAACTAATTTTCATTGGTCAAGTGGGAGGAAGCACCATCTGAACTGAGACTGAAATGGGCATTTCCAGCACTTCTCGGTCACTCTTGCTTCCGCATCTCCTTCGGTGCAGCAGCTTTCTGTCTGTGCTGGGTTTTCTGCCAAGGCTCCGGCCTTGAAAAACTGATAAGGCCTGTATTAACTGTTTCCAATTAACACAAACTGCTTTTAACTTCTTTTTTTCTTCTTTCTCCCTCTTTTCCAAACTATTCTGGGGAAAGGGGGGGAGAGAGGGGAGAGCGGAGGTGGGGAACCCCCTCTGCCGAGGGGGGTTACTCTCATTTCTGTGTTACTCTGTTGTATATCTTTGTATATATTGTAGATATTGTAAATTTGTAAATATTCCCCTGCAAAATCCTACACTGCTTTGTAAATATAGCTCCACTGCTTTGCTAATTCAGCTGGTGAGTTTTTTTTCCTTTCCCTTCAATTTTTTTTTTCCCTTTTACCTTACAAGGGGGAAGGGAAGAGGCTTCTCGGCCTTACCCTTTCACCCTCCACAGGCACCAAAGGGATTTGGGAGATCCCATGCCACACAGCCACCAAGGAAAAGAGGGAGAACAGAACATCCCTCCCCAAAGAGGGTTCTGATTACTCAAGCATGGACAAGTGTCTTTGAGTCTCTTTTCTGAATCAGATGTACTTCAAACAGTTCTGATCTTGGGTTTGACCATGTTGGAGCAGATTACCTTGCAGAACATGAAAGGGATGGATTTTAATTTGTGTTATTAATAATAAAGAATTAAAGCTCAGGCCTATACTAATTACATCTGCAGATGACATAGAATAGAATAGAATAGACCAGGTTGGAAGAGACTTTCAAGATCATCGCATCCAACCTATCATCCAACACCACCCAACCAACTAAACCATGCAACCAAGCACCCTGTCAAGTCTCCTCCTGAACACCTCCAGCAATGGTGACTCTAAGGTGGGAAGACATTTTATAGTCTTTTGACCTTCAGGACCAACACTGTGACCTGGGTCTCATAATAGCTTCTTGTTTTTTCATGTGGATCATAGAGTCACAGGGTGGTTTGGGTTGGAAGAGGTCTTTAAAGGTCATATAATCCAGCCCTCCTCAGTGAGAAGGGACACCTTGAACTAGATCTGGTTGCTCACAGACCGGTCCAACCTGGCTTTGAATGATTATTCACAGAGAGAAGAAGATCCACTTTCCTCTAGCATGGATAATCCGTAGAGGAACTTTGAAATAACCAGATTTCCTTTCCAGACAAAGATATTTAGGCATTGTGCTTAAAACACAGCTCTTCCCTCAGCCTAAACCTCCCCTGTCACAGCTTGAGACTGTGTCCTCCTGTTCTGGTTCAGTCAGGGGCATTAGTAGGGAACGCAAGCTGCGCCAGGGGAGGTTTAGGCTGGATGTTAGGAAGAGTTCTTCCCAGAAAGAGAGATTTGCCATTGGAATGTCATGCTGGCACCAGTGGCATGTTTATATGGAGCAGGATTTTCTGCCAGGATTTCCCAGCCCTCATTGAGTCAAAGACAACATGGTAAGTTCTCTTCTGCAACCCAAGGCAGACTACAAGCCTACAAGGCAGGCTACTTATCACAGCTGAAAATGGTATGTTCAGGCAGTTACTGCTCTGTGGTGAGTTGAAATTTCTCCCCTCCCACCCCCTCCCCCAATATTAAATTTGCCAGACCAGCTCAGTATAGAAGGAAATGAAAGCTGTATTTACAGGCAAAACTACAATCTACAATGGAATGCTGGAAGAAGTTCTTCATAGAAAGAGAGATTGGCCATTGGAATGTGATGCCCAGGGAGGTGGTGGAGTCACCATCACTGGAGGTGTTTAAGAAGAGACTGAATGGGGTGCTTGGTGCCATGGTTTAGTTGTTTAGATGGTGTTGGATGATGGATTGGACTTGATGATCTGGAAGGTCTCTTCCAACCTGGTCTATTCTATTCTATTCTATTCTACTCTACTCTACTCTACTCTACTCTACTCTACTCTACTCTATACATGCCCCTTGCAACTGTACTAAGCATTGAGATTTAGACTCGAGGTGAGGAGAAAGTTCTTCACCGAGCGAATCATTCGTCATTGGAACGGGTTGCCCAGGGAGGTGGTTGAGTCATCGACCCTGGAGGCGTTCAAGAGGAGATTGGACGTGGCACTTGGTGCCATGGTCTAGTCATGGGGTCTGTGTTGATAGGTTGGACTAGATGATCCTCGAGGTCCTTTCCAACCTAAGTTATACTGTGATACTCTGATACTGTGAATGAACTCTCACACCCTCACTCACATATCAAACTATTTACAAAGAAAAGCATCCAGCAAAGCACCGAAGAAGTGAACAGTCAGACCAGGAGGTGTCTTTACAGAGCAAGCTAAAAGTGTGTTTTCTGGTTGTTTTGGTTTTGTCCTTCACCAAATCATTAGGGATAGATGTTCTACCCATTGGAGAGAACAGAAACATCCTAACACAACCACTGAGGTCTCCATTTTCACGGCACCATGGCTACATTGGACCTGCAACTTTTGAGCCTTCTCCTGCCCAATGGTCATGGTCAGCTGGCTGCAGTAGCTAAGGGATTTCTCAGGCTGTGCAGAGAATCATGGGGTATTTCTTGTGTCCCAGCATGTATGGGAGCCAGAAAATCTGTTTCTCAGTCAGACAGTTTCAGGAAACACCCCAGATCCCAGTGCCAGTCACAGCTGAAATGAAACAAACTAATGTCATTATAAAGCTTTGGGAGGAGCACTTCAAGATCACCTTCGCTGCACTGGACTTCATCAACAGCAGCTCTTGATGGTGCTGACCCACTCCCAGATAATGCCATGGCTAGTAGAATCCATTTGACTTTTTTCAAGAGCAGATGCAGCTGGGAGGCAAGGGAAGGAGAAAAGAAGGGAAGGGAAGGGAAGGGAAGGGAAGGGAAGGGAAGGGAAAATACTAAGATGCACAGAGGACACCAGTAACAGTGGGATATCTGCAGTTCTCCCCTTTTGTGGCCAATTATGATGTTGGCTGAGTCTACTACATAGCTCCTCCTGCTTCTCTTCGGATTCACATTATGACTCTATGACCAATCACAGGAAATTTCCCTCAAATGCAGAAGGTCAGTCTGTCACAGAGATTCCCACTCAGGAGCCAGCTAACTATTGCTTTATGCATCATGGAAGGATGCTAAAGGCCAAGTGCTGGGACCTACACTTGGGTCAAAACAATCTCCTGCAATGCTCCAGGCTTGGGAAAGAGTAGCTGGAAAACAGTTTGGTGGGAAAGGTTCTGGCAGTATTGGTCAAGAACCTGCTGACTATGAACCAGCAGTGTGCCCAGGCTGCCAAGAAGGCCAACAGCATCTTGGCTTGGATCAGCAACTGTGCTGCCCAAAGGACTAGGCCAGGGATTTTTCCCCTGCACTCAACATTGGTGAGGCTTCCCCTCAAATACTGGGTCCAGTTTTGGGCTGTTCACTCCAAGAAGAACATTGAGGTGCTGGAGCAAGTCTGAAGAAGGGCAATGAAGCTGGTGAAGGGTCTAGAGCACAAGTCTTGTGACGGGCAGCTGAGGGAACTGTGGTTGTTTAGCCTGGAGAAAAGGAGACTGAGGGGAGACCTTCTTGCTCTTTACAGCACCCTAAAAGGATGTTGTAGTGAGGTGGGTGTTGATCTTTTCTCCCACGTAACAACTGCCAGGACAAGAGGAAATGGCCTCAAGAGGCACCACAAGAGGTTTAAAGTTGGATATGAGGAACAACTTCTTAGCTTTCTTATTACAAAGGCTCACATTAATCCCTGGATAGCCCAGATCCTCAAGCTCTTACTTTTCTGTAAATGAAGACTTAAGACTGTTGAAAGATCTACAGGATGATGTCACCTGACAACATCTAGCCCTGTGACAAGTTCTTGGCATGCACAGATTGGTGCTGTATGGTGTCATACCTCTGTATAAGGTTTCAGCCCTAAAAAAATCTATTTTTGCACTCATTCAGGACTGAAGAAGAACTAGTGACTTTCTATGTATCATAAAGTGAGTCTGTAACCCAGGTGTTCTACATCATAGGTCTCTTTTCCCCATGAAACTTCTTTCAAACTCCCCACCACTTTGTTGCAGTCACTTTACCCCTCTTAAAAGAATGGAATGGAATGGAATGGAATGGAATGGAATGGAATGGAATGGAATGGAATGGAATAGAATAGAATAGAATAGAATAGAATAGAATAGAATAGACCAGACCAGGTTGGAAGAGACCTTCCAGATCATCAAGTCCAACCTATCATCCAACACCATCTAATCAACTAAACCATGGCACCAAGCACCCCATCAAGTCTCCTCCTAAACACCTCCAGTGACACACTTACAGTCCTTTGGTCCAGTATACTGGCACTCCAGCCCTAACTCAGCTCCTAGTGCTACCAAAACAGAGCAAGGATATGTAGGAATTCCATTGGAAGATGATCCATAAAAAAGGAGACCCTATTGCTCTACCTTCAAATCACTGGAGGTGTTCAGGAGGAGACTTGATGGGGTGCTTGGTGCCATGGTTTAGTTGTTTAGGTGGGTTGGATTGGTTGATGGGTTGGACGCGATGATCTTGAAGGTCTCTTCCAACCTGGTTTATTCTATGCATTCTATGTATTCAAAGAGGTTGTAGTAAAGTGCAGGTCCGTCTCTTCTACCAAACATGAAATGATGGGACAATAAGAAATAGTCTCAAGTTCCACCAGGGGAGGTTTAGAAAAAAAAATAAAATAATAGAATAAACCAGGTTGGAAGAGACCTTCAAGATCATTGCATCCAACCTATCATCAAACACCACCCAACCAACTAAACTATGCAACCAAGCACCCTGTCAAGTCTCCTCCTGAACACCTCCAGTGATGGTGACTCCATCATCTCCCCAGGTAGCCCATTCCAATGGGCAATCACTCTCTCTGTGTAAAACTTCCTCCTGACCTCCAGCCTGAACCTCCCCTGGTGCAGCCTGAGATTGTGTCCCCTTGTTCTGTTGCTGGCTGCCTGGGAGAAGAGACCAACCTCTGCCTGTCTACAACCCCCCTTCAGGTAGTTGTAGAGAGCAAGGAGGTCTTCCCTGAGTCTCCTCCTCTCCAGGCTAAGCAGCCCCAGCTCCCTCAGCCTCTCCTCATAGGGCTTGGTGTTCCAAGCCCCTCACCAACTTTGTTGCCTTTCTCTGGACACGCTCCAGCAAGTCAACATCTTTCCTAAACTGAGGGGCCCAGAACTGGACACAGTACTCGAGGTGTGGCCTAACCAGGGCAGTGTACAGGGGCAGAATGACCTCCCTGCTCCTGCTGGCCACACTATTCCTAATGCAGGCCAGGATGCCATTGGCCCTCCTGGCCGCCTGGGCACACTGCAGGCTCATGTTCAGCCTACCATCCACCAGTACCCCCAGGTCCCTCTCTGCCTGGCTGCTCTCCAACCACTCTGACCCTAGCCTGTAGCACTGCATGGGGTTGTTGTGGCCGATGTGCAGAACCTGGCACTTGGATGTGTTAAATCTCATGCCGTTGGACTCTGCCCATCTGTCCAGCCTGTTGAGGTCCCTCTGCAGAACCTCTCTACCCTCCAGCAGATCAACTCCTGCCCCCAGCTTGGTGTCGTCCTCAAATTTACTGATGATTGTTTAGGTTGGACATTAGGAAAAATCTCTTCCCTAAGAGGGTTGTCAAGCCCTGTACCAGGCTGCCCAGTGAAGTGGTAGAGTCATGATTCCTGGAGGGATTTAAAAGCTGCGTAGATGTGATGCTGAGAGGCAGTGATGACTTGTCAGGGCTGGATTAACACTTTGACTCAATGATTTAAACAAATCTTTTCCAACCTAAACGATTCTACAGATCTGTGATGGGCTCCAGGGATATACCAAATTTAAGTCCATTAAGCCAGTGGGATGAGGGTTACCACAAGACAGACCAGGACTCACTACTAGGAGGCAGACCAGGGCTCACTGCCCAGGGAGATGGTGGAGTCACTATCCCTGGAAGTGTTCAAGAGGGGATTGGATGTGGCACTTGGTAACCTCAAGTGGCTCAGTTGGTAGCACATAAGACCCTTAATGGGAAGGTCGTGAGTTCAAGCCTGCAGTGGGCAGCAGTGTCCTCTCCACTCCAGTCATGAGGTCTGTGGTGACAGGTTGGACTCTATGATCTTTGAAGTCCCTTCCAGCCTTAGGAATACTGAATCTACTGAATGGTTTAGTAGGCATGAGGTCTTGGGTGACAGGTTGGACTTGATGATCCTTGAGGTCTTTTCCAACCTTGCTGATTCTACTATTCTAAGGTTTCAGGTTGCAAGAGAGATTCACCTAGCAACGATGCCCCTAGTTCTATACTTAAGAACTTGAACTTCATGACACATGAATAGAAGGAGGGTATTTTACATCTACTCAGGGCTTTCAGAGTCTGCTTAATTGTCCTCCTCCTCTTTACTTTTCCTTTGCTGCCTTGTTAGTGTTATCAACAATTCCCATGCACTGTGCTGCTGTGCAGGAAAATAACGCCTGGCGCTGGGCTTGTATCCCCTCTGCAGGGGCCACGGGGCGAACAATTAGCTCTGTGTCTATGGTGTGGCACACGGTGAACGGGTAAGGAAACCTGGGGCAACCACACAATGGACGGGGAAGCATCGGAGGAACAGTGAACCGCAGTGATTGGATTCGCTGCTCCGACTAAGCAGCAGAAGATGGAGACTCGCGAGTGTTTGGCGCCCTCTGCTGGCTTAGCGGTAAATCACAGGGTTCCTTGCGTTAGAAGAGACCTTGAAGATCAAGCAAAACCATCACCCCAGCACTGTCAGGTCACCACTAAGCTATGTCACTCAGCACCACATCTACAAAGCTCTGAAACCACTCCAGGGATGGGGACTCTACCACTGCCCTGGGAAGCCTGTTTCCAGGCTTGACAACCCCATTGAGGAATTAATTATTCCCAGTGTTCAACCTAAACCTCCCCTGGCACAACTTGAGGTTGTTTCCATTTGTCTTGTTGTTTGTTATTTGGGCAAAGAGTCCAACCCCCACCTGGCTCCAACCTCCTTTCATGGAACTGTAGAGAGCCAGAAGGTCTCCTCTCAGCCTTCTTTTCTCCAGGCTGAACAATTCCAGTTCCCTCAGTTGCTCCTCAGCAGACCTGTTCACCACACCCTCCACCAGTTTCACTGCCCTTTTCTGGACATGCTCCAGCACCTCAATCTCCTTCTTGTACTGAGGGGCCCAAAACTGAACCCTGTATCTGAGGTGTGGGGTATGGCAGATATATATGAGATACCTGGGCCAGTGTTTTACCACCCTCAGCATGGTGAATCCACGTAAGGATTTCTTCCTTATCTGTGTTTTTTGAAGTCCCCACCACCATTCTCTTGATGTCTTACAGATCTTCTGAAGCTCTGCAAAGCCTAGATCAGCTTTGGCTCCTTGGATCATTAGTTTCCCCCATACCTGGACAGCACAGTTGAAGCTGAGGAAGCAGACGTGAACTATGAGGCTGAATCTTCAAAAAATTCTCTAATTCCCTACAAATCTATTCTTCTCATGCACAGATTTGGTAATTTACTCCTTTAAGAATTGAAACTTTTTATTCTGAGGCAGAATGCCTGTGACCGTTTGAGGCTGTGCCTTTAAGAAAGGGACAGTGCTGGGACACTCTGACTGAATGTTTTATAAACAAAAGACAGGTCTAAATGAATTTCATTGGTAGATTGGTAGAATGCAAATTTAAGTTTTGAGTTCAGTTGGAAGTTTTCCTCAGTTCGTCCCTTTCCTTCTCATTTCCATCTTGCCTGCTTCTGGGCTCCTTGCCAGAGTGACCTTGAACAGATAAGCAACTAATCCTACTAATAGGCCTACTAGAATTCTGCTGTATTATTAAATGCCTTTTTCTCTCTTTCTAACCCTCTTTGGGAAAAAGGGAGGTAGGGGGAGAAAAGGGGGTACAGGGGGGGAACCCTCCTACGGAGAAGGGAATTTCGTTCCAGTATTCTTGTTCTTTTTACTTTCCTATATATTTCTGTATACATATTGTAAATACTGTATATTGTGCACATATCTTGCATTTTCCACATTGCTTGTAAAATATAGCATCCCTTCCGCTTCTCCAGCTGAGTTAGATGTCTTTTTTTTTTTTTGCTTTTTGTGGGGGAGAGAAAGCTTAGGCCTTCTCTCTCAAACCACCACATTTCTTTTTGGCGCCCAACGTGGGGCAGATAATTAGCTTGATTTATTGCTTGCTTGAGCCGGACTAGCAAACATGAAGGTGCTGTGGATTTTTAAGCAATTGCTCTTTTCAGTGTGTTCAGTTCTGATCTACAAATATTGTTTGGGTTTGGTTATGGATCACCTAGGTAAATATTAATGCAGAAAGTTTATTTATGGTTTATGTATAAGATCCGGCTTCTGTATGATTGCTGTCTCGGATTCTTTTGGCTTACCAGATACAGGAATGTGACCTCTAGCACTCTCCCATTTGAGATAAGGGAGTTTAAGATTCCAGTAGGTGAAAGAGTAATTTTTAGTGATGGCTGGGATCCAAAGGTGATTTATTTGATGTGTGTAATCCTGCTATTGGAGAAAATTAATGTGTATTAGTTATTTTCCTTGCGCCAGGAGAAAAAAGTGTCTAGGGCCTGCTTCATTATTAAGCATAGATCAAAGAAGAGGCGGCGTACTTCTGAGTCAGCCCCAGAAACATCCAGTGATGAAGAGAGTGGAGAATCTGTGTCAGTTAAAGATAAAGATAAAAAGTCTACTGGAAAGGCTGCTTTGAATGGCTCTGTTGCAGATTCTGGCAAGCAGCCAGGGGCGGCGGCAGCTACCAACATGGCGGCTCCCCCAGCTTCAGCAGCAGCCATTAACGAGGCAAAGTCATTTCCACCACCTTCCACGGCAGGACCGGAAGCCCCCTCCACAGCAGCTGATCTATCTCAAAACCTGTCAGCTTCTGTTCTGGCAGCTTTAAATTCAAACACAGCTCCAATTAAGCAAGTAGCAGTTTTAAAGACTAGAAGTGGAAAGGCCAAAGCTGATCCAGGAGCTAATGGGGGAGAAGAGCAGGAGACTGATGCGGGTGAGGAACCTTTTACAAGAAAAGATCCTGCTGAGGAGGAAGAGAAGGTTTGTTTTAAAGATCTAGCGAAGTTAGTGAGATCAAAACAGGATAGAGATGCAGCTAGGACAGCAGCTAGCAGTGGTGGTTCACAGCTTAAAGAGATCCTTAGGAGAGTGACAGCAGGATTATTTGGACAACAAGTTGAGGGAGAGGAGGGAAAGGAGGAAGAGGATGATATTTCCAAATGTTCTTCACCCCGGGAAGAATTGAGAAAGTCCGTAAAGATTACACCAGAGCAGATAAGGAGCCAGTTCTAGCTTGGCTAAGTAGGTGTTATGATACAGGTGCTCCAACTCTAATGGTTGGAGACAAGTTGGCAGCTCAGTTAGGAACTCTCTCAAGGGATAATGGAACAAATAGACATCTAGGCAAGGTTCTCAGTAAGGTTAATCTGTGGATACGCCTTTTAATGGCAGTTGCCCTGAGATACCCTTCCCGAGATGATCTTCCATGGAATCCTAAACCCTGGACTACCATAGATGAGGGAATTAAGCGCCTGAGAGAATTTGCTGTTAGAGAGATACGCTATGGTGAACATGAAACTCCGAATCCGGATGACATTCCTGTGGTAACTGGTCTTGCTAAAAAGCTCACAAAGCGTGCTCCAATTATGCAAACATTCTGGCGAGCAGGATTGTGCAAGAAATTACGGTGGAGCTTCTCCTACGGTTGGCCAATTCACTGATCAAATGAGACAATTGGAGGATAGCATGACACGTGGTTCTTAGGTTTCATAGTTTCATAGTTTCATAGTTTCATAGTTTCATTCAGGGTTGGAAGGGACCACAAGGATCATCTAGTGCCAACCCCCCTGCCATGGGCAGAGACACCCCACACTAGATCAGGCTGGCCAGAGCCTCATCCAGCCTGGTCTTAAACACCCCCAGGGACAGGGCCTCGACCACCTCCCTGGACAACACATTCCAGGGTGTCACCACTCTCATGGTGAAGAACCTCCTCCTCACATCCAGCCTGAATCTCCCCACCTCCAGCTTCATTCCATTCCCCCTAGTCCTATCACTACCTGAGATCCTGAGAAGTCCCTCCCCAGCCTTCCTGTAGGCCCCCTTCAGATACTGGAAGGCCACAATTAGGTCACCTCAGAGCCTTCTCTTCTGCAGACTGAACAGCTGCAACTCCTTCAGTCTGTCCTCATAGGAGAGGTGCTCCAGCCCTCTGATCATCCTTATGGCCCTTCTCTGGACACGTTCCAGCACCTCCACATCCCTCTTGTAATAGGGGCTCCAGAACTGGACACAGTACTCCAGGTGGGGTCTCACCAGGGCTGAGTAGAGGGGGAGGATCACCTCCCTCGACCTGCTAGCCACACTTCAGCCACTGAAACTCAATCTGGTAAAATAAAGAACTGCATGAAAGAGCTGAAAGATTCCATATGCCAATTGGTACAAAAAGACAATTCCAATTCTTCCTCCAGGTGGATACAAGTTTCATCTGTGAGGAATACACGTCCTCCAAGGAGGCCTTTCCAAAACAGATCAAACCAAAACAGACCACCAAGGCAGTCGCGTAGGACTATTTGGATAAATCTGCGTGATCAGTTTGGTGAGAACATGAACAGGTGGGATGACCAACCAACTTCTAATCTTTTCAGGATACTGAGGGAACTGCAACATGGAAGAACCCGAGGCAGCAATACCAGAAGGGTAGCTGTTACTTCCACAGTTCCCCAGAATGACTCTTGTGGCTCCAACAGTGGCTCCAGTTCTAACACTGCACACTGTGCGCAATGCACATGTGGGCATGTTCCCCATAACTAGGGGTGCCCTGCCTCCCGCCAGGGGGAGGAGAGGGATAACAGAGATTACAGAATCTATTGGGATGTGCATATCCAGTGGCCTGGCACTTCACAATTTCGGAAGTACAGGGCCTTGGTTGACACAGGAGTTCAGTGCACCATAATGCCATCAAATTATCAGGGATCAGAGTCTATAACTATTCTGGGAGTCACTGGTGGATCTCAAGAGTTGAGTAAGGTGGAGGTTAATATAAGTTTAACTGGTAAACAATGGAGGAAGCATGCAGTTGTGACCGGATCTGACGCACCTTGTATTTTGGGAATTGATTTTCTGAGAGAAGGGTGTTTCAAGGACCCTAGAGGTTACAAATGGGCTTTTGGAGTAGCTTCTATAGAAATTGATGGACAAAAACTGAAGCTATCTTTTAAGACCTGAGCTTTCTGATGAATCTGCAGTTGTGGGACAACACAAGATACAGGACATTAAATTGCCGGTTGCTTCTCAGACTGTGCATCACAGACAATACAGAACCAACCGTGACTCTTTGTTGCCCATTCAGAATCTGATTTGTCAGTTGGAGAGTCAGAAAGTCATCAGCAAAACTCATTCACCTTTCAACCGTACAGTGTGGCCTGTGCGAAAACAGAATGGAGACTGGCGTCTGACAGTCGACTACCGAGCCCTGAATGAAGTAACTCCACCTATGAGTGCAGCAGTACCAGACATGATGGAACTCCAGTATGAGCTGGAATCCAAAGAGGCCAACTGGTATGCTACCATAGACATTGCTAATGCCTTTTTCTCTATTCCCATAGCAGAGGAATGCAGGCCTCAGTTTGCTTTCACCTGGAGAGGAATCCAGTACACTTTCAACAGACTGCCAATGGGCTGGATCCACAGCTCAGGCATCTGTCATGCAGTAATCCATGATGCTCTGCAGAAAGGTGGTGCTCCAAAACACATTCAGTTCATCGGTGATATCATCGTCTCGTGTAAAAATGCTGAAGAAGTCTTCGACAAAAGGAAAAAAGTCATTGACATTCTGCTAAATGCAGGTTTTGCCATCAAGCAAGACAAGGTGAAAGGGCCTACCACAGAGATTCAGTTTCTGGGAGTGCAGTGGCAGGATGGACGCCGACACATTCCAGTGGATATGGTAAATAGAGTCTCTAACATCGCAAATCCTACAAACAAGCAAGAGTCCTCATGTTTCTTGGGGATAGCGGGATTTTGGAGACTGCACATTCCTGGATACAGTCAGATTGTGAAACCTCTGTATGATGTGACTCGAAAGAGAAACAATTTCCACTGGGGACCTGAACCACAAGCAGCTTTTGACCAGATAAAGCAAGAGGTAGTTCAAGCAGTGGGTCTGGGACGTGTCTGAGATGGTCCAGACATTAAGAACATTTTGTACACGGCTGCAAGTGACAATGGTCCAACCTGGTGCTTGTGGCAAAAAGCTCCAGGTGAGACACGTGGATGACCTCTTGGTTTCTGGAGTCGAGGTTACAGAGGTTCAGAGGCTAATTATTCTCCAACAGAAAAAGAGATTTTTGCTGCCTATGAAGGAGTAAAAGCAGCTACTGAATTAATTGGAACTGAATCACAACTTCTCTTAGTTCCCAGATTACCGGTTTTGAATTGGATGTTCAAAGGGAAAGGCTCCACACCACATCATGCCACAGGACCATGCTCACATTCCTAAGAGCAAAGCTACTGAGGAACAGCAACACAACCATCAGGCAGATCTAGCTGCAAGAGTTTCTCAAGTAGACATGGACTCTAATCTTGATCTCGACTGGAAACACCGAGGTGAGATATTCTTAGCTCGGTGGGCTCATGATTCGTCAGGACATCAAGGCAGAGATGCAACATACCAATGGGCTTGTGACAGATCCATAGACATTTCCATGGATGCTATCACACAAAGTCATCCATGACTGTGACATTTGTGCTGCTATTAAGCAGGCAAAACGACTTAAGCCCTTGTGGTATGGTGACAGATGGTCCAAGTACAAGTATGGTGAAGCTTGGCAGATTGACTATATCACTCTACCACGCTCTCGTTCTGGTAAGCAATACGTGCTTACGATGGTAGAGGCAAACACTGGATGGTTGGAGACTTATCCAGTTCCACATGCAACTGCACGCAACACCATTCTCGGTCTGGAGAGACAGATCCTGTGGAGACACGGAACTCCAGAAAGGATTGAGTCAGGCGACGGAACTCATTTCAAGAACAACCTTGTAAAGAACTGGGCAAAAGAGCACGGTATTGAGTGGATATTCCACATTCCTTTCTATGCACCAGCTGCAGGGAAGATTGAATGCTGCAATGGTTTGTTTATGACCACTCTTAAAGCCATGGGGGGTGGATCTTTGAAAAACTGGGAAAAACATTTAGCACAAGCAACCTGGTTGGTAAATAGTAGAGGTTCAGTGAACCGAGCTGGACCTGCACATTCAGATCTGCTACAGAAAGTAGAAGGTGATAGAGTTCCTGTTGTTAGAGAAAAGAATCTGTTAGGTAAAACTGTTTGGGTATTTTCACCCTCAGGAGAGGCTAAACCTGTCCGAGGGGTGGTTTCAGCTGAAGGTCCAGGTCATACTTATTGGGTAATGCAAGAGAATGGTGAAATTCAGTGTATTCCACAAAGAAATTTAACTTTAGCTGAAAGAGTTTAGTTTCAAACTGTTGTGCAGCTGCATAGCGTCCAAAGGAAGAATCAGCGAGGAATCTACGGTGCATAAACCCTGAGAACCCTGAGAGCCCTGAGTCAACTAAGAGACCCTGAGAATCCCTGTTTTCCTTTTCTTCGCTTTGTCGGCAAAGAGATAAACTGTTTTCCATTTTTCTCCTTTCCTGATTTTCTTGGACTTCTGAATCATCTACATCTGAGTATAGCTGGAATGGACTATGAACTTTACTTACGAACTGTAAATATTGTTTTGGATTGGATGGACAGTATGAACAGGCAATGAAATTGTTTAGAAGGGGTGGACTGTGACCGTTTGAGGCTGTGCCTTTAAGAAAGGGACAGTGCTGGGACACTCTGGCTAAATATTTTGGAATATTAATGAAAACAATCAGATATTCTAAACTAATTTAATTTTTAGATTGGTAGAGTGCAGTTTTAAGCTTTGTGCAGCTGGGATTTTTTCTCAGTTCACTCCTTTCCTTCTCCCTTTCCAGCTCGTCTGCTTCTGGGCTCCCTGCCAGAGCGACCTTGAACAGATAAGCAACTATTTAGCGTGAGCCCTACTAAAATTCTGCTTTATTAATTCCTGCCTGTTTTCTCTCTTTCTAACCCTCTTTGGGAAAAAGGGAGATAGGAGGAGAGAAGGGGGTACAGGGGGGGGAACCCTCCTCCAGAGGAGGGAATTTCATTCTTATATTCTTGTTGTTTTTTTTTTATTTCGCTGTATATTTCTGTATATATATTGAAAATACTGTGTATTTTGTGTACATATCTTGTCTTTTCCACATTGCTTCTAAAATATAGCATTTCCCTTTGCTTCTCTGGCTGGGTTAGCTGTGGTTTTTCTTCCTCTTTGTAGGGGAGAGGAGGCTAGGCCTTCTCTCAAACCACCACACAAGTCTAAACGAATTTCATTGGTGGATTGGTAGAATGCAAATTTAAGTTTTGAGTTCAGTTGGAACTTTCCTCAGTTCGCCCCTTTCCCTGTCTTTTCCAGCTTGCCTGCTTCTGGGCTCCCTGCCAGAGCGACCTTGAACATATAAGCAACTAATCCTGCTAATTGGCCTGCTAGAATACTGCTTTATTAATAATTACCTTTTCTCTCTTTCTAACCCTCTTTGGGATAAAAGGAGGTAGGGGGAGAGAGGGGGGTACAAGGGGGAATCCCTCCTACGGAGGAGGGAATTCCGTTCCAGTATTCTTGTTTTTCTTACTTTGCTGTATATTTCTGTATATATATTATAAATACTGCATATTGTGCACATATCTCGCAATTTCCACATTGCTTCTAAAATATAGCATCCCTTCCGCTTCTCCGGCTGAGTTAGCTGTGTTTTTTTTTCCTTTTTGTGGGGCAGGGAAAGCTTAGGCCTTCTCTCTCAAACCACCACAATGCTCCACAGAAGAACAGAGAGTGACAACCAGCTGATGCTCTTTTGGGGAATGGCCACTAGATTGCTCACAGACCTTCTGTTAGGAACCAGTTGTGGTGACCTGATCACCTTTTCTGCCAGGTTAGCTGGTCATTGGAGAACGGGAAGATGCTTTATGAAGAGGCCTCAAGCACAAGCTTTATGAGGAGAGGCTGAGGGAGCTGAGATTGTTTAGCCTGGAGGAGAGGAGTCTCAGGGGAGACCTTATTGCTGTCTACAACTACCCAAAGGAAGGTTGTAGACAGGTGGGGGTTGGTCTCTTCTCCCAGGCAACCAACACCAGAACAAGAGGACACAGTCTCAAGCTGCACCAGGGGAATTTTAAGGTCGAGGTGAGGAGAAAGTTCTTCACTGAGAGAGTTGTTGACCATTGGACTGTGCTGCCCAGGGAGATGGTGGAGTCACTATCCCTGGAGGTGTTCAAGAGGGGATTGGATGTGGCACTTGGTGCCATGGTTTAGTAGTCATGAGGTCTTGGGTGACACGTTGGACTCAATGATCTTTGAGGTCTTTTCCAACCTTATTGATTCTATAATATGATTCTATGAAGTGTAAGTTGTACTTTGTGCAAAGGCTCAGAATTACCTGAACTTATAATTCTGGATACACTACACATCAGAGAGGGATTTTATGCAGGCTGAAATATGAGTTTGTTGATCCCAAGGGGCATATTCTTCCTGCAGTGTGCCCAGGCAGCCAAGAGGGCCAATGGCATCCTGGCCTGCATCAGGAACAGTGCAGCCAGCAGGAGCAGGGAGGTCATTCTGCCCCTGTTGTCGTGGGGTTGGAAGGGTAAGGCCAAGAAGCCTCCTCCCTTCCCCCTTGTAAAGTAAAGGGAAAGAAAATTGAAGGGAAAGGAAAAAAAAACAAACTCACAGCTGAATTAGCAAAGCAGTGGAGCTGTATATTTACAAAGCAATGTAGGATATGCAGGGGAATATATAAAATTTACAATATTTACAATATATACAAATATATACAATAAAGTAACACAGAAATGAGAGTTCCCCCCCCCTGCTGAGGGGGTTCCCCACCTCCGCTCTCCCCCTCTCTCCCCCTTTTCCCCAGAGTGGGTTAGAAAGAGAGAGAAAGAGAAAAAAAAAGTTAGAAGCAGTTTGTGTTAATTGGAAAGGAGTTAATACAGGCCTTATCAAGACTGAAGATAAAGTGCTGGAATTCCCAGGATACCCTCCTGCACTCCCAGTTCAGAAGGTGCTTCCTCCCACTTTACCAATGAAATTAGTTTAGATCATTCTTTTCGTATACCAACCATATTCCCTTTCTTAAGGGGACAGTGTCAACCGGTCACACCTGTACACTGCACTGGTTAGGCAGCACCTCGAGTACTGTGTCCATTTCTGGGCCCCTCAGTTTAGGAAGGATGTTGACTTGTTGGAACGAGTCCAGAGAAGGGCAACAAAGTTGGTGAGGGGCTTGGAACACAAGCCCTATGAGGAGAGGCTGAGGGAGCTGGAGTTGCTTAACCTGGAGAAGAGGATTAAGGAGGGTTCAAGTTTAAATTCCTTGACCTTTGGGTACTTTATAAAAATATACAATTCTATGAATCACAGAATCATTTAGGTTGGAAATGATCTTTAAGATCATCAAGTCTGGCACTGTTAACTCAGCACTGCCAAGTCCACCACTTCAGGCCAACATCTCCTAATTGCATAAATGTGTAGTGTATCACAGAATGAGTTCAGGACTGTGATCAAACCTACTTCCACACAATGCTCACACAGTTTTTGGAAACTTTGTTAGTGTGGTTCTCCAACAGTCTGCAAGCAGTTTAGCAGCCTGAGCAAAGGTGCACAGGACCTTCTCTCACCCAACTGCAATATTCCATGCCTAAATGGACCAACTGAGGGTTGTCCACTCTGTAAAGGGTGTCCTCTGGGTTGCATTCTCAGGCAGCTCACATGGGTTCTTTCCAGCTCTGAGACTTAGTCATTGTGATTTTGATATCTGGGGAAGTCAGACCTTTAAGATCATTTAGTCCAACCTATTAGCTCAGCACTGCCAAGTCCACTGCTAAATCATGTCTGTCAGCATCACATATACATGTCTTTTAAAGCCCTCTGGGGATGGTGACTCCACCACTTCCTTGGGCAGCCTGGACCAGGGCTTGAAAAACCTTTGAGGGAAGAAATTATTCCTAATACCCAACCTAAATCTCCCCTGGTGCAACTTAAGGCTGTCTCCTCTTGTTCTATCACTTCTAACTTGGAGAAAAGACCAACACTCACTCCATCCATTCCAACCTCCTTCCAGGTAGTCATAGAAAGTAATATCTCACTTCAGCCCCCTTCGCTCCAGACTAAGCAAGGTCAGTTCCCTCAGCCACTCCTCACAAGATTTGTGCCTTAGACCATTCACCAGCTTTCTTGTCTTTCTCTGGAGATGCTCCAGTACCTCAATGTCCTTCTTGAAGAGTGAGGTACCCAAAATTAAACCCAGTATTTAAGGTGCAGCCTCCTCAGAACAGAGTACAGCAGCTTCCTTAGTCCTGCTGACCACACCATTGCTGATCCAAGCCAGGATGCTGTTGGCCTTCTTGGCCACCTGAGCACACGGTGGCTCATATTCAGCAGGACCAATGCACCCAGTAGAGGGGTCAATCCCTTCCATAACCCTGCTTTCCAAGTGTGAAGAGACAGACAGTCTCCTAGTAAGAAACCTGCATTATCCATGTCCTCTCTTCAGCACTCAGGGGAAGCTGGATGCCTGACTGCAGCTAGAGGTCTGAAGACACTTCGAGGTTGGGCAGTGCTACACTGGGTGTTGCAATGACTACCCCACTCTCGTGCAACTCTCTCCCACGTCCCACCTGCACCCACACATGGCAGCTCTCCAGGCTCCCAAGCACTCCTGGAAGTCTCAGGATACAGTTTTAGCATTGGGAAATATTTCATCTCGACAAAACAAGAGCCATTTTTCCTGTATGTTTACACAAAAGAAATCACAGGCATGTATGGATCAACTCTATTTATCTGTACAGGATTTTGCCTTACAAGGAACAATAGAAACTTGAATCTGTGGAGCTGCCAAACCACAGCAGAGTGCTTAGGTATTTATTTTTTTTTGGGGGGGGGGAGGTGTTATTTAATTTTTTTGGTTGTTTTGGAAAATGTTGTGCATATGGGAGTTCCTTAACACAGCAAGACAGCAGGCAGCTTCCTGTTATGAAAACAGTCAACAACCTGACATTCAGCAAGCTGACATTCCCCTCACCCTACGTGATAAACAGGGCTGATAAAGATCTGCCACAATAGGTACAATAGCACCCCCTCCATAAAGGAATAGGACATAGAAGGAGCCTCAGTACACAATTATCCCAAGCCATCTCTTCCAGCTTCTTTTATACAGTAGATAATCTCATCCTGCTTTCCATATTTTCCCAACATTAATTCACTTCCCCTCAGGCAGAGGTCACTGTAGGTGCTGGGTGTTTGATACCACTTTCTTGTAGGTCTTTATAGTTCAGCGGCGACGCTCAGTTGAGATTTGAAAACTGTTTACTGGGTTTCCCTTCCTCCTGCCATTCATGATCCCTGTGGTTCAATGCCACAGCTGCTGAGCTCATCTAGCTTGTCCCCAAATTCACCTCCTAAAATGTGAATTGATTTCCAGAAGCAAAACAGAAAATAATGGGAACATCTTCCCCCTTCCTTGAACTTGGTAATGGATGCTGGAGATGCCTTTTTTTACCTCCCTGATTCCCCCACAGTGGGGCTCTGATAAGGCTGCAGGAGAAATATCAAATAATAATAATAATTTCCCACTAAATAATAAGTGATGTACCAGCTTTTCCCCATGGAATGCTCTCCCTTGTCTACATCTTACAAGAAAGCAGTAAATATTCAGATACTGCTGTGTCCTGAAAGCCATTTGGGTACCACCTAGGCAGTGGAAACAGGAAGAAGACAACATAGTCTTCATCTTTGAGATCTTAAAGTAATGACAAGCTCTCCCTGGATGGCAGAAGTCTTTGTGGAGAGGAGGATATGCTCAGTAGCTTGGAAAATTTTGAAGCACTCTTTGGAGGCACAGCTCAGTCCCTTTAGACCTTGACTCTGCTACTCATTCACAAAGAAGCTTCCTCTGAAGCTTCCTTTGGAACCAGCATCCCCATCCCAGCAGCGCAGCTCAAACTCCACTCTAGGAGGAGGTGTGAAGGAAGGTGGACATTTTCCCATGAAAATTTGGGACAGGAAGATTGCCTCCCACATGCAATATCTGACCAGAAGTAGCATTTATTATTGACTTATTGGTTTTGAAGGATCTTTTTGCCAGGCTGAACCTAAAATGGTGGCAGGGGCACACAAGACCAGAAGCTTGGGGCTAGCCCATCAGCAACATCAAGAGTTTGTCCTAGTGCCCTAAGACAGCTGAGGACTACTGATGTGATGCACAGCCTACAACTGTCATGGGCTGTGGTGCCAGTGCCCTGCCTAGTAAGGGAAGCAAGGATCATTGTTTCCTTTGACAAGGAGTTGAAGGACACATTTGTTCAGCAGGTAACCTGTGTGCCATGAGAACATTAAAGCACCCATGACACTTCAGCATGAGGCCACAGCCTGGGGAGCTAGATTCTGATATCAGGGCACCTTCCTCTGATGCTCATGCTGTGCCACTTTGGCTGGACTGACAACAAAGCCCTGTTGCAGGAGCACTGCTGGGCATGTGGGCAGGCTAAGGCATGCATGGAGAAGTATGTGAGTCTTAGTGTCCCTCTGGCAGAAAGGAGCACAAAGCTCTGTGCTTGCTGGTGACAGCTGTTTTACAGGAGCTAAGAATCAGAATCGATTAGGTTGGAAGAGACCTTTAAGATCATCAAGTCCAACTGTTAACCCAGCACTGCTAAGTCACCACTAAACCATGTCCCACAGCTACACCTCTACATGGCTTTTAAATCCTTACAGGGATGGGGACATCACTACTTTCCTGGACAGCCTGTTGCAGGGCTTGACAACCCTTTTATTTATTCTTTATCCTTTCTGGTGTAGAAATAATATTACACTGCAGTATGCCTGTCTGGTTGCAAAAGTAAACTAGAAGTTTCACTGTCATTAATATATAACTCATAGCATATAATATATATGTTATGTTTTATCATATCATATCATATCATATCATATCATATCATATATCATATAATATCAAAATTACAATAGATTAGACTAGATTAGATTAGAAACAGTATATATGATAGTTTATATGCTATATATGATATAATATTTAATATATACATTTAGTTGTGAGACCCCCACCTGGAATATTCTGCCCAGCACTGAAGCCTCCAGTGCATGAAGGATACTGAACTGCTAGAATGGATCCAGAGGAGGGCCATGAAGATACTCAGAGTGCAGAACACCCCTCTATGAGGACATTTAGAGAGAGTTGTGGTTGTTGAGAGTAGAAAAGAAAAGGCTCCATGGAGACCTTAGAGCAGCCTCTTTCAGTACTTAAAGGATACCTATAGGAAACATGGGGCCAGACTTTTTAGCAGGGCCAAATTCATGTCAAGAAGTGCTCAAACAATTTAGCAGTGCAGATGAAGGAATTCCTGTCTGGAGTAATTTACTGGTATGATGCAACCCTTGAGTCCTCAGTGACCTCATCTGGTCACAGTTTCTGATTTATGCTGCTGTTAATTACTATAATTGACTGTTTCCGTCACAGTAGCAACAAGAAGCCTCAGGTTGAAGATGAAATACTTGTGCTGGTTGCTGCTCAAAAGCAGAGCAGGCCATCTCCTCTGATAAAAGGGGCTCCCAACCAAACTGTAACTTGTGAAAAGGAGAACCAACATTCAGAAGGGCAGGGGGAAACGTCAGCAATGACAAGCCACACTCAGAGCTGTGACCTCCTGGTGGTGTGGAGACATGGGGATGGACAACAACATTTAAAGCCAAGAAGAAGACTTTTAAGGACAGATCAGAAGAAGAATGGGAAAAAGCCCAAGAAGGTCCCTGCACTCATGAAGAACCCATTGCTGCCCTGTAGGCATTCATCCCAGTGCAGAAGGGTGTAAAACCTTCTTGGGTTATTCAGAGATCAGGTCATATCCACCCTGGTGGAAAAAGGATGCAGAAGGGTGCAAAACCTTCCCAGGCTACTCAGGGATCAAGTCATATACAGGTGCAAAATTACCCACTAAAGCAAACAGGCTGGTACACAAGTGGCTCATGTGTTACCCTTGAGTTGTTTGCAAGTCCTTCAGCTTCTATATACTTTGTGCCTGGAAGGTGTTAAGCCAAGCAGCTGTGTTTGAGAAGCAAACTCCTCAATGCTTCCTGGGTACCTCATCACTGGCTCAAACGGTCTCAGGATCAACCCCCAAAGTTGCTCTTTACACAGCCTTGTATAGCTGAAGGGCATTTTCCCTCTGCTTATACTGCATAGCTACAGCACATTAGAAATGGAAAAATGGCCATCAGCTCCTCCATGCACCAAAATGCTCAATGCATCATTGGCAGGAGACCTTCTAACACTTTGCTAGTTTTAGGAGGAACCACATGAATAATTTCCATTTGTTCCCTGTAGCTCAGCTCCACCAAGAGTCTTACTCACCTCCTTTGCTCCTCATTCCTTGAGAGGCTTTTTTTTTTTTTTGGTTGTTATTGTGAACACAAAACATGTAGGATTCGCCCTTGTGCCCCATTGTGACCGTTTGAGGCTGTGCCTTTAAGAAAGGGACATTGTGACTGAATGTTTTATAAACAAAGGACAGGTCTAAACTAATTTAATTGGTGGATTGGTAGAAAACAACTTTAAGGTACGAGTCCGGCAGAGATTTTGGGCAGTCTTGCACTTTTTCCCCCTCCTTTCGCAGCTTACAGCTTCTGGGCTTTCGACCAGACTGACCTTGGACTGATAACTGTAAGGCCTGTACTAAACTTACTAATACATTTGTTCTAATTATAACTGCTTTTAATTAACAATTATTCCTTTTCTCTCTTTCTAACCCTCTCTGGGGAAAAGGGGGAGAGAAGGGGGTACAGGGGGGAAAACCCTTCCTCCTGGAGGGGGAGGGGAATCTCATTCCTGTGTTACTTTGTTGTATATTTCTGTGTATATATTGTAAATACTGTAAATTGTGTGTGTATATATATCCTGCAGCCCCGCTTGTAAATACAGTACATTTCATTTGCTAATCCGGCTGTGGTTTTCTTTCTTTGTTTTTTTCCCCTTCACTCACGGGGGGGGAGAAGGCTGAGGCCTTCCCCTCAACCCTCGACACCCATCCAAGAAAAAGAGAGAAAAATAACCCCGAACAATTGCGAAGCTTCCATTTGAGAAATTAATTCGCGAGGGAACCAAGTTAAAAATAAAGTTCTTTGGCCAGCAGCTTTATAAACTCCAGCTATATTCTCTGGAATATAATTCATAAGCACAATATATTTTTTTGTTGTGAATGAGTGTGAACTACCAGAAAAGGAAAGAGGAAACCCCTAATGTAGTCCTGAATAGACCTGTGAAAAAGGATAATAAAACTTGTCCTGGATTTCCTTTAGCAGCAGGTGTTTCCTTTGGAGGTTCTATTCATTCAGACTTTGGACAAAGACACTTTGCCAAATTTCTTTTTCTTTTCTTAATTTTTTTATTCCCCCCCCCCAAAATCATTATTACTATTGTTTTTGTAAACCCAGAGATCAGTTGATCTGAGTGAAGGTGGATTTGTCTGCTTGACCACTGTCTCGCTCACTGGTTAGGCCACACCTTGAGTCCTGTGTCCAGTTCTGGGCCACTCAGTTTAGGAAAGATGTTGACTTGCTGGAAGGTGTCCAGAGAAGGGCAACAAAGCTGGGGAGGGGTTTGGAGCACAGCCCTGTGAGGAGAGGTTGAGGGTGCTGAGGTTGCTTAGCCTGGAGAAGAGTAGGCTCAGGGGAGACCTTATTGCAGTCTACCACTACCTGAAGGGAGGTTGTAACCAAGTGGGAGTTGGTCTCTTCTCCCAGGCAACCAGTACCAGAACAAGAGGACACAGTCACAGGCTGCGCCAGGGGAGGTTCAGGTTGGATGTTAGGAAGAAGTTCTTGACAGAAAGAGAGATTGGCCATTGGAATGTCCTGCCCAGGGAGGTGGTAGAGTCACCATCACTGGAGGTGTTTAAAAAGAGACTGGATGAGGCACTTGGTGCCATGGTTTAGTTGATGAGATGGTGTTGGATGATAGGTTGGGTTCAATGACCCAAGTTCTTTTCCTGCCTGGTCTATTCCATTCCATTCCATTCCATTCCATTCCATTCCATTCCATTCCATTCCATTCCATTCCATTCTCATAGTCCCACAAGGTCAACAGGGGCAGGTAGAAAGGTGTTACCACGCCACTCAGGTCAATGAGTTTCCTCAAGCATTCAAGGCTTGAAGGCTCTAAATTTTCATTTTAAATAAAGCACTCATCCTTCCTGGTGAGCTGCTGCTAAGACATCCACTCCTATTTATCTCCAAATCTTTAGCAGCACAGTAGCTGTGGATGGGGGAGTACAGCTGCTCAGCCTCACCAGGCAGGGCTCACCAAGCAGGTAACATGAAGCACTGACTGATGCCCAAGAGCTGTTAGCCAGCAAAGGTCTGCACTGTCCAGAGGGTCACAGAGACCCTTCAGCTCTCAACAGTTCTCCAGATGACACCAGGAGAAGCCAACAAAGCCTTACCTTCTCTCCCAAGCTCTTTCCCCATCCAAAGCCAGCACTGTCCAACTCCGTCCATTCTCCCCATTCCCATCCCTACATCTTATTCCAGGACACATCTGGAACGTGTTACAGTATGGGGCCAGTGTTTTTCAGTGGTGCCCAGTGATAGGACAAGGGGCAGCAGGCATACAACAGAACAGACAAGGGTCCACCTAAACATAAGCAAAAAAATCTTCTTTATTTTGAGGGTGACAGAGCACTCGGAACAGGCTGCCCAGAGAGGATGTGGAGTCTCCTTCTACAGGGAGATTTCAAACATCCTGTGCAATCTGCTCTAGGTGAACAGGCTTTAGCAGAAGGATTTGACTCAATGATCCCCAGAGGTCTCTTCTAGTGCCCACCATTCTGTGATTAGTTCCCTATGGTCCATGTCTCCCATGTCCTATGCTGATTCCTCTAACCCCTTGTTATTCCAGCATCATTCATGCACTACACTCATCTCCTGTCCTTTCCACTCAGATCACTTCTGCCTTTCTTAGAAGACCTCTCTGTCATCCACTGCCTCAAGATGAAATTTATCATCCGTGTCTTCAGAGCCCTGCATGATGCTGCCCCTTTCCTGCTCATTCTTCCTTCTTCCTTCCTTACATACAAGTGGCAAATGCCCTCTCTGAGCACAGAGCTGCTGACAACGTCAGTTCTGAGGGAAAGAGGTGACAAGTCTAGGAAACAACCACCAGCCTCTGCAGGCCTCTCGTGCACAATTTGGACAGTGGTGTTGGCTTGAGTAACAGCTTAGCAAAAAAAAACAAACCCACAACCAAATTATGTTTATTTGTCCCATTGTTCCCAGGAATTATTAAACACGCAGCACAGAACGAAGCAAATCCCTGGGCAAATGTAGTCACTGACAGGTGTTCAATGTCATTGTTACCAGCACTGGGATAAACCTGTGCCAAATTCAGAACATTAAATACAGGGATAGGCAGTTTCATAGTTTCATAGTTTCATTCAGGGTTGGAAGGGACCACAAGGATCATCTAGTTCCAACCCCCCTGCCATGGGCAGGGACACCCCACACTAGATCAGGCTGGACAGAGCCTCATCCAGCCTGCTCTTAAACACCCCCAGGGACGGGGCCTCGACCACCTCCCTGGACAACCCATTCCAGGGTCTCACCACTCTCATGGTGAAGAACCTCCTCCTCACATCTAGCCTGAATCTCCCCACCTCCAGCTTCATTCCATTCCCCCTAGTTCTATCACTGCCTGAGATCCTGAGAAGTCCTTCCCCAGCCTTCCTGTAGGCCCCCTTCAGATACTGGAAGGCCACAATTAGGTCACCTCGGAGCCTTCTCTTCTGCAGACTGAACAGCCCCAACTCCTTCAGTCTGTCCTCATAGGAGAGGTGCTCCAGCCCTCTGATCATCCTCGTGGCACTTCTCTGGACACGTTCCAGCACCTCCACATCCCTCTTGTAATAGGGGCTCCAGAACTGGACACAGTACTCCAGGTGGGGTCTCACCAGGGCTGAGTAGAGGGGGAGGATCACCTCCCTCGACCTGCTAGCCACACTTCTCCTGATGCAGCCCAGGATCTGATTGGCTTTGTGGGCTGCAAGTGCACATTGAGAGCTCATGTTGAGCTTTTTGTCCACCAGCACCCCCAAGTCTCTCTCCTCAGGGCTGCTTTCCAGCCAGTTACTGCCCAGCCTGTATTTGTGCCTGGGATTGCCTCAGCCCAGATGCAGGACCCTGCACTTGCTCTTATTGAACTTCATGAGGTTGGCTTGTGCCCACCTCTCCAGCCTGTCCAGGTCCCTCTGGATGGCCTCTCTTCCCTCCAGCGTGTCTGCTGCACCACACAGCTTGGTGTCATCAGCAAACTTGCTGAGGGTGCACTCAATGCCACTGTCCGTGTCACCCACAAAGATGTTGAACAAGACAGGTCCCAGGACTGATCCCTGAGGGACTCCGCTTGTCACTGGCCTCCACTGGGACATGGAGCCATTGACAGCCACTCTTTGGGTGCGGCCATCAAGCCAGTTCCTTATCCATCTAGTGGTCCACCCATCAAACCCATGTGTCACCAGTTTGGAGACCAGGATGTGGTGCGGGACAGTGTCAAAGGCTTTGCTCAGGTCCAGGTAAACGACATCAGTTGCTCGCCCCTCATCTATTAATGTTGTCACCTGCTCATAGAAGGCAACCAGGTTGGTCAGGCAGGATTTGCCCTTGGCAAAGCCACGCTGACTGTTCCCAATCACCTCTTCACTATTCTTCTGAGCGAGTAGTGACTCCAGGAGGATCTGCTCCATGATCTTTCCAGGCACAGAGGTGAGACTGACTGGTCTGTAGTTCCCTGGTTCCTCCTTCTTACCCTTTTTGAAGATGGGGGCAATGTTTCCCCTTTTCCAGTCTGTGGGGACTTCCCCAGATTGCCATGACTTTTGAAATATAATAGAGAGGGGTTTAGCAACCTCATCTGCCAGTTCTCTCAGTACCCATGGGTGTATCCCGTCGGGTCCCATGGACTTGAACACTTTCAGGTTCTTCAGGTGATCATGAACCTGATCTTCACTTACAATGGGCAGTTCTTCCTCCCCGTCCCTGGCATTGTCTTCCATAACATCAGGAGTGTGGCTAGAGGCCCTTGCAGTGAAGACTGAGGTAAAGAAGTTATTGAGTACCTCAGCCTTTTCCTCATACATCTCCATTCAAACATTCTTTTCCATCCCTCTACCAGCAACTGTCCTCAGAGCAGCACCCAAAACCTATTTGCTGCCATCACCTTATCCTGTACCTGAACATCCTAAAAATGTACTCAAACCTCTTGTGAAGCAAAGTTGGTGATAGGTAATGTTGCAGGACAACCCAATCCTGCAGGACCTCCAAAACCATCAGCCTTCACTTACCATGGGCTGCTAAAGGCCATTTCTTCATTAAAAAGAAATTAGTGATTTTAAGTTATTTAATCTTTTCCCAGAGTTTAGCAAAGTTTTTTTTCCTACAGCCCAAGCTGGTTGCAGATAGGATTTCACACAATGATATTTCAATCACTTCCTCTGGGATACTCTTTCCAACAATGTGGATTTCTTGCCTGTAGAAGAATTCCCAGGGACTGAGTTGAAGTTTTCCTTCACCCTTGAAATGCATCCCTTCAAACAGCTTCACACCAGGAACTTCCCTCCCTTCTCATTGAGCCATTGAGGAGCTATAGCATTCTCCAGGGGCAAGTGTCCAAGGCAGTGAATAAAATCTGGACTGCAAATCTTGAAAACTCAGACCTATAGTGATCCTATTACAGTTCAAAGAAGCCCACTGGGGAAATAAAATGTAGCATGTTTTATCCTGTTCATCTTTTGCCAGCTCAGGGGGTATTCTTTTAGTACTGCTAGAGGGAGAGCAGGAAAATCCTGGTGACACACAGCAGAATTGTTCCATTGCCTGGGTTTTCTGTATATGTATCACAGATGATTTGTTAAGATTGTACAAGAAGCCTTCTGCTAATCACTTTTTTAGTGTTAGGTATAACAAAACTTTGTTGTGTTGAACATCAAGAAAGTGGTGCTGTTGGAATTATAGAATAGCCTGGGTTGAAAGGGACCTCTAAAGGTCATCTAGTCCAACACCTTTGGGCTCCATTTGGATGAAACTTCCACCTAGAGTGCTATGCCCAGCTCTGGAGTCCTCAGCACAGGAAAGATATGGACCTGCTGTAGTGGATCCAGAGAAGGCCACAACAATGATCAGAGTTCTGGAATCCCTCTGCTGTGAGGAGAGGCTGAAAGAGTTGGGATTGTTCAGCCTGGAGAAGAGAAGGTTCAAGGGAGACCTTATAATATCTTTTCAGTTCCATTTGGGGGCAATTTTTTTTAGCAGGACCTATTGCAACCAGTCAAGGGGTGATGGGTTTAAACTAAAAGAGGAGAATTTCAGGCTAGATAGAAGGCAGCCATATTTTACATTGAGGATGATGAGACAGTAGCACAGGCTGTCCAGAGATGGTAGATGCCCTATTCCTAAAACCACTCTAGGCCAAGTTGGACAGGGCTTTGAGCAACCTGCTCTAATTGAAGATGTCCCTGTTGACTGCAGTGAACCTGGCCTAGATGACCTTGAGTACACCTTGAGTACTGTGTCCAGTTCTGGGCCCCTCAATTTAAGAAGGACATTGAGACTCTTGAATGTGTCCAGAGAAGGGCAACGAGGTTGGGGAGAGGCCTCGAGCACAAGCCCTACGAAGAGAGGCTGAGGGAGCTGGGGTTGCTTAGCTTGGAGAAGAGGAGGCTCAGGGGAGACCTTATTGCTGTCTACAACTACCTGAAGGGAGGTTGTAGCCAGGAAGGGGTTGGTCTCTTCTCCAAGGCAACCAGCACCAGAACAAGAGGACACAGTCTCAAGCTGTGCCAGGGGAAGTTTAGGTTTGAGGTGAGGAGAAAGTTCTTCACAGAGAGAGTTGTTAGCCATTGGAATGTGCTGCCCAGGGAGGTGATGGAGTCACAATCCCTGGAGGTGTTCAAGAGGGGATTGGATGTGGCACTTGGAGCCATGGTTTAGTAGTCATAAGGTATTGGGTGATAGGTTGGACTTGATGATCTTTGAGGTATTTTCCAACCTTATTGATTCTATGATTCTATGCCCTTCAAAGGTCCCTTCCAACCCACACTGCTCTATGATTCATCTCCCCATGTGCAGGCAGAGGTTCATGAATTCCTCTGGACCCCATCCTAGGCTTGACTCTACTGCGTAGCTCCTTTGCACAACCCATGCCCCTCTAATTGCGCATGCACAAGCACACACACACAGAGACCCATTTTTCCCTTGACCACACAGACAACAGCAAACACCTGTGAACAGAAAGCTGACCACAAGCTTTTAGGATCTGCTTCTCATGGGCTAAGGAGGGGGTTGCTAATCCCTTTCTTGTTGGATTCGGTTTATTTTATTTTGCTCTTTACTCTCTCTGTCTCTCTCTCTCTGCAGCTCCTGATGAAGCCCCAGAACAGAGAGCTTTCGAAAGCATGAAGCAGATAAAGCAGTAAATTAGCTAAGGCATGGGTCACTGTGACAGGAAAAGAAGATAAGGAATAGACTGACAAGAACTGTTAGGATAAGCATGATTCAGAGCCAACAAGGCCAAACTAACACTCAGAACATCATCAGCAACCAAGCCAGGCACACCGGGAATTGACCAAATTAGGAAAGGAGTTCAAAAGTTTAAGGAGGAAGACTCATCAGGAAACCCCTGCCCATGATGAAGGCCACCGGAATGACCACCAAGAAGATCGTCAAAAGAGATGCCCCCGCCCACGCTCAGCCTACACCATACCCCACATGAATATGTATGCAAAGAAATGATTATGTATAAGATCTGATGCAATACTACATCCAAAGCTGTATAAAAGGCATGCTTTTGTTACGGGACAGGCAGAAATCCATTTAGTGATTTCTCCAACGCGTTGCCAATAAAATACCTCCTGTCTATCTGACTTAAACTGAGTCTCTTAGGCAGTTATTCTCGCCTTTTGGGGCAAAATTCGGCAGCATTTTCTGGCGAGCCAGCCAGAGACATACAGGAGGGGTCCTCACCGGGACCCTCTGGGCGCCCCTGACGACTTTTTGTCAGAAGAGACCCCCCCAGACCAGCGCTCGAAGGATTACCAGCATCTCCTGCTCCAAACAAGAGGTATTTTAATTGTTTACTGGTTTTGGGATAAAGCGCTTTGACTGGGAAACAGGGACCAGACGTGGTCACCTGGTGGGAAAGCCCGGGGACGCCCTGGCAAAGTCCCAATTGAGGGGTTCGAGTCCCCAGCTGGAAAATAAGGGGGTTCGAGTCCCCCAACTGGAAAATAAGAGTGTTTGTTAATCGGGTGTATGATTCTCTTAATGTCGTTGCTTTGTTTCTGAAGAGATACATTTGTGTCACACTTTGTCTAACATTGTTATGTGTCTGCAAGAATCTCGCAATTTAGTAAGACTCGAGTTTGAATTTCGGGATGAGGACTTGGTATTTTGTGTTAACTGTAATCTTTTTTTAGTGTGTAAGAATTTACTGTGATTATCTTTTGCAAACCTACCTTGGTTCACAGCTGTGGTAAAAGCAGTGTACTCTGATAGATCGGACAGCTGTGTGCCAGCGACATCTTGTGGTAAAGCAGTATACTCTGATAGACCGGAAAGGTAGGGCAGTTTGAATGAATGTGTGGGGGTGATTGAATGAGACGCGGCATCGCTGCGAAGTGAGAGGGAGTCCCAATCCGCATTTCCTGTTCTTCGCGAGAAGCCAGGTCGGAGACGGACAAAGCGATTGGAAATTGTGTGCATGAAGTATTAAAAGATAGAGCTTACATAGTGTATATAGTGCTCGCGGGAAAAAGAGACTGTTCCGTTAAACAGAGAGCGCAGATACAGGGAACAGCCATGGGAGGTCGACAGAGTAAGGACATAAATATGAAAACCCCTTTAGGATGTATTCTAAAGCACTGGAAGGACTTGGGAGGGACTCCAGGGGGGGAGCATAAGTAAAAAGACACTCCTTAAATATTGCACACAGTGGTGGCCATTGTATAAGTTAGATGACAATGAGAAGTGGCCACCGGAGGGAACAACTAAATATAACACTATTTTACAATTGATGATCTTCCTCCGCCGGCTCAATAAATGGGATGAGGTGATGTATGCAGACATGTTCTTCACTCTAAGGAATAAACCTGAGTGGCAGAGAGAGTGCGGAATTAATGTAGCCCCTCAGGATCCTCTGGTACTAGCTCTGGAAAGGGATAAGAAGGGTCCAAAGCCGGAGGAACGTTGCTGTGATGCATGTAGTATTGGACAGCAGTGTCTCAAGCTAACAAGAAGAGATAGTGGAGAAGAGAGCAAAATAAGCCTGGGAGAATACCATCCATTTGCTCCAGGGTGGGAAGGGTCTCTTCCCAGGCCAAAAGAGGAACAAGGGGATCCTAGCCCATTAAAGGAACTGGAGCGATGGTGGAAATCTAAGTTTGGGCGCAGCCCTCCGAGGGTAGACAACAGTTGGGAGGAGGGCAGTCCATTAAAATCGGGAATTGACGAGAGGAAAAGCAGCCCTCAGGGACTAAATACTCCACAGGGGTCAGGGAGCTACATGGATGCTGAGAGCCCACCCAGATTAGAAGTCGAAAGGGAGGAAGGCAGCCCGTCAGGAGCAGAGAGCCGAAGGGAGACACTTAGCCTGCCCGAGCTCAGTCAATATGGGGGTAACAACACATCCAGAAGTGGAAACGTTAGTAAAATAAAACCAGCACACCAAGGACTGGGGACAAAAGTAATTCACTGGGAAGCGGCGTCTCTGAATTTAAATATAGTGAGAAGGATGATAACGAGACATGCAGAAAGGGGGGCAGGGAACCACTTAATATAGTAATTCAGATAAAGGATGAGAGAAGTGGGAGGGAAGCAGAGGATGAGAAGGACAGCAGCCCGGGACAGGATAGGAGTCGGCAGATACAAAAAGGCAACAGACGCAGGATGAAAACCGTATGGATTGTGTAATGGAGATAAAGGAAAGAGGAAGAACAGGGAGTGGGGAAGAGGAAAGAGAAGAGAAAGAATAGGGGAGACGTTGGGGCACAGGAAGGAGATCCAGGGAAAGAGATCGGTCACTCGTATTATACGAGATCTGTGGCACAAGGGGAAGCAAAGCAAGGAGAGGAAGGGAACCATACGATAGCTCCTCTCTGAGAAGTTGTACCAATGGTAGGGGAAAAGACTAGAGTAAAAGTACCGTTCTCGACAAGTGATTTGAACAGTTGGAGGGATGAGGCAAGGAATTTCAGGAGAAACCCTGAGGGAGTAGCGAAGAGGTTTGAATTAATGGCAAAGAATTTAGATATTGATTGGGAGGATATAGAAGTGATGCTGTCAGAGTTGACAGATACAGAAAGGGAACTCGTATTGGAAACAGGAAAGCGACATGCTCAGGTATTATCAGGAAGACTAGAAGATAATTTTCCCAGCAGTAAACCAGAATGGGACCGGGCAATCCAGAGCACTATCAACAGTTAGTGCAGTATAGAAAACTGATAGCGATGGGCTTGCGTAATGCGATCCCTAAGGCTATAAATTGGTCAATGCTATATGACGTCAGGCAGGGAAAGGATGAGACCCCATCAGAGTTTTTGGATAGACTTAGGGTAGCAATGAGACAATACACACCCTGGACCCAGCAACAGAAGAAGGAAACAGCACTTGTTAGGGTTGATGATGGGACAGAGTAACCCAGACATTAGAAAGAAATTACAAAAACTTGAGCATCCAGCAAATAAAAACCTAGAGACACTGCTAAATGAGGCATGGAAAGTATACAATAATAGAGATTGAGGAGAAGAAAAAGGAGGACAAGAGAATAGCTCGAGTAGTTGCTGTAGCAGTGGCAGCTCAGAAGACAGGTTACTCGGAACCTGGAACCAGGGGAAGAGGTAGAGGCAACCCAGCAGGAAGGGGAGGAAGGCTCCAACCCCACCCAGCTAGAGTAGGGCCAAATCAATGTGCATACTGCCTACAGATGGGACACTGGAAGCGGGAATGCCCCCAACGAAGGGAAAGGTTAATGGCCACTACTACTACCACACATCAGAATAGTGAATGAGGAAGACCGGTGGGCCGTACCTAGCAGACCCACTGGTTAAAATAGAGCTAGGGAAGATAAAAGGAATTGAACTTTTTGATTGATACAGGAGCAACTTTTCGGTTTTAAATCAGGAATTGGTACCTAAAAGTGAAGAATTTGTACAAGTTGTGGGAGCAACAGGCCAACCAGAAAAGGCTTACTTTTTGAAACCCATTAAATACAAAATTGGGAAACAAATGGGAATTCATCAGTTCCTGTATTTACCAAATTCGCCTAAGCCCTTATTGGGAAGAGACTTATTGGAGAACTTGGGAGCCATAATAAAGTTCAACAAAGACAAATTGGAATTACAAGTGAATGAGGAACAACTGATTACAGCTCTAAGCCTGACATCAGTAGCCTTTTACCATCAGACTGAATGGGCTTCTCTTTGCCCCTGGATTGACGCAGCAGCATGGCCACAGATAGTAGGCTGAACATGAGCTAGCAGTGTGCCTAGGTGGCCAAGAAGGCCAACGGCATCCTGGCCTGCATCAGGAATAGTGTGGCCAGCAGGAGCAGGGAGGTCATCCTACCGTGTACTCAGCACTGGTTAGGCCACACCTTGAGTCCTGTGTCCAGTTCTGGGCCCCTCAGTTTAGGAAAGATGTTGAGTTGCTGGAAGGTGTCCAGAGAAGTGCAACAAAAATGGGGAGGGGTTTGGAGCACAGCCCTGCGAGGAGAGGCTGAGGAAGCTGGGGTTACCCTGGAGAAGAGTAGGCTCAGAAGAGACCTTATTGTTGTCTACAACTACCTGAAGGGAGGTTGCAGCCAGGTGGTCTCTTCTCCCAGGCAGCCAGCACCAGAACAAGAGGACACAGTCTCAAGCTGTGCCAGGGGAGGTTTAGGCTGGAGGTGAGGAGAAAGGTCTTCACAGAAAGAGTAATTGGCCATTGGAATGTGCTGCCCAGGGAGGTGGTGGAGTCACCATCACTGGAGGTGTTTAGGAAGAGAATGGATGGGGTGTTTGGTGCCATGGTTTAGTTGATTAGATGGTGTTGGGTGATAGGTTGGAATTGATGATCTCAAAGGTCTTTTCCAACCTGGTCTGGTCTATTCTATTCTATTCTATTCTATTCTGTTCTGTTCTGTTCTGTTCCGTTCTGTTCCATTCCATTCCACTCCATTCCCACACATGGGGCCATCATTCTCAGGAAGTAACAGCATCCAGGCAAAGATCACTCAGATGCTTGCAGTTTAGGGGTGCCAAACTGAAGGCCTCTTCAGAGGACCTGGCTTTTCCACTGAACATCTGGTCTTTACATGATCTGCACAGAAGTATTCCAAGGGCAAGGCCTCATTATGGTTTGTTTCACCTTTTGTTAGGCCACTGATGATCTCCATTGCTGCCTGTTATAAATGACTCCAGGTAGAAGTTTTTGGTAACAGATTTATTAGCACTAAAAGATCATAAAAAGCCAATAAAAGCAATAAAAGCAAGCAAAGCAACCGGTTGGGCATGTGAGGGTACAAAACTTCACCCAAAAAAGCAACCTTACAATAGTTTTCTTCATCTTATATAGTTCCATCATCTACATAAGCAAACTTATGCTAAATAGAAGGCAGGCATATGATACTGAGTCTTAGAATAGGTGGTCAAATCCCTTCTCCCTACATTCAGTGTGGTAAGGGTCAAAGCATCCACTTTCACGCATGCCCAATTGTGCAGGCTTCTTATCTGAAGAAAACAAATTCCTAGTTCTGAATGTTTATCATTAAGACAGCTCCTTCTCAGCCGTGATATCTCCTATTAACCAGACAGTATCCTTGCAAGTCTGCAAGATAGGTTTCTTTCCCTTTACCCTCTAAACAGGCCTCACAAGATCCTGACCCTTAATCCCAGTGCACTCTAAGTCTTATAATTTTAACACAAATCACCAGTATATTCATCACAATCCCCCATTTTCTTTTTGTCACCATTGATTTGTGTTAAAATTTCTAAATTTTTCAATACTTCTTTAACTGGATCATGACTAGGTTCATCTGTTCTGATCACATTCTGATCATAACCATCTGCTTGTAACTTATTGGCATAAACAATTTTACCTAGAGGTCTTACCATTTTAAAACAACAATTACAATGAATTACACAGATCAGTATTACAATTATTCCAACAGGTATTACAAGCAATTGTTTAAAGCAACTTATATTCGATAAGCAAGAAGTTAACTTATCCCATATTTCTTTAAATCCACAAGAAGTATCATCCAAAGAAATTTGATGTAATATTTGATTGTGATCTACAATCACTTAACATAACTACAGATTAACATAACTACAACAGCTTACATTTATGACTACACATACAACATGTAAGAAATCCAAAACCAACCTATTTTCAGTAGATACTTTTGAGAGACTATTGACTTCAAGCTGTTGAGCTTTTGTTGCGTCTATGCTTGCATTCATCATAATTTCAGCTGTAGCAGAAAAATTTACCATTGCTTTTTCAAGTTCACTAACCCCAAGCCAAGGTAGAAACCTCCTAGCAAAACTATGAAACTTGCTATGCCTGGTTGGAAGTGGATTTGCTCCCCTCTTGGTTCTTCTTGCAAAGTTCCTGAGAATTTCCTGTGGCTGATTTACTATAAAGATATGAGGATAGGCCAGTCCTATAGCACATCTTCCTTACCCACCTAAGGGTAATACCTTATAAGCATTTTTACCACATATCCAATACCATCCTGACCCAATAGGTATCAGCCATCCTTTAGGTATGTGTCCTTTCTTTCTGGTCTGATCATGACTCCCCATATTTCCTTCTTCCTAACTAATAAATTGTGAACACTTTGATTACTGTCCTATAAAAATTACATTCCCACATCCAGGGTCAGTCCTGTTTCCCCTTTATTCCTGCCTATAGTTGTCTCCCAACATCGCTGGATACAAGGTACAGGCATATCTACAGCCAAGGGTTCTTCAAATTGTAATCTCCCCCTTAACTGAGATTGTGGAATCTCGGTACAATCCTCAAGTTGCTGGGCTTTTGGAATGCTTTTTGTATTTCTGTTACATCAGGAAAGACTGTCCCTATCAAAGGAAACCTGTGTGCTGAATTCTCAGGTAGCTGGGAACATATCCAACAGTAAAAGGACACTACTGCCTGTCTGCTGCAGGCTTAAACCCACGACCCTGGGATTAAGAGTCTCATGCTCCACTGACTGAGCTGACTGTGCTCCCTTTCAACAACTGCAGATAAGTGTTCTGTTCTCATACCTTTACTTCAAATGATGTTATAATCTTAGTTCCATAATGGCCTTTCAACCTACCTATCATTACTAATATTAGAAGAGAATTTATCCACACATGGGAACATGGTCTTTGATTTTGATTGGACTCCTTATACAAAAATAGGGTTAGGATCAAGATTAGGCTCCACCAGTATATGTTAACTCTGCCTCCTTAGCCTACTGGGTGCAACCAGCAGCCAGGTGTCATGTCTTCTTGGCAGCAGTTACATTCTTCAGGAGCCCCGCAGATTCCTTAACCCACTTTAAGATTTCATTCGGAGTCTCTTCTCTACTTCCTCAGTTAGCTTGTTTACCATTTCCCATTGTGCTTTTGTTATTTCAATTCCTCTTCCCTCAAAATCCTCTACAATAATTTTTCTTATGTCTTCCTTACTTTTTTTCCTTCTACTAACCCTTTCAATTTCAAAAACCTGATCTCCTTCTATGATCAGGTGACTGCCTGGTGGATGTGGGGAAGCCTGTGGATGTAGTCTACCTGGACCTCAGCAAGGCTTTTGACACTGTTCCCCACAGCAAACTCCTGGCCAAGCTGTCAGCCCATGGCTTGGACAGCAGCACTCTGAGCTGGGTTAGGAACTGGCTGGAGGCAGAGCCCAGAGAGTGGTGGTGAATGGTGTCACATCCGGCTGGTGGCCAGTCACTAGTGGTGTGCCCCAAGGATCAGTGCTGGGCCCCATCCTCTTTAACATCATTATTGATGATCTGGATGAGGGCATTGAGTCCATCATCAGTAAATTTGCGGACGACACCAAGCTGGGGGCAGGAGTTGATCTGCTGGAGGGTAGAGAGGCTTTGCAGAGGGACCTGGACAGATGGGCAGAATCCAACGGCATGAGATTTAACACATCCAAGTGCTGGTTTCTGCACATTGGTCACAGCAACCCCATGCAGTGCTACAGGCTGGGGTCAGAGTGGATGAAGAGTGGCCAGGCAGAGAGGGACCTGGGGGTGCTGGTTGATGGCAGGCTGAACATGAGCCTGTAGTGTGCCCAGGCAGCCAAGAGGGCCAATGGCATCCTGTCCTGCATCAGGAACAGTGTGGCCAGCAGGAGCAGGGAGGTCATTCTGCCCCTGTATGCTGCACTGGTTGGGCCACACCTCAGTACTGTGTCCAGTTCTGGGCCCCTCAGTTTAGGAAGGATGTTGACTTGCTGGAGCATGTCCAGAGAAGGGCAACAAAGTTGGTGAGGGTTTGGAACACAAGCCTTATGAGGAGAGGCTGAGGGGCTGGGGTTGCTTAGCCTGGAGAAGAGGAGACTCAGGGAAGACCTCCTTGCTCTCTACAACTACCTGAAGGGAGGTTGTAGACAGGTGGATGTTGGTCTCTTCTCCCAGGCAGCCAGCACCAAAACAAGAGGACACAGTCTCAGGCTGCACCAGGGGAGGTTCAGGCTGGATGCCAGAAGAAGTTCTACACAGAGAGTGACTACCCACTGGAATGGGCCGCCCGGGAGGTGGTGGAGTCACCACCACTGGAGGTGCCCAGGAGGAGACTCGATAGGGTGCTTGGTGCCATGGCCCAGTTGATCAGGTGGGCTGGATTGGTTGATAGGCCGGACGCGACGATCCCGAAGGTCTCCTCCAACCTGGCCTACTCCATTCTATTCTATTCTATTCTATTCTATTCTATTCTATTCTATTCTATTCTATTCTATTCTAATTGTTCTTGGTATCCCTAACTAAAAATTTCTCTAGCCTTTATTTCCCACTTATGCCAATCCCTTTCAAGAATTTTCCATGGAGATTTAAATCCTTTTTCGTTAACACAAAAAAAGATCTCTATATTTATCAATCCAAACTGCCTATTTTTGGGCCTACTTTTACAGTTTTACAGTTACAGCATTCAGGACAAAATACTCCTCAATTATAAGAGATACAAGACCATTTCTTACAACATTTAAAACATTTACAAGTTACCCATCCCCCATGAGTTCTATGATGTTTTATACACAGAATGAAATGGGGATATTCCTCAATGTTCTCTTGCAACGCAGATTCAATATCACATGCTATTGCATATATTTCAGGAGGTGGGTCTGTCTTGTAAGTTCCGGAGTTTTCAGACTGAGATGTTACAGTATTGCATCGAGTACTTATCTGTCAGCACTAACTGCAGTCTCGGAGATGCTTCCAATTGTGATGAATATACTGGTGATTTGTGTTAAAATTATAAGACTTAGAGTGCACTGGGATTAAGGGTCAGGATCTTGTGAGGCCTGTTTAGAGGGTAAAGGGAAAGAAACCTATCTTGCAGACTTGCAAGGATACTGTCTGGTTAATTGGAGACATCACGGCTGAGAAGGAGCTGTCTTAAAGATAAGCATTCAGAACTAGGAATTTGTTTTCTTCAGATAAGAAGCCTGCACAATTGGGCATGCGTGAAAGTGGATGCTTTGACCCTTACCACACTGAATGTAGGGAGAAGGGATTTGACCACCTATTCTAAGACTCATTGTCATATGCCTGCCTTCTATTTAGCATAAGTTTGCTTATGTAGATGATGGAACTATATAAGATGAAGAAAACTATTGTAAGGCTGCTGAGGAGGTGAAGTTTTGTCCCCTCCCAAGCCCAGCGCGCTGCTTTGCTTGCTGATATTGCTTTTATTGCCTTTTTACGACCTTTTAGTGCCAATAAATCAGTTACCAAAACTTCTACCTAGAGTCATCTATAACAAATGGTGCTTTGGCCGGGAATCGTCTGAACCTTCACATCTTTTGAACTGCAAATGAAGGGGCGCCCCACAGCATTTTCTGTGGCTTCATTGTAGTCAAGAGACGGAAAGGTCAGCACGATCAGAACTCAATAAAGGCAAGCAAAGAAATTTTTAATTTTTTTTTCTTTTAATCTTTTTTTATTTTATTTTATTTTATTTTCCTTTTTTCTTTTTTTGGTGTTGTTTTGTTGTTTGACGTCCAATTGGAGGACGTGGACCCCGTAAAACTTCGTATACAAGATCCAAGCAACGACGACCACGGTGGTGAGAATACCGCTTGGGGGGGGAAGGATTCGGCTACATTTGTATTCGGCTACCATAGTTTGAGTGTTTGAGTCCGCTGTTTCAGGTTCTGCAAGGGGGGGGGTGCGGTGGATCTGGCGCGGTGGCTCTGGCTGGTAAAGAAGAGGGGTATTCACGAGTAGGAATTATTTTGATTATTTCGCTTGCATGATTATTTGTGGTATTGTTCCACTTGCATGAGTATTTGTGGTTTATTCCACTTGCATAAGTATTTGTGGTAGCCAGGAATTGTATTCATGAGTAGGAATAGTTTATACTGTTCCACTCACATGAGTTTTTGTAGTAGCCAGGAATTGTATTCGTGAGTAGGAATTGTTTAGACTGTTCCACTCACATGAGTATTTGTGGTAGCCAGGAATGGTATTCCTGAGCAGGAATTATTTGGATTTATTTTTTTTAGTTTTTTATTTTAGTTTTATTTTATTTTAGTTTTATTTTATTTATTTATTATTTGTAATATTTGTGGTAGTCAGGAGACAATGGGACAAAAGAAGAGTAAGTCATCAAAGCAGGGTGGAGAGAAGGCTTTACCTTCTATTCCTCCAGAGAGTCCATTAGGGCTGCTCATTCAATACTGGGAGGATGATGGACAGAGAAAAGGGAAATCAAAAGAAAGAATGATTCACTACTGTATGGAGGTATGGCCAAAAGAACCATTAAGACCACATGTGTTTTGGCCTATTTTTGGATCTTCTGAGGATTGGATTTATCAAGCCTTAAACTTACATGTGAACTCTAAAAAGCCTTTTAATCAAGAAGAGAGTGAGTATGCTGACATTTGGATTAGAGCTTCACAGCCTTCTCCTGTTCCAATACTGGCATTAAAAGCTGAGGATAAGGATAAGAGCAAAGAAAAGGAGGAGGAAAAATGGGAACCCTTGGACAACTTACCACCACCTTCTCGCCAGGATAGGGGTCGTCAGAATCCCCCAAATCCTCCTCCTCCCCCTCCTTCACCTCCCCAAACAAGAGGTAGGGCTAGGAATGACAGGAATGACAGGAATGAACAAGAGGGAGGCATTGTAGGATTACATCCACTCAGAGAAGTGCCTATGGGGGGGCAGCAAGGAGGAATAGGGTTTGTGACTGTACCTCTCAGTACATCAGATGTCCGCAGTTTTAAGAAAGAGATGGGTACCTTGCTGGATGATCCCTTAGGTGTAGCTGAGAGACCTGGACCAATTTTTGGGTCCCAATACATATACTTGGAAAGAGATGCAGTCTATTTTGAGTATTCTATTCACTGCAGAGGAAAGAAACATGATTAGACAGGCTGGTATGAGAATATGGGAAAGGCAGAACCAGGGGGGGCCACCAGGAGATCAAAAGTGGCCTAATCAAGACCCTGGGTGGGACCATCAGCAGCCCCAAGGGAGACAGAATATGAGTGACCTGAGAACTATAATAATACAAGGAATTAGGGAAGCTGTTCCTGGAGGACAGAATTTTGATAAAGCTTTTAGTGACCAACAGAGGAAGGATGAATCTCCTACTGAGTGGATGGAAAGATTGAAGAGAAGTTTGCAGATGTATTCTGGAATAGACCCCAATTCTGCAGTTGGAGTGACCCTTATCAGGACACAGTTTGTAGCAAAATCATGGGGAGATATTAGGAAGAAGTTGGAAAAAATCGAGGACTGGCAAGACAGGGGATTAGAAGAGTTACTATGGGAAACTCAGAAGGTATATGTGAGGAGAGATGAAGTTAAACAAAAAACAAAAGCTAAGCTGTTTCTAACTGCTGTAAGAGAAAGTCAGAAACCACAGGAAATAACACGGGAGTGGAAATGGGATAACAGGGTTCAGAAAAACGAAGTCCCTACTTGTCATTACTGCAAAAAGAAGGGACATATTCAGAAAAAAT
The DNA here is from genome assembly GCA_011125475.1 of Melanerpes aurifrons. NCBI lineage: Eukaryota > Metazoa > Chordata > Aves > Piciformes > Picidae > Melanerpes > Melanerpes aurifrons. Next base: position 495,667 of record WWNC01000130.1, read on the forward strand.
GTAGACAAAAGGAGAAAGATGAGAAAATGTTTAAGGAAGATTAGGGGTGTCAGGGGCTGTATATTTTGGGGACAAGAACATCAAACGAGCCCTTGATAAAGTTACTAGTAGGTCCCCAGAAGGAGGAGGTGACCTTTTTGGTTGATACAGGAGCAGAAAAATCGACTATACAGAAGATTCCTAAGGGGGTTGAGGAAGGAAAAAAAACAGCAACAGTAATTGGAGCAAAAGGGGAACCTTTTAAGGTGTCACTGCTTGAAAATATAGAAATAGAATCGGAAAAAAGGATTTGTCTAAATGATTTGTTAGTTGTTCCAGAGGCTGAATACAATCTCTTAGGAAGAGATTTAATTATAAAATTGAAATTGAATTTAGAGAGTCAAGAAGATGGTTTGAGTGTTCGATTATATAAGTTAACTGCAAAAGATGAAAAGGATATAAGTCCAGAAGTTTGGTATGAATATGGGAGTAGAGGAAAAATTGATATGGATCCAATTAAAATTCAAATAACAGACTCAAGTAATCCTATACGTATAAAGCAATATCCTATACCATTAGAAGGGAGAAAAGGTTTGAAACCTATTATAGATGAATTAATAAACAAAGTAACACTAGAACCCTGTATGTCTCCTCACAATACCCCAATCTTACCGATAATCAGATGGAACTTATCGTTTAGTACAGGATTTAAGAGCAATAAATCAGAGAACATTAACTAAATTTCCTGTAGTAACAAATCCATATACATTGTTGAGTCATTTGACCCCAGAATACACTTGGTATAGTGTAATAGATTTGAAAGACGCTTTTTGGGCTTGCCCCTTAGACAAGGACTCAAGGGATTTATTTGCCTTTCAGTGGGAAGATCCTGAAACAGGAAGAAAACAGCAGTTAAGGTGGACTGTGTTGCCTCAGGGGTTCACAGAATCACCAAATTTATTTGGACAGACTTTAGAAAAACTATTACAAGGTTGGGAAATTCCAGCAAATATTAAACTCCTGCAGTATGTGGATGATCTGTTGATAGCAGGAAGAGATGAGGAAGAAACTCGGTCAGCCACAATACAGCTGCTAAACTTTTTGGGGGAGAACGGGCTTAAGGCTTCAAAATCAAAACTGCAGTTTGTAGAGCAGGAGGTGAAATATCTGGGACATTGGTTAAGTAAGGGTAAAAAGAGGTTGGACCCTGAAAGGGTGTCAGGAATATTAGCTTTAAGGGCTCCTGAGTGTAAAAAAGAAATCAGGCAGCTACTTGGACTTCTGGGGTACTGTCGATCATGGATAGAGGGATACAGCGAAAAGGTGAAATTCCTGTATGAGAAATTGACCCTTAGTAATATCAAGTGGAGTCCAGAGGATGATGAGCGACTGGATAACATAAAAAGAATGTTGATTGAAGCCCCTGTTTTAAATCTGCCTGACGTGGAGAAACCATTTGACCTTTTCGTAAGCACATCTAACCACACAGCATATGGAGTGTTAACCCAGGATTGGGCTGGAAGTAAGAAACCTGTAGGGTATTGTTCCAAGTTGTTAGATCCTGTAAGTAGGGGATGGCCAGCTTGTTTACAAGCCTTAGTGGTGGCAACAGCATTATTAGTAGAAGCAGCACAGAAAATAACTTTTCATGCTCCTTTGAGAGTATACACTCCACATAACATAAGGGGGTGCTGCAACAAAAAGGCAGAAAAATGGCTAACAGATAGCAGAATTTTGAAATATGAGGCTATTTTAATGGAATCACCGGAACTTGAGCTTAGGACTACCAAAGCTCAGAATCCTTCACAGTTTCTGTTCGGAGAACCACCAGAAGACTTACAGCATGACTGTATAGAGATAATTGAGTTACAAACTAAAATAAGACCAGACTTAAAGGACTTTGAGTTGGATGATGGAGAGCGACTATTTATAGATGGGTCTTCCAGGATAGTGGAGGAAAAAGAAAATCAGGATATGCCATCGTAGATGGAGAAATGAGGATAGTTGAATCAGGTCCTTTAAGTGCCAGCTGGTCAGCCCAAGCCTGTGAACTGTATGCTCTACTCCGAGCATTAGAGTTGTTAAAGAACAAATCAGGGACTATCTATACTGACTCTAAATATGCATATGGGGTAGTGCATACCTTTGGAAAACTTTGGGAGGAAAGAGGATTAATAAATACTCAGGGAAAGGGGCTTATACATCAGGAGTTAGTGGTAAAAGTCCTTAAAGCCTTAAGGGGTCCTAAAAATATTGCAGTGGTTCACATAAAGGGACATCAAAGGGGATTAGAATATCACATTCGTGGAAACAATGCTGCAGATAGTGAAGCAAGGAGTGCTGCCTTAAGGAATCAGGGAAGAGATCTGAAGATTTTACACTTAGAACAAGAAAACCCAGAAAAAGCTGAATTAAAGGTTTATCAAGAGGAAGAATTGAACAAAAGAAAAGAAATGGGGGCCACCCTGAAGGAGGGAAAGTGGAATCTTCCAGATGGAAAGGAAGTGTTACCCAAAGCTTATGCTAGGGTAATTATGAATTATGAATAGGTTGCATGCTCATACTCATTGGGGTTCTAAGGCCTTGGGAGAGGCCTTCCTTAAGCAGTATGCCTGCATTGGAGTATACGAGATAGCGAGACAAGTAACACAGGGGTGCTTGACATGTCAGAAGATAAACAGAAAAACATTCAGACAGGCAGCAATGGGAGGGAGGAGATAGCGAGACAAGTAACACAGGGGTTACACAATGCCAATGGTAAACATTTAATCCAAGACATTCGTGTCTCCACCATCAATTTCATTAACTCCTGTTTTATGGTCTGATTCACCCTCTCCACCCGTCCGGAACTCTGAGGGTGCCACGGAGTATGGTATTCCCACCTAGTTCCCAAGGCTTGCATTAATAATTTCACAACCTTAGAAGTAAAGTGTGTCCCTTGATCTGAGTCAATTACTTGGATTATTCCATATCTTGGAATCACTTCTTCTAATAACACTTTTGCTACAGTCTGTGCTGTAGCCCTTGCTGTAGGGAAAGCCTCCACCCACCAGGAGAGGTGATCTATTATTACTAACAAATACTTAATTCTCCCTATTTTAGGTAATTCAGTAAAATCTACCTGTATCTTTTCAAATGGTCTTACAGCCACTTGCCTTCCTCCCATTGCTTGACATGTCAGAAGATAAACAGAAAAACATTCAGACAGGCAGCAATGGGAGGAAGGCAAGTGGCTGTAAGACCATTTGAAAAGATACAGGTAGATTTTACTGAATTACCTAAAATAGGGAGAATTAAGTATTTGTTAGTAATAATAGATCACCTCTCCTGGTGGGTGGAGGCTTTCCCTACAGCAAGGGCTACAGCACAGACTGTAGCAAAAGTGTTATTAGAAGAAGTGATTCCAAGATATGGAATAATCCAAGTAATTGACTCAGATCAGGACACACTTTACTTCTAAGGTTGTGAAATTATTAATGCAAGCCTTGGGAACTAGGTGGGAATACCATACCCGTGGCACCTCAGAGTTCCGGACGGGTGAGAGGGTGAATCAGACCATAAAACAGGAGTTAATGAAATTGATGGTGGAGACACGAATGTCTTGGATTAAATGTTTACCATTGGCATTGTGTAACCCCTGTGTTACTTGTCTCGCTTTATCTCCTCCTCCCATTGCTGCCTGTCTGAATGTTTTTCTGTTTATCTTCTGACATGTCAAGCACCCCTGTGTTACTTGTCTCGCTATCTCGTATACTCCAATGCAGGCATACTGTTTAAGGAAGGCCTCTCCCAAGGCCTTAGAACCCAATGAGTATGAGCATGCAACCTATTCATAATTCATAATTACCTAGCATAAGCTTTGGGTAACACTTCCTTTCCATCTGGAAGATTCCACTTTCCCTCCTTCAGGTGGCCCCCATTTCTTTTTTCTTTTGTTCAATTCTTCTCTTGATAAACCTTTAATTCAGCTTTTTCTGGGTTTTCTTGTTCTAAGTGTAAAATCTTCAGATCTCTTCCTGATTCCTAAGGCAGCACTCCTTGCTTCACTATCTGCAGCATTGTTTCCACGAATGTGATATTCTAATCCCTTTGATGTCCCTTTATGTGAACCACTGCAATATTTTTAGGACCCCTTAAGGCTTTAAAGGACTTTTACCACTAACTCCTGATGTATAAGCCCCTTTCCCTGAGTATTTATTAATCCTCTTTCCTCCCAAAGTTTTCAAAGGTATGCACTACCCCATATGCATATTTAGAGTCAGTATAGATAGTCCCTGATTTGTTCTTTAACAACTCTAATGCTCGGAGTAGAGCATACAGTTCACAGGCTTGGGCTGACCAGCTGGCACTTAAAGGACCTGATTCAACTATCCTCATTTCTCCATCTACGATGGCATATCCTGATTTTCTTTTCCTCCACTATCCTGGAAGACCCATCTATAAATAGTCGCTCTCCATCATCCAACTCAAAGTCCTTAAGTCTGGTCTTATTTTAGTTTGTAACTCATTATCTCTATACAGTCATGCTGTAAGTCTTCTGGTGGTTCTCCTAACAGAAACTGTGAAGGATTCTGAGCTTTGGTAGTCCTAAGCTCAAGTTCCGGTGATTCCATTAAAATAGCCTCATATTTCAAAATTCTGCTATCTGTTAGCCATTTTTCTGCCTTTTGTTGCAGCACCCTTTATGTTATGTGGAGTGTATACTCAAAGGAGCATGAAAAGTTATTTTCTGTGCTGCTTCTACTAATAATGCTGTTGCCACTAAGGCTTGTAAACAAGCTGGCCATCCCCTACTTACAGGATCTAACAACTTGGAACAATACCCTACAGGTTTCTTACTTCAGCCCAATCCTGGGTTAACACTCCATATGCTGTGTGGTTAGATGTGCTTACGAAAAGGTCAAATGGTTTCTCCACGTCAGGCAGATTTAAAACAGGGGCTTCAATCAACATTCTTTTATGTTATCCAGTCGCTCATCATCCTCTGGACTCCACTTGATATTACTAAGGGTCAATTTCTCATACAGGAATTTCACCTTTCGCTGTATCCTCTATCCATGATCGACAGTACCCCAGAAGTCCAAGTAGCTGCCTGATTTCTTTTTACACTCAGGAGCCCTTAAAGCTAATATTCCTGACACTTTCAGGTCCAACCTCTTTACCCTTACTTAACCAATGTCCCAGATATTTCACCTCCTGCTCTACAAACTGCAGTTTTGATTTTGAAGCCTTAAGCCCGTTCTCCCAAAAAGTTTAGCAGCTGTATTGTGGCTGACCGAGTTTCTTCCTCATCTCTTCCTGCTATCAACAGATCATCCACATACTGCAGGAGTTTAATATTTGCTGGAATTTCCCAACCTTGTAATAGTTTTTCTAAAGTCTGTCCAAATAAATTTGGTGATTCTGTGAACCCCTGAGGCAACACAGTCCACCTTAACTGCTGTTTTCTTCCTGTTTCAGGATCTTCCCACTGAAAGGCAAATAAATCCCTTGAGTCCTTGTCTAAGGGGCAAGCCCAAAAAGCGTCTTTCAAATCTATTACACTATACCAAGTGTATTCTGGGGTCAAATGACTCAACAATGTATATGGATTTGTTACTACAGAAATTTAGTTAATGTTCTCTGATTTATTGCTCTTAAATCCTGTACTAAACGATAAGTTCCATCTGATTATCGGTAAGATTGGGGTATTGTGAGGAGACATACAGGGTTCTAGTGTTACTTTGTTTATTAATTCATCTATAATAGGTTTCAAACCTTTCTCCCTTCTAATGGTATAGGATATTGCTTTATACGTATAGGATTACTTGAGTCTGTTATTTGAATTTTAATTGGATCCATATCAATTTTTCCTCTACTCCCATATTCATACCAAACTTCTGGACTTATATCCTTTTCATCTTTTTGCAGTTAACTTATATAATCGAACACTCAAACCATCTTCTTGACTCTCTAAATTCAATTTCAATTTTATAATTAAATCTCTTCCTAAGAGATTGTATTCAGCCTCTGGAACAACTAACAAATCATTTAGACAAATCCTTTTTCCGATTCTATTTCTATATTTTCAAGCAGTGACACCTTAAAAGGTTCCCTTTGCTCCAATTACTGTTGCTGTTTTTTTCCTTCCTCAACCCCCTTAGAATCTTCTGTATAGTCGATTTTTCTGCTCCTGTATCAACCAAAAAGGTCACCTCCTCCTTCTGGGGACCTACTAGTAACTTTATCAAGGGCTCGTTTGATGTTCTTGTCCCCAAAATATACAGCCCTGACACCCCTAATCTTCCTTAAACATTTTCTCATCTTTCTCCTTTTGTCTACATTTTTTCTGAATATGTCCCTTCTTTTGCAGTAATGACAAGTAGGACTTCGTTTTTCTGAACCCTGTTATCCCATTTCCACTCCCGTGTTATTTCCTGTGGTTTCTGACTTTCTCTTACAGCAGTTAGAAACAGCTTAGCTTTTGTTTTTTGTTTAACTTCATCTCTCCTCACATATACCTTCTGAGTTTCCCATAGTAACTCTTCTAATCCCCTGTCTTGCCAGTCCTCGATTTTTTCCAACTTCTTCCTAATATCTCCCCATGATTTTGCTACAAACTGTGTCCTGATAAGGGTCACTCCAACTGCAGAATTGGGGTCTATTCCAGAATACATCTGCAAACTTCTCTTCAATCTTTCCATCCACTCAGTAGGAGATTCATCCTTCCTCTGTTGGTCACTAAAAGCTTTATCAAAATTCTGTCCTCCAGGAACAGCTTCCCTAATTCCTTGTATTATTATAGTTCTCAGGTCACTCATATTCTGTCTCCTTGGGGCTGCTGATGGTCCCACCCAGGGTCTTGATTAGGCCACTTTTTGATCTCCTGGTGGCCCCCCTGGTTCTGCCTTTCCCATATTCTCATACCAGCCTGTCTAATCATGTTTCTTTCCTCTGCAGTGAATAGAATACTCAAAATAGACTGCATCTCTTTCCCAAGTATATGTATTGGGACCCAAAAAATTGGTCCAGGTCTCTCAGCTACACCTAAGGGATCATCCAGCAAGGTACCCATCTCTTTCTTAAAACTGCGGACATCTGATGTACTGAGAGGTACAGTCACAAACCCTATTCCTCCTTGCTGCCCCCCATAGGCACTTCTCTGAGTGGATGTAATCCTACAATGCCTCCCTTGTTCATTCCTGTCATTCCTGTCATTCTAGCCCTACCTCTTGTTTGGGGAGGTGAAGGAGGGGAGGAGGAGGATTTGGGGGATTCTGACGACCCCTATCCTGGCGAGAAGGTGGTGGTAAGTTGTCCAAGGGTTCCCATTTTTCCTCCTCCTTTTCTTTGCTCTTATCCTTATCCTCAGCTTTTAATGCCAGTATTGGAACAGGAGAAGGCTGTGAAGCTCTAATCCAAATGTCAGCATACTCACTCTCTTCTTGATTAAAAGGCTTTTTAGAGTTCACATGTAAGTTTAAGGCTTGATAAATCCAATCCTCAGAAGATCCAAAAATAGGCCAAAACACATGTGGTCTTAATGGTTCTTTTGGCCATACCTCCATACAGTAGTGAATCATTCTTTCTTTTGATTTCCTTTTCTCTGTCCATCATCCTCCCAGTATTGAATGAGCAGCCCTAATGGACTCTGGAGGAATAGAAGGTAAAGCCTTCTCTCCACCCTGCTTTGATGACTTACTCTTCTTTTGTCCCATTGTCTCCTGACTACCACAAATATTACAAATAATAAATAAATAAAATAAAACTAAAATAAAATAAAACTAAAATAAAAAACTAAAAAAAATAAATCCAAATAATTCCTGCTCAGAATACCATTCCTGGCTACCACAAATACTCATGTGAGTGGAACAGTCTAAACAATTCCTACTCACGAATACAATTCCTGGCTACTACAAAAACTCATGTGAGTGGAACAGTATAAACTATTCCTACTCATGAATACAATTCCTGGCTACCACAAATACTTATGCAAGTGGAATAAACCACAAATACTCATGCAAGTGGAACAATACCACAAATAATCATGCAAGCGAAATAATCAAAATAATTCCTACTCGTGAATACCCCTCTTCTTTACCAGCCAGAGCCACCGCGCCAGATCCACCGCACCCCCCCCCTTGCAGAACCTGAAACAGCGGACTCAAACACTCAAACTATGGTAGCCGAATACAAATGTAGCCGAATCCTTCCCCCCCCAAGCGGTATTCTCACCACCGTGGTCGTCGTTGCTTGGATCTTGTATACGAAGTTTTACGGGGTCCACGTCCTCCAATTGGACGTCAAACAACAAAACAACACCAAAAAAAGAAAAAAGGAAAATAAAATAAAATAAAATAAAAAAAGATTAAAAGAAAAAAAAATTAAAAATTTCTTTGCTTGCCTTTATTGAGTTCTGATCGTGCTGACCTTTCCGTCTCTTGACTACAATGAAGCCACAGAAAATGCTGTGGGGCGCCCCTTCATTTGCAGTTCAAAAGATGTGAAGGTTCAGACGATTCCCGCCAAAGCACCATTTGTTATAGATGACTCTAGGTAGAAGTTTTGGTAACTGATTTATTGGCACTAAAAGGTCGTAAAAAGGCAATAAAAGCAATATCAGCAAGCAAAGCAGCGCTGGGCTTGGGAGGGACAAAACTTCACCTCCTCAGCAGCCTTACAATAGTTTTCTTCATCTTATATAGTTCCATCATCTACATAAGCAAACTTATGCTAAATAGAAGGCAGGCATATGACAATGAGTCTTAGAATAGGTGGTCAAATCCCTTCTCCCTACATTCAGTGTGGTAAGGGTCAAAGCATCCACTTTCACGCATGCCCAATTGTGCAGGCTTCTTATCTGAAGAAAACAAATTCCTAGTTCTGAATGCTTATCTTTAAGACAGCTCCTTCTCAGCCGTGATGTCTCCAATTAACCAGACAGTATCCTTGCAAGTCTGCAAGATAGGTTTCTTTTCCTTTACCCTCTAAACAGGCCTCACAAGATCCTGACCCTTAATCCCAGTGCACTCTAAGTCTTATAATTTTAACACAAATCACCAGTATATTCATCACAATTGGAAGCATCTCCGAGACTGCAGTTAGTGCTGACAGATAAGTACTCGATGCAATACTGTAACATCTCAGTCTGAAAACTCCGGAACTTACAAGACAGACCCACCTCCTGAAATATATGCAATAGCATGTGATATTGAATCTGCGTTGCAAGAGAACATTGAGGAATATCCCCATTTCATTCTGTGTATAAAACATCATAGAACTCATGGGGGATGGGTAACTTGTAAATGTTTTTAAATGTTGTAAGAAATGGTCTTGTATCTCTTATAATTGAGGAGTATTTTGTCCTGATTGCTGTAACTGTAAAACTGTAAAAGTAGGCCCAAAAATAGGCAGTTTGGATTGATAAATATAGAGATCTTTTTTTGTGTTAACGAAAAAGGATTTAAATCTCCATGGAAAATTCTTGAAAGGGATTGGCATAAGTGGGAAATAAAGGCTAGAGAAATTTTTAGTTAGGGATACCAAGAACAATTAGAATAGAATAGAATAGAATAGAATAGAATAGAATAGAATAGAATAGAATAGAATAGAATGGAGTAGGCCAGGTTGGAGGAGACCTTCGGGATCGTCGCGTCCGGCCTATCAACCAATCCAGCCCACCTGATCAACTGGGCCATGGCACCAAGCACCCTATCGAGTCTCCTCCTGGGCACCTCCAGTGGTGGTGACTCCACCACCTCCCCGGGCGGCCCATTCCAGTGGGTAGTCACTCTCTCTGTGTAGAACTTCTTCTTGGCATCCAGCCTGAACCTCCCCTGGTGCAGCCTGAGACTGTGTCCTCTTGTTTTGGTGCTGGCTGCCTGGGAGAAGAGACCAACATCCACCTGTCTACAACCTCCCTTCAGGTAGTTGTAGAGAGCAAGGAGGTCTTCCCTGAGTCTCCTCTTCTCCAGGCTAAGCAACCCCAGCTCCCTCAGCCTCTCCTCATAAGGCTTGTGTTCCAAACCCCTCACCAACTTTGTTGCCCTTCTCTGGACATGCTCCAGCAAGTCAACATCCTTCCTAAACTGAGGGGCCCAGAACTGGACACAGTACTCGAGGTGTGGCCCAACCAGTGCAGCATACAGGGGCAGAATGACCTCCCTGCTCCTGCTGGCCACACTGTTCCTGATGCAGGACAGGATGCCATTGGCCCTCTTGGCTGCCTGGGCACACTACAGGCTCATGTTCAGCCTGCCATCAACCAGCACCCCCAGGTCCCTCTCTGCCTGGCCACTCTTCATCCACTCTGACCCCAGCCTGTAGCACTGCATGGGGTTGCTGTGACCAATGTGCAGAAACCAGCACTTGGATGTGTTAAATCTCATGCCGTTGGATTCTGCCCATCTGTCCAGGTCCCTCTGCAAAGCCTCTCTACCCTCCAGCAGATCAACTCCTGCCCCCAGCTTGGTGTCGTCCGCAAATTTACTGATGATGGACTCAATGCCCTCATCCAGATCATCAATAATGATGTTAAAGAGGATGGGGCCCAGCACTGATCCTTGGGGCACACCACTAGTGACTGGCCACCAGCCGGATGTGACACCATTCACCACCACTCTCTGGGCTCTGCCTCCAGCCAGTTCCTAACCCAGCTCAGAGTGCTGCTGTCCAAGCCATGGGCTGACAGCTTGGCCAGGAGTTTGCTGTGGGGAACAGTGTCAAAAGCCTTGCTGAGGTCCAGGTAGACTACATCCACAGGCTTCCCCACATCCACCAGGCAGTCACCTGATCATAGAAGGAGATCAGGGACAGTGCTGGAACACTCTGGCTGAGTGTTTTGGAATAATAACAAAAATAATCAGATATTCTAAATGAATGTCATTGGTAGATTGGTAGAGTGCAGTTTTAAGTTTTAGTGCAGCTGGAATTTTTTTCTGTTTCTCTCTGTCCTGCTTTTCCAGCCTGTCTGCTTCTGAGCAGCCGGAGTTCTGACCTTGGATAAAGATAAGCACTAATCCTGCACTAATAGGCATACTAAAATTCTTTTTTCTTAATAACTACCTTTTTCCCTCTCTAACCCTCTTTGGGGAAAAAGGGAGGTAGGGGGAGAGAGGGGGGGTACAGGGGGGAAACCCTTCTCTGTCCGGAGGAGGGAATTTCATTCCTGTATTCTTTTTTTTTCCCTTGCTGTATATTTCTGTATATATATTGTAAATACTGTATATAGTGTGTATATCTAACCTGCCTTTCCACATTGCTTGTAAAATATAGCATTCCTTCCGCTTTCTCCGACTGAGTTAGCTGTGGGGTTTTTTTTCCTCTTTGTGGGGGAGAGAAAACTAGGCCTTCTCTCTCAACCCACTACAAGGGGAATGAAGCTGATGAATGTACTGGAGCACAAGGCCTATGAGGAGCTGCTGAGGGAACTAGGGTTGTCTAGCCTGAAGAAAAGGAGGCTCAGGGAAGACCTTCTCTCTCTCAACAACTACCTGAAAAGAGGTAATAACCAGATGAGGTTTGTTTTTTTTCCCCAAGTAACGAGCAATAGGACAAGAGGAAATGGCCTCATTTTGCATCAGGGAGAAGTTTAGGTTGAATATTAGGAGAAATTTCTTTCCCAGAAGTGTTATCAAGCCCTGGAACTGGCTGTCCAGGGAAGCAGTGTATATTTGCCACCCCTGGATAGATTTAAAGGACTTGTAGATGTGGTGCTGAGGCATGTGGTTTAGTGGTGGGCTTGGCAGTGCTAGGTGAACAGTTGCACTTGAGGATCTTAAAGTTCTCTTCCAACCAAAATGATTCCATGATTCTCTGTAAAGGTACCTTTGGTGTGAACATCGCTGAGCTGTAACAACCTTCACAGAGAATGACAGGGGATTGCACTGGTTTTGAAATGACAGTTTTCCTTTTTTGTCACCCTTTACAAAGCCCTTTACATCCTCCAGGATGGAGGATAAGAGTGCAACATCTCCCAAGCTCTGTGGTTGCTCCAGGAGCATCTCAGTCTCTCAGGGTGTCCTTGACTCCTTGTGGAAGCCAGCTTTTGTGCTGGGACTGATTGTACTCATGGGATATACCTTCTATCCCTTTGTCTCATTTCTCTTTCCCTTCAACTCAAGGTGCTTTGATACCTTCATGATCAAGTTTTCATTTCTTAATGAATTTTGAATTTCATTAGCACAATATCACAGAATCACAGAATGTTAAGGGTTGGAAGGGCCCTTGAAAGATCATCCAGTCCAACCCCCCACCCCCTGCCAGAGCACCAAGAGGAACACATCCAGGTAGATTTTGAATATCTCCAGAGAAGAAGACTCCACAACCCCCCTGGGCAGCCTGTTCCAGTGTTCTGTCACCCACACAGTACCACAGGATGTTAGGGGTTGGAAGGGACCTCCAACGATCATTGAGTCCAACCCCCCTGCCAGAGCAGGACCATAGAATCTAGCACAGGTCACACAGGAATGCATCCAGGTGGGGCTTGAAAGTCTCCAGAGAAGGAGACTCCACAACCTCTCTGGGGAGCCTCTTCCAGAGCTCTGTGACCCTCACAGTGAAGTAGTTCCTCCTCATGTTGAGGTGGAACCTCCTGTGCTGTAGTTTAGATCCATTGCCCCTTGCCCTATCACAGGGTGCAACTGAGCAAAGCTTGTCCCCTGCCTTTTGACCTCCAACCTTCAGATATTTACAAACTTTTATTAAATCCCCTCTCAGTCTTCTCTTCTCCAGGCTAAACAGCCCCAGGTCTCTCAGCCTCTCCTCATAGGGCAGTGCTGCAGTCCTTTCATCATCCTGGTAGCTCTCCATTGAACTCTCTCCAGCAGATTCCTGTCCCTTTTAAACTGGGGAGCCCAAAATTGGATGCAATATTCCAGGTGAGGTCTCATTAGGGCAGAGTAGAGGGGGAGAAGAACCTCCCTCAATCTGCTGGACACACTCCTCTTAAAGCACCCCAGGATCCCATTGGCCCTCAGCCTCTAACTACAGACATCTCATGCTGCATGAGATGACCAGGCCTGTTCCATCTGACCACCAGTTGCTAGCCCAGAAGACATCTCCCACGTCATACCTGCCAGAGGCTGCAGATGTCTCAGATGCTACAGGACATCCACATGGCACACTACTGCATGTGGGCCACTGTGTCAAACACCTCATGTCTGTGGCACAGACATCTACACCTGAGGGAGGTGTTTAGCTTCCCATTAACATCAGTAGAAACCCATCCATCACAGTCAGTGAAGTGAGTCACCAGACTAAATGCAGGCTTCTGATTTAGGATGAGGTAAATCACCAGCTCTACCATTTACTACGACTTTGAAGGAAATAGTAGGAACATAAAGATCAGATATAAACCCATGTGCCTAAAGCATCTTAAGGAGGAAAAAATGAGCTACAATTAGCAGCATCACAACTAGTATTGGACTGCAGCCCTTTTCTGTCTCCTCCAGTGAGCAGGGGAAGTTTAGGCTTGAGGTGAGGAGAAAGTTCTTCACTGAGAGTCATTAACCACTGGAATGGACTACCCAGGGAGGTGGTGGAGTCCCCATCCCTGGAGGTGTTCAAGAGGGGATTGGATGTGGCACTTGGTGCCATGGTTTAGTCATGAGGTCTGTGGTGATGGGTTGGACTTGATGATCTTTGAGGTCTTTTCCAACCTTGGTGATTCTGTGATTCTGTGATACCTTCTGGTAGGGAGTATGTGAATCCATGAGAGCCCAAAGGGCTCTCTTAGACCTTAAGGGCTGTAACATCCCAGACTGCCATCACAGCATCCATCTTGGTAAATGCACTTTTCCTATGACAAGTCTGTGGTAGTTTTAGGCTGTGCCTGGAAAATCTTCCACAGACAGAGTAGGAAAGTGGTAGAATGTAAATAAGTTACCACTGAATGGAAAAGGAAAATAGTGGTAAAGTCTAAATAACACCATTGGGCTGATTGCCAACCTAAAGAGATGCTCCAAGTAAACAAATCACCCATCTCTCTCCACAGATAACAAAAACAACTAAGTGGCCACTTCAAGCTAGATACTAAACTTTTAGCTAGACAAACAACTCTTAGAATTAGAATTAGAATTAGAATTAGAATTAGAATTAGAATTAGAATTAACCAGGTTGGGAAAGACCTTCAAGATCATCGAGTCCAACCTATCACCCAAACCAGTTTCTTTCCTGATAGATACATAAACTGGAATGTGCAAACTACTCTGTGATGTCCCTACCACATCCAAGCGCCGGATTCTGCACATTGGCCACAGCAACCCCATGCAGTGCTACAGGCTGGGGTCAGAGTGGTTGGAGAGTGGCCAGGTAGAGAGGGACCTGGGGGCACTGATCAATGGTAGTCTGAACATGAGCCCAGGCAGCCAAGAAGGCCAATGGTATCCTGACCTGCATTAAGAACAGTGTGGCCAGCAGGAGCAGGGAGGTCATTCTGCCCCTGTACACTGCACTGGTTAGGCCACACCTCGAGTACTGTGTCCAGTTCTGGGTCCCTCAGTTTAGGAAGGATGTTGACTTGCTGAAGCATGTCCAGAAAAGGGCAACGAAGTTGGTGAGGGGTTTGGAACACAAACCCTATGAGGAGAGGCTGAGGGAGTTGGGACTGCTTAGCCTGGAGAGGAGGAGACTCAGGGGTGGCCTTATTGCTCTCTACAACTACCTGAAGGGAGGTTGTAGACAGGTGGATGTTGGTCTCTTCTCCCAGACCGCCAGCACCAGAACAAGAGGACACAGTCTCAGGCTGTGCCAGGGGAGGTTCAGGCTGGATGTTAGGAAGAAGTTCTATACAGAGAGAGTGATTGCCCATTGGAATGTGCTGCCCGGGGAGGTGATGGAGTCACCATCAATGGAGGTGTTCAGGAGGAGACTTGACAGGGTGCTTGGTGCCATGGTTTAGTTGTTTAGGTGGGTTGGATTGGTTGATGGGTTGGACGCGATGGTCTTGAAGGTCTCTTCCAACCTGGTCTATTCTATTCTATTCTATTCTATTCTATTCTATTCTATTCTATTCTACCACTTCCCTGTCTCTGCACCATCCAGATCCTCTAATATTTAGGCACTTAATTCACCCTCACTTCACCAAACCTTACACTAACTTACTGACCACCAAAACACCCTTGGACCTGTCTGACTCAGAGGAAAGACAGCTGCACCACGGCACAAGGTTTGCAGTATGAGAAACATAAAGCAAGTTTTGTGTGGCTTCATGCTGGAGGATGCCACACTATGGTATGAGATCTTCCAGGCTTGAATACAGCTAAGCATTTATGAATCCATCCATAATACTAAAACTTGGGGTTGTGACATCCTGTGCAGAGACTAAAAAACAACTAACACAGACACACACACACGCACAAAACTCCAAACCACAAAAATAAGTAAATCCCTATCCCAAAAGAAGGAGTTTGTGCCATCTAGAGATCAAATTTTTCAACTACAGTCACGACTGAAAAAGGTAAGCCAGGATTTCACCTCTCGTAACTACATGCATGCAAGTAGACAGGTATATAGCTATGCACATGCACTTCTTCCTTGTGGCCGGTTGACATCCCCTTAAGAAAGGGAATGTGGTGGACGGAAGTTGGTAAACGGAAAGAATAATCTAAACTAATTTCATTGGTGAAGTGGGAGGAAGCACCTTCTGAACTGAGAGTGCAGGAGGACTATCCTGGGCACTCCGGCACTCTATCTTTAGTCTTGCTTCCGCCTCTTCTTCGTGCAGCAGCTCTCTCTGTGCTGGCCTTTCTGCCAAGGCTTCGGCCTTCAAACTGACAAACCTGATAAGGCCTGTATTAACAGCTTCCAATTAACACAAAACTGCTTTTAAATTCTTTCTTTCTCTCTTTCTCTCTTCTAACCCACTCTGGGGAAAGGTGGGAGAGAGGGGAGAGAGGAGGTGGGGAATCCCCTCGGCAGAGGGGGGAACTCTCATTTCTGTGTTACTTTATTGTATATCATTGTATATATTGTAAATATTGTAAATTTGTAAATATTCCCCCGCATACCCTACATTGCTTTGTAAATATAAAACTCCACTGCTTTACTAATTCAGCTTGTGAGTTTTTTTTTCCTTTCCCTTCAATTTTTCTTTCCCCTTACTTACAGGGGAGAGGGAAGAGGCTTCTTGGCCTTACCCTTCCAACCCACCACATTTTTTTTTATTGGCGCCCAACGTGGGGCAGATAATTAGTTTAATTTATTACTTGATTGATTTAGCGTTTTCTAGCTGAATTAGCAAACATGAAGGTGTTGTGGTTTGTGGAGCGATTATTCTTTTCAATTTTTGGGGCTCTGGTTTACAGATATTGTTTGGGTTTGATTTTGGATTACCTGGGCAAATATTTGGTGCGGACAATTTATATGTGGGTTATGTATAGAGTTAAATTATGGTATGGAAAATATATTAATTTATTATGGCCAGTGAGATACAGGAATGTTACCTCCACCACTCTCCCAATTGAGATAAAGGGTTTTAGGATTCCACCTGAGGAGAGAGTAACTTTAGGTGATGCCTGGGATCCAAAGGTGATTTATTTCATGTGTATAATTCTGCTGCTGGTGATAACTAATGTGTTTTCTCTGTATTCCTTGTGGCGAGAGAGAAAGGTGTCCAGAGCTTGTTTTGTTATTAAAACTAGATCGAAAAGAAAACGCCATGGCTCGAGATCAGTCCCAGAGTCATCTAGTGATGAGGAAGGTGGAGACTCTCTGTCAGTTAGAAAGAGGGCTAAAAAGTCAATTGGTAAAGCAGCTCTAAATGACTTTGCTGATTCCAGCAAGCTGCGAAAGGCGGCAGCTGGTATCAACATGGCTCCTACTCCTTCTCCTCCTTCTTCTTCTCCGTCAGCCATTAACGGAGCAACGTCATTTCCGCCCACTCCCTCGGTGGGACCGGAAGTCACTGCCCCAGCAGCTGATTCATCTCAGGACCTGTCAGCTTCCATTAAGGTGGCTGTAAATTCAAACACAGCTCCAGTTAAGGTGGCTGTTTTAAAGACTAGAAGTGGAAAGGCCAAAGATGGAGAAGAGGAGCTGGAGACTGATCCTGGTGAGGGGCCTTCTACTCTAAAAGATCCTGCTGAGGAGGAAGAGAAGGTTTGTTTTAAAGATCTAGCTAACCTAGTGAGATCAAAGCAGGATACAGATGAAGCTAGGAAAGCAGCTGGCAAAGGTGGTTCTCAGCTTAAAGAGATCCTTAGGAGAATGAGAGCAGGATTATATGGACAAAGAATTCAGGGAGACGAAGAGCAAGATGATATTTCAGAATGTTCGTCACCACGTGAGGAATTGCAAAATGTCCGTAAAGATTTCACCAGGGCAGATGAGGAGCCAGTTCTAGCTTGGCTTAGTAGGTGTTATGATACAGGTGCTTCAGCTCTAACAGTTGGAGACAAGTCAGCAGCTCAGTTAGGAACTCTCTCGAGGGATAATGGAATATAGACATCTAGGCAGAGCTCTCGGTAAGGTTAATCTGTGGATACGCCTTTTAATGGCGGTTGCCCTGAGATACCCTTCCCGAGATGATCTTCCATGGAATCCTAAACCCTGGACTACCATAGCTGAGGGAATTAAACGCTTGAGAGAATTTGCTGTTAGAGAGCTACTCTATGGTGAACATGAAACTCTGAATCCTGATGACATTCCTGTGGGTATTGGTCTTGCTAAAAAGATCTTCAAACTTGCTCCTTCCAATTATGCAAACATTCTGGCAAGCAGAATTGTGTCAAGAAGTTATGGTGGAGCTTCTCCCACGGTTGGCCAATTCAGTGATCAAATGAGACAATTGGAGGATAGCATGACACGTGGTTCTTTGGTTTCAGCCATTGAAACTCTGTCTGGAAAGATTGGGAATCGCATGAAGGATCTGAAAGATTCCATATACCAATTGGCACAGAAGGATAATTTCAATTCTCCCTCCAGGTGGATACAAGTTTCATCTGTGAGGAACAGACGTCCTCCAAGGAGGTCATTCCAAGGAGGTCATTCCAAAACAGATCAAATCAAAACAGACCACCAAGGCAATCACGTAGAACTATTTGGATAACTCTGCATGATCAGTTTGGTGAGAACATGAACCGCTGGGATGGCCAACCAACTTCTAATCTTTTCAGGAGACTGAGGGAATTGCAAAGTGGCAGAACCCGAGGTAGCAATACCAGAAGGGTAGCTGTTACTTACACAGTTCCCCAGAACAACTCTAGTAGCTCCAACAGTGGCTCCAGTTATAACATGCAAGGTTATAACCCTGCAAACTATGTGCAATGCACATGTGCGCATGTTCCCCATAACTAGGGGTGCCCTGCCTCCCGCCAGGGGGAGGAGAGGGATAACAGAGATAATAGAATCTATTGGGATGTGTACATCCAGCGGCCTGGCACTTCACAATTTCGGAAGTACAGGGCCTTGGTTGACACAGGAGCTCAGTGCACCATAATGCCATCAAATTATCAGGGATCAGAGTCTATAACTATTCTGGGAGTCACTGGTGGATCTCAAGAGTTAAGTAAGGTAGAGGTTAATATAAGTTTAACTGGTAAACAATGGAGGAAGCATGCAGTTGTGACCCGACCTGATGCACCTTGTATTTTGGGAATTGATTTTCTGAGAGAAGGGCGTTTCAAGGACCCTAGAGGTTATAAATGGGCTCTTGGAGTAGCTTCAATAGAAATTGATGGACAAAAATTGAAGCTGTCTGCTAGACCCGAGCTTTCTGATGAGTCTGCAGTTGTGGGACAACATAAGATACAGGACATTAAATTGCCGGTTGCTTCTCAGACTGTGCATCACAGACAATACAGAACCAACCGTGACTCTTTGTTGCCCATTCAGAATCTGATTCGTCAGTTGGAGAGTCAGAAAGTCATCAGCAAAACTCATTCACCTTTCAACAGTCCAGTGTGGCCTGTGTGGAAGCAGAATGGAGACTGGCGTCTGACAGTGGACTACCGAGCCCTGAATGAAGTGACACCACCTATGAGTGCAGCAGTACCAGACATGATGGATTTCACAGTATCACAGTATCACAGTATCACTTAGGTTGGAAAGGACGTCGGGGATCATCGAGTCCAACCTATCAACACAGACCCCATGCCTAGACCATGGCACCAAGTGCCACGTCCAATCTCCCCTTGAACGCCTTCAGGGTCGATGACTCAACCACCTCCCCGGGCAACCCGTTCCAATGCCGAATGACTTGCTCGGTGAAGAACTTCCTCCTCACCTCGAGTCTGAACTTCCCCTGGCGCAGCCTGAGACTGTGTCCCCTCGTTCTGGTGCTGGCTGCCTGGGAGAAGAGGCCAACCCCCTCCTGGCTACAACCACCCCTCAGGTAGCTGTAGAGGGCAATGAGGTCACCCCTGAGCCTCCTCTTCTCCAGGCTAAACAATCCCAGCTCCCTCAGCCTCTCCTCATAGGGCTTGTGTTCAAGGCCTCTCACCAGCCTTGTTGCCCTTCTCTGGACACGCTCAAGTGTTTCGATGTCCTTCTTAAATTGAGGGGCCCAGAACTGGACACAGTACTCAAGGTGCGGCCTAACCAAAGCAGAGTACAGGGGCACTATGACCTCCCTGCTCCTGCTGGCCACACTATTCCTAATGCAGGCCAGGATGCCATTGGCCCTCCTGGCCACCTGGGCACACTGCTGGCTCATATTCAGGTGGCTGTCGATCAGCACCCCCAGGTCCCTCTCTGTTTGGGAGCTCTCCAGCCACTCCGACCCCAGCCTATAGCTCTGCATGGGATTGCCGTAGCCAAAGTGCAGCACTCGGCACTTGGACTTGTTGAATGACATCCCATTGGACTCTGCCCATCTGTCCAGTTGGTCGAGGTCCCTCTGCAGAGCCTTTCTACCCTCTAACTGACTAACATCTGCCCCTAACTTGGTGTCATCTGCAAACTTGCTGATGACTGACTCTACTCCTTCATCCAGATCATCAATGAATATGTTGAAGAGGACAGGGCCCAGCACTGATCCCTGGGGGACACCACTGGTGACTGGCCTCCAGCTGGATGTGGCACCGTTCACTACCACTCTCTGGGCCCGGCCCTCCAGCCAGTTCCTAACCCAGTACAGAGTGTAATGGTCCAATCCACGGGCTGACAGCTTAGCCAGCAGTTTGCTGTGGGGGACGGTGTCAAAGGCCTTGCTGAAGTCCAGGTAGACCACATCCACAGGCCTCCCCACATCCACCAGACGGGTCACCTGATCATAGAAAGAGATCAGGTTGGAGAGGCAGGATCTGCCTTTCCTGAATCCATGTTGGCTGGACCTGAGCCCTTGGCCATCCTTCAGGTGCGCAGTTATTGCCGCCAGGATAATCTGCTCCATCACTTTCCCTGGCACTGAGGTCAGGCTGACCGGCCTGTAGTTTCCAGGTTCCTCCATCCGACCCTTCTTGTGGATGGGGACCACGTTGGCCAGTTTCCAGTCATCTGGGACCTCACCTGTGAGCCAGGACTGGAGGAAAATGATGGAGAGTGGCCTAGCTAGCACATCTGCCAACTCTCTCAGCACCCTAGGATGGATCCCATCCGGTCCCATGGACTTGTGAATATCCAAGTGGTTCAGCAGGTCCCGAACTAACTCCTCATGGATTTCCGGGGCATTACACTGCTCGCCGACCCCATCGCCCAGCTCCGGAGGCCACTCGTCCTGAACTCCTCCTGCCTTGCTGTTAAAAATTGAGGCAAAGAATGTGTTCAGGACCTCAGCTTTCTCCTCATCCTCAGTCACCGTGTTCCCCTCCAGGTCCACTAGGGAGTGCAGGTTCTTCCTGCCCCTCTTCTTATTGTTAATATATTTATAAAATGCTTTTTATTGTCTTTGACAGAGGTGGCCAGCTTCAGTTCCAGCTGGGCCTTAGCCTCCTAATTTTATTCCTACATAATCTAACAGCTTCCTTGAACATACCTCGAGAAGCCTTCCCCTCCTTCCAAAGGTGATACAGCCTCCTCTTCCCCCTTAAATCCTCCAGGAGCTGCTTGCTCATCCAGGCTGGTCGCCTTCCCCCCGGCTTGCCTTCCGGCGCGTAGGAACCGCCAATTCCTGTGCCTTCAAGAGCTCCTGTTTGAAGTAGGTCCAACCCTCCTGAACCCCTTGGTTCATGAGGCTGGTACCAGGGGACTTTACAAACAAGTTTCTTAAATAGGCTGAAGTTCGCCCTTCGGAAGTCCAAGGTGAAGGTTCTGTTGGTGGTCCTCCCTATCTCCCTGCATATTGAAAACTTCACTATCTCGTGGTCACTGCACCCTAGGCAGCCTCCACGATCACGTCTCCCACCAGCCCTTCCCTATTGGAGAACAGCAGGTCAAGCAGAGCCTGTCCCCTGGTAGGCTCGCTTAACAGCTGTGTCAGGAAGCAGTCCTCCATTCGCTCCAGGAATCTTCTGGACTGCCTCCTCCCTGCTGAATTAAGTTCCCAGCAGATATCTGGGAGGTTGAAGTCACAAACAAGGACAAGATCTGATGATCTTGAGACAGCCTCCAGTTGCTTGTAGAACAACTCATCAGCCGCCTCATCCTGGTTGGGTGGTCTGTAACAGATTCCAATCAGGATGTCAGACTTGTTAGGTTGTCCTCTGATTTTGACCCACAGGCTCTCAACTCCCTCATCTTCCACCTCAAGTTGTGTGGCAGAGAGTGACTCTCTAATATACAGTGCCACCCCTCCTCCTCTTCTCCCTCGCCTGTCTCTCCTAAAGAGCCTGTAACCCCCATTGTAGCACTCCAATCGTGGGTGCTGTCCCCTGAATTTCTGAGATGGCGACTACATCATAGTCGCCCTGATGGATTAGGACCTCCAACTCCTCTTGCTTGTTGCCCAGGCTGCGTGCATTGGTGTACATGCATCGCAGCTGGGTTCCTGACTTCTCAACTGACCCTACCTTGCGCCCTACTCTTACCTCTGCAGAGGGACGGATTGCCTCACCCACCCCCTTCAGACCTAGTTTAAAGCCCTCCTAATGAGCCCTGCCAACTCCAGTGCCAGGACTCTCTTACCCCTTCTAGACAGATGCACCCCATCAGGACCCAGCAGGTCAGGTTCAGTGAAAGTTGTCCCATGGTCATAGAACCCAAAGTTCTGCCTCTGGCACCATCCCCTGAGCCAATTGTTGATGGTATGGGTTCTCCCATTCCTCTCAGTGTACACCCCTGACACTGAGGGAACTGAGCAGAACACCACTTGAGCTCCTGCCCCATCAATCAATTGTCCAAGGGCCCTGAATTCCTTGGAATTCCTTGGAATGGAACTACAGTATGAGCTGGAATCCAAAGAGGTCAAATGGTATGCTACCATAGACATTGCTAATGCATTTTTCTCTATTCCCATAGCAGAGGAATGCAGGCCTCAGTTTGCTTTCACCTGGAGAGGAATCCAGTACACTTTCAACAGACTGCCAATGGGCTGGATCCACAGCTCAAGCATCTGTCATGCAGTGATCCACGCTGCTCTGGAGAAAGGAGGTGCTCCAGAACACATCCAGTTCATCGATGATATCATCGTCTGGGGTAAAACTGCTGAGGAAGTCTTCGAGAAACGTAACAAAATCATTGACATTCTTCTGAATGCAGGTTTTGCCATCAAACGAGACAAGGTGAAAGGACCCACCACAGAGATTCAGTTTCTGGGAGTGAGGTGGCAGGATGGATGCCAACACATTCCAGTGGATGTGGTAAATAGAGTCTCTACCATGGCAAATCCCACCAACAATCAAGAGACCTTACGTTTCATGGGGATAGTGGGATTTTGGAGACTGCACATTCCTGGATACAGTCAGATTGTGAAACCTCTGTATGATGTGACTCGAAAGAGAAACCATTTCCACTGGGGACCTGAACAACAAGCAGCCTTTGACCTGATAAAACAAGAGGTGATTCAAGCAATGGGTCTGGGACCTGTCCGAGATGGTCCAGACATTAAGAACATTTTGTACATGGCTGCAAGTGACAATGGTCCAACCTGGTGCTTGTGGCAAAAAGCTCCAGGTGAGACACGTGGACGACCTCTTGGTTTCTGGAGTAGAGGTTACAGAGGTTCAGAGGCTAACTACACTCCAACAGAGAAGGAAATTTTAGCTGCCTATGAAGGAGTAGAAGCATCTTCTGAAGTGATTGGAACTGAATCACAACTTCTTCTAGCTCCCAGATTACCAGTTTTGAATTGGATGTTCAAAGGCAAAGGCTCCACACCACATCATGCCACAGACTCAACATGGTCTAAGTGGATGGCTCTGATAACACAGAGAGCTCGAATGGGAAATCTTGAAAGACCTGGTCTAGTGGAGGTGATCTCAAGTTGGCCTGAAGGTATCAACTGTGCTAAACCTCCAGAGGAGAAAGTAACTCGTGCTGAGGAAGCTCCTCCTTACAATGACCTGTCTCATGATGAAAAGAAATATGCTGTGTTCACAGACGGTTCCTGTCGTCTTGTCGGAAACAAGCGAAGGTGGAAGTCTGCAGTGTGGAGTCCAACACGCCGAGTTGCAGAGGTAAAGGATGGAGAAGGAGAATCCAGTCAGTTCGCAGAGGTAAAAGCTGTCCAGCTAGCTCTCAACATAGCTGAACATGAGAGATGGCCAAAGCTTTATCTCTACACCGACTCATGGATGGTAGCCAATGCTCTATGGGGTTGGCTAAAGAACTGGAAGAAGAGTGGTTGGCAGAGAAAAGGAAAACCCATTTGGGAAGCCAAACTGTGGCAGGACATTGCTGATCGAATCGAGAGAATTCCAGTGAAAGTGAGACACATCGATGCTCACACTCCTAAGAGCAAAGCTACTGAGGAACAGCAACACAACCATCAGGCAGATCTAGCTGCAAGAGTTTCTCAAGTAGACATGGACTCTAATCTTGATCTCGACTGGAAACACCGAGGTGAGATATTCTTAGCTCGGTGGGCTCATGATTCGTCAGGACATCAACGCAGAGATGCAACATACCAATGGGCTTGTGACAGATTCATAGGCATTTCCATGGATGCTATCACACAAGTCATCCATGACTGTGACATTTGTGCTGCTGTTAAGCAGGCAAAGCGACTTAAGCCCTTGTGGTATGGTGACAGATGGTCCAAGTACAAGTATGGTGAAGTTTGGCAGATTGACTACATCACTCTACCACGTTCTCGTTCTGGTAAACAATACGTGCTTACTATGGTAGAGGCAAACACTGGATGGTTGGAAACTTATCCAGTTCCACATGCAACTGCACGCAACACCATTCTCGTTCTGGAGAGACAAGTCCTGTGGAGACACAGAATTCCAGAAAGGAGTGAGTCAGACAACGGAACTCATTTCAAGAACAACCTTGTAAAGAATTGGGCAAAAGAGCATGGTATTGAGTGGATATTCCACATTCCTTTCTATGCACCTGCTGCAGGGAAGATTGAACGCTACAACGGTTTGTTGAAGACCACTCTTAAAGCCATGGGGGGTGGATCTTTGAAAAACTGGGAAAAACATTTAGCACAAGCAACCTGGCTGGTAAATAGTAGAGGCTCAGTGAACCGAGCTGGACCTGCACATTCAGATTTGCTACGGAAAGTAGAAGGTGATAGAGTTCCTGTTGTTAGAGAAAAGAATCTGTTAGGTAAAACTGTTTGGGTATTTTCACCCTCAGGAGAAGCTAAACCTGTCCGAGGGGTGGTTTCAGCTGAAGGTCCGGGTCACACTTATTGGGTAATGCAAGAGAATGGTGAAATTCAGTGTATTCCACAAAGAAATTTAACTTTAGCCGAAAGAGGCTAATTTCAGACTGTTGTACAGCTACATCATGTCCAAAGGAAGAATCAACGAGGAATCTACGGTGCACGAACCCTGAGATCCCTGAGAGCCCTGAGTCAACTAAGAGACCCTGGGAATCCCTGTTTTCCTTTTCTTCACTTCATCGACGAAGAGATAACTGTTTTCCATTTTTCTCACTTTCTGATTTTCTTGGACTTCTGAATCATCTATATCTGAGTATAGTCGGAATGGAGTATGAACTTTACTTACAAACTGTAAATATCATTTTGGATTGGATGGACAGTTTGAACAGCCAACGAAATTGTTTAGAAGGGGTGGACTGTGTCCGTTTGAGGCTGTGCCTTTAAGAAAGGGACGCTATGGTTGAATATTTTGGAATATTAACAAAAGAATCAGATATTCTTAACTAATTTCATTGGTGGATTGGTAGAATGCAGTTTTAGGTTTAGGTGCAGCTTGCATTTTTCTCTCAGTTCACTCCTTTCCTTCTCCCTTTCCAGCTTGTCTACTTCTGGGCTCCCTGACAGAGTGACTCTGAACAGATAAGGCCTACTAACACTCTGCTTTAATTAATAACTGCTCTTTTTCTTTCTTTCTAACCCTCTCTGGGGTAAATGGGGAGAGAAGGGGGTACAGGGGGGGGAACCCTCCTCCGGAGGAGGGAATTTCGTTCCTGTATAATTGTTTTTTTTTTTACTTTGCTGTATGTTTCTCTATATATGTTGTAAATTCTGTAAATTGTGTATATATCCTGCATTTTCCAAAATTGCTTGTAAAATATAGCATTTTTCCTTTGCTTCTCCGACTGGCTATCTGTGGGTTTTTTCCTTCCTCTTTGTGGGGGAGAGGAGACTAGGCCTTCTCTCTCAAACCCACCACAGTGCCATTTATGTTATTTGAGATATGAAGTCACAACCTCTGCTGTTTTCAGGAGGAATATAAGTCACCTGAAGCTTATGCAAAGGCCAACCTGCAAGAGTGGTTTTAAACACATCCTTGAAGGTTCATGAGTTTTGGATGCCTCAACACCACCAGCAAAATGCAAGTGCAGGACTCAGTGTAAAGGTAAAAAATGTACAGGTCATGATAAAGAGAGTTTGATAAGTAAATCAAAGCTGCATGTGCAAGCAAAGCAGCGTAAGGAATTTATTCACCACTTCCCATAAGCAGGCAGGTGTTCAGGACTCCATCATGCCCAAAGATACTTGAGAAAGCAACCCCATAATGTCCTCCCTTCCTCCTTCTTTCCTCAAGATTTTATTGCTGTTTGATGTCATATATTATGGATTATCCCTGTAGTCACTTGGGGTTTGATGTCCTGACTGTCCCTTCCCAGCTTCTCGTGCATCTTCAGCTGATTCACTGGTGGGGTGGTGTGAGAAACAGAGAAGGCTTTATGCAAGCACTGCTCAGCAACAGCTAAAACACTGCTGTGTCACAGAGTGTCACAATGCTGTGTCACAATGCTCTTTTGGACACAAATCTAAGACGTAGCATCATATGTTATGCTCTCTACAGGTCCCTGAAAGGAGGTTGGAGTCAAGTGGCAGCTGGTCTCTTCTCCCAAGCAACAGGTGATGGCATAAGAGGATACAGCCTTAAGTTGCACTGGGGAAAGTTTAGGAAAAAAAATTCTTTCCTCTGAAAGGGTTGTTAAGTTCTGGATAAGTGGTAGAGTCACCATCCCTGGGAGGATTCAAAAGATGTATAGATGTGGTACAGAAGGGACATGGTTTAGTGGTGACCTGGCAGTGCTGGGTTAATGGACTCGATGATCTTAGAGGTCTTTTCCAACCTAAATGATGCTATGATTTGGGCTGATACAAAGCAAGTTAATTCCATCCCAACCAGACTCAGTATGCAGTGTATGAATGTCCTGTCCAATATTGTAGTGGATAAGCAGCCACCAATGTACTGGATGGAGCGCTTGGTGCCATGGTTTAGTTGATTAGATGGTGTTGGGTGATAGGCTGGACTTGATGATCACAGAGGTCTCTTCCAACCTGATCTATTCTATTCTATTCTATTCTATTCTATTCTATTCTATTCTATTCTATTCTATTCTATTCTATTCTATTCTATTCTATTTTATCCCATCCCATTCCATTCCATTCCATTCCATTCCATTCCATTCCATCCCTGGAAACATTTCAGGTCTGGTTGGCTGTGAGCAACCTGGTCTAGTTGAAGATATCTCTGATGCAGGGGGCTCAGATTAGATAAACTCAAAATGTCCTTTCCAACCCAAATCATTCTATGATTCTGTGTTTTCATCAAACCTACTTGCAGCACAGAAAAATTAAACCAGCATTTCCTTTCTTGTCCTAAATAGTGATCAGTGTATGGTGCAGCAAAGATTAACTCACTTTAATGAAGTTCATGATGCTTTCAGTAACAAGAAAAAAGTCTTTTTCCTGTTTATTACTTTGCAGGTACGCAGTTGGTTTTAAGTTGCTGAACTTCTATTTCCATATAGTACAGTGAACCACTTTCCTCATCTCAAGTTAGAAAAAGGGAAACCGAGGCATGTTGCACAAACTTCCTTCCCCCATGGCCAGCGAGTAAATGAGCAGCAGGATGGATCAAAGCCCATCACAGCAGTGCTCTGCTGTAGCCACTAAGCAGCATCACCTTCGTTTAACACAGACCATTATCAGTTTGCAAATGCTGCTGATGGAAAAGACCTACAGAGCCCTTTAGCAGCTCCCTGTCAGTGCAGGTTTTTTCCATGCCACGTGCTGTAGACAAGAGTCTACATTATACAATCTCTGCATTAAAATAATTCAAGCAGGAGGACATCTCTAATTTCCTTTGGGGGAAACCATTCTGCACCTGAATAGATTGCAGCATTAGGAAATAGAATGGAATGGAATGGAATGGAATGGAATGGAATGGAATGGAATGGAATGGAATGGAATGGAATGGAATGGTGTGGGGGGTTTGGAAGGGGTAAGGCCAAGAAGCCTCTTCCCTCCCCCCTGTAAGTAAAGGGAAACAAAAATTGAAGGGAAAGGAAAAAAAACTCACAAGCTGAATTAGCAAAGCAGTGGAGCTATATTTACAAAGCAGTGTAGGATTTTGCAGGGGAATATTTACAAATTTCCACCTTCCACCTTCCTCATCACTAGATGACTCTGGGACTGATCTCGAGCCACGGCGTTTTCTTTTTGATCTAGTTTTAATAACAAAACAAGCTCTGGACACCTTTTTCTCCCGACGTCAGGAATATAGAGAATACACGATAATTATCACCAGCAGCAGAATTATAGACACCAAATAAATCACCTTTGGATCCCAGGCATCACTTAAAGTTACTCTCTCCTCAGGCGGAATCTTAAAACCCTTTATCTCAATTGGGAGAGTGGTGGAGGTAACATTCCTGTATCTCACTGGCCATAGGAAATTAATACATTTTCCATAACATAATTTAACTCTATACATAACCCACATATAAATTGTCCGCACCAAATATTTGCTCAGGTAATCCAAGATCAAACCCAAACAATATCTGTAAACCAGAGCCCCAAAAATTGAAAAGAATAATCGCTCCACAAACCACAATACCTTCATGTTTGCTAATTCAGCTAGAAAACACTAAATCAATCAAGTAATAAATTAAACTAATTATCTGCCGCACGTTGGGTACGCCAATAAAAAAAATGTGGTGGGTTTGGAAGGGGTAAGGCCAAGAAGACTCTTCCCTCCCCCCTGTAATTAATGGGAAAGAAAAATTGAAGGGAAAGGAAAAAAAACTCACAAGCTGAATTAGCAAAGCAGTGGAGCTATATTTACAAAGCAGTGTAGGATTTTGCAGGGGAATATTTACAAATTTACAATATCTACAATATATACAAAGATATACAACAGAGTAACACAGAAATGAGAGTAACCCCCCTCGGCCGAGGGGAATCCCCACCTCCGCTCTCCCCTCTCTTCCCCCCTTTCCCCAGAATAGTTCGGAAAAGAGGGAGAAAGAAGAAAGAAAGAAGTTAAAAGCAGTTTGTGTTAATTGGAAGCAGTGAATACAGGCCTGGTTATCTTATCTTCAAGGCCGAAGTCTTGGCAGAAAGCCCAGCACAGAAAAGAGTTGCTGCCCAAAGGAAAGGCGGAAGCAAGACTGACAGAGAAGTGCTGGAAATGCCCATTTTCACTCCCAGTTCAGAGGGTGCTTCCTCCCACTCGTCCAATGAAATTAGTTTAGACTATTCCTTCCGTTTACCAACTTCCGTCCACCATATTCCCTTTCTTAAGGGGGCAACATCAACCGGCCACAGTCCACCCCTTCTAAACAATTTCATTGGCTGTTCATACTGTCCATCCAATCCAGAATGATATTTACAGTTCATGAGTAAAGTTCATAGTCCATTCCGGCTATGCTCAGATGTAGATGATTCAAAAGTCCAAGAAAATCAGAAAATGAGAAAAAATGGAAAACAGTTCGTTTCTTTGCTGACAAAGCGAAGAAAAGGAAAACAGGGGATTCTCAGGGTCTCTTAGTTGACTCAGGGCTCTCAGGGATCTCAGGGTTCGTGCACCGTAGATTCCTCGTTGATTCTTCTTTTGGGCGCGATGTAGCTGTACAATGGTTTGAAATTAACCTCTTTCAGCTAAAGTTAAATTTCTTTGTGCATTACCCAATAAGCGTGACCCAGACCTTCAGCTGAAACCACCCCTCGGACAGGTTTAGCCTCTCCTGAGGGTGAAAATACCCAAACAGTTTTACCTAACAGATTCTTTTCTCTAACAACAGGAACTCTATCACCTTCTACTTTCCGTAGCAAATCTGAATGTGCAGGTCCAGCTCGGTTCACTGAGCCTCTACTATTTACCAGCCAGGTTGCTTGTGCTAAATGTTTTTCCCAGTTTTTCAAAGATCCACCCCCCATGGCTTTAAGAGTGGTCTTCAACAAACCGTTGTAGCGTTCAATCTTCCCTGAAGCTGGTGCATAGTAGGGAATGTGGAATATCCACTCAATACCGTGCCCTTTTGCCTAGTTCTTTACAAGGTTGTTCTTGAAATGAGTTCCGTTGTCTGACTCAATCCTCTCTGGAGTTCCGTGTCTCCACAGGACTTGTCTCTCCAGAACGAGAATGGTGTTGCGTGCAGTTGCATGTGGAACTGGATAAGTTTCCAACCATCCAGCGTTTGCCTCTACCATAGTAAGCACGTATTGCTTACCAGAACGAGAACGTGGTAGAGTGATGTAGTCAATCTGCCAAGCTTCACCATACTTGTACTTGGAACATCTGTCACCATAACACAAGGGCTTAAGTCGTTTTGCCTGCTTAATAGCAGCACAAATGTCACAGTCATGGATGACTTGTGTGATAGCATCCATGGAAATGTCTATGAATCTGTCACAAGCCCATTGGTATGTTGCATCTCTGCCTTGATGTCCTGACGAATCGTAAGCCCACCGAGCTAAGAATACCTCACCTCGGTGTTTCCAGTCGAGATCAAGATTAGAGTCCATGTCTAAATGAGAAACTCTTGCAGCTAGATCTGCCTGATGGTTATGTTGCTGTTCCTCAGTAGCTTTGCTCTTAGGAATGTGGGCATCGATGTGTCTCACTTTCACTGGAATTCTCTCGATTCGATCAGCAATGTCCTGCCACAGGTTGGCTGCCCAAATGGGTTTTCCTTTCCTCTGCCAACCACTCTTCTTCCAGTTCTTTAGCCAACCCCACAGAGCATTGGCTACCATCCATGAGTCGGTGTAGAGATAAAGCTTTGGCCATCTCTCACGTTCAGCTACGTCGAGAGCTAGCTGGACAGCTTTTACCTCTGCGAACTGACTGGATTCTCCTTCTCCATCTTTCGCCTCTGCAACTCGGCGTGTTGGACTCCACACTGCAGACTTCCACCTTTGCTTGTTTCCAACAAGGCGACAGGAACCGTCTGTGAACAAAGCATATTTCTTTTCATCATCAGACAGGTCATTGTAAGGAGGAGCTTCCTCACCACGAGTTACTTTCTCCTCTGGAGGTTTAGCACAGTTGATACCTTCAGGCCAACTTGAGATCACCTCCACTAGACCAGGTCTTTCAAGATTTCCCATTCGAGCTCTCTGTGTTATCAGAGCCATCCACTTAGACCATGTTGAGTCTGTGGCATGATGTGGTGTGGAGCCTTTGCCTTTGAACATCCAATTCAAAACTGGTAATCTGGGAGCTAGAAGAAGTTGTGATTCAGTTCCAATCACTTCAGAAGATGCTTTCACTCCTTCATAGGCAGCTAAAATTTCCTTCTCTGTTGGAGTATAGTTAGCCTCTGAACCTCTGTAACCTCTACACCAGAAACCAAGAGGTCGTCCAAGTGTCTCACCTGGAGCTTTTTGCCATAAGCACCAGGTTGGACCATTGTCACTTGCAGCCGTGTACAAAATGTTCTTAATGTCTGGACCATCTCGGACAGGTCCCAGACCCATTGCTTGAATTACCTCTTGCTTTATCAGGTCAAAGGCTGCTTGTTGTTCAGGTCCCCAGTGGAAATGGTTTCTCTTTCGAGTCACATCATACAGAGGTTTCACAATCTGACTGTATCCAGGAATGTGCAGTCTCCAAAATCCCACTATCCCCAAGAAACGTAGGGTCTCTTGCTTGTTTGTGGGATTTGCCATGGTAGAGACTCTATTTAACACATCCACTGGAATGTGTCGGCGTCCATCCTGCCATCGCACTCCCAGAAACTGAATCTCTGTGGTAGGTCCTTTCACCTTGTCTCGTTTGATGGCAAAACCTGCATTCAGAAGAATGTCAATGATTTTGTTACGTTTCTCGAAGACTTCCTCAGCAGTTTTACCCCAGACGATGATATCATCGATGAACTGGATGTGTTCTGGAGCACTGCCTTTCTCCAGAGCATCGTGGATCACTGCATGACAGATGCTTGAGCTGTGGATCCAGCCCACTGGCAATCTGTTGAAAGTGTACTGGATTCCTCTCCAGGTGAAAGCAAACTGAGGCCTGCATTCCTCTGCTATGGGAATAGAGAAAAATGCATTAGCAATGTCCATGGTAGCATACGATTTGGCCTCTTTGGATTCCAGCTCATACTGTAGCTCCATCATGTCTGGTACTGCTGCACTCATAGGCGGTGTCACTTCATTCAGGGCTCGGTAGTCTACTGTCAGACGCCAGTCTCCATTCTGCTTCCGCATAGGCCACACTGGACTGTTGAAAGGTGAATGACTTTTGCTGACGACTTTCTGACTCTCCAACTGACGAATCAGATTCTGAATGGGCAACAAAGAGTCACGGTTGGTTCTGTATTGTCTGTGATGTACAGTCTGAGAAGCAACCGGCAATTTAATGTCCTGTATCTTATGTTGTCCCACAACTGCAGACTCATCAGAAAGCTCAGGTCTTAAAAGATAGCTTCAATTTTTGTCCATCAATTTCTATTGAAGCTACTCCAAAAGCCCATTTGTAACCTCTAGGGTCTTTGAAACGCCCTTCTCTCAGAAAATCAATTCCCAGAATACAAGGTGCATCAGGTCCGGTCACAACTGTATGCTTCCTCCATTGTTTACCAGTTAAACTTATATTAACCTCTACCTTACTTAACTCTTGAGATCCACCAGTGACTCCCAGAATAGTTATAGACTCTGATCCCTGATAATTTGATGGTATTATGGTGCACTGATCTCCTGTGTCAATCAAGGCCCTGTACTTCCGAAATTGTGAAGTGCCAGGCCACTGGATGTACACATCCCAATAGATTCTGTTATCTCTGTTATCCCTCTCCTCCCCCTGGCGGGAGGCAGGGCACCCCTAGTTATGGGGAACATGCGCACATGTGCATTGCACATAGTTTGCAGGGTTATAACTTTGCATGTTATAACTGGAGCCACTGTTGGAACCATAAGAGTCGTTCTGGGGAACTGTGGAAGTAACAGCTACCCTTCTGGTATTGCTACCTCGGGTTCTGCCACTTTGCAATTCCCTCAGTCTCCTGAAAAGATTAGAACTTGGTTGGCCATCCCAGCGGTTCATGTTCTCACCAACTGATCACGCAGAGTTATCCAAATAGTTCTACGTGATTGCCTTGGTGGTCTGTTTTGGAATGCCCTGTTTTGGAATGCCCTGTTTTGGAATGACCTCCTTGGAGGACGTGTATTCCTCACAGATGAAACTTGTATCCACCTGGAGGGAGAATTAAAATTATCCCTTTGTGCCAATTGGGATATGGAATTTCTGAATTCATCTTTTAACTCTCTTATGCAATTCTGTATATCACCAGACATAGTTTTAATGGCTGAAACCAAAGAACCACGTGTCATGCTATCCTCCAATTGTCTCATTTGATCACTGAATTGGCCAACCGTGGGAGAAGCTCCACCATAACTTCTTGACACAATTCTGCTTGCCAGAATGTTTGCATAATTGGAAGGAGCAAGTTTGATGATCTTTTTAGCAAGACCAATACCCACAGGAATGTCATCAGGATTCAGAGTTTCATGTTCACCATAGAGTAGCTCTCTAACAGCAAATTCTCTCAAGCGTTTAATTCCCTCATCTATCGTAGTCCAGGGTTTAGGATTCCATGGAAGATCATCTCGGGAAGGGTATCTCAGGGCAACCGCCATTAAAAGGCGTATCCACAGATTAACCTTACCGAGAGCTCTGCCTAGATGTCTATCTATTCCATTATCCCTCGAGAGAGTTCCTAACTGAGCTGCTGACTTGTCTCCAACTGTTAGAGCCAGAGCACCTGTATCATAACACCTACTAAGCGAAGCTAGAACTGGCTCCTCATCTGCCCTGGTGAAATCTTTACGGACATTTCGCAATTCCTCCCGTGGATAAGAACACTCCGAAATATCATCTTGCTCTTCGTCTCCCTGAATTCTTTGTCCATATAATCCTGCTCTCATTCTCCTAAGGATCTCTTTAAGCTGAGAACCACCTTTACCAGCTGCTTTCCTAGCTTCATCTGTATCCTGCTTTGATCTCACTAGGTTAGCTAGATCTTTAAAAGAAACTTTCTCTTCCTCCTCAGCCGGATCTTTTAAAGTAGAGGGCCCCTCACCAGGATCAGTCTCCAGCTCCTCTTCTTCTCCATCTTTGGTCTTTGCACCTCTAGTCTTTAAAGGAGCCACCTTAACTGGAGCTGTGTTTCAATTTACAGCCACCTTAACGGAAGCTGACAGGTCCTGAAATAAATCAGCTGCTGGGGCAGTGACTTCCGGTCCCACCGAGGGAGTGGGCGGAAGTGACGTTGCTCCGTTAATGGCCGATGGAGAAGAAGAAGAAGGAGAAGGAGTAGGAGAAGGAGTAGGAGCCATGTTGATACCAGCTGCCGCCTTTGGCAGCTTGCTGGAATCAGCAAAGTCATTTAGAGCTGCTTTAGCAATTAACTTTTTAGCCTTCTTTTTAACTGACAGAGAGTCTCCACCTTCCTCATCACTAGATGACTCTGGGACTGATTGAGAGCCACGGCGTTTTCTTTTTGATCTAGTTTTAATAACAAAACAAGCTCTGGACACCTTTTTCTCCCGACGTCAGGAATATAGAGAATACACGATAATTATCACCAGCAGCAGAATTATAGACACCAAATAAATCACCTTTGGATCCCAGGCATCACTTAAAGTTACTCTCTCCTCAGGCGGAATCTTAAAACCCTTTATCTCAATTGGGAGAGTGGTGGAGGTAACATTCCTGTATCTCACTGGCCATAGGAAATTAATACATTTTCCATAACATAATTTAACTCTATACATAACCCACATATAAATTGTCGCACCAAATATTTGCTCAGGTAATCCAAGATCAAACCCAAACAATATCTGTAAACCAGAGCCCCAAAAATTGAAAAGAATAATCGCTCCACAAACCACAACACCTTCATGTTTGCTAATTCAGCTAGAAAACACTAAATCAATCAAGTAATAAATTAAACTAATTATCTGCCGCACGTTGGGTACGCCAATAAAAAAATGTGGTGGGTTTGGAAGGGTAAGGCCAAGAAGACTCTTCCCTCCCCCTGTAATTAATGGGAAAGAAAAATTGAAGGAAAGGAAAAAAAAACTCACAAGCTGAATTAGCAAAGCAGTGGAGCTATATTTACAAAGCAGTGTAGGATTTTGCAGGGGAATATTTACAAATTTACAATATCTACAATATATACAAAGATATACAACAGAGTAACACAGAAATGAGAGTAACCCCCTCGGCCGAGGGAATCCCCACCTCCGCTCTCCCTCTCTTCCCCCTTTCCCCAGAATAGTTCGGAAAAGAGGAGAAAGAAGAAAGAAAGAAGTTAAAAGCAGTTTGTGTTAATTGGAAGCAGTGAATACAGGCCTGGTTATCTTATCTTCAAGGCCGAAGTCTTGGCAGAAAGCCCAGCACAGAAAAGAGTTGCTGCCCAAAGGAAAGGCGGAAGCAAGACTGACAGAGAAGTGCTGGAAATGCCCATTTTCACTCCCAGTTCAGAGGGTGCTTCCTCCCACTCGTCCAATGAAATTAGTTTAGACTATTCCTTCCGTTTACCAACTTCCGTCCACCATATTCCCTTTCTTAAGGGGGCAACGTCAACCGGCCACAAATGGAATAGAATAGAATAGACCAGGTTGGAAGAGACCTTCAAGATCATCGCGTCCAACCTATCATCCAACACCACCTAATCAACTAACCCATCCAACCAAGCACCCTGTCAAGTCTCCTCCTGAACACCTCCAGTGATGGCGACTCCACCACCTTCCCGGGCAGTCCATTCCAATGGGCAATCACTCTCTCTGTGTAAAACTTCCTCCTGACCTCCAGCCTGAACCTCCCCTGGTGCAGCCTGAGACTGTGTCCCCTTGTTCTGGTGCTGGCTGCCTGGGAGAAGAGACCAACCTCTGCCTGTCTACAACCCCCCTTCAGGTAGTTGTAGAGAGCAATAAGGTCACCCCTGAGTCTCCTCCCCTCCAGGCTAAGCAGCCCCAGCTCCCTCAGCCTCTCCTCATAGGGTTTGTGTTCCAAACCCCTCACCAACTTTGTTACCCTTCTCTGGACATGCTCCAGCAAGTCAACATCCTTCCTAAACTGAGGGGCCCAGAACTGGACACAGGACTCAAGGTGTGGCCTAACCAGGGCAGTGTACAGGGGCAGAATGACCTCCCTGCTCCTGCTGGCCACACTGTTCCTGATGCAGGCCAGGATGCCATTGGCCCTCTTGGCTGCCTGGGCACACTGCAGGCTCATGTTCAGCCTGCCATTGACCAGTACCCCCAGGTCCCTCTCTGCCTGGCTGCTCTCCAGCCACTCTGACCCCAGCCTGTAGCTCTGCATGGGGTTGTTGTGGCCAATGTGCAGAACCCGGCACTTGGATGTGTTAAATCTCATGCCGTTGGATTCTGCCCATCTGTCCAGCCTGTCGAGGTCTCTCTGCTGAGCCTCTCAACCCTCCAGCAGATCAACCCCTGCCCCCAGCTTGGTGTCATCAGCAAATTTACTGATGATGGACTGAATGCCCTCATCCAGATCATCAATAAAGATGTTAAAGAGCACGAGGCCCAGCACTGATCCCTGAGGGACTCCACTACTGACTGGTCACCAGCTGGATGTGGCACCATTCACCACCACTCTCTCGGTTCGGCCCTCCAGCCAGTTCCTAACCCATCGCAGTGGGCTCCCGTCCAAGCCATGGGCTGACAGCTTGGCCAGGAGTTTGCTACGGGGGACGATGTCAAAGGCCTTGCTGAAGTCAGGTAGACTACATCCACAGGCCTCCCCACATCCACCAGGTGGGTCATGTGCTCGTAGAAAGAGATCAGGTTGGTCAGGTAGGACCTGCCCTTCCTAAATCCATGCTGGCTGGGCCTAATCCCTTGGCCATCCTCTAAATGCTGTGTGATTGCACTCAGGATGACCTGTTGCATGATCTTGCCTGGCACTGAGGTCAGGCTGACAGGCCTATAATTCCCTGGCTCATCCAACTGGCTCTTCTTGTGGATGGGCACCACGTTGGCCAGCTTCCAGTCCTCTGGGACCTCTCCAGTGAGCCAGGACTGCTGAAAAATGATGGAGAGCGGCTTGACCAGCTCCTCTGACAGCTCTCTCAGCACCCTAGGATGGATCCCATCTGGTCCCATGGACTTGTGG
Source organism: Melanerpes aurifrons (assembly GCA_011125475.1). Classification (NCBI taxonomy): domain Eukaryota; kingdom Metazoa; phylum Chordata; class Aves; order Piciformes; family Picidae; genus Melanerpes; species Melanerpes aurifrons. The sequence continues at coordinate 532,458 of WWNC01000130.1, forward strand.
GGATCCAAGCAGCTGAGCAGATCACCAACTACCCCATTCTGGAACACAGGGAAACTGTGCAGCTCCCTGGCTCCTTCTGCCAGCTCTGCAGGCCAGTTGTCTGGAAGACATTCTGTCCTGCTAGTAAAAATTGAGGCAAAGAAGGTGTTAAGTATCTCTGCCTTTTCCTCATCCTTTGTTACAATGTTCCCCTCCGTGTCCACCAAGGAATGGATGTTGTCCTTGCCCTTCCTCTTGCTATTAATATATTTATAGAAGGACTTTTTGTTGTCCTTCACAGCAGAGGCCAGTCTAAGCTCCAGGCCAGTCTAAGCTCCAAGATTATTTCCTGATGTGCAGCCCCTGCCACAGTTTGTAGAATCTGTTGATGTATTATTAATAGAAAGGCAAATAAATATAGGTTTTAATGCCAAAAGACTCTGTCTACTACTAGTAGCTGCTAAAGCAATATATACCCCTTGGTTTTAGCTTTTATTAGTCTTTTTGCAAAGGGTTACAAGACCCTTATACATCCATTAGCCAGTCAGCCATGTGAAATTAATGTGGAGCAATTTTCATAAGCATTGCTCAGAACTAATAATAATTAAGCATTATTTTCTGTTCAGATAACACAGGGAAAAGTCTGTCTTTTATGCCAAGATGGCTTTGCATTAGCTTAAGGTAGGCAAATTAATTCTCATTTGCAAGGCTCCTCCGCTGGCTAAGCCAAAAAATTCCAAGGTAATTAAAACCAATTTGTAAGGATCTGTCCCATTGCACGTGCACTGAGTTTTGTCATTGCTGCAAATTGGAGGTGCTTTTATGCTGTGGTGAAGGTGGGACATGAGGGAGACCTTGCTGCTTGCCTCCTTCCTCATCACGTCCAAGATTAGGAAAGATGTTGACTTGCTGGAACATGTCCAGAGAAGGGCAACAAAGCTGGGGAGGGGTTTGGAGCACAGCCCTGCGAGGAGAGGCTGAGGGAGCTGGGGTTGCTTAGCCTGGAGAAGGGGAGGCACAGAGGAGATCTTATTACTGTCTACAACTGATAGGATAGGATAGGATAGGATAGGATAGGATAGGATAGGATAGGATAGAATAGAATAGAATAGAATAGAATAGAATAGAATAGAATAGAATAGAATAGAATAGAATAGAATTAACCAGGTAGGAAAAGACCTTTGAGATTGTTGAGTCCAACCTATCACCCAACACCATCTCATCAAATAAACCATGGCACCAAGCACCCCATCCAGTCTCTTTTTTAAACACTCCCAGTGATGGTGACTCCACCACCTCCCTGGGCAGCACATTCCAATGGTAAATCATTCTTTCTGTGAAGAATTTCTTCCTAACATCCAGCCTAAACCTCCCCTGGTGCAGCTTGAGACTGTGTCCTCTTGTTCTGTTGCTGATTGCCTGGGAGAATTGATCAGCCCCCTTCTGGCTACAACCTCCTTCAGGTAGTTGTAGACAGCAAGAAGGTCTCCCCTGAGCCTCCTCTTCTCCAGGCTAAACAAAATTATAAAACCCAGGGGTTTATGCAGACAGCATTTTATAGATAGTTCAGAACAGTTCTCTTCAGCCAGATAGATTTTCCCTACTTCCTATAAACACCAAAACACAGCTCTTGCAATACAGGTAAATAAGACTGGATTGATTCTACACCTTCAAACACTGGCCAGAATATTCCTTGCTCCTTTTTTTAGCTTAAGAAGACACTGAATTTGACATGCAGTCATTTCACAGCAGCTTGACTTACCACCTGAGCAGCTGCTTTGGTCCCTAAAGATGTTTTTAGCTTGGGCAAGCTCCAAGATAGAAGATACGTTAGTCCAGCTAATAATTATCTGTGAGATACATTAACTCAGAGCTATGCTACCAACAGCCAAGCTAATAAGCAAGTGAAGAAGCTAAAACCTTTCTTAGTGTTTCATCTTTCCAAGGGGAGCAGCTCCCTCAAGGTGCCACCTTTGCATCTGAGCTTACCAAATAACTGGTCCTGATGTGACTCACCAGTGTGGAAAACCTGTGTGTTACAGAGGATAGTCTCTAAATCATGGCTCTTGCATTTCATTTCTCCAGCCTCTGCCTCACTCCCCTGGCTCATTCTGACAGTTCATTTTGGTGTCTGTGTCCATGTTAGTGAGATGGTGTGACCGTATGAGGCTTTCCCTTTAAGAAAGGGGACATTGTGGCTGAATGTTTATAAACGAAAGACGGATCTAAACTAATTTCATTGGTAGATTGGTAGAAAGCACCTTTGAACTGGGAATACAGCAGAGACTCATGGGCAGTCCTGCACTTCTTTTTTTCTTCCTTGCGGCAGCTTGCAGCTTTCTGGGCTTTCGGTCAGACTGACCGAAGAGATAAGGCCTTTTCTAACACATAACTGCCTAACTGCTTTTTAATTAACATTTGCTCTCTTTATCTCTTTCTAACCCTCTCTGGGGAAAAGGGGGAGAGAAGGGGGGTACAGGGGTGGGGAACCCTCCTCTTCAGAGGAGGGAAATCTCATTTCTGTGTTACTTTGTTGTATATTTCTGTATATATTGTAAATACTGTAAATTCTGTATATATTTCCCTGCGTTCCCTAAACTGCCTTGTAAATATAGCACATTCCTCTTGCTAATCCGGCTGTGTTTTTGTTCCCTTTCAATTCTCTTCCCTTTACTTACAGGGGGGGAGAAGGCCCACCTTTCCCCCAACCCTCGACAGATGGAGTTGGTTGAGCTGAGATAGGGCTATATGAGTCAGTAGCCAAAGAAAAAAAACATTAGTTCTGATTTTCATTATTCCAGTTCTGGTGTCCCCAGTATAAGAAGCACAGAGCTGTTGCAGCAAGTCCAAGGAGGGTCACAAAGATGATCCAAGGGCTAGAGCATCTCTGCTATGAGGATAGGCTGAGGGAGCTGTAGTTGTTCAGCCTAGGGAAGAGAAGACTCCAGGGGGACCTCAGAACTGCCTTCCAGTCCCTGAAGGGATCCTACAGAAAGGCTGGAGAGGTATTTTGCATGAGGGTGTCTAGCACTAGGAAAAGAGTGGATGGTCCTGAACTGAGGGAGAGTAGGTTTAGACTGGATCTTAGGAAGAAGTTCTTCAATAGGACTCTGGAATAGGCTGCCCAGGGAGGTTGTGGATGTCTCCTCCCTGGGGGTTTTCAAGGGCAGGTTGGATGAGGCCTTGAGCAGCTGAGTCTAGTTGAGAGGTGTCCTTGCCCTTGGCAGGGAGATTGAAGCAGATAATCTCTAAGGTCCCTTCCAACCTGAGCCATTTGATGATTCTATGATTTTTATTATTTTTTTTTAATCTTCTCTAGAATAACCTAATTGCTATTAAAAGATAAGTAAATGGGGACAATACTCAAGAAACACCAGACGGAAGGAACCACCCCAGCATTGGCACAGTTATCCCTGCCTTCAGTGAAGAAAGGTTTCCCTGTTGTGGCTGTCTTGGACTCAATTCAACCACAGCAGCTGTAAAGAGACATAAAGGTGTCATGGTACAGCTTCTCCACACAACCCTCTCCCCAGCTGTCAATGCCAATCTGAAACCACTTCATGGTGTTCCAGTAGCTGCAAATCAGAGGTCTCCTGCTGTTGACCTATGGCAGTTTATGGATGTTACAGCAGGATCAAGCCTCAGGTCTCCCACAGGAGTTGCATCTCACAAGCTGATTGAGAAAGCCAAACAGTGCCAAGTTCATGAGGATTTGAGGGAACAAGAACATTTTGGACTCAAAATATCACAGCTCAGCCCTGAAATCCCTGCAGAATGAGCTGATACAAAAGGTAAAAGGAGATGAGTCACAAGCTCTGGCTCAGTGCAATGCTCTGTCCACAGCCTTGTCCACAGCCTTGTCCACATTCTTTCGTGGTCCCAAAAGGATACCTGAATCCTATTACCAAAAGGTAACACCCAAGAGTGAACCAGGACATTTGCTGTGACTGCTTAGTCAGTCCTTGGCTTATCTGCATCTGGTGGGTTGAAAATTCCACCCCCCCAACATTAAATTTGCCAGACCAGCTCAGTTGGAAGCAAAGGAAAGCTGTATTTACAAGCAAAACTACAATCTACAGTGGAATACAATTAATATGTACAAAATATCCAGTAGTTACAATATTTACAGAGATTTACAATTAATAAACAGCACAAGGACCCCCCTGGCCAAGGACCAGGGGAAGCTACTAGCTTCTCCCTCCCTGCCTCCCCCTTATCTCCTTGTACAAAATGGACAAGAGGCAAAAGCAGCAGAAAGTTAGTATCTCCCAGTCTGAGGAAGTGAGAAGAGAGAAAGATTGTTTTTGTATACTAGTTTTAGTCCCCTACCTCTTCCAATGTGGCTCAGTTGGTAGCACATAAGACCCTTAATGGGACAGTCGTGAGTTCAAGCCTGCAGTGGGCAGTAGTGTCCTCCCTACTCTAGTCATGTGGTCTGTGGTGACAGGTTGGACTTGATGATCTTTGAGGTCTCTTCCAACCTTAGTGATACTGATACAATGGGATTGGGAGTTGCCATCATTGGGGGTGTTTAGGAGAAGACTTGATGGGGTGCTTGGTACCATGGTTTAGTTGATGAGATGGTGTTGGATGATAGGTTGGACACGATGATCTTGAAGGTCTCTTCCAACCTGGTCTGGTGTGGTGAAGAGGTTATTAAATTTATTAATAAATTTATTATTAAATTTATTAATAAATAATTAAATATTAGTGTTATGATTATAACTTAATTAAACTAATTACAGACTATCTCTATATTTATATAACGAAGGGTGCAGTTCTGCCGCTTGGCCACGAGATGGAGACTCGGCGGGACGCGGGCGGCTTCTGGCTATACACAGCAATATTACAATCTTTCTATGCGTCAGCGCTTACTCTGCTAGATGCGGATACTTTGAACTGAGTGCTAGTGGGTGGAAAGCACGTGGAAGATATTCGATTCCCTTCAGACAACAGGGATCGGTCCTGATAGGGGTCGGCCCGTGGCTTGCATGGCAGAGCGGGACGACGGTGGCCGGTAGGTGGGCTTGGTCGACGCGGCAGCAGGCGAAGCTACGGGGGTCGGCCCAACCACGGCAGTTCTCAGGGCTGATGCAAACAGCCTCAGGGAGAGAATGCGGATTCTCGTTTACTGAGCTTAAAGGAGCAGCGGGACTCTCAGAGTGTTCCCGGGTTCGGTGCAGTATAGGCACGAACAATGCTTTAGTCTTCCCTGAGATTCACAGGGTTCAGAGCGGCACTCGGCGGCTCCTCAGAGCGGCACTCGGCGACTTCTCTCCCGCTACGGCGGGGCTAGGCATATGTGGACACAGTATCGATCAAGTCCGTTCTCCCCGGTAACTGGGCAGATCTTACCCACGGGGGGTTTGGTCCAGTCCTCCGGTGGCACGGTGGGCTCTTCCGGTCGGTACGGCTGGCTGCAGCAACGCTGGATTCCTCAGAAACAGCGAAGGTCCTCCCTCTGGGCTTCTTCACTATGCGGTGGCTTTCAGTATGCGTGCATGTATAACAGAAGCTAATAACAATAAGCTCAACGGCAAAGGCTGCAGCTCGAGAGTTACTCTCTCGAGCAAGCACAGAGACAAAGTGAATGAGGGGGCAACTTGTTTACCAACTTATAGATTCCTCGAGGCTGGGCTTGACCAATGGGCACTCTCATAAACAACTGGCTTCAGCCTATAGAAAGCGTGAAGCAAGAATTATGCCCATACTTGGTGTCAGCACGAGCACTGCATGCGCTGGGTGCGTGCAAGCCTGGCTAATGCCTTGGCTTTTGTCTTCCTCCAAGGGAGGGGGAACTTGCCCACATGCTGGGACAAGATTCAGTATCTGGGCATAATGTACCTTCACCACATCTGGTCTATTCTATTCTATTCTATTCTAGTTTAGAATTAACATTACTTTCCTTTTTTACACCCAATAGTGATTTATTTACATTTTACCACTTTTCTGTTCAAGGTCTGTGAAAAAAATGTAAAGGCACAGCCAGCACCAGAACAAGAGGACACAGTCTCAGGCTGCACCAGGGGAAGTTCAGGCTGGAGGTCAGGAGGAAGTTTTACACGGAGAGAGTGATTGCCCATTGGAATGGGCTGCCTGGGGAGGTGGTAGAGTCGCCGTCACTGGAGGTGTTCAGGAGGAGACTTGACAGGGTGCTTGGTTACATGGGTTAGTTGATTGGGTGGTGTTGGGTGATAGGTTGGACGCGATGATCTTGAAGGTCTCTTCCAACCTGGTCTATTCTATTCTATTCTATTCTATTCTATTCTATTCTAAAAGCACCACACCGCAAAACTGGTGCATGTGGGTCCTGGGTACCTACCACTGTTAACTATGAGGGCCAGAACCTGGATGAGAGGTGGAGACTAATCTTGGCAAAATGTCTTGCAATCACAGTAATTTTACTAAAAACGTAACCTGTTACTGCAAGGGCAACTATCACTCAGTGTGTGCAAGCCTTCAGAATCTTTTTTCAGGCACTCTGCAAAGAGGAATGTCCTCCTTTTGGCTGCTGTAGCTGGAAGACTAAGAGCACATCTACTTGCTTGTATGACCTCTGTGTGTGATCTCTGGCCACAGCCCAAAGGAGAAGAGGAACCAGGACAGAATCACAGAGTAACAAAATGGAAGGGACATCTGGAGATCATCTAGTCCAAACCTTCTGCTAAAACAGGGTCAACCCCTGAGCTTTACTGGTATAGAGTGTGTTTCCTTCTCAGGAGCAGGACCCTAGGCTTGGCCTTGTTGAACTTCATTAGGTTCTTCTCTGCCCAATTCTCCAGGCTATCCAGGTCTCAATGAATGACAGCACAGCCTGAGGGTATGCCAGCCACTCCTCCTAGTTTCCTACACTGAGTCAAAACACAAAATCCACCCAGTCAGGTACAGCACTTCTCTGACAGGTCTGTATCCCTGGAGGTGTTCAAGAGGGGATTGGACGTGGCACGTGGTGCCATGGTTTAGTCATGAGGTCTGTGGTGACCTTGGACTTGATGATCTCTGAGGTCTCTTCCAACCTTGGTGATTCTGTGATTCTGCGATTCTGCATTTTCTTCAGTTTTGTGCAGCCTCTGCTGCAAATAAGTTTCCTTCCATGGTGGGTTTGAATGTTTTTTTCTACCATATCTCCAGTTCCTGTGACAAACACATTCAATATAAACCAATTTTCTGAGCCAGCCAGCTTGCCAGGGATACTATTTTGAGAAATTATTTTGTCATTAATGTATGAACCCCCTTCCACCAGCAGCTACCTGGAACTAACTCACATTAATTCATAAGGAAGTGGCTGAAGCCTCCTGGGCAACTCATCAGCACATGCCCAGGTTTATGGCTGAATTCCTACTCTGCACTGGATGGAGGGCTCAGGTCATTAATATGTTGATTCCCCCTCCCCCCCGTTTTTCATTTTGGTTCAGCATGGATACAGGAAAGAAAAATTAAGATACAGAACAAATGTTGCTTTACCCCTGTACTTGGCACCTGTGAGGCTGTACCTCAAATACTGGAATAAGTTTGGGTCCTCTCACTACAAGAAGGATGATGAGGTGCTGGAGCAGGTCTAAAGAAAACCAACAAATTTCATGAGGATTCTAGAGAACAAGTCTTATGAGGAAAAGCTGAGGGAGTTGGGGTTGTTTAGCCTGGAGAAAAGGAGGCTCAGGGGAGATCTTATTGCTCTCTACAACTACCTGAAAGGAGATTGCAGCAAGGTGGGAGTCAGTGTCCTCTCTCAAGTAACAAGTTATAGAACAAGAGGAAATGTCCTCAAGATGCACCAGGGAATGTTTAAGATGGATATGAAGAACAGTTTCATCCTCAAAAGGGCTGTCAAGCCCTTGGGCAGAAACAGGCTGCCCGGGGAAGCAGTGGAGTCACTGTCCCTGGAGGGGTTTTAAAAAACATAGGATCATACAACTCTTAGGGTTGGAAGGGACCTCAAGGATCATCCAGTTCCAATCCCCCTGCCATAGGCAGGGACACCTCACATTAGGTCAGGTTGCTCAGAACCACATCCAACCTGGCAAAAACCTCCAGGGATGAGGCTTCCACCACCTCCCTGGGCAACCTGTGCCAGTGTCTCACCACCCTCACGGTGAAGAACTTCTTCTTAACATCCAATCTGAATCTACCCATTTCTAGTTTTGTTCCATTCCCCCTAGTCCTATCACTACCTGCCACCCTAAAAAGTCCCTCACCAGCTTTCTTGTAGCCCACTTCAGATACTGCAAGGCTACAATAAGGTCTCCTCAGAGCCTTCTCTTCTCCAGAAGATGTGTAGATGTATTGCGGAAAGATGTGGGTTAGTGGTGACTTGGCAGTGTTAACATTCAAACTTGATGACCTTGAAGGTGTTTTTCAAGAGAAACCATCCTGATTCTATGAGTCAGCATTCACAGAATCATAAAATCACAGACTCATTGAGGCTGGAAAAGCCCTTCACAATCATTAAATCCAGCTGTAGATTCAATGCTGTCTGCCCTGTGATGATGCATTTTTGTAGCCTTGTGCCTGCATCTCAGCCAATGCTTTTGGACCACCTTTAAGCTCAGAATCTGAAGTCATTTCCTGATCCTATTTCAGCCAAGAATCTGAGTGAATCACACGAATGTGACCTTGCAGTGACCTTGGATCCAAGTGTTATCAAGTGTCCTTGGCGATGGCATCCTGTTTGAACGAATGAGCATCTCCTAGGCTATAGGCACAATTAAATTACTGTGGATTTTACTGTTCATCCCCTCAGGGCAGGAGCAGGCCAAATGTATTATCCTGGTAGCAAAAAGAAGGCGCATCAAGCCTCCTCCTCAAAGATAATAAACGAAGTTGAGGGAGTGGGAGTTGTTTGCAAGCCAGCGACGCAGCCACGGCTGATGATCCCTCCTCAGGGATATGTTGGGAGGTGTCGTGCCAGCTTCCCCTGCTGCAGGAGATTTTTAGCACTGGCAGAGTCCCTGCACACCGCTGGGGCAGATCTGCTTCAAAGAGTCCAATCTGGAGGCAGCTCACACTTAAACACCAGTTAATTCCTGATACCTTGTGACTGTCCTTGGGGGGAAAAAGGTCTTATCGTATTTCATAGCTGAGAAAACCAGAGCAGAAAAGGGATGCGAGCTGCATGAGTCAGGGCTCTGTGTTTGAATTGTACAGGATGTGATTTTCCCTTCACATCAGATCTGTTTTTTCTTGCTTGCCTCTTTAACAATATTCATGTTGTTCTCTGCCCTTTTGGTGAGGAAAGGGAGAGCTGTTTGCAGAGCTTGGGGGGCTGTCAGCTGCAAAAAGCAGTCTAAAACCTGGGCAAAAAGGGAGTTAGGCAATGCTGTGCAAACCCAGGCAGCAGCTGCAAATCTGTTTTCTCTAATCCACAAGCCCTGAGACCCAAATCCTGCTTCAGATCCCTTTCCACGTGGGCTGAGCTGGTCTGCTTGATGGGTGCAAATTCTAACATGCCATTTAACTTCAGCTATTCAACTTGATGACTTTATCACAAAGTGGGCTAAATCATCCTTTCCGTGTGATGATCTCACTCACATAACTACAGCAGTAGCCCAGATGGATGAATCAGTAGCCTGACTTTTAAGGGGATGGAGACAGAGAAGATAAACTCACATTTTGGGCACTTCTGAATATCCCTGTATCCACCTTAAGCTTTCGGAGATTCTGGCCCAAAGTTTTCCATCCTTCTGTAGGAGATGGTGTGGGAGGAGTGAGTTTTGAGCACTGGCAAAATTATTTCAGCTCTGTGAGGTTTCCATTAGCACTAATTTAATGATGTTCAGGTTAACAACTCTGAAGATCGAAGAACTTATTAAATGCTGCTTCCAGCCTCCTGCATCCCGGTGGTGAAATATTTCTAGTCAGCAACACACACCTGCTCCTGCTCTTCAATTTCAGTGCCAAGCTTCTGGACAAAAATTTTGCAATTTGACTTGCTGGAAGGTGTCCAGAGAAGGGAAAAAAAGCTGGGGAGGGGTTTGGAACACAAGCCCTATGAGGAGAGGCTGAGGGAGCTGGGGTTGCTTAGCCTGGAGAAGGGGAGGCTCAGGGGAGACCTTATTGCTGTCTACAGCTGCCTGAAGGGAGGTTGTAGCCAGGTGGGGGTTGGTCTCTTCTCCCAGGCAGCCAGCACCAGAACAAGAGGACACAGTCTCAAGCTGTGCCAGGGGAGGTTTAGGCTGAATGTTAGGAAGACGTTCTTCATAGAAAGAGAGATTGGCCATTGGAATGTGCTGCCTGGGGAGGTGGTGGAGTCACCATCCCTGGAGGTGTTTAGGAAGAGACTGGATGGGGTGTTTGGTGCCATGTTGATTAGATGGTGTTGGGTGAAAGATTGGTCTCGATGTTCTCAAAGGTCTTTTCCAACCTGGTTAATTCTATTCTATTCTATTCTATTCTATTCTATTCTATTCTATTCTATTCTATTCTATTCTATTCTATTCTGTTCTATTCTGTTCTATCCTCTACAGCTTTGGCAGGGGGGATGATGGCAGGATACCTGATGATCTCTGGAGGTCCCTTCCAACCTCTATTGTACTGTGATACCAGGGAGGTGTTTGAGTCACTGTCCCTGGAGGTGTTCAAGAGGGGATTGGATGTGGCACTTGGTGCCTTGGTTTAGTAGTCATGAGGTCTTGGCTGACAGGTTGGACTTGATGATCCTTGAAGTCTTTTCCAACCTTATTGATACTATGATTCTATGATACTGTGACCACAGCTGCAACCCAGACTCCTGGCTCTGAAGAGACCTTTGTCTAACAGGCAGAAGGACCTATAACCTCAGACCTCATACAGATACTTTTTCCATGCCAGCAGAATACATTCAGATCATCTACCTCCATTCAGGTATTCTGAAGAGTCTGATGGATTGATCACACTTCACTGGTGACCTTTTCCTTTCATCTGCAGTAATTTACCTACATGAACCCTATTATCATTTTACACCTTTTCTTTACAAAATTCATAGAATCACTGAATCATTTTGTTTAGAAAAGACGTTTAAGATCATGAAGTCCAACCATTAATCCAGCACTGACAAGTCACCACCAAAGTATGCCATTCAGCACCAAAGCTACAGATCTTTTAAATCCCTCCAGGGAAGGTAACTCCACTGCTTCCCTGGGCAACCTATTCCAGGCCTTGATAACCTTTGCAGAGAAGAAATTGTTCCTCATGTCCAACTTAAACCCCCCTTGGCACAATCTGAGGAGACAACTGTCCTGCCTTAGAGCCATATATCTCCCTGTGAGCTAATTAATGGGGAGCAATAACCACTCATACAGGGATTTATCTCATTTTAAAATAGATGCTTAAAACAGACTCAATGAATTACATCAGAAGTGGGTTTGTTGGCTTTTTTCTTCTCCATATTGATGGAAAAATGCTTTGGCAGATGCATATAGCTATAGAAAACACATTTGTATCTGGCTGGATAAATCCCACCCAGGGCTGTTCAACAACTACTGCTGTCACCATAGCTATGAGGGGTGAGAGCCCTGAACAGATGTTGTAAGAGATATTCGCCCTTTCCAAACAGCTGACAGTATATGTGGGCAGGACCTATTACAGGTGAAGGAAAGAGGTCCCTTTCTGCCTTTCTCATAGAACTAAAGAAATTAAATCCTAGAGTCCTAGATACATCCTGGCAACATTTATAAGAGATGACCAAGGTCATAGAATCATAGAATGCTTTGGGCTGGAATGGGCATCTAAAGGTCATCTGGTCCAAACTCTCTGCAAAGAGCAGAGGCATCTTCAACTAAATCAGGTTGCCCCATCCAATCTGACCTGAAGTGAGTCTAGGGACATGGCTTCCATGACCTCTCTGAGCAACCTGGGCCAGCATTTCACTACCTTCAGTGTAATCAATATCTTCCTTGTATCTAGCCTGAATTTCCTCTCATTTAGAATAGAATCATAGAATCATTTAGCTTAATACTATTGTGGTGAAGAGGTTATTAAATTTATGAATATGAAATATGAATTATGAAAATATTTGTTGTAGGGTTGGAAGGGTAAGACCAAAAAGCTTCCTCCCTCCCCCCTGTAAAGTAAAGGCAAAGAAAATTGAAGGGAAGGGGAAAAAAAACCTCACAGCTGAATTAGCAAAGCAATGGGTGCTGTATATTACAAAGCAGGGAAACGCAGGGGAATATACAAATTTACAATATATACAATATATACAAAAATATACAACAAAGAAGCACAGAAATGAGAGTTCCCCCCTCTGCTGAGGGGGTTCCCCACCTCTGCTTCCCCCTCTCTCCCCTTTTCCCCAGAGTGGGTTAGAAAAGAGAGAAAAGAGGAAAAAGTTAGAAGCAGTTATGTTTAATTGGAAAGCAGTTAATGCAGACCTTGCAGTTTATCAGTTTCAAGGTCAAGCCTTGTCCGAAAGCCCAGAAACAGCGAGCTGCTGCCGAAGGAGGGGAGACAGAACTAAACTGGAAAAGTGCCGGAAAGCCCAAGATACCCTGCTGTACTCCCAGTTCAGAAGGTGCTTCCTCCCAATCTACCAATGAAATTAGTTTAGATCCGTCTTTTTCGTTTACAAACATCCGTCCACCATATTCCCTTTCTTAAGGGGACAGCCTCAAACGGTCACAATATTATTTTTATTAATTATCAAAATATTAATAACCGATGAATCACCAACATAGATTCATGTTCTAGTGCACGTTCGTGAAATAGATTCCACAAGTGGCTTAGTGTTATGATTGTAACTTAATGTCACCGGTTGGGGCTGTCCCCTTAAGAAAGGGAATATGGTGGGCGGAAGTTGGTAAATGGAAAGAACAATCTAAACTAATTTCATTGGTAAAGTGGGAGGAAGCACCTTCTGAACTGGGAGTGCAGGAAGGTATACTGGGCATTCCAGCACTTTTCTATCAGTCTTGCTTCCGCTTTTCCTTCGGGCAGCAGCTTGCAGCTCCTGGGCTTTCTGCCAAGGCTTCGGCCTTGAAACCGATAAGCTATAAGGCCTGTATTAACTGCTTTCCAGTTAACACTGCTTCTAACTTTTTTTTCTCTTTCTCTCTCTCTCCTAACCTGCTCTGGGGAATAGGGGGAGAGAGGGGGAGAGCGGAGGTGGGGAACCCCCTCAGCAAGGGGGGGGAACTCTCATTTCTGTGTTACTTTATTGTATATCTTTGTATATATTGTAAATATTGTAAATTTGTATATATTCCCCTGCATATCCTACATTGCTTTGTAAATATACAGCTCCACTGCTTTGCAAATTCAGCTGTGAGGTTCTTTTTTCCTTTCCCTTCAATTTTCCTTCCCTTTACTTTACAAGGGGGAAGGGAGGAGGCTTCTTGGCCTTACCCTTCCAACCCCACCACATTTTTTTTTCTTGGCGTACCCAACGTGCGGAAGATAATTAGTTTAATTTATTACTTGATTGATTTAGTGTTTTCTATCTGAATTAGCAAACATGAAGGTGTTGTGGTTTGTGGAGTGATTATTCTTTTCAATTTTTGGGGCTCTGGTTTACAGATATTGTTTGGGTTTGATTTTGGATTACCTGGGTAAATATTTGGTGCGGACAATTTATATGTGGCTTATGTATAGAGTTAGACTATGGTATGGAAAATTTATTGATTTCTTAAGGCCAGCAAGATACAGAAATGTTACCACCACCACTCTCCCAATTGAGATAAAGGGTTTTAGGATTCCGCCTGAGGAGAGAGTAACTTTAGGTGGTGCCTGGGACCCAAAAGTGATTTATGTGATTGTGCCCGGTTGACGCTGTCCCCTTAAGAAAGGGGATATGGTGGACGGAAGTTGGTAAACGGAAGGAATATTCTAAACAATTTCATTGGGCGAGTGGGAGGAAGCACTATCTGGCCTGAGAGTGAAGTGGGCATTCCCAGCACTTCTCTGTCACTCTTGCTTCCGCTTCTCCAGGGTGCAGGAACTCTTCTCTGTGCTGGGCTTTCTGCCAAGGCCTCGGCCTTGAGGATAAGATAACCAGGTCTATATTGACTGCTTTCAATTAACACAAACTGCTTTTAACTTCTCTCTTTCTTCTTTCTCCCTCTTTTCCGAACTATTCTGGGAAAGGGAAGAGAGGGAGAGCGGAGGTGGGGAAACCCCTCGGCCGAGGGGGGTTACTCTCATTTCTGTGTTGTTCTGTTGTATATCTTTGTATATATTGTAGATATTGTAAATTTGTAAATATTCCCCTGCAAAATCCTACACTGCTTTGTAAATATAGCTCCACCGCTTTGCTAATTCGGCTGGTGAGTTTTTTTTTCCTTTCCCTTCAATTTTTTATTCCCTTTTACCTTACAAGGGGGAAGGGAAGAGGCTTCTCGGCCTTACCCTTTCACCCACCACATTTTTTTTATTGGCGTACCCAACGTGCGGCAGATAATTAGTTTAATTTATTACTTGATTGATTTAGTGTTTTCTAGCTGAATTAGCAAGCATGAAGGTATTGTGGTTTGTGGAGCGATTGTTCTTTTCAATTTTTGGGGCTCTGGTTTACAGATATTGTTTGGGTTTGCTTTTGGATTACCTGGGTAAATATTTGGTGCGGACAATTTATATGTGGGTTATGTATAGAGTTAAATTATGGTATGGAAAATGTATTAATTTCTTATGGCCAGTGAGATACAGGAATGTTACCTCCACCACTCTCCCAATTGAGATAAAGGGTTTTAAGATTCCGCCTGAGGAGAGAGTAACCTTAAGTGATGCCTGGGATCCAAAGGTGATTTATTTAATGTTTATAATTCTGCTGCTGGTGATAATTATCGTGTATCTCCTGATTTCTTTGCGGCGAGAGAGAAAGGTGTCCAGAGCTTGTTTTGTTATTAAAACTAGATCAAAAAGAAAACGCCATGGCTCGAGATCAGTCCCAGAGTCATCTAGTGATGAGGACTGTGGAGAACCCGTGTCAGTTAAAAAGAAGGCTAAAAAGTTAATTGGTAAAGCAGCTCTAAATGACTTTGCTGATTCTAGCAAGCAGCCAAGGGCATCGGCTGGTATCAACATGGCACCTACTCCTTCTCCCACTCCTTCTCCTTCTTCTTCTTCTCCATCGGCCGTTAACGGAGCAACGTCACTTCCGCCCAATCCCTCAGTGGGACCGGAAGTCACTGCCCCAGCAGCTGATTTATCTCAGGACCTGTCAGCTTCCATTAAGGTGGCTGTAAATTCAAACACAGCTCCAGTTAAGGTGGCTCCTTTAAAGACTAGAGGTGCAAAGGCCAAAGATGGAGAAGAAGAGGAGCTGGAGACTGATCCTGGTGAGGGGCCCTCTACTCTAAGAGAAGGGCGTTTCAAAGACCCTAGAGGTTACAAATGGGCTTTTGGAGTAGCTTCAATAGAAATTGATGGACAAAAATTGAAGGTGTCTGCTAGACCTGAACTTTCTGATGAATCTGCAGTTGTGGGACAACATAAGATACAGGACATTAAATTGCCGGTTGCTTCTCAGACTGTACATCACAGACAATACAGAACCAACCGTGACTCTTTGTTGCCCATTCAGAATCTGATTCGTCAGTTGGAGAGTCAGAAAGTCGTCAGCAAAACTCATTCACCTTTCAACAGTCCAGTGTGGCCTGTGCGGAAGCAGAACGGAGACTGGCGTCTGACAGTAGACTACCGAGCCCTCAATGAAGTGACACCACCTATGAGTGCAGCAGTACCAGACATGATGGAGCTACAGTATGAGCTGGAATCCAAAGAGGCCAAATGGTATGCTACCATAGACATTGCTAATGCATTTTCTCTATTCCCATAGCAGAGGAATGCAGGCCTCAGTTTGCTTTCACCTGGAGAGGAATCCAGTACACTTTCAACAGACTGCCAATGGGCTGGATCCACAGCTCAAGCATCTGTCATGCAGTAATCCACGATGCTCTGGAGAAAGGCGGTGCTCCAGAACACATCCAGTTCATCGATGATATCATCGTCTGGGGTAAAACTGCTGAGGAAGTCTTCGAGAAAGGTAACAAAATCATTGACATTCTTCTGAATGCAGGTTTTGCCATCAAACGAGACAAGGTGAAAGGACCTACCACAGAGATTCAGTTTCTGGGAGTGCGGTGGCAGGATGGACGCAGACACATTCCAGTGGATGTGGTAAATAGAGTCTCTACCATGGCAAGTCCCACAAACAAGCAAGAGACCTTACGTTTCTTGGGGATAGTGGGATTTTGGAGACTGCACATTCCTGGATACAGTCAGATTGTGAAACCTCTGTATGATGTGACTCGAAAGAGAAACCATTTCCACTGGGGACCTGAACAACAAGCAGCCTTTGACCAGATAAAGCAAGAAGTAATTCAAGCAATGGGTCTGGGACCTGTCCGAGATGGTCCAGACATTAAGAACATTTTGTACACGGCTGCAAGTGACAATGGTCCAACCTGGTGCTTGTGGCAAAAGCTCCAGGTGAGACACGTGGGACGACCTCTTGGTTTCTGGAGTCGAGGTTACAGAGGTTCAGAGGCTAACTATACTCCAACAGAGAAAGAAATTCTAGCTGCCTATGAAGGAGTAAAAGCATCCTCTGAAGTGATTGGAACTGAATCACAACTTCTTCTAGCTCCCAGATTACCAGTTTTGAATTGGATGTTCAAAGGCAAAGGTTCCACACCACATCATGCCACAGACTCCACATGGTCTAAGTGGATGGCTCTGATAACACAGAGAGCTCGAATGGGAAATCTTGAAAGACCTGGTCTAGTGGAGGTGATCTCAAGTTGGCCTGAAGGTATCAACTGTGCTAAACCTCCAGAGGAGAAAGTAACTCGTGCTGAGGAAGCTCCTCCTTACAATGACCTTTCTGATGATGAAAAGAAATATGCTTTGTTCACAGACGGTTCCTGTCGTCTTGTCGGAAACAAGCGAAGGTGGAAGTCTGCAGTGTGGAGTCCAACACGCCGAGTTGCAGAGGCGAAAGATGGAGAAGGAGAATCCAGTCAGTTCGCAGAGGTAAAAGCTGTCCAGCTAGCTCTCGCGTAGCTGAACGTGAGAGATGGCCAAAGCTTTATCTCTACACCGACTCATGGATGGTAGCCAATGCTCTATGGGGTTGGTTAAAGAACTGGAAAAGAGTGGTTGGCAGAGAAAAGGAAAACCCATTTGGGCAGCCAACCTATGGCAGGACATTGCTGATCGAATCGAGAGAATTCCAGTGAAAGTGAGACACATCGATGCTCACATTCCTAAGAGCAAAGCTACTGAGGAACAGCAACACAACCATCAGGCAGATCTAGCTGCAAGAGTTTCTCAAGTAGACATGGACTCTAATCTTGATCTCGACTGGAAACACCGAGGTGAGATATTCTTAGCTCGGTGGGCTCACGATTCATCAGGACATCAAGGCAGAGATGCAACATACCAATGGGCTCGTGACAGATCCATAGACATTTCCATGGATGCTATCACACAAGTCATCCATGACTGTGACATTTGTGCTGCTATTAAGCAGGCAAAACGACTTAAGCCCTTGTGGTATGGTGACAGATGGTCCAAGTACAAGTATGGTGAAGCTTGGCAGATTGACTACATCACTCTACCACGTTCTCGTTCTGGTAAGCAATACATGCTTACTATGGTAGAGGCAAACACTGGGTGGTTGGAAACTTATCCAGTTCCACATGCAACTGCACGCAACACCATTCTCGGTCTGGAGAGACAAATCCTGTGGAGACACGGAACTCCAGAGAGGATTGAGTCAGACAACGGAACTCATTTCAAGAACAACCTTGTAAAGAACTGGGCCAAAGAGCACGGTATTGAGTGGATATTCCACATTCCCTACTATGCACCAGCTTCAGGGAAGATTGAACGCTACAACGGTTTGTTGAAGACCACTCTTAAAGCCATGGGGGGTGGATCTTTGAAAAACTGGGAAAAACATTTAGCACAAGCAACCTGGCTGGTAAATAGTAGAGGTTCAGTGAACCGAGCTGGACCTGCACGTTCAGATTTGCTACGGAAAGTAGAAGGTGATAGAGTTCCTGTTGTTAGAGAAAAGAATCTGTTAGGTAAAACTGTTTGGGTATTTTCACCCTCGGGAGAGGCTAAACCTGTCCGAGGGGTGGTTTCAGCTGAAGGTCCAGGTCACACTTATTGGGTAATGCAAGAGAATGGTGAAATTCAGTGTATACCACAAAGAAATTTAACTTTAGCTGAAAGAGGTTGACTTCGAACTGTTGTACAGCTACATCGCGCCCAAAAGAAGAATCAACGAGGAATCTACGGTGCACGAACCCTGAGATCCCTGAGAGCCCTGAGTCAACTAAGAGACCCTTAAATTTCCCTGTTTCCCTTTTCTTTGCTTCTTCGGCGAAGAAATGAACTGTTTTCCATTTTTCTCATTTTCTGATTTTCTTGGACTTTTGAATCATCTACACCTGAGCATAGCCGGAATGGACTATGAACTCTATTCACGAACTGTAAATATCATCTTGGATTGGATGGACAGTATAAACAGCCAATGAAAATTGTTTAGAAGGGGTGGATTGTGCGCGGTTGACGCTGTCCCCTTAAGAAAGGGGATATGGTGGACGGAAGTTGGTAAACGGAAGGAATATTCTAAACAATTTCATTGGGCGAGTGGGAGGAAGCACTATCTGGCCTGAGAGTGAAGTGGGCATTCCCAGCACTTCTCTGTCACTCTTGCTTCCGCTTCTCCAGGGTGCAGGAACTCTTCTCTGTGCTGGGCTTTCTGCCAAGGCCTCGGCCTTGAGGATAAGATAACCAGGTCTATATTAACTGCTTTCAATTAACACAAACTGATTTTAACTTCTCTCTTTCTTCTTTCTCCCTCTTTTCCGAACTATTCTGGGGAAAGGGGGGAAGAGAGGGGAGAGCGGAGGTGGGGAAACCCCTCGGCCGAGGGGGGTTACTCTCATTTCTGTGTTGTTCTGTTGTATATCTTTGTATATATTGTAGATATTGTAAATTTGTAAATATTCCCCTGCAAAATCCTACACTGCTTTGTAAATATAGCTCCACTGCTTTGCTAATTCGGCTGGTGAGTTTTTTTTTCCTTTCCCTTCAATTTTTTATTCCCTTTTACCTTACAAGGGGGAAGGGAAGAGGCTTCTCGGCCTTACCCTTTCACCCACCACAGGGGTGGATTGTGCCCGGTTGACGCTGTCCCCTTAAGAAAGGGAATATGGTGGACGGAAGTTGGTAAACGGAAGGAATATTCTAAACAATTTCATTGGGCGAGTGGGAGGAAGCACTATCTGGCCTGAGAGTGAAGTGGGCATTCCCAGCACTTCTCTGTCACTCTTGCTTCCGCTTCTCCACAGTGCAGCAACTCTTTGCTGTGCTGGGCTTTCTGCCAAGGCCTCGGCCTTGAAGATAAGATTAACCAGGCCTGTATTGACTGCTTCTAATTAACACAAACTGCTTTTAACTTCTTTCTTTCTTCTTTCTCCCTCTTTTCCGAACTATTCTGGGGAAATGGGGGAAGAGAGGGGAGAGCGGAGGTGGGGATTCCCCTCGGCAGAGGGGGGTTACTCTCATTTCTGTGTTACTCTGTTGTATATCTTTGTATATATTGTAGATATTGTAAATTTGTAAATATTCCCCTGCATATCCTTCACTGCTTTGTAAATATATCTCCACTGCTTTGCTAATTCAGCTGGTGAAGTTTTTTTTTCCTTTCCCTTCAATTTTTTTTTCCCTTTTACCTTACAAGGGGGAAGGGAAGAGGCTTCTCGGCCTTACCCTTTCACCCACCACAGTGATGTGTATAATTCTGCAGCTGGTGATAACTAATGTGTTTTCTCTGTATTCCCTGTGGCAAGAGAGAAAGGTGTCCAGAGCTTGTTTTGTTATTAAAACTAGATCAAAAAGAAAACGCCGTGGCTCTGGTTCACTCCCAGAGTCATCTAGTGACGAGGACTGTGGAGAATCTCATTCAGTTAAAAAGAGGGCTGAGAAGTTAATTGGTAAAGCAGCTCTAAATGACTTTGCTGATTCTGGCAAGCTGCCAAGGGCGTCGGCTGGTATCAACATGGCACCTACTCCTTCTCCTACTCTTCTCCTCCTTCTTCCTCTCTGTCGGCCATTAACGGAGCAATATCATTTCCACCCACTCCCTCGGTGGGACCGGAAGTCACTGCCCCAGCAGCTGATTTATCTCAGGACCTGTCAGCTTCCGTTAAGGTGGCCGTAAATTCAAACACAGCTCCAGTTAAGGCGGCTGTTTTAAAGACTAGAGGTGGAAAGGCCAAAGATGAAGAAGAGGAGCTGGAGACTGATCCTGGTGAGGGGCCCTCTACTTTAAAAGATCCTGCTGAGGAGGAAGAGAATGTTTCTTTTAAAGATCTAGCTAACCTAGTGAGATCAAAGCAGGATACAGATGAAGCTAGGAAAGCAGCTGGTAAAGGTGGTTCTCAGCTTAAAGAGATCCTTAGGAGAATGAGAGCAGGATTATATGGACAAAGAATTCAGGGAGACGAAGAGCAAGATGATATTTTGGAGTGTTCTTCTCCACGGGAGGAATTGCGAAATGTCCGTAAAGATTTCACCAGGGCAGATAAGGAGCCAGTTCTAGCTTCGCTTAGTAGGTGTTATGATACAGGTGCTCTGGCTCTAACAGTTGGAGACAAGTCAGCAGCTCAGTTAGGAACTCTCTCAAGGGATAATGGAATAGATAGACATCTAGGAAGCGCGCTCAGTAAAGTTAATCTGTGGATACGCCTTTTAATGGCGGTTGCCCTGAGATATCCTTCCCAAGATGATCTTCCATGGAATCCTAAACCCTGGACTACCATAGATGAGGGAATTAAGCGCTTGAGAGAATTTGCTGTTAGAGAGCTACTCTATGGTGAACATGAAACTCTGAATCCTGATGACATTCCTGTGGGTATTGGTCTTGCTAAAAAGATCATCAAACTTGCTCCTTCCAATTATGCAAACATTCTGGCAAGCAGAATTTTGTCATGAAATTATGGTGGAGCTGGTTCTACGGTTGGCCAATCCAGTGATCAAATGAGACAATTGGAGGATAGCATGACACGTGGTTCTTTGGTTTCAGCCATTGAAAATCAGTGTGGAAAAAGTAAGAGTTGCATGAAGGATTTGAATGATTCCATATACCAATTGGCACAGAAGGATAATTTCAATTCTCCCTCCAGGTGGATACAAGTTTCATCTGTGAGGAATACACGTCCTCCAAGGAGGTCATTCCAAAACAGGTCAGTCCAAAACAGGGCAGTCCAAAACAGACCACCAAGGCAATCACGTAGAACTATTTGGATAACTCTGTGCGATCAGTTTGGTGAGAACATGAACCGCTGGGATGGCCAACCAACTTCTAATCTTTTCAGGAGACTGAGGGAATTGGAAAGAGGCAGAACTCGAGGTAGCAACACCAGAAGGGTAGCTGTTACTTCCACAGTTCCCCAGAACGACTCTTGTGGCTCCAACAGTGGCTCCAGTTATAACCCTGCAAACTATGTGCAATGCACATGTGCGCATGTTCCCCATAACTAGGGGTGCCCTGCCTCCTGCCAGGGGGAGGAGAGGGATAACAGAGATAATAGAATCTATTGGGATGTGTACATCCAGTGGCCTGGTACTCCACAATTTCGGAAGTACAGGGCCTTGGTTGACACAGGAGCTCAGTGCACCATAATGCCATCAAATTATCAGGGATCAGAGTCTATAACTATTCTGGGAGTCACTGGTGGATCTCAAGAGTTAAGTAAGGTAGAGGTTAATATAAGTTTAACTGGTAAACAATGGAGGAAGCATGCAGTTGTGATCGGACCTGATGCACCTTGTATTTTGGTAATTGATTTTCTGAGAGAAGGGCGTTTCAAAGACCCTAGAGGTTACAAATGGGCTTTTGGAGTAGCTTCAATAGAAATTGATGGACAAAAATTGAAGCTGTCTGCTAGACCCGAGCTTTCTGATGAATCTGCAGTTGTGGGACAACACAAGATACAGGACATTAAATTGCCGGTTGCTTCTCAGACTGTGCATCACAGACAATACAGAACCAACCGTGACTCTTTGTTGCCTATTCAGAATCTGATTCGTCAGTTGGAGAGTCAGAAAGTCATCAGCAAAACTCATTCACCTTTCAACAGTCCAGTGTGGCCTATGCGGAAGCAGAATGGAGACTGGCGTCTGACAGTCGACTACCGAGCCCTGAATGAAGTGACACCGCCTATGAGTGCAGCAGTACCAGACATGATGGAGCTTCAGTATGAGCTGGAATCCAAAGAGGCCATGCAGTGATCCACGATGCTCTGGAGAAAGGAGGTGCTCCAGAACACATCCAATTCATCGATGATATCATCGTCTGGGGTAAAACTGCTGAGGAAGTCTTCGAGAAAGGTAACAAAATCATTGACATTCTTCTGAATACAGGTTTTGCCATCAAGCGAGACAAGGTGAAAGGACGTACCACAGAGATTCAGTTTCTGGGAGTGCGGTGGCAGGATGGACGCAGACACATTCCAGTGGATGTGGTAAATAGAGTCTCCACCATGGCAAGTCCCATAAACAAGCAAGAGACCCTACGTTTCTTGGGGATAGTGGGATTTTGGAGACTGCACATTCCTGGATACAGTCAGATTGTGAAACCTCTGTATGATGTGACTCGAAAGAGAAACCATTTTCACTGGGGGCCTGAACAACAAGCAGCCTTTGACCAGATAAAGCAAGAGGTGATTCAAGCAATGGGTCTGGGACCTGTCCGAGATGGTCCAGACATTAAGAACATTTTGTACACGGCTGCAAGTGACAATGGTCCAACCTGGTGCTTGTGGCAAAAAGCTCCAGGTGAGACACGTGGACGACCATTTGGCTTCTGGAGTCGAGGTTACAGAGGTTCAGAGGCTAATTATACTCCAACAGAGAAAGAAATTTTAGCTGCCTATGAAGGAGTAAAAGCATCTTCTGAAGTGATTGGAACTGAATCACAACTTCTCTTAGCTCCCAGATTACCAGTTTTGAATTGGATGTTCAAAGGCAAAGGCTCCACACCACATCATGCCACAGACTCAACATGGTCTAAGTGGATGGCTCTGATAACACAGAGAGCTCGAATGGGAAATCTTGAAAGACCTGGTCTAGTGGAGGTGATCTCAAGTTGGCCTGAAGGCATCAACTGTGCTAAACCTCCAGAGGAGAAAGTGACTCGTGCTGAGGAAGCTCCTCCTTACAATGACCTTTCTGATGATGAAAGGAAATATGCTTTGTTCACAGACGGTTCCTGTCGTCTTGTTGGAAACAAGCGAAGGTGGAAGTCTGCAGTGTGGAGTCCAACACGACGAGTTGCAGAGGTGAAAGATGGAGAAGGAGAATCCAGTCAGTTCGCAGAGGTAAAAGCTGTCCAGCTAGCTCTCGACGTAGCTGAACGTGAGAGATGGCCAAAGCTTTATCTCTACACCGACTCCTGGATGGTAGCCAATGCTCTATGGGGTTGGCAGGAGACTATTAACCCCTTCCCCCTTCAAATCTAGTTTACAGCCCTATCAATAAGCCCTGCCAATTCCTGCCCCAGGATTCTTTTCCCCCTCTGGGACAAGTGTGTCCCATAAGTTGTTTTCAGCTCTGGTGCCTTGAAAACCAATCCGTGATTGTGGAACCCAAAGCCCTGTCGATGGCACCAGCCCCTGAGCCATGAATTGATCTGTCGGCCCTTCCTCAGTGTTTCCTCATCCATTGCTGACGTTAGAGGGATAGCAGAGAACACGACTTGAACTTAAATCAAATGATTCACTGAACTTATAATCGAAACTGAGTCAGAGAGTGGTGGAGGAGGGGTATGTCAGTGGCCAGCAACCCTCCACCTGGAGCAATATAAACACTATCCTAACTGAAGCTCTGTAAAGAAGGGCTTGGCTTACTCACAAGCTGAAAACTTCATGAAGTCTTTCCTTAATAATGTTTATAGTCCAGACAATGTGGCACGGATGTGCCGTAGTACGGAGACAGGAAATGGCGCCGGCCGCGTGGCTGCACTGCGTGACTCTGCTGTTCTCTCCCAGGATACAAAGGTTCCTCGCTCGGAGCGGGGGCAGTGGCAGGTCAGCAACGCTGGTTCACACGGTCTACCAGGTTTTCTCCTACAACGATGGATCACGCAGCAGTTGATCCCACGGAGTGCTGTCCACGGCACCGCATGCAGCTGGGTGACAGTGGCAGAAGGACCACAAGGCCTCTTGAAGCACTGGCACATGCACACACAGGCTCCAACACCGAGGTGGGGGGGACTCATTTACTAAATGACCCCTATTTACCATTTACCCCAGTGAATGCTGGTCCAATAAGCATCTGTTGCTAACGCAAAGATTGACGAATGAACTGACACCTACCAAATATGGCCTAAGTATATACTATATCCAGGGAAACAAACATATAGCCTGCCTCTTGTACTACAGGGGTGAGACCACACCCAGGTAGGCTGTTTACCTGGACTCAGTGGCACCAGGATCCCCCTGCTGCCTCCAGAAATGAGGGGGAACAAAGGAGGGTTAACACGCAGAGAAATATGTCCTACACAAATGTTTGTGGCACAATCCTGACCATAAGCATCCTTCACTACATTCACTTGCAGAGCTCCTGCTTCCCTTGTTGCAGAGTGGTTATCAGGGCAGGAGAGGAGCAGGAGGAGAAGCCTGTCTGCTCAAGAAGGTGCTTTGTTTCCAGCACCACTATGGTTATCAGCGACGGAGATAGGAATCAATACGGCTGACCAATGTGATCGAGTATTGTTCCTTTATTGTTCCAGTGTTGCAGGCCGATGGTGCAGGCCTGAGGTGCAGGCCTATGGAGCAGGCCTGTAGTGCAAGTATAGCACTGTAAAGTGTAGAAGAAACAGGAGACAGGAAAGGCAGAAGTGCGTAGCAAGGCAACTGCTACAACTTATATAAACTCGGAGTGCCCTGTTGGCATAGCTCCATTGGTTCCCTCTGAGTGACCACACATTGCACTATTACAGATTTTTGGTCCAACTACTAATGACACAATGAGGTTGTTGATGCAGGTGCATGTCCTGTTGTCCCAAGATAACTGTCCATGTTTATAGCTACCAGATGTGAGATGTCCCTGCCCATGGCAGGGAGGTTGGAAATAGATGGTCATTGATATCCCTTCCAACCCTGACAATTCTATGATTCTATGACTGCATCTGAAGAGGAGTCAGCCTAGTGCTGTCTGAAATGGTAGTCAAGGGATGTCCATCTACAAAGGGCTGGTACAGATGAGAATTAATCCATTTGCCCCTGCTGAGGAACAGTGCCTCATACATTTTGGTATGGCCTGTACACTTCATCACACATCCCCTTCACCAGACTCAGCTTCTTATGGTTTCCTTCTGAAACATCTCCCAAACAGAAGAGCTGTGTGCCAGCTCTGAGTGCACTGATCTCATGCAGGGTGCAATTTGGAGACAGAAGTGATGTCAACCCAGCCCACGCAGCAGCATGAGACTGATCTCCAAACCCATGCCATGCACTTTGCAAAGAGACTAGCTACACAGAAATCCTGCCAGGCTGCAGAAAGGCTGTGGCAGCCCCCTGCTTCTCTGTTGCCGTGGTGAAATGGGAGAGTTTCACAACCATAATACAGTGCTGTGTGGCAGATTACTGTTAGATGAGGCAAGTGAAGCCTGAGAAGGAAAATGCAGAGTTTCAGAGAGGATACAACAGGCTGAATATGAGTCAGCAGTGTGCCCAAGTGGCCAAGAAGGTCAACAGCACCCAGACCTATATCATCAATATTGTGGCCAGCTGGACTAGAGAGGTGAATGTCCCCTTGAACTCAGCACTGATGAGGCTGCACCTTGAATATTTGGTTTAGTTTTGAGTCCCTCACTACAAAAAGGACATTGAGGGGCTGGCGCATGCCCAAAGAAGGGCAACAAAGCTGCTGAAGGGTGTAGAGCAGAAGTCTTGTGAGGAGTGGCTGACAGAAGTGGGGATTTTTAACTGGGAGAAAAAGAGACTCAGGGGAGACCTCCCTCTCTACAACTCCCTGAAAGGAGGTTGAAGTAAGGTGGGGCTCAGTCTCCCGTCCCAAGTAACAAGTGATAGGACAAAAGGAAATGGTCTGTTTCTCTTTCTTAGGTTAGAAATTAGGAAAAAAATCATCCTCCAATGGGCTGTCAAACCCTGGAGCAGGCCTTCATGGGAAGTGATAGAGTTACCATCCCTGGAGGTATTTGAAAGACCTGTAGATGTGGTGCCAAGGGACATGGTTTATTAGTGACTTGGTAGTGCTAATGGTTGGGCTCTATGATCTTAAAGGTCTATTCCAGCCAAAATGATTCTATGATTAAATGGAACACTCACTTACTGCATCCTAGGAAGGACTATTAAAGCCTCAAGCCACCACCCTGCCCACTCGATCCTAATTACCTCTTCCCAATAATGAAATTGTTCATTAGCCATTAATGACATTTGTTCAGGACAGACATTTTGGGTCACAGTCACTGCTGGATCTACTTTCATTAGTGTTTAAATGACAGCAATCATCAACAGCAAACTACTGTTCCAAATAAGTGAAGAAGAGGAGTGGCCAGTACCATTGAACCAATCTGGTTCATAGAGGCATTAACCCAACGATGACCCTAGACCTTTATTTCCTTTTTCCAGATCACTTCAGACCCAGCCTAACTTGCCCACCAGAGTGGAACCTGTCTTATGCCAAAAAATAAACTCAAAGTAAGATTGAATTCCTGCAGAACAAAGGTGGCTCTAAGGTTGCAGTTTGAATGTACATACTCAGAGCACCAAGGACTTTGCTCTGGGTGTCAGTGGGTGACTGGTTCTTGCACTGGAGAAAGAACTTCTAGAGGCTATGAGAGTGTGGATGTGTTCAACAGGTAAGTAGGGAGTGGAAATTAGCGTGGGTAACCACTTGTGGGAGAGGAGACCTACTTGAAATGGATTAAGCAGCCTCCACTACCAAATAAACCTCCTGACAACCACACCTGCAGCTGTGGGTCCCCATTCAGCGATCCAGCAGTGTTGCCATGTATTGATGTCATATATGAAGGGCAAGCAGAGAGGAATTTTCTCTGGGAGACCTGAGCAGGATCAAAGTGACGTGATTTGCCATGCTTATTCAGTCAAAGTTTTCTGGAGGATCAATCTGTCCAGCTGATGCTCTTCCAGTGGGAGGATGAAGCCAATTTCCTCCAGCACAACAGTGAGATTTGATGGCCTCACAAACAGAAGAGAAGCAGTGTAGACATGAAGGGAAGAGAAGAGAAGAGAAGAGAAGAGAAGAGAAGAGAAGAGAAGAGAAGAGAAGAGAAGAGAAGAGAAGAGAAGAGAAGAGAAGAGAAGAGAAGAGAAGAGAAGAGAAGAGAAGAGGGAGGAGAGGGGAGGGAGGAGAGGAGAGGAGAGGAGAGGAGAGGAGAGGAGAGGAGAGGAGAGGAGAGGAGAGGAGAGGAGAGGAGAGGGAGAGGAGAGGAGAGGAGAGGAGAGGAGAGGAGAGGAGAGGAGAGGAGAGGAGAGAATTAACCAGGTTGAAAGAGACCTTTGAGATCATCAAGTCCATCAAGTTGGTGGTTGTCTGGGAGAAGAGACCAGCCCCCACCTGCTACAACCTCCCTTCAGGTAGCTGTAGACATCAAGAAGGTCTCCCCTGAGCCTCCCCTTCTCCAGGCTAAGCAACCCCAGCTCCCTCAGCCTCTCCTCATAGGGCTTATGCTCCAAAACCCTCCCCAACTTTGTTTCATAGTTTCATAGTTTCATAGTTTCATTCAGGGTTGGAAGGGACCACAAGGATCATCTAGTTCCAACCCCCCTGTCATGGGCAGGGAAACCCCACACTAGATCAGGCTGGACAGAGCCTCATCCAGCCTGCTCTTAAACACCCCCAGGGACGGGGCCTCGACCACCTCCCTGGACAACCCATTCCAGGGTCTCACCACTCTCATGGTGAAGAACCTCCTCCTCACATCCAGCCTGAATCTCCCCACCTCCAGCTTCATTCCATTCCCCCTACTCCTATCACTACCTGAGATCCTGAGAAGTCCTTCCCCAGCCTTCCTGTAGGCCCCCTTCAGATACTGGAAGGCCACAATTAGGTCACCTCGGAGCCTTCTCTTCTGCAGACTGAACAGCCCCAACTCCTTCAGTCTGCTCTCATAGGAGAGGTGCTCCAGCCCTCTGATCATCCTCGTGGCCCTTCTCTGGACACGTTCCAGCACCTCCACATCCCTCTTGTAATAGGGACTCCAGAACTGGACACAGTACTCCAGATGGGGTCTCACCAGGGCTGAGTAGAGGGGGAGGATCACCTCCCTCGACCTGCTAGCCACACTTCTCCTGATGCAGCCCAGGATCTGATTGGCCTTGCGGGCTGCAAGTGCACATTGAGAGCTCATGTTGAGCTTTTTGTCCACCAGCACCCCCAAGTCTCTCTCCTCAGGGCTACTTTCCAGCCAGTCACTGCCCAGCCTGTATTTGTGCCTGGGATTGCCTCGACCCAGATGCAGGACCCTGCACTTGCTCTTATTGAACTTCATGAGGTTGGCTTGTGCCCACCTCTCCAGCCTGTCAAGGTCCCTCTGGATGGCCTCCCTTCCCTCCAGCGTGTCTGCTGCACCACACAGCTTGGTGTCATCAGCAAACTTGCTGAGGGTGCACTCAATGCCACTGTCCATGTCACCCACAAAGATGTTGAACAAGACAGGTCCCAGGACTGATCCCTGAGGGACTCCGCTTGTCACTGGCCTCCACTGGGACATGGAGCCATTGACAGCCACTCTTTGGGTGCGGCCATCAAGCCAGTTCCTTATCCATCTAGTGGTCCACCCATCAAACCCATGTGTCACCAGTTTGGAGACCAGGATGTGGTGCGGGACAGCGTCGAAGGCTTTGCTCAGGTCCAGGTAAATGACATCAGTTGCTCGCCCCTCATCGATTAATGTCACCTGCTCATAGAAGGCCACCAGGTTGGTCAGGCAGGATTTGCCCTTGGCAAAGCCATGCTGACTGTTCCCAATCACCTCTTCACTATTCTTTTGAGCGAGTAGTGACTCCAGGAGGATCTGCTCCATGATCTTTCCAGGCACAGAGGTGAGACTGACTGGCCTGTAGTTCCCTGGTTCCTCCTTCTTACCCTTTTTGAAGATGGGGCAATGTTTCCCCTTTTCCAGTCCGTGGGGACTTCCCCAGATTGCCATGACTTTTGAAATATAATAGAGAGGGGTTTAGCAACCTCATCTGCCAGTTGTTGCCTTTCTCTGGACACGTTCCAGCAAGTCAACATCTTTCCTAAACTGAGGGGCCCAGAACTAGACACAGGACTCAAGGTGTGGCCTACCAAGTGCTGAGTACAGGGGCACAATGACCTCCCTGCTCCTGCTGGCCACACTGAATTGTGTTATAAATAGAACCACAGAATCATAGAATGATTTGGGTTGGTTTAAAAGTCACCGGGCCCAACACCCCCAGCAGTCAGCAGGGGCATCTTCAACTAGATCAGATTGCTCAGAGCCCTGTCCAACCTGACCAGAAGTGTTTCCAGGGATGGAGCACCTACCAGCTCACTGGGCAACCTGTGGCAGTGTTTCACAACCTCAGTGTAAAAAGTTTCTTCTTTATTATCAGGGAGATGGAGATTAGAATCAATACGGTTGACCAATATGATCGAGTATTTTTCCTTTATTGTTCCCGTGTTGCAGGCCGATGGTGCAGGCCTGAGGTGGAGGCCTGTAGAGCAGGCCTGTAGTGCAGGTATAGCACAGTAAAGTGTAGAAGAAGAGGAGACAGGAAAGGCAGAAGTGCGTAGCAAGGGAACTGCTACAACTTATATAAACTTGGAGCGCCTTGTTGGCATAGCTCCACTGGTTCCCTATGATGACCACACATCGCACTATTATAGATTATTGGTCCAACTACTAATGACACGCAAGGTTTGTTGATGCAGGTGCATGTCCTGTTGTCCCAAGAGAACTGTCCATGTCCATGTTTATAGCTACCAGTGCCTTGTTTTAGTTACATGCTGCAGGCACAGCACTGTTTTGCTACACTGCTAGCTGGCTCTGCATTTCTGCTGAGCATGGCCTACCACCATGTCAGGCTCTAGGCCTGCACTGCCAGATTGCTCACACTGCTCGTCGCTGGCATTGCCACAGAAACATATCTGTGGAGGCAGCATAATCAACACATCATGGGTTCTAACTGCAGCCCCTTGCTTTGCAGAAGGACTGTGAGTGCTTGAGGGTGGTGAGGACAGCCCAGGCACAATGGATTGATAGCATTCCTCCTTGTGGATGTAGAATATGTATGCCGCAGAATCATAGTCAGGTTTGAGTTGGAAGGGTCATCTAGTCAAACACCTCTGCAGTCAGCAGGTCAACTAGATCAGGTTGCTCAGAGCCCCATCCAACCTGAGCTGGAATTTTACAGAGGTGCTGGTCAAGTAAAACCTATATATGATTGAGAAAGAAAGAAAGAGCTGAGACTGCTCAGTGAAAAATGACCTGTGGCATCCCAGCCTGGAGCAACTGGCTGGGGGGCAGCATGCTCCAGAGCAGCCAGCCCCGAGCACAGTGATCCAGAAGATCCAGCCCACTCCATCTGTTCGTTATCCACTGGGCTATTTATAACTCACTTGCATTCATGTTCTACCTCTGCACCTCTTTTCTCTGAAAATTAGATTTGCCTAGAAGTGAAGGTAAATTTCTGTGATATTTTTATTAGCCCCTGGTTATCAGTCCAGGCTGGGGGAAAAAAAAGACTGAGAGCAGCCCTGTGGAGAAGGACTTGGGAGTACTGGTGGGTGAAAAGCTGGGCATGAGCCAGCAATGTGCACTTCCAGCCTTGAAGCCAACTGTAACCAGACTGCATTCAAAGCAGTGTGGCCAGCAGGTTGGGAGAGAGGATTCTGTTGCACTGCTGTACTCTGGTGAGACCCTACCTGCAGTACTGTGTTGGACTCCGGGGTCATAAAATCATAGAATCAATAAGGTTGGAAGAGACCTCAAAGATCATCAAGTCCAACATGTCACCCAATACCTCATGACTACTAAACCATGGCATAAATGCAGAGTCAGCTAGCAGTGTAGCAAAACAGTGCTGTGCCTGCAGCATGTAACTAAAACAAGGCACTGGTCACTATAAACATGGAAAGTTATCTTGGGACAACAGGACATGCACCTGCATCAACAAACCTTGCATGTCATTAGTAGTTGGACCAATTATCTGTAATAGTGCGATGGGAACCAATGAAGCCACGCCAACAAGGCACTCTGAGTTTATATAAGTTGTAGAAGTTCCCTTGCTACGCACTTCTGCCTTTCCTGTCTCTTTTTCTTCTACACTTTACTGTGCTATACCTGCGCCACAGGCCTGCACCATAGGCCTGCAACACTGGAACAATAAAGGAACAGTACTCGATCATATTGGTCAGTCGTATTGATTCTAATCTCCGTCGCCCATATCTGGCGCCCGAACATACATGGATTCTCGGGATCCTTGGACTACGATACTGATCGACTCAGCATAAATAGGTACGTCCGCGCGATACGGAAAGTTGATCAGAATAGCACTGCCTCGGTGCTGGAAAAATTAGCAGCACACGCTCACAAAGGAAGTGAATCTCACTCTGGCCTGGTGAGCGACCAGGGACGGGCAAGGGGAAGCACGCCACAAAACAGAAGAGGCTGTGCTAAACGCCCTCCACCTATCCTCTCCGTGAGAGGTATTACTGGCGATTCTGGGATCTTGAAGGGGCTATTAGCCTGAGCCCAGAGTCATCTCCACGGCAAATAAGCTTTTACTTCCGAAGCACGGGACGAAATTGCAGCCCAGCTGTGGGATGAGGTGCTACATACTTAAAAAAGCAGCTTTTCGCTATAGCACCGTGTGACGGATCGTCACGGACATTGCAATCGAAAAAAGCAGAGCAGTCTACTCCCGATTCAGCTGCCGCGGCGTTTGGTTCTAACCGAGACGAAAAAGGGAGACTCGGAAGGCACTCCCCCTCCCTCCGCCCCCTCCTCTCTCCCTGCACATCTGTCTGCCGCTCCATCAGCATCCTCCTCACAATTTCAATTGCCCGCTACTCCTTCTACATGAATCGTGGCTCTTATTACCGTTCTTTTGCGAGGAAAAATCTGCTCCTGCCACATCAATAGCCGCAGAAGCAAATCCCGATCGAACTGATAAGGCACGTGAAATCAAAATGGAGGTCACTACGCATTAGGAATTAGACAAAGAAGATGCCACGTCTGCCATCTTGGCGAGCACACCATGTTTATTAGACACCACCACAGCCGTCCGCACCGGCCGGACAGTGCCGACTCTACAACTCCTCTTGGAAAATATGGAGTGCTTGCAATCGCGGCATTTTTGCACCCCCACCCCGCCCGCGAGCCCCGGCCACCCCGATGGTGGTCCCCACCACCCCAGCAGCGCTCATCCCAGCAGCCCTTAGCCCAGTGGCACCCATGCCAGCGGCGCCCCACACCCCGGCAGTTCTCCTGGCGACGCCTCCCGTGACCTCCCATGGCCCCTGCGAGTCCCAGCGACTCCGATCAAGGCGGCATCGACCGACGCACCCCCAATAGCACCACTGACACTGGCAGCAGCCACCCCATGGTGGCGGCAGAAACGACCCCTTGCCCCCAGCGGTTTCGGCTGTGCTACACCCCCCGCCTCCTACATTCCAGACGTTATCAACAGAGTATAGAACTCTGACGGAGGTTCCAATTGAGTCCTGATAGGGCAATTGGGAGGTGGGAGGGACAGGCAACTGTCCCGCTGCGCTGGTGGAAAGGTATTGTGGGAAATGCAGTCACAGATGGAGAATCTGTGAAGGTTAACAATGACTAATCGCTGAACTGACTAATGTTAAAGGAAGCTAGACAAACTATAGCTACCTATGGGCTACAGTCAGGATACACAACTGCTGTAATCAATCAGTTGTCTCCAACACATTTGTTAATCCCTTTTGTCAGCAAATGTCAGTAAATGGTGTTTATTACGTGGTCTGAGAGCGATCATGGAGGAGATGGGTGCCTTACAACCTGGCCTCCCAACTCCCAGTCCCCACAAATTGGGACCTGATTATTATTCATTTGAAGGATCGTTTTCTTTACAATTTGCTCACACCCAGAGGATTCAACAAAGTCTGCATCTACTGAGTCATAGATTAAGGCAGACTCCACCCACCAATATCAATGGGTAGCCTGAAGGCATGCTTGAATTCTCTGGCACTCTCTTCCCACTTAGATAGACTCATTGTGGCTTTCACATCTATAAATCTATGGACAATATTCTGATTGCAAGGAAAAAAGTTACACCCTAAGACAGTGCTGTCTGAGTTTCAGCTCCTGTCAGCAAGCAGAGACTTTGAAAGTCACACCGCCTTAGACCTTGCAACTTCTCAATTAAGTGACAATTCACTTGCAAATGCCTGGGAAGCCATGCCCCTGCAGTCAGCAGACTCTAGGAGGTGTCACCATTAACCATCTTGTTGGGGCGAGATCTTTGCCAGATCTTATCAGCAATTGCAGCTTCCTGATACGGTTTTGCAATTAAGTCAGGATTTAGTGATCAAAGAGTGGTCCAGAATCCAGGACAATAACTCTGATCCTGTGTTTTTCATTACTCAGCAGGGTCTAACAGGGACATTTGGTTCCTTTGTCAATACCATCCCTTACATACGGCATTCAATACTAATTCAGACCTGACTCACAATATGAAGGTAGAAATGCTGGATATTTTGGCATTGGACAATGCTAATGAAGAAACTAAAGAGGTTCTCCGCATTTTATCAACAGGTGCCCCTGTCTCATGACTGCTTTACGCCACAAGGAATGAAGGCATCGACAAACAGCAATGTATCTAGCCACGGCCATAGACGCAGTCTTGAAATCACGTGTACGACCCACCGCACAAAGGAAACACCCTGGCTCGAAATCATCGTGCCTCTGAGAAACCTATGTATCACAGTATCACAGTATCACAGTATCACTTAGGTTGGAAAGGACCTCGGGGATCATCGAGTCCAACCTATCAACACAGATCCCATGCCTAGACCATGGCACCAAGTGCCACGTCCAATCTCCCCTTGAACGCCTCCAGGGTCGATGACTCAACCACCTCCCTGGGCAACCCGTTCCAATGCCGAATGACTCGCTCGGTGAAGAACTTCCTCCTCACCTCGAGTCTGAACTTCCCCTGGTGCAGCTTGAGACTGTGTCCCCTCGTTCTGGTGCTGGTTGCCTGGGAGAAGAGGCCAACCCCCTCCTGGCTACAACCACCCTGCAGGTAGTTGTAGAGGGCAATGAGGTCACCCCTGAGCCTCCTCTTCTCCAGGCTAAACAATCCCAGCTCCCTCAGCCTCTCCTCATAGGGCTTGTGTTCAAGGCCTCTCACCAGCCTTGTTGCCCTTCTCTGGACACGCTCAAGTGTTTCGATGTCCTTCTTAAACTGAGGGGCCCAGAACTGGACACAGTACTCAAGGTGCGGCCTAACCAAAGCAGAGTACAGGGGCACTATGACCTCCCTGCTCCTGCTGGCCACACTATTCCTAATGCAGGCCAGGATGCCATTGGCCCTCCTGGCCACCTGGGCACACTGCTGGCTCATATTCAGGTGGCTGTCGATCAGCACCCCCAGGTCCCTCTCTGTTTGGGAGCTCTCCAGCCACTCCGACCCCAGCCTATAGCTCTGCATGGGATTGCCGTAGCCAAAGTGCAGCGCTCGGCACTTGGACTTGTTGAATGCCATCCCATTGGACTCTGCCCATCTGTCCAGTCGGTCGAGGTCCCTGTGCAGAGCCTTTCTACCCTCTAACTGACTAACATCTGCCCCTAACTTTGTGTCATCTGCAAACTTGCTGATGACTGACTCTACCCCTTCATCCAGATCATCAAGGAAGATGTTAAAGAGGACAGGGCCCAGCACTGATCCCTGGGGGACACCACTAGTGACTGTACCTTAAATCAAATTGCCTGACTGCTGGACAGACTCGAAAGTGTCACAGACCTAATCATTTTACTCGAGATCATCGCCGAAGCTGCTCCCACAGCGTGAATATACCCCGCGCGATGACACCAAACCAGGGTGCTTGGACCGCACCCCGTCCCCCCACTCCCCCCCCCCCCCCAAGTCCCCTCTGGCAGCACATAGCGGACCTGACAATAGCCACATATCACTTTTGAATCCACAAAGCATTGTCGAGTTCAATTGGCATGGTCCTTTGGGTCACAGACCCTGTGCTCTGTTAATTGACAGATCGTCTACCTCTTGACAGGGCATCCTTATAATTCCTGGTTCAATACATTCTGATTATGACTGGGCTATGAAAATTATGCTCTATACCCTTGCCTCACCTGTTAGCACTCTTATTGGGACAGAAATTGCTCAGCTAATACCATCTGAGTCCCGAGTGCTTAAAACTTCTAACAGGATCCAAGGGCAAGAAGGTTCGGGTTCCACCAATATGCCTAATATCTTATTAGCCCTAGAAATCCAAAAGGAAAAACTGGAACAGATTGTATCTGTCAGACACCCTTGTGGACAAATTATGCAATTTTCAATTATTATGGGTACTGGAGACAATGTCATCATTATACCTAGTCATAAAAGGAATGGTCACTAGCCATTGCTCATGGCAAATGGTGAAGTCGTGTTTAGAAGGTATCCAAACAACCTGGGTTAGCAAAGAGCCAGTGCAATTAGCTTTTAACTACGGCAAATCAATCACTGTAAGACTGTACATGTTAACCCTTCCAGTTGCTCTATTGGGCTGAGATGCCTTAAGTCAGCTAGGAGCAAAACTCATTATCGTTCCTTCTTTGTAGTGGCTACTGGTCAGCAACCAACCCTCAAATTAAAATGGAAAACACATAATCCAGTATGGGTGGAACAATGGTCGTTCAGACACGATAGGCTGCAAGTCGTTAAGACTTCAATACAGAAACAATAGCAACTAGGGCACACCTTGCTAGCAACCCACCCCTACCCCCACCCCCAGAAAAGGGAGGATTTTCTGGTACGACTCTTGCCAACCAAAGCTCTGCTCTGATTTAAAGCTACAGTGCTAATTTCTTAATTTCTGATTGCAATGTCCTTAAGAGATTTGTTATTTAGAGTTTTGCTAAGTTTTCCTGGTAAGCATAATGAATGGTAAGCATAATGAATGGTAAGCATTTGGTATTTACAGATACCTATGTGACTGTTTGAGGCTGTCCCCTTTAAGAAAGGGAATATTGTGGTCGGATGTTTGTAAATGAAAGACGGATCTAAACTAATTTCATTGGTAGATTGGGAGGAAGCACCTTTTGAAATGGGAGTGCAGCAGAGTATCCTGGGCATTCCTGCACTTTTCTGGTCAGTCTGTCTTCCCCCTCCTTCGGTGGCTTGCAGCTCGCAGCTTCTGGGCTTTCGGCCAGGCTTGACCTTGAAACTGATAAACTTCAAGGCCTGTATTAACCGGTTTCCAATTAACACATAACTGCTTGTAACTTTTTTTCTCTTTTCTCTCTTTCTAACCCTCTCTGGGGAAAGGGGGAGAGAAGGGGGAGCAGAGGTGGGGAACCCCCTCAGCAGAGGGGGGAACTCTCATTTCTGTGCTACTTTGTTGTATATTTCTGTATATATTGTAAATACTGTAAATTCTGTATATATTTCCCTGCGTTTCCTAAACTGCTTTGTAAATATACAGCACCCACTGCTTTGCTAATTCAGCTGTGAGGTTTTTTTTTCCTTTCCCTTCAATTTTCTTCCCTCTACTCACAGTGGAGGGGGAAGGGCCTGGCCTTTCCCCCAACCCTACGACAACCTAGTACATAGTAATTGTAGTAAGGTGTAAGTACTTAGTAATGAGTTCACATGGTAAGATTTTCCTTCGGTTCGAACCTCCTTAGTTGTGTGCCTTGGCATTTCAAAGGAGCTCCATGTAATATAGTTAAGATTTGTAGTAAAGAGGTATTAATTTTAAAAATTATTCCTTAGCTAAGGTTTCCTTCTTAGACATAGACTAGAAAAAATACAAAAAATGCAAAAAAAAAAAAAAAGGTAAGCAAAAAGGTAACATGTGCAAAGAAAAAATTTAAACAAAGAAATATATAACAAAAGCACAAAAACTCTGGATACAAAAGATACAGTGCTAAATAACAGAATAATAATAAAAATAAAATAAAATATTAAAAACAAAATATGACACACTGAACAATCATAAGGATTGCTAACACAGAATAGCTATTAACAAAAAACATAAGAATTGTTAGCAAAAAATAAAAATGAGGATTATCAAGACTACAAGATTAAAACAAACAAAAAATTATACAAAGAAAAAACAAGAAAATTAAAATGAAAAATTATAATAAAGAATCAATAGAAAAGAAGGTCAAAAAATATAATTAAAAAACAAAAATAAAAAAATTAAAATAGAAAATAGATTAAATAAAAAACATGCAACATAAAAAATAAATACAGTAAAGAATATAAGATCAAAAAATAAAATATTAAACACTAGATAAAAAGAAAAAATAGAAATTACAAAAATAAAATAAATTGAAAATAAATAATTGATTAGAATAACAAATTAAAATACAGAGTAAAAAATTACAAAAACAAAATAAAAATTGTAATAAAGAAGGTAAAAAAAATTAAATTTTTAAAATGACAAAAAGTTAAAAATAATAATAGTAAAAAATTAAAGAACAAAGAAAAATTGAAATACAAAAATAACAAAAAATTATTTAAAAAAAATCAAAATTAGATTAAAATTAACAAAACAAAAATGTTAAAAAAATAATTAAAAAGTGCAGATAAAAAAATATATAATAAAATTAAACTAAGAAAACACACATTACAACAGTATAAAAATAATTTCAAAACAAAAATTAAAATTAATTAAAGAGTAAACAAAGAAATAGATTAGAAGTCAAAATATTAAGCATTTAAGAATAATACATCCAGAATAGAAAATAATAACTAAAAATGAAAGAAAATGACAAGAAAGAAAAAATAATTAATAAAAGAAATACATTCAACATAAAATATGAAACAGCTCAAATTACAATTAAAAAAGAAAAAAAATTAAAATAATTTACAAAAAATTGAACAGAAAAGAAATTACAGAATTTATCAAAACCAATTGCAAACATGTAAAAAATTAAAAAAAAAAATTAAACTTAGAAAAAAATATATAGATAATGAAATCAAACAAAAATGAAACAGATTTATTGAAAGTAGACTTCAAAATATTAAAGAAATGAAGCAAAAATTTACTTACAAATTTAAAAATAGCTCACATTAAAAACAAACAAAAAACCCCAACAGTCAAAATTAGTTACAAAATATGTGGAATCATAGACTCATGGAACGAGACAGGGTTGGAAAGGACCACAAGGATCATTTGGTTCCAACCACTGCCATGGGCAGGGACACCTCACACTGGATCAGGCAGGCTAGAGCCTCGTCCAGCCTGGTCTTAAACACTTCCAGGCATGGGGCCTTGGCCACCTCCCTGGACAACCCATTCCAGGGCTTCACCACTTTCACGGTGAAGAATTTCTTCTTCACATCCAGCCTGAATCTTCCCATCCCCAGCCTTGTTCCATTCTCCCTAGTCCTGTCATTTCCTGACATGCTAGGATGTCTCTCCCCAGCATTCTTGTAGGCTCTCTTCAGATACTGGATGGCCACGACCAGGTCACCTCAAGCCTTCTTTTCTGCTAACTGCAATCATCACAATAAACAACGGCAGAAGAATCAAGACCATGAGGACACAGCATTTCCCATGCAGTCGAACATCGATCACAATAACTGTTATGATAATCTGGGATCAAACAGCATCACTCAGAAGAATGTACCACAGCATCATGCGAATTAGGACTGAATATTGTGGTTGCTTGATAACTTTGTATTCTCTCTTGTTAACTAAGTGTGACTCTGAATGTAGACATCCTAGAGGATAGTTTCATCTTTACATTTTGCTTAGTAGAGATTATTAACAAAAAAAAAAAAAGGGAAAAGAGAGAATACCCCATAGCAAAAAATTAGCTCATGGCAACCCTAGAAATGCTGTAACCCTAGGGACATCAACCGTAGAAGTGCTGTAACCCTAGAAACATCAATTTTGCAATGTGCTGTAACCCTCTCATCACAAGACAGCACAAACACGGCACAAATGTCATGAAAATGACAGTCAGCAAACCTGCTTAGCACTGACCTCAACAACGACGGTCACGATAAACCAAGATGTCAACAGAAAGCATCTAACTTATAAATGAGTGTCGTGACTGCTTTACTGTTGTGTGAACATTAAGAGATCAGAATTACTAGGATGAGCAAAAACACATTATCATGTGTAATTTTATATTGGGCAAAGCAATGAAGCTCTTTCTGCTCTTGCTGCTTGCCTGGAAGTTTTCTGTCTGTGAAGCTAGAGCCTGGCCAGATCTACCTTTACAGATTAAAGAAATCTTGCTACCATTAAACAATTCATGATTTTTGACCATCCTAGAGAAAATAAAGATGCAACATAATCCTAAAGCAGTTTGTAAGAGACAGTGCTAAGGATTGCATTTGTGCCTCAATCTCTGTGTGCAATGCGTTCAGGCATAATCAAGTCTTCTCTGTCAATAAGAGGAGTGAAATGTAAAGATCGGAACTGTTAAGGTCTAAGTTCTTCTTTACAATGTTTGTTATCTTTGAGCATGTATTATGCCAGCTCTGTAGAGCATTGTAACTAGTTCAATTTAAGCTTTGTGCCTTGTATGGGTTACATCAGCCTGTTAGACATGCTGCACTACAGAACTCTTGCTTTTGCTATACAGCTTAGCTTTACCTTGCTTGCTTCTGTGTTTGCAGTAGCATCTTGTATGGGATGAGAACAACTCCCATGACCAGATTGCTCACAAAAACAAAAAGGGGGACTTGTGGCAATGCCAGCGACGAGCAGTGTGAGTAATCTGGCAGTGCAGGCCTAGAGCCTGCCATGGTGGTAGGCCATTGTCGTAGGGTTGGAAGGGTAAGGCCAAAAAGTCTCCTCCCTCCCCCCTGTAAAGTAAAGGGAAGGAAAAATTGAAGGGAAAGGAAAAAAACCTCACAGCTGAATTAGCAAAGGAACGGGTGCTGTATATTTACAAAAAGCAATACAGGATATGCAGGGGAATTTACAGAATTTACAATATTTACAATATATACAAAGGTATACAATAAAGTAGCACAGAAATGAGAGTTCCCCCCTCTGCTGAGGGGGTTCCCCACCTCCGCTCCCCCCTCTCTCCCCCTTTCCCCAGAGCAGGTTAGAAAGAGAGAGAAAGAGAAAAAAGTTACAAGCAGTTATGTGTTAATTGGAAAGCAGTTAATACAGGCCTTGCTGTTTATCAGTTTCAAGGTCAAGCCTTGTCCGAAAGCCCAGAAACAGCGAGTTGCTGCCGAAGGAGCAGAAGAAAGACTGACTGCAGAAGTGCAGGAATTCCCAGGAAACTCTGCTGCACTCCCAGTTCAGAAGGTGCTTCCTCCCAATCTACCAATGAAATTAGTTTAGATCTATCTTTTCGTTTACAAATATCCGACTACCATATTCCCTTTCTTAAGGGGACAGCCTCAAATGGTCACAGCCATGCTCAGCATAAATGCAGAGCCAGCTAGCAGTGTAGCAAAACAGTGCTGTGCCTGCAGCATGTAACTAAAACAAGGCACTGGTGGCTATAAACATGGAAAGTTATCTTGGGACAACAGGACATGCACCTGCATCAACAAACCTTGCGTGTCATTAGTAGTTGGACCAATTATCTGTTATAATTCGATGGGAACCAATGAAGCCATGCCAACAAGGCACTCCGAGTTTATATAAGTTGTAGAAGGTCCCTTGCTACGCACTTCTGCCTTTCCTGTCTCTTTTTCTTCTACACTTTACTTTACTGTGCTATACCTGCACCACAGGCCTGCACCATAGGCCTGCAACACTGGAACAATAAAGGATCAGTACTCGATCATATTGGTCAGCCATATTGATTCCAATCTCCATCGCCCATATGTTTCCCCTTGCTCTGGATGCCCACATGCCATGGCAACTCTCCAGCCTTGTTGTGATCCTTTTTCCATTCTCCAGAAAGGACTCATAAGATGGTTGGAGGCCACACTCTGGGTATGATGTGAGACACATTGCTCATATACAGCAGTGCCACTGGCTGTGCTTATTAAACTAAAGGGGATAGGGCACCAGCTAAAGTACTGCTTTGTAAACATCCATGCTACTTGAACTCTCATAAAGCCACTGGCACTGCTGTAGCCTCTCCAAACCTGCACTCTATCAAGGAATGTCCAGACAGATTGAGGGCTTGCAGAGCCATAGACTATTTGCCAGTCAGGGTGGGTAAAATCTTTGTTTAGGGCTGAGTGGAAGAGTTCAGGCTGTAGTACAAGCTAATAAGGTACAAGGAATAAGCCTAGGCCTATTTAATTTACTGTATATCTTGCAGGGCTAGCTGGAGTTCTGCTTTGCTGGTCACTTCGTCTGTTCCACTCCCCCCTCCCTGCCCAGTTAGGGTATAAAAAGCAGGACATCATAGCTGTTGGATCTCCTTTTTGGCTCCTGCCTCTGCTGGGGAGGACCATGTGGCTCAGTTGGTAGGGCATGAGACTCCGAGTGTTGAGATTGTGGGTTCGAGCCTGCAATGGGCAGTGATGTCCTTCTTTTTATACCCTAGCTGGGCAGGGAGGGGGGAGTGGAACAGACTCAGCTTTCCCAGGGGGAAACGCCCTTCAGGGAGGGTAAAGTACCCGCAAGCCCTCCACCCTGCTTTCTTCTTTTGTTTTCACAAAAAGGCGTTAACCCACCACAGAGATCCTCCAGTTTCCTCAAGGAGGCCATTCTAAGATTTACCATCCTCTTAGAAAGTTTCTCCTAAAGTCTAGCCCAGTAAAGCCCAGCCCAGTAAAGCCCACAACTTTCATTTAATCCCACCATTGTGGAAAGGAATGTGGAAAAGAATAATTCCCTTCCTTCTTACAACAGTGCCCTGCATAACTGGTGGCTGGGCAGAGAAAAGGATGACATGTAATGGAAATATTGCTTCCTGACAATATTAGCTAACAAATAATAGGTGACTATCTGGGACAAACCAGTATTGACAGTTCCTATAACAGGTTTTCCCAGGTCTCCTGCCTCAGCACAGCTAAGTACTGACCACAGCCTGACATCAGTTTCTGGAATTTGTAGAGCATTGGTTGGCTTTATTCTGCCAATTTCACTGTCTGGAGGATGCCTTTTGCTGTATTCAGTTTTCGGTCAGAACAAAGCAGTAAGATTGATACGAAATCCACGACTGACCTGTGTGGGAAGCCTCTGGGTTCCCAAACCTACATCTAAATTCTCAGAGCAGGTAAGGATTACGCTGAGTGGTTAAGTCATTGGATTTGAACGCCACGGGGTGACAAGCCAAATTTCACAGCAAGTTGCCCTTATTTCACCATGTGAAATCACCAAGCAGTGTTTTTCATCTTTGGGATAGACTTTGTCCCAAGGGAATCAGAATATTTACCTGCCAGATGTGTGAATGGGGAAGATAAAAAATGTGAAGGTTGTACCAAAACACATTAGCAACAACTGCCTTTACAAATTCTCTTCACTCCAGAAGCATGGCACAAACTCTGTCATCATGGGCATTAGTCATTTTCTTGCTGCTGTAAATGCATGTAAATGTAATGCATGTAAAATCCGCTTCCCTTTCCTTAACTGAGTCATGAGGGTGCTGCTGGGGTGGAGTGGATATTTTTCTGCAGTGTAAAACAAGTATTCCTAACAGATTTATTATTGTTTTTTTAACCTGGGACTTTTCCATCACTGGCCTAGTTTTGTCAGTAGGAAAATCCATTCTGTTCAACAACTTACCACAAGAGGGCATAAACATCACTTCTCCCTCTCAGAATTACTCATAGTCTATTAAAACCCTGCTTGCTGAATACAGCAGAAGCCTAAGACAACTCATTAGATTGCACTTTGATCATTAGCAAAAGATACCAGCACTGCTGTCAGAAGCAGCGGGAACCCCAGGCTCTGACACTCTGCCAAACACTACCTTGAATGTTTTGATTTTAAGTGGGGAAATATTTTCCTCTCACTGCCTGTGTCGATGAAAGGATAAAAACATCACTGGGAAAGATGATGAAGTTCATGATGTGCTGGCTGTGGCAGGTATAAATCAACCCACTCGTGATTGATTTCCTTCCACCAAGACAGAATAAATCTTATGAAGAGCGACTGAAGGAGCTGGGGCTGCTTAGTTTGGAAAAGAGGAGGCTGAGGGGAGACCTCATTGCTGCCTACACCTACCTGAAAGGACATTGTGGAGAGGCTGGTGGTGCTGGTCTCTTCTCACAGGTAATTAGTGACAGAACAAGAGGGACTGACCTCAAGCTGTGACTGGGTAGGTTTAGACTGGACATTAGGAAACATTTTTTCCCAGCAAGAGTGGTCAAGGATTGGAATGTGCTGCCCAGCAAGGTGGTGGAGTCACCAACCCTGGATGTGTTTAAAGATGGTTTGGATGTGGTGCTTGGGGGTATGGTTTAGGGGTGAACCTTGTAGAGTACGGTTATTGGTTAGACTTGGTGATCCTGAGGGTCTCTTCCAAACTAAATGTTTCTGTGATTCGGTGATCATTTGATGATAACCCTGTTCCAGCAGACTTTTTAGTCCTTACTGTCTCAAAATTCCTGAGCTATCTGATGTGATCTCCCACTGTCATGCTGCAGCCTTTGCACGCAGAAATGGGAAGGACCAAGTTAGAGAGAGTGTAATTAAAGCTTGGGAACTTTTACTTTGAGCAGGAAAATTTTAAGGTATTACTGTATTGTTTTTTTCCCCCCTCACATACTCTGCTGTAAT
Organism: Melanerpes aurifrons; assembly: GCA_011125475.1. Classification (NCBI taxonomy): domain Eukaryota; kingdom Metazoa; phylum Chordata; class Aves; order Piciformes; family Picidae; genus Melanerpes; species Melanerpes aurifrons. The sequence continues at coordinate 576,240 of WWNC01000130.1, forward strand.
TCAAAAAGAATTAATTCATTCATTGCTTCAAAGGACTTCTGTGGCTTTTGTCATAGATGCCCCATCCATGGCAACCTTCCAGGTCAGGTTCCTTGGGGCTCTGAGCAACCTGATCTAGTTGAAGATAGAAATAGAATAGAATAGAATAGAATAGAATAGAATAGAATAGAATAGAATAGAATAGAATAGAATAGGTTGGAAGAGACCTTCAAGATCATTGTGTCCAACCTATCATCCAACACCACCTAATCAACTAAACCATGCAACCAAGTCTCCTCCTGAACACCTCCAATGATGGTGACTCCACCACCTCCTCGGGCAGCCCATTCCAATGGGCAATCACTCTATCTGTGTAAAACTTCCTCCTAACCTCCAGCCTAAACCTCCCCTGGTGCAGCCTGAGACTGTGTCCTCTTGTTCTGGTACTGGTTGCCTGGGAGAAGAGACCATGGCCCTGTTGACAGAAGGTGGGCTGGACTAGATAACCTTCTAAATTCACTTCCCACCCAAACCATCGTATGATTCTAGGAGAAATCACACTAGAAAATCACAATGATCCTTCAGGTGATTAAAATCCAGCCCCATAAACCTGACAGGTTCCAACAGGAAGAGGTTAAACCAAGCCAGAACCCAAATCTCACAGCTGTAGAGACCAAAGGGGACATGGCCAGCTCAGTACAATGGGTTAAGTGCTGTAGGAATACATTGGAGCAAGCACTAGGAACCTCAGCACTAATACTTTTTTTAACACTCTGTACTTCCAGCTTGTAAAAACTTTTAATAGAGTAGAATCATAGAATTATGTAGGTTGAAAAATGTGTAAGATCATCAAGTGCAACTCTTAATCCAACACTTACTAGTCCACTGCTAAACCATGACTCTCAGCACCTCAATCTCAGCCTAATATTTGAGATGTGGCCTCACCAGTGCCAAGCACAGGGGGATGATCACCACCCTAGTTCTGCTGGCCACACTATTGCTGATACAAGTCAGGATGCTACTGGGCACACGTCTTCAGCTCTCTGTGGACCAACACCCTGTGTTCTTTTTCCACTGGGCAGCTCTTCTCCAGGCCTGGAGCATTGCATGGGGTTGTTGTGTCTCAGGTGCAGGATCCAGCCCTTGGCCTTGTTGAATCTCATCCCACTGTCCTTAGCTCATTGATCCAGCCTGACCAGGTCCCTCTCTAGAGACATCCTACCTTCACACAGATAAACAGTCCTGTTCCACTTGGTGTCTCCAAAATTACCAAGGATGCCCTTGTCCAGATTCATAAATATATTAAAGAGAACAGGCCCTAATACTGCACCTTGGGGAACCCCACTTCCAACCAGCTGCCAGCTGGATTTATCTCCATTCACCACCACTTTTTCGATACTCTGTTATAGTCTGTGATTTTTCCCTGGTTTTTGCATTAAACTCACTGCCTGGCCAAATTGTTGCATTCTCTGCTGCAAAAACAATTCCTTATTCACTCCCTCCATAGCAATCTTGATTTTATACCTCTGCCTTGATCATGCTCATTCATTTCTCCATCAAGCTTCACAGGCTTAGACTCCTCCCTTCATAACTCAGGTCAGCTTTCTCACCTTTCTCCATATCTTTTCTAGTTCCATTTTACTGCTGCATTAATGTGGAGTGACTGGAATTGCACTCAATCCAAGACCATCATTGACTGATTTGGTTGTGTACTTACATTTTCTCTTCTATTCTCCAACCCTTTCCTAGCAATCCTCAGCATTCCACTCACTTTTCTGACCTCTGCTGAGCAGGCATTTTCAAAGAACCCTCTGCAATGACGCCAGGACCTCTTTTGTGGGCTGACTTAAACCCTATCATTGTGTCTGCACTTATCAACATGATATTTCAGCAGCTATTTTATTGCCCAGGAAATGGATATTATCAGATTCCTCTGCAACTTTCTGCAGTCCTGGAATAACTCTATACCATCAGCCAACTTTGGTGCAGCACTCACTGTTGTCTGCATCCTTTTTCCAGCTCTTTTATGAGTGTATTGAACTGTGCACATGCCCCAAGATAGATAACTGGCAATCTCCCTTCACTGCAAAACCTACCCAGCTATACCTCTCAGAATAGAATAGAATAGAACAGAATAGAATAGACCAGACCAGACCAGGTCGGAAGAGACCTTCAAAGTCATCATGTCCAACCTTATCATCCAACACCACCTAATCAATTAAACCATGTGTGACCGTTTGAGGTGGTGCCTTTAACAAAGGGACACCTGTGACCGGTTGACGTTGCCCCCTTAAGAAAGGGAATATGGTGGACGGAAGTTGGTAAACGGAAAGAATAATCTAAACTAATTTCATTGGAAGAGTGGGAGGAAGCACCTTCTGAACTGGGAGTGAACTGGGAGTGAACTGGGCACTCCGGGAACTTTATCTTCAGTCTTGCTTCCGCCTCTCCACGGTGCAGCAGCTCTCTTTTCTGTGCTGGGCTTTCTGCCAAGACTTCGGCCTTGAAGATAAGATACCAGGTCTGTATTAACTCCTTTCCAATTAACACGAACTGCTTCTAACATTTTTTTTCCTCTCTTTTCTTTCTCTTTCTATCCCATTCTGGGGAAAGGGGGGAAGAGAGGGGAGAGCGGAGGTGGGGAACCCCTCGGCTGAGGGGGGGGGTTACTCTCATTTCTGTGTTACTTTATTGTATATCTTTGTATATATTGTAGATATTGTAAATTTGTAAATATTCCCCTGCATTCCCTACATTGCTTTGTAAATATAAGCTCCACTGCTTTGCTAATTCAGCTTGTGAGTTTTTTTTTCCTTTCCCTTCAATTTTTTTTTTCCTTTTACCTTACAAGGGGGAAGGGAGGAGGCTTCTCGGCCTTACCCTTCCACCCCACCACAACACCATGGCCAAATGTTTTATAAACAAGACAGGTCTAAACTAATTTCATTGGTGGAGAAGCAGAAGCACTGCCTTAGGTTTTGATTCCCAGTGGGACTTGCCTCAGTTCAGTCTTGCACTTTCTCCTTCTGCAGCTCACAGCTTCTAGGCTTTTGGCCAGACTGACCTTGAACAGATAAGGCCTCTGCTAACACATTTGCTCTAACCATATTCTGCTTTTAATTAACAAATTATTCATTTTTCTCTCTTTCTAACCCTCTTTGGGGAAAAAGGGGAGAGAAGGGGGTACAGGGGGAAACCCTTCCTCCTGGCAGAGGAGGGGAATCTCATTCCTGTGTTACTTTGTTGTATATTTCTGTATATATTGTAAATACTGTAAATTGTGTACATATATATATATATCCTGCAGCCCCGCTTGTAAATATAGCACATTCCTTTGCTAATCCGGCTGTGTTTTTTTTTCCTTTCTTTCAATTTTCTTCCCTTTACTTACGGGGGGGGAAGAAGGCTTGACGCCTTCCCCTCAACCCTCGACACCATGTAACCAAGCACCCTATCAATTCTTCTCCTAAACACCTCCAGTGATAGTGACTCCACCACCTCCCTGGGTAGCACATTCCAATGGCCAATCTCTCTTTCTATGAAAAACTTCTTCCTAACATCCATCCTAAACCTCCCCTGGTGCAGCTTGAGACTGTGTCCTCTTGTTCTGGTGCTGGTTGCCTGGGAGAAGAGACCAGCCCCACCTGTCTACAACCTCCCTTCAGGTAGTTGTAGACAGCAATAAGGTCTCCCCTGAGCCTCTTCTTCTCCAGGCTTTTCTGAAAAGCACCTTTTCTGCAGTATCACATCTCAGTGACATATTGTCTTAAATTGTTCCCTTTCTTCTGCATTCAGTTGCCTGGAGCACCTCATGGGTAAACACTCAACTGTTACTCCAGTGAATATTAAAACTCAGTTTGTCACATTGGGTCCAGCCTTCTCTATGTCACAGAATCAGAAAATCACAGAATGGCTTGGGTTGGAATAGACTTTTAAGGGTCTCCTAGTTCAATGTTCCCTGAAGTAAGCAGGAAAATCTTTAACTAGATCACATTACTTACTAATGTGGACTTTTCCAATTGATAGTTGTGACCTCTACAAAACCCTGGGAATCACTGAAAAAATCTCTAGCTGGCAACACATGCAGTCACATCCATGTAGGTGACCTCCTTTTGGAAATCATGTGTTTAACTAGGTTGAATGGGGCTTTGAGCAACCTGCTCTAATGGAAGATCTCCTAGTCCATGGCAGAGAGGTTGGAACTAAAGGATCACAGTATCACAGCACATTAGATGTTGGAAAAGAAATCCAGAGATCATTGGCTTCAACCCCCCTTCCAAAGTAGGATCACACGGATCTTTAAGGTCCCTTCCAACTAAATCATTGTATGATTCTCTTCACAGTGAGCCAGATGGGAAGAAGGATCTTGCCAAGGAAAATGTGGAAGCACTTGTGGCAAGTGCTGAATTCTAACCCTAGCCACCACACTGAGCAGTGCATGGACTAGGACCAGGTACCCACATTGTCCCATTTCCAGTTACCTCTCTGCATAGTGGATTCAATGCTAATGATATATTTGATAAAGGCGCTGCAAGAATTGATTAGCTAATGTCTTGCAGAGGGCTTTGGAGTACTACATAATTAGCAAATGCTTGCTCAGGGTTTTGGAGTACTACATCATTTCTAAGTATTATTAATATCCTTGCAGGGAAGCTATCTACTCTCAGAGCTCACACTGCAGCATGCCTCTGACAATTCATAGTATCATAGTATCAGTCAGTGTTGGAAGGGACCACAAGGATCATCTAGTTCCAACCCCCCTGCCATGGGCAGGGACACCCCACACTAGATCAGGATGGCCAGAGCGTCATCCAGCCTGGTCTTAAACACCTCCAGGGATGGGGCCCCAACCACCTCCCTGGACAACCCATTCCAGGGTTTCACCACTCTCATGGTGAAGAACCTCCTCCCCACATCTTGGGCTTTCCACCTCCAGCTTCATTCCATTCCCCCTCGTCCAATCACTACCTGAGATCCTGAGAAGTCCTTCCCCAGCCTTCCTGTAGGCCCCCTTCAGATACTGGAAGGCCACAATTCGGTCACCTCGGAGCCTTCTCTTCTCCAGACTGAACAGCCCCAACTCCTTCAGCCTGTCCTCATAGGAGAGGTGCTCCAGCCCTCTGATCATCCTTGTGGCCCTTCTCTGGACATGTTCCAGCACCTCCACATCCCTCCTGTAATAGGGCCTCTAGAACTGGACGCAGTACTCCAGGTGGGGTCTCACCAGGGCTGAGTAGAGGGGGAGGATCACCTCCCTTGACCTGCTAGCCACACTTCTCCTGATGCAGCCCAGGATCTGATTGGTCTTGCAGGCTGCAAGTGCACACTGAGAGCTCATGTTGAGCTTCTTGTCCACCAGCACCCCCAAGTCTCTCTCCTCAGGGCTACTTTCCAGCCAGTCACTGCCCAGCCTGTATTTGTGCCTGGGATTGCCTTGACCCAGATGCAGAAACCTGCACTTGCTCTTATTGAACCTCATGAGGTTGGCTTGTGCCCACCTCTCCAGTCTGTCAAGGTCCCTCTGGATGGCCTCCCTTCCCTCCAGCGTGTCTGCTGCACCACACAGCTTGGTGTCATCAGCAAACTTGCTGAGGGTGCACTCAATGCCACTGTCCGTGTCACCCACAAAGATGTTGAAACAAGACAGGTCCCAGGACTGATCCCTGAGGGACTCCGCTTGTCACTGGCCTCCACTGGGACATGGACCCATTGACAGCCACTCTTTGGGTGCGGCCATCAAGCCAGTTCCTTATCCATCTAGTGGTCCACCCATCAAACCCATGTGTCACCAGTTTGGAGACCAGGATGTGGTGCGGGACAGTGTTGAAGGCTTTGCTCAGGTCCAGGTAAATGACATCAGTTGCTCGCCCCTCATCTATTAATTTTGTCACCTGCTCATAGAAGGCAACCAGGTTGGTCAGGCAGGATTTGCCCTTGGCAAAGCCACGCTGACTGTTCCCAATCACCTCTTCACTATTCTTCTGAGCCAGTAGTGACTCCAGGAGGATCTGCTCCATGATCTTTCCAGGCACAGAGGTGAGACTGACTGGCCTGTAGTTCCCTGGTTCCTCCTTCTTACCCTTTTTGAAGATGGGGCAATGTTTCCCTTTTCCAGTCTGTGGGGACTTCCCCAGATTGCCATGACTTTTGAAATATAATAGAGAGGGGTTTAGCAACCTCATCTGCCAATTCTCTCAGTACCCGTGGGTGTATCCCGTCGGGTCCCATGGACTTGAACACTTTCAGGTTCTTCAGATGATCACGAACCTGATCTTCACTTACAATGGGCAGTTCTTCCTCCCCGTCCCTGGCATTGTCTTCCATAACATCAGGAGTGTGGCTAGAGGCCCTTGCAGTGAAGACTGAGGTAAAGAAGTTATTAAGTACCTCAGCCTTTTCCTCATCACTTGTGACCATGTCACCAGTTTCCTTTCTGAGGGGGCCCACACCTTCCCTAGTCGTCTTCTTCCCATTAATATACCTGCAGAAGTTCTTAGTGTTCCCTTTAACCTCCCTGGCTAGATTCAATTCAAACTCTGCTTTGGCTTTCCTAACCAGGACTCTTGCTGCTCGGGCAGCTTCCTTATATACCCCCTGTTCTAGCTGTCCTTCTCTCCACTTCCTGTAGAGTTTCCTTTTAAATAATAGTGTGTCCAGTAGCTCCTTGCTCATCCAGGCAGGCCTCCTAGCATTCTTACCTGCTTTTCTCTTTGTTGGTATACAGAGCTCCTGGACACAGAGGAGGTGGTCCCTGAATACTGACCAGCTGTCCTGGATCCCTCTTCCCTTCAGGGCTTTGTCCCATGACACTTTGGCTATCAGATCCCTGAAGCGATCAAAATCTGCACGCCTAAAGTCTAGGGTCATAAGCTTGGAATTCTTCCTCCTGATTGCCCTGAGGATATTAAATTCAACTGCTTCATGGTCACTGCAGCCAAGGCCGTCTCTGAGCCTCACATTGGTTACCAGCCCTTCTCTGTTGGTGAGAACAAGGTCCAGCATAGCACCATTTCTTGTTGGTTCCTCTACCATTTGGAGGAGGAAGTTGTCTTCTATGCAGTCCAGGAACATCCTGGATTGCTGGTACCTTGCTGTGTTCTCCCTCCAGCAGATGTCAGGGTGGTTGAAATCACCCATGAGGACCCGGGGTTGTGTCAGGTGGCCTGTAGGAGACCCCCACAGTAATATCTCCTTCCCCTGTCCTGCCTTTAATTTTAACCCATACACTCTCAACTAGCTCATCATCCCTCCCTAGGTGGAGCTCCACTGATTCCAACTGGTTATTGACATAGAGGGCAACACCTCCTCCTCTCCTTCCCTGCCTATCCTTCCTAAAGAGTTTATACCCATCTATCCCTACATTCCAGTCATGGGAATCATCCCACCAAGTTTCAGTAATAGCCACTATGTCGTGGCATCCCAGCAGCACAGTGGCCCTTAACTCATCATGTTTGTTGCCCAAGCTGCGCGCATTCGCATAGAAGCACTTCAGCTGGGCTGGCCCTGTCCTCCTCTTGTGCCAGTTCCCCTCGGTTTCCAGTCATCTGGGACCTGACCGGTGAGCCAGGACTGGAGGAAAATGATGGAGAGTGGCCTAGCTAGCACATCTGCCAACTCTCTCAGCAACTCTGTCAGCTTCTGTTAAGAATACTGTAAATTCAAACACAGGTCCAATTAAGCAAGTAGCAGTTTTGAAGACAAGAAGTGGAAAGGCCAAAGCTGATCCAGGAGCTAATGGGGAAGAAGAGCAGGAGACTGATCTTGGTGAGGGGCCTTCTACTAGAAAAGATCCTGCTGAGGAGGAAGAGAAGGTTTGTCTTAAAGATCTAGCGGAGTTAGATCAAAGCAGGATAGAGATGCAGCTAGGACAGCAGCAAGCAGTGGTGCTTTTCAGCTTAAAGAGATCCTTAGGAGAGTGACAGCAGGATTATGGAGAAAACAAGTTGAGGAAGAGGAGGCAAAGGAGGGGGAAGATGATACTTCGAATGTTCTTCACCTCGGGAAGAATTAAGAAATGTCTGTAAAGATTACACCAGAGCAGATAAGGAGCCAGTTCTAGGTTGGCTTAGTAAATGTTATGATACAGGTGCTCCAGCTCTAATGGTTGAAGACAAGTGAGCAGCTCAGTGAGGAACTCTCTCGAGGGAAAATGGAATAGATAGACATCTAGGCAGGGCTCTTATTGACCCTCATGAGGTTGGCTTGTGCCCACCTCTCCAGCCTGTCAAGGTCCCTCTGGATGGCCTCCCTTCCCTCCAGCGTGTCTGCTGCACCACACAGCTTGGTGTCATCAGCAAACTTGCTGAGGGTGCACTCAATGCCACTGTCCATGTCACCCACAAAGATGTTGAACAAGACAGGTCCCAGGACTGATCCCTGAGGGACTCCGCTTGTCACTGGCCTCCACTGGGACATGGACCCATTGACAGCCACTCTTTGGGTGCGGCCATCAAGCCAGTTCCTTATCCATCTAGTGCTCCATCCATCAAACCCATGTGTCACCAGTTTTGAAAACAAGATGTGGTGCGGGACAGTGTCGAAGGCTTTGCTCAGGTCCAGGTAGATGACATCAGTTGCTCGCCCCTCATCTATTAATTTTGTCACCTGCTCATAGAAGGCCACCAGGTTGGTCAGGCAGGATTTGCCCTTGGCAAAGCCATGCTGACTGTTCCCAATCACCTCTTCACTATTCTTTTGAGCGAGTAGTGGCTCCGGGAGGATCTGCTCCATGATCTTTCCAGGCACAGAGGTGAGACTGACTGGCCTGTAGTTCCCTGGTTCCTCCTTCTTACCCTTTTTGAAGATGGGGGCAATGTTTCCCCTTTTCCAGTCTGTGGGGACTTCACCAGATTGCCATGGCTTTTGAAATATAATAGAGAGGGGTTTAGCAACCTCATCTGACAGTTCTCTCAGTACCCGTGGGTGTATCCCGTCGGGTCCCATGGACTTGAACACTTTCAGGTTCTTCAGGTGATCAGGAACCTGATCTTCACTTACAATGGGCAGTTCTTCCTCCCCGTCCCTGGCATTGTCTTCCATAACATCAGGAGTGTGGCTAGAGGCCCTTGCAGTGAAGACTGAGGTAAAGAAGTTATTAAGTACCTCAGCCTTTTCCTCATCACTTGTGACCATGTCACCAGTTTCCTTTCTGAGGGGCCCACACCTTCCCTAGTCGTCTTCTTCCCATTAATATACCTGTAGAAGTTCTTAGTGTTCCCTTTAACTTCCCTGGCTAGATTCAATTCAAACTCTGCTTTGGCTTTCCTAACCAGGACTCTTGCTGCTCGGGCAGCTTCCTTATATACGCCCTGTTATAGCTGTCCTTCTCTCCACTTCCTGTAGAGTTTCTTTTGAAGTAACAGTGTGTCCCGTAGCTCCTTGCTCATCCAGGCAGGCCTCCTAGCATTCTTACCTGCTTTTCTCTTTGTTGGTATACAGAGCTCCTGGACACAGAGGAGGTGGTCCCTGAATACTGACCAGCTGTCCTGGATCCCTCTTCCCTCCAGGGCTTTGTCCCATGACACTTTGGCTATCAGATCCCTGAAGCGATCAAAATCTGCATGCCTAAAGTCTAGGGTCATAAGCTTGGAATTCTTCCTCCTGATTGCCCTGAGGATATTAAATTCAACTGCTTCATGGTCACTGCAGCCAAGGCCGTCTCTGAGCCTCACATTGGTTACCAGCCCTTCTCTGTTGGTGAGAACAAGGTCCAGCATAGCACCATTTCTTGTTGGTTCCTCTACCATTTGGAGGAGGAAGTTGTCTTCTATGCAGTCCAGGAACATCCTGGATTGCTGGTGCCTTGCTGTGTTCTCCCTCCAGCAGATGTCAGGGTGGTTGAAATCACCCATGAGGACCCGGGGTTGTGTCAGGTGGCCTGTAGGAGACCCCCACAGTAATATCTCCTTCCCCTGTCCTGCCTTTAATTTTAACCCATACACTCTCAGCCAGCTCATCATCCCTCCCTAGGTGGAGCTCCACTGATTCCAACTGGTTATTGACATAGAGGGCAACACCTCCTCCTCTCCTTCCCTGCCTATCCTTCCTAAAGAGTTTATACCCATCTATCCCTACATTCCAGTCATGGGAATCATCCCACCAAGTTTCAGTAATAGCCACTATGTCGTGGCATCCCAGCAGCACAGTGGCCCTTAACTCATCATGTTTGTTGCCCAAGCTGCGCGCATTCGCATAGAAGCACTTCAGCTGGGCTGGCCCTATCCTCCTCTTGTGCCAATTCCCCCTCGGTTTCCACAGAATGTCCTGGTGGATCATTGGTGGCTTGCCTCAGGGCAGCAAGTTGAGAGCCCTTACCAGCTCTCCTTCACTCTGCTGCTGGTGAGCTGCCCCTCTGTTTGTCACCGGCCAGCGGGAGACTATTAACCCCTTCCCCCTTCAAATCTAGTTTAAAGCCCTATCAATGAGCCCTGCCAATTCCTGCCCCAGGATTCTTTTCCCCCTCTGGGACAAGTGTGTCCCATAAGTTGTTTTCAGCTCTGGTGCCTTGAAAACCAATCCATGATTGTGGAACCCAAAGCCCTGTCGATGGCACCAGCCCCTGAGCCATGAATTGACCTGTCGGCCCTTCCTCAGTGTTTCCTCATCCATTGCTGACGTTAGAGGTATAGTAGAGAACACAATTCGGCAAGACCAAAGCTGGGAATGATCAAATGATGTTGGTATAAATTCTGTATCCTTCATAGTGTGACTGCATGGATCTGAGAGTAAAAATGGTGAAACTTGTTGAGCAAACTTGTTGAAATCCACCTGGATGCATTCCTGTGTGGACTACCCTAGGTGATCCTGGTTTTGGCAGGACTTGATAATCTCTGGAGGTCCCTTCCAACCTCTAACATTCTGTGATTCTGTGATTTATGCCTTCCTCTGGCCTTTGCTGTGATAGAAAACAAGCTTCTATGTGAGTACATTGTAAATCTGAAGACACAAGCATCCTATGGGGACTGCACATAACCTGGTCAAAAAGGAGAAATGCTGCTACATGGGCCTGCTGGAATTGTTCATGTGGTTGTATTCTTCCTGTGCAGCACAGGGAAAATGCAGATAAGGAAATACAAAACGATGGTGGCACAAAGTCTAAGCTGAAGAATCGTGATTCTCATCTACAAAACTGAATTGTCAGAGCTTTTCCTTGTTGACAACCTCCTCCACACACAACACAGCACATAATCTGAATTGAGTAAACTGAATCTAGTTAGAGACACAGCTTCATGGGCCTTAGGGGGAAGCCCATCTTCCACTGAAGCCCTTCTTCCTCTGAAATGTTTTTCTCTTAAATACTTGAAGGAGCTTGAAGGAGGCTGTTTGGTCACTCATTCCTGCCAGAGGGGAGAGAATAGCTAAGCTTGGATATAAATCAGACCTGCCAAGGTAAATCACAGCCAACAGCCTGGCTGTTAACATAACTGAGGACCCAAGAGGCTTTGCTCAGAGGGTTTAGGGAGGCTCAGGAGTGCAGCTGGTCTGATAGTTCCTACTGGTTTACATCTGAGCTTACTTCCTTGTTGCACACAACAACTGGCTATGAAGCTGAAATGGCACATTTATACAGATAGACTTCTTCGTACCTTCTAGCAGTGGGAAACGATGATCATGGAATTTGTCCTGAATTGTATTAAACAGAACTGACAGAGACATAAAACCTGCAATTCTATTTCTTATCTGTTGGATACTGATCCTACGAATGCACATGGAAAGGAAGCTGCATCCTGCTCTCCATCAAAACAATCTAATCCTGGATTCAAAGCTTTTGCTCCAGGTACTGACTGGAATTAACAGGATCAGCTTGACCCACAGTCTTTACAAGCTTGACCTTCAGAAGAGAACTCCCTGAACACCCATCCTGCCTCCTCACGAGGGAAGAACGAAGAACGTGAAGAATGGCACCAGGGGGGATTTAGGAGGTATAGGAAAATAACATTAGCAAAGATAAAAGACATCTTGCCCAACTAGCATCTGGGAACTAATTAGGTGTTGAAGGAGCCACTGAGAGGGGTGGAAATTGTGTTTGTCTAGCCAATTTTAATGCAACCAAACAGCTTTTTACTGTACATCCTGCATGGATAATTTATGATGGCTAAGAAAAGATATGCCCTGTTCTGACTTTCAGTGATCTAAAGCTAAGCTCTATTCCGTGGTTTGAGATGGCACACTTCTTCACTAACCACTCATCCATTACTCTACTCCTGAAATGAAAAAGGGCCAGCCCCAAACTAAGATGAGACCCCCAGTAACAACCCACATACAGAACAGTGAAGCTTATGCAGAATCTTCCAAGCTATTGCAAATCAGAATTGGTATCTCCACATGGTGCAATCTAATTTGGGTCCCAAAGCCTTGTAAGATGAAGCAAATGCAGGCTGCCTGAGAGCAGAAGGAAACACTCCACATACAAATACTGTGCTGAGAAGACTTAACCACATCCATTAGCTCAGTTATCTCTCAACCACTCTTCCAGGCTGGCCTGTCTGCACTCAGTGAAAGCTGAGAGGGGATCTTTTCAATGCTTATCAGTATCTAAAGGGTGAATGTCAAGAGGATGGGACCAGAGTCTTTTCAGTGGTGTCCAGTGATAGGACAAGGGGCAGTGGGCAGAAACTGGGACAGAAAATTCCACCTAAACATAAGTAAAAACTTCATTCCTATGACAGGCTGGAGAGGTGGGCACAAGCCAACCTCATGAGGTTCAACAAGAGCAAGTGCAGGGTCCTGCATCTGGGTCGAGGCAATCTGTGACCGGTTGACGTTGTCCCCTTAAGAAAGGGAATATGGTGGACGGAAGTTGGTAAACGAAAAGAATTATCTAAACTAATTTCATTGGTGAAGTGGGAGGAAGTACCTTCTGAACTGGGAGTGCAGGAGAGAGTATCCTGGGCACTCCGGCACTTTTATCTTTAGTCTTACTTCCGCTCCTCCACAGTGCAGCAGCTCTCTGTGCTGGACTTTCTGCCAAGGCTTCGGCCTTCAAACTGACAAACCTGATAAGGCCTGTATTAACTCCTTTCCAATTAACACAAACTGCTTCTAATTTTTTTTTCTCTTTCTCTCTCTTTTCTAACCTGCTCTGGGGAAGAGGGGGAAACCCCTCAGCAAGGGGGGGAACTCTCATTTCTGTGTTACTCTTTTGTATATCTTTGTATATATTGTAAATATTGTAAATTTTGTATATATTCCCCTGCATATCCCACATTGCTTTGTAAATATACAGCTCCACTGCTTTGCAAATTCAGCTGTGAGTTTTTTTTTCCTTTCCCTTCAATTTTCCTTCCCTTTACTTTACAAGGGGGAAGGGAGGAGGCTTCTTGGCCTTACCCTTCCAACCCCACCACATTTTTTTCTTGGCATACCCAACGTGCAGCAGATAATTAGTTTAATTTATTACTTGATTGATTTAGTGTTTTCCAGCTGAATTAGCAAACATGAAGGTGTTGTGGTTTGTGGAGCGATTATTCTTTTCAATTTTTGGGGCTCTGGTTTACAGATATTGTTTGGGTTTGATTTTGGATTACCTGGGTAAATATTTGGTGCGGACAATTTATATGTGGGTTATGTATAGAGTTAGATTATGGTATGGAAAATGCATGGATTTCTTATGGCCCGTGAGATACAGAAATGTCACCTCCACCACTCTCCCAATTGAGATAAAGGGTCTTAAGATTCCGCCTGAGGAGAGAGTAACTTTAGGTGATACCTGGGATCCAAAAGTGATTTATTTGATGTGTATAAATCTGTTGCTGGTGATGGTAATTGCATATTTACTGTTTTCTCTGCGAGAGAGAAAGATATCCAGAGCTTGTTTTGTTATTAAAACTAGATCAAAAAGAAAACGCCGTGGCTCTGGATCAGTCCCAGAGTCATCTAGTGATGAGGAATGTCCAGAATCTGTGTCAGCTAAAAAGAAGGCTAAAAAGTCAATTGGTAAAGCAGCTCTAAGTGACTTTGCTGATTCTGGCCAGTTGCCAAGGGCGTCAGCTGGTATCAACATGGCGCCTGCTCTTCTCCTCCTTCTTCTTCTCCGTCGGCCATTAACGGAGCAACGTCACTTCCGCCCAATCCCTCGGGGGGACCGGAAGTCACTGCCCCAGCAGCTGATTTATATCAGGACCTGTCAGCTTCCGTTAAGGTGACTGTAAATTCAGACACAGCTCCAGTTAAGGTGGCTCCTTTAAAGACTAGAGGTGGAAAGGCCAAAGATGGAGAAGAAGAGGAGCTGGAGACTGATCCTGGTGAGGGACCCTCTACTCTAAAAAATCCTGCTGAGGAGGAAGAGAAGGTTTGTTTTAAAGATCTAGCTAACCTAGTGAGATCAAAGCAGGATGGAGATGAAGTTAGGAAAGCAGCTGGCAAAGGTGGTTCTCAGCTTAAAGAGATCCTTGGGAGAGTGACAGCAGGATTATATGGACAAAAAGTTCAGGGAGACGAGGTGGAAGATGATATTTCAGAATGTTCATCTCCACGTGAGGAATTGCAAAATGTCCGTAAAGATTTCACCAGGGCAGATAAGGAGCCAGTTCTAGCTTGGCTTAGTAGGTGTTATGATACAGGTGCTCTGGCTCTAACAGTTGGAGACAAGTCAGCAGCTCAGTTAGGAACTCTCTCAAGGGATAATGGAATCGATAGACATCTAGGCAGAGCTCTCGGTAAGGTTAATCTGTGGATACGCCTTTTAATGGCGGTTGCCCTGAGATACCCTTCCCGAGATGATCTCCCATGGATCCCTAAACCCTGGAGTGCCATTGATGAGGGAATTAAGCACTTGAGAGAATTTGCTGTTAGAGAGCTACTCTATGGTGAACATGAAACTCTGAATCCTGATGACATTCCTGTGGGTATTGGTCTTGCTAAAAAGATCATCAAACTTGCTCCTTCCAATTATGCAAACATTCTGGCAAGCAGAATTGTGTCAAGAAATTATGGTGGAGCTTCTCCTACAGTTGACCAATTCAGTGATCAAATGAGACAATTGGAGGACAGCATGGCACGTGTTTCTTTGGCTTCAGCCATTGAAACTCTGTCTGGAAAAATTGAGAGTTGCATGAAGGATCTGAAAGATTCCATATACCAACTGGCACAAAGGATAGCTCCAATTACGCCTCCAGGATTTGAACCCATGACCTCAACACTCATAGTTCCACACCCTTGCCAGCTGAGCCACTGAAGCTATCTGTGAGACCTGAACTTTCTGACTAATCTGCAGTTGTGTGACAACACAAGATACAGGACATTAAATTGCCGGTTGCTTCTAAGACTGTGCATCACAGACAGTACAGAACCAACCATGACTCTTTGTTGCCCATTCAGAATCTGATTCGTCAGTTGGAGAGTCAGAAAGTCGTCAGCAAAACTCATTCACCTTTCAACAGTCCAGTGTGGCCTGTGCAAAAGCAGAACGGAGACTGGCGTCTGACGGTCGACTACCGAGACCTAAATGAAGTGACACCACCTACGAGTGCAGCAGTACCAGACATGATGGAACTTCAGTATGAGCTGGAATCCAAAGAGGCCAAATGGTATGCTGCCATAGACATTGCTAATGCATTTTTCTCTATTCCCATAGCAGAGGAATGCAGGCCTCAGTTTGCTTTCACCTGGAGAGGAATCCAGTACACTTTCAACAGACTGCCAATGGGCTGGATCCACAGCTCAAGCATCTGTCATGCAGTGATCCACGATGCTCTGCAGAAAGGCGGTGCTCCAGAACACATCCAGTTCATCGATGATATCATCGTCTGGGGTAAAACTGCTGAGGAAGTCTTCGAGAAAGGTAACAAAATCATTGACATTCTTCTGGATGCAGGTTTTGCCATCAAGCGAAACAAGGTGAAAGGACCTACCACAGAGATTCAGTTTCTGGGAGTGCAGTGGCAGGATGGACGCCGACACATTCCAGTGGATGTGGTAAATAGAGTCTCTACCATGGCAAATCCCTTGAGCAAGCAAGGAACCCTACTTTTCTTGGGGATAGTGGGATTTTGGAGACTGCACATTCCTGGATACAGTCAGATTGTGAAACCTCTGTATGATGTGACTCGAAAGAGAAACAGTTTCCACTGGGGACCTGAAAAACAAGTAGCCTTTGAGAAAATAAAGCAAGAGGTAGTTCAAGCAGTGGGTCTGGGACCTGTCCGAGATGGTCCAGACATTAAGAACATTTTGTACATGGCTGCAAGTGACAATGGTCCAACCTGGTGCTTGTGGCAAAAATCTCCAGGTGAGACACGTGGACAACCTCTCGGTTTCTGGAGTCGAGGTTACAGAGGTTCAGAGGCTAATTATACTCCAACAGAAAAAGAGATTTTAGAATAGAATAGAATAGAATAAACCAGGTTGGAAGAGACCTTCAAGATCATCACGTCCAACCTATCACCCAACACCACCCAATCAAGTAACCCATGTAACCAAGCACCCTGTCAAGTCTCCTCCTGAACACCTCCAGTGACGGCAACTCCACCACCTCCCCAGGCAGCCCATTCCAATGGACAATCACTCTCTCCGTGTAAAACTTCCTCCTGACCTCCAGCCTGAACTTCCCCTGTCGCAGCCTGAGACTGTGTCCTCTTGTTCTGGTGCTGGTTGCCTGGGAGAAGAGACCAACCTCTGCCTGTTTACAACCCCCTTCAGGTAGTTGTAGAGAGCAATAAGGTCACCCCTGAGTCTCCTCCCCTCCAGGCTAAGCAGCTCTAGCTCTCTCAGTCTCTCCTCATAGGGCTTGTGTTCCAAGCCCCTCACCAACTTCATTGCCCTTCTCTGGACTTGTTCCAGCAAGTCAACATCCTTCCTAAACTGAGGGGCCCAGAACTGGACACAGTACTCGAGGTGTGGCCTAACCAGTGCAGTGTACAGGGGCAGAATGACCTCCCTGCTCCTGCTGGCCACACTGTTCTTAATGCAGGCCAGGATGCCATTGGCCCTCTTGGCTGCCTGGGCACACTGCAGGCTCATGTTCATCCTACCATCAACCAGCACCCCCAGGTCCCTCTCTGCCTGGCCACTCTCCAGCCACTCTGACCCCAGCCTGTAGCACTGCATGGGGTTGTTGTGGCCAATGTGCAGAACCCAGCACTTGGATGTGTTAAATCTCATGCCGTTGGATTCTGCCCATCTGTCCAGCCTGTCGAGGTCTCTCTGCAAAGCCTCTCAACCCTCTAGCAGATCAACTCCTGTTCCCAACTTGGTGTCATCTGCAAATTTACTGATGATAGACTCAATGCCCTCATCCAGATCATCAACAAAGATGTTAAAGAGGATGGGGCCCAGCACTGATCCCTGGGGGACACCACTACTGACTGGCTGCCAGCCGGATGTGACACCATTCACCACCACTCTCTGGGTTCGGCCATCCAGCCAGTTCCTAACCCAGCTCAGAGTGCTGCTGTCCAAGCCATGGGCTGACAGCTTGGCCAGGAGTTTGCTACGGGGGACGGTGTCAAAGGCCTTGCTCAGGTCCAGGTAAACTACATCCACAGGCCTCCCCACATCCACCAGGCGGGTCACCTGATCATAGAAGGAGATCAGGTTGGTCAGGCAGGACCTGTCCTTTCTAAATCCATGTTTGCTGAGCCTGATCTCTTGGCCATCCTCTAAGTGCTGTGTTAATGCACTCAGGATGACCTGTTCCATGATCTTGCCTGGCACTGAGGTCAGGCTGACAGGCCTGTAATTCCCTGTCTCATCTAACCGGCCCTTCTTGTGGATGGGCACCACGGTGGCCAGCTTCCAGTCCTCTGGGACCTCGCCAGTGAGCCAGGACTGCTGAAAAATGATGGAGAGCGGCTTGGCCAGCTCCTCTGACAGCTCCCTCAGCACCCTAGGATGGATCCCATCTGGTCCCATGGACTTGTGGGGATCGAGGCGGCTGAGCAGATCACCAACTACCCCATATTGGAAGAGTGGAAAACTATGCTGCTCCCTGGCTCCCTCTGCCAGCTCTGCAGGCCAGCTGTCTGGAAGATGTTCTGTCCTTCTAGTAAAAATTGAGGCAAAGAAGGTGTTAAGTATCTCTGCCTTTTCCTCATCCTTTGTTACAATGTTCCCCTCAGTAGTGGCTTAGAGGCTGGTGCAGGGAAAAGAATTTTGGGTTTTTTGATCTTGAAAAACTTTCTGCTGCACCAGGCCAGCTGGCAACAGATGGAGCACATCTGTCCCAGCGGAGGGGTAAGATCAGAGTGTACGAGAATGGCCTATCCCTCAAAGGGAAAAAGATTCTGGGTAGGGAATTGGCAGGTCTCATGGATAGGGCTTTAAACTAGTTTCGAAGGGGGAAGGGGTTGAAACCAGTCCCCCCAGGCTGGGGTCTGGGGCTGATAAGCCAGAGCAAGAGGTGAAACCAGCAGCCCAGATGAAGTGCATGTACACTAATGCACGAAGCATGGGCAACAAACAAGAGGAGCTGGAAGCCTTGCTGCGGCAAGAAAGTTATGATGTAGTTGCCATCACAGAGACGTGGCGGGATGACTCACATGACTGGAGCGCTGCAATTGATGGCTACAGGCTCTTCAGGAGAGACAGGCAAGGAAGAAGGGGTGGAGGGGTGGCCCTGTACGTCAGGGAGGCACTAGATGCCATTGAGACGGAGATTAGGGACGATCGGGTTGAGTGTCTGTGGGTAAGAATTAGAGGGAAGGCCAACAAGGCTGACATCCTGGTTGGAGTCTGTTATAGACCACCCAACCAGGAGGAGGATGTTGATGAGTCATTCTATAGGCAGCTTAAGGCTGTCTCAAGATCGTCTGACCTTGTTCTCATGGGTGACTTCAACTTGCCTGATATCTGCTGGGATCTTAACATAGCAGAGAAGTGGCAATCTACGAGGTTCTTAGAATGCATGGAGGACAGCTTCTTATCCCAGGTGCTGCGAGAGCCTACCAGGGGCAAGGCTATGCTTGACCTCCTCTTCACCAATAGGGAAGGGTTGGTGGGTGATGTGGTGGTCGGAGGGTGCTTAGGGGCCAGTGACCATGAGATAATTGAATTCTCATTATTTGGTCAAGCTAAGAGGGGTAGCAAGAAGACCTCCACTCTGGATTTCCGGAGGGCGGACTTCAGGCTACTCAAGGAACTAATTCAGAGGGTTCCTTAGGATAAAGCCCTTAAAAACAAAGGGGTCCAGGAGAGCTGGTCCTACTTCAAGGAAGAACGGTTGAAGGCTCAGGGACAGGCTGTGCCAATGTGCCGGAAGATGAACCGCCGGGGCAGACGGCCAGCCTGGATGGTTAAAGAGCTTTTAATGGAACTAAGGGAAAAAAAGAGGGTGTATCACCTTTGGAAGACAGGGGACGCAACCCGTGAAAAATTTAACGATGTTGCTAGGTCTTGCAGGAAGAAAATTAGGGAGGCAAAAGCGCATTTGGAGCTTAGTCTGGCCTCTGCTGTGAAGGACAACAAAAAGTCCTTCTATAAATACATTAATAGTAAGAGGAAGGGGAAGGACAACCTCCACTCCTTGGTGGACACGGAGGGGAACATTGTATCAAGGGATGAGGAAAAGGCAGAGATACTTAACACCTTCTTTGCCTCAATTTTTACTAGCAGGACAGAATGCCTTCCAGACAGCTGGCCTCCAGAGCTGGCAGAAGGTGCGAGGGAGCAGCATAGCTTTCCACTGTTCCAAAATGGGGTAGTTGGTGATCTGCTCAGCCGCCTGGATCCCCACAAGTCCATGGGACCAGATGGGATCCATCCTAGGGTGCTGAGGGAGCTGTCAGAGGAGCTGGCCAAACCGCTCTCCATCATTTTTCAGCAGTCCTGGCTCACTGGCGAGGTCCCAGAGGACTGGAAGCTGGCCAACGTGGTGCCCAGCCATAAGAAGGGCCGGTTGGATGAGCCAGGGAATTACAGGCCTGTCAGCCTGACCTCAGTGCCAGGCAAGATCATGGAACAGGTCATCCTGAGTGCATTAACACAGCACTTAGAGGATGGCCAAGGGATCAGGCTCAGCCAACATGGATTTAGGAAGGGCAGGTCCTGCCTGACCAACC
The DNA here is from genome assembly GCA_011125475.1 of Melanerpes aurifrons. Lineage (NCBI taxonomy): Eukaryota > Metazoa > Chordata > Aves > Piciformes > Picidae > Melanerpes > Melanerpes aurifrons. The sequence continues at coordinate 596,213 of WWNC01000130.1, forward strand.
TGATCTCCTTCTATGATCAGGTGACCCGTCTGGTGGATGTGGGGAGGCCTGTGGATGTAGTTTACCTGGACCTCAGCAAGGCCTTTGACACTGTCCCCCATAGCAAACTCCTGGCCAAGCTGTCAGCCCATGGCTTGGACAGCAGCACTCTGAGCTGGGTTAGGAACTGGCTGGATGGCCGAACCCAGAGAGTGGTGGTGAATGGTGTCACATCCGGCTGGTGGCCAGTCAGTAGTGGAGTCCCCCAGGGATCAGTGCTGGGCCCCATCCTCTTTAACATCTTTGTTGATGATCTGGATGAGGGCATTGAGTCTATCATCAGTAAATTTGCAGATGACACCAAGCTGGGGACAGGAGTTGATCTGCTGGAGGGTGGAGAGGCTCTGCAGAGGGACCTCGACAGGCTGGACAGATGGGCAGAGTCCAACGGCATGAGATTTAATGCATCCAAGTGCCGGGTTCTGCACATTGGCCACAACAACCCCATGCAGTGCTACAGGCTGGGGTCAGAGTGGCTGGAGAGCAGCCAGGCAGAGAGGGACCTGGGAGTGCTGGTTGATGGTAGGCTGAACATGAGCCTGCAGTGTGCCCAGGCAGCCAAGAGGGCCAATGACATCCTGGCCTGCATTAAGAACAGTGTGGCCAGCAGGAGCAGGGAGGTCATTCTGCCCCTGTACACTGCACTGGTTAGGCCACACCTCGAGTACTGTGTCCAGTTTTGGGCCCCTCAGTTTAGGAAGGATGTTGACTTGCTGGAACAAGTCCAGAGAAGGGCAACGAAGTTGGTGAGGGGCTTGGAACACAAGCCCTATGAGGAGAGACTGAGGGAGCTGGGGCTGCTTAGCCTGGAGGGGAGGAGACTCAGGGGTGACCTTATTACTCTCTACAACTACCTGAAGGGGGGTTGTAAACAGGCAGAGGTTGGTCTCTTCTCCCAGGCAGCCAGCACCAGAACAAGAGGACACAGTCTCAGGCTGCGCCAGGGGAAGTTCAGGCTGGAGGTCAGGAGGAAGTTTTACACGGAGAGAGTGATTGCCCATTGGAATGGGCTGCCTGGGGAGGTGGTGGAGTCGCCGTCACTGGAGGTGTTCAGGAGGAGACTTGACAGGGTGCTTGGTTACATGGGTTACTTGATTGGGTGGTGTTGGGTGATAGGTTGGACGTGATGATCTTGAAGGTCTCTTCCAACCTGGTTTATTGTATTGTATTGTATTGTATTGTATTGTATCCACCAAGGAGTGGAGGTTGTCCTTCCCCTTCCTCTTACTATTAATGTATTTATAGAAGGACTTTTTGTTGTCCTTCACAGCAGAGGCCAGACTAAGCTCCAAATGCGCTTTTGCCTCCCTAATTTTCTTCCTGCAAGACCTAGCAACATCCTTAAATTTTTCACGGGTTACCTCCCCTCTCTTCCAAAGGTGATACACCCTCTTTTTTTCCCTTAGTTCCATTAAAAGTTCTTTAACCATCCAGGCTGGCCGTCTGCCCCGGCAGTTCATCTTCCGGCACATTGGCACAGCCTGTCCCTGAGCCTTCAACCGTTCTTCCTTGAAGTAGGACCAGCTCTCCTGGACCCCTTTGTTTTTAAGGGCTTTATCCTAAGGAACCCTCTGAATTAGTTCCTTGAGTAGCCTGAAGTCCGCCTCCGGAAATCCAGAGTGGAGGTCTTCTTGCTACCCTCTTAGCTTGACCAAATAATGAGAATTCAATTATCTCGTGGTCACTGGCCCCTAAGCACCCTCCGACCACCACATCACCCACCAACCCTTCCCTATTGGTGAAGAGGAGGTCAAGCATAGCCTTGCCCCTGGTAGGCTCTCGTAGCACCTGGGATAAGAAGCTGTCCTCCATGCATTCTAAGAACCTCGTAGATTGCCACTTCTCTGCTATGTTAAGATCCCAGCAGATATCAGGCAAGTTGAAGTCACCCATGAGAACAAGGTCAGACGATCTTGAGACAGCCTTAAGCTGCCTATAGAATGACTCATCAACATCCTCCTCCTGGTTGGGTGGTCTATAACAGGCTCCAACCAGGATGTCAGCCCTGTTGGCCTTCCCTCTAATTCTTACCCACAGGCACTCAACCCGATCGTCCCTAATCTCCGTCTCAATGGCATCTAGTGCCTCCCTGACGTACAGGGCCACCCCTCCACCCCTTCTTCCTTGCCTGTCTCTCCTGAAGAGCCTGTAGCCATCAATTGCAGCGCTCCAGTCATGTGAGTCATCCCACCACATCTCTGTGATGGCAACTACATCATAACTTTCCTGCCGCAGCAAGGCTTCCAGCTCCTCTTGTTTGTTGCCCATGCTTCGTGCATTAGTGTACATGCACTTCAGCCGGGCTGCTGGTTTCACCTCTGGCTCTGGCTTATCACCCCCAGACCCCAGCCTGGGGGACTGGTTTCAACCCCTTCCCCTTCGAAACTAGTTTAAAGCCCTATCTATAAGACCTGCCAATTCCCTCCCAGAATCTTTCTCCCTTTGAGGGATAGGCCATTCTCGTACACTCTGATCTTACCCTCCTCTGGGACAGATGTGCTCCATCTGTTGCCAGCTGGCCTGGTGCAGCAGAAAGTTTTTCAAGATCAAAAACCCAAAATTCTTTTCCCTGCACCAGCCTCTAAGCCACTTGTTGACTTCAGCTGCTGACCTGTTCCTTATGGTATTCCCACCTGCAACTAAGGGTATAGACAAAAAAATTATTTGTGCCCTGATCCCTCAACCAGATCTCCCAGGGCCCTGAAGTCATCTTTGATAGCCCTGGGAGTTCTGGTTGCAACATCATCATTCCCTAACTGCATAACTATCAAGGGATAATAGTCAGAGGGCTGCACCATACCAGGCAGTCTTCTGGTAACATCTCCAACCATGGCTCCTGGAAGGGAACAAACCTCCCTGTGAGTAGGGTCTGGCCGACATATGAGGCCCTCTGTTCCCCTCAGGGGAATCGCCAATAACAATCACCCTCCTCTTTTTTAAGGAGCAAGTCCTGATGCCGGGGAAGGCTGTTTAAGCTTAGGCTGTTTCACCTTAGGTCGTTTCACCTTAGGCTGTTTTGCCACAGGGAAAACCCCAGATGACGTGCCCTCCGATATCAGAATCACCTCACCCTCAAACTCCAATGCCCCGTACTTGTTTTCCAAGGGCAGTGGGGGGGGTGAGGGGGGGCAAGGAGGTTTAACCTTGCATCTTTTGATAGGAACCTGCATCCATTCCCCTCTTCTTTTTGGATAACTGGCCTCTGCTGGGGGGGCCTGCAGAGCCTGGTTACTCAATTTTAGCTGCCTATGAAGGAGTAAAAGCAGCTTCAGAAGTAATTGGAACTGAATCACAACTTCTCCTAGCTCCCAGATTATCAGTTTTGAATTGGATGTTCAAAGGCTAAGGCTCCACACCACATCATGCTACACACTCAACATGGTCTAAGTGGATGGCTCTGATAACACAGAGAGTTCGAATGGGAAATCTTGAAAGACCTGGTCTAGTGGAGGTGATCTCAAGTTGGCCTGAAGGTATCAACTGTGCTAAACCTCCAGAGGAGAAAGTAACTCGTGCTGAGGAAGCTCCTCCTTACAATGACCTTTCTGATGATGAAAAGAAATATGCTTTGTTCACAGACGGTTCCTGTCGTCTTGTTGGAAACAAGTGAAGGTGGAAGTCTGCAGTGTGGAGTCCAACACGCCGAGTTGCAGAGGCGAAGGATGGAGAAGGAGAATCCAGTCAGTTCGCAGAGGTAAAAGCTGTCCAGCTAGCTCTTGACGTAGCTGAATGTGAGAGATGGCCAAAGT